>CAWUFW010003247.1:1277500-1883113 GCA_963921515.1 Calotriton arnoldi
CACCCCACCACACACACGCACCCCACCACACACACGCACCCCACCACGCACGCACCCCACCACCACGCACACCCACCACGCACCCCACCACCCACGCACCCCACCACCACGCACCCCACCACCACGCACCCCACCCCACGCACCCCACCCCACGCACCCCACCCCACGCACCCCACCCCACGCACCCCACCCCACGCACCCCACCCCACGCACCCCACCCCACGCACCCCACCCCACGCACCCCACCCACACACACCCCACCCCACGCACCCCACCCACACACACCCCACCCACACACACCCCACCCCACACGCACACACACCCCACCCCACACGCACACACACCCCACCACACACGCACACACACCCCACCACACACGCACACACACCCCACCACACACGCACACACACCCCACCACACACACACCCCACCACACACACACACCCCAACACACACACACACCCCTCCACACACCCCACCACACACACACACCCCACCACACACACCCCACCACACACACACACACCCCTCCACACACACCCCACCACACACACCCCACCACACACACACACACCCCTCCACACACCCCACACGCGCACACCCCACCACACGCGCGCGCGCACACCCCCACCACACACGCGCGCGCGCACACCCCACCACACGCGCGCGCGCACACCCCACCACACGCGCGCGCGCACACCCCACCACACGCGCGCGCGCACACCCCACCACACACGCGCGCGCGCACACCCCACCACACGCGCGCGCGCACACCCCACCGCACGCGCGCGCGCACACCCCACCGCACGCGCACGCCCCCACCCCCGCACGCGCACACCCCACCGCACGCGCACACCCCACCGCACGCGCACACCCCACCGCACGCGCACACCCCACCGCACGCGCACACCCCACCACACGCGCACACCCCACCACACGCGCACACCCCACCACACGCGCACACCCCACCACACGCGCACACCTCACCACACGCGCACACCCCACCACGCGCACACCCCACCACGCGCACACCCCACCACGCGCGCGCACACCCCCCACCACACACGCGCGCGCACACCCCCCACCACACACGCGCGCGCACACACCCCACCACACACGCGCGCGCACACACCCCACCACACGCGCGCGCACACACCCCACCACACGCGCGCGCACACACCCCACCACACACGCGCGCGCACACACCCCACCACACACGCGCGCGCACACACCCCACCACACGCGCGCACACACACCCCACCACACGCGCGCGCACACACCCCACCACACGCGCGCGCACACACCCCACCACACGCGCGCACACACACCCCACCACACACGCGCGCTCACACACCCCACCACACACGCGCGCTCACACACCCCACCACACACGCGCACACCCCACCACACACGCGCACACCCCACCACACACGCGCACACACTCCCTCCCTCCACACACCCCACACACACGCGCACACACTCCCTCCCTCCACACACCCCACACACACGCGCACACACTCCCTCCCTCCACACACCCCACACACACACACACACACACACACCCTCCCTCCCTCCCTCCACACACCCCACCCCACACACACACACCCTCCCTCCCTCCCTCCACACACCCCACCCCACACACACACACCCTCCCTCCCTACACCCCACCCCACACACACACACACACACTCCCCTCCCTCCCTCCACACACACCCCACCCACACCCCCAAAGCTGGAATCATGGTGACTGCCCACAAACGACCCTCCTACAAAGGTCACCAATAGGAGGAAGAATCTGAGAATTCGTACACAATTGGGAGAGAATTACCTCCAACAAATGGATACAAAATATTTATAAAATAAGACTATTGCATAGAGTTAAAGTCCCTCCAACAAGGCAGCCAAGGCTAAAGAAGATAGATGAAGAACAAGGTCTACAACAGGAAGTGGAAAAGTTGTTAAGCAAAGAAGCTTTAGAATTAGTTCCCCAGGAGTAAAGACTCAAAGGAGTTTACTCAAACTACTTCATGGTACCAAAATCAGACAAAACATTAAGACCAATACTGGACCTAAGGTCGTTAAACTACGAGAAGTCATCTCATATCCCAGACAAGAAGAAAACATTCCTGGGCCAATCGTGGATTCCCAGACAGCCAAAGCGAGACCAGTGAACAAGAGGATCAAAGCAATCGTAGAGCAGAGTCACCTTTACCAGAAGGGGTAACGTTGGACGATGAGAGCAGTGGAGAAAATGATGACCATGATGGCTTCCTGCATTCCCCTGATACTGCATGCAAGACTACACATTAGACCAATACCATAATGGGTCCAGCAGTAGTGGACATAATCAACTGGGAGTTGGAACGATCAAGTGGTTGTTACATCAAGGTTTGAAAAGATATACAATGGTGGAACCGCAAGACACTTAACAGTGGGGAAACTTTTCAAACCACAAACTCCCTCCATGACATCACAACAGGTGCATCCCGCATGGGATGGGGAGCTCACGCGGGCAAGCTCAATGTTGGGGATATATGGAACCCCAAAGAAGCAGTGCAATACATAAATGTGTTGGAGTTGAAAACTGTTTTTCTGGCACTGAAGGCCTTCCAGAAACATTTGACAGGAAGGACGGTCACGGTCTTAATTCAAACTGACAACACAACAGTGCACTGCTTGAACAAATAAGGCGGGAAAAGATCCTACCCGCTATCAACCCTTACTCAGGACATGTGGAGATGGGCAATAGGGAACAAGGTATCCATAGAAGCAATGCATCCACCAGGAAAAGAAAACACAGAAGTGGACAGGCTAAGCAGGAAGGCAAACACCATACACCTGTGGGAACTAAAACAAGATATTTTAGAAGATCTTCCAGATCTAGGGACCCCACTAGTAGACCTTTTTCTCAACACACAAGAAGGCGAAATACCAAAACTTTGCATCCAGTTTCTACCACCCAGAGTCGCTGGGGAATGCCCGGTCAATAAATTGTTCGGGGGGAGATTTGCTTACACCTTTACACCAATTCAAAGGATACTGAAGGTAATCTAAAAGTGCAGACCGGAACAAGCCAACTTGACCCTGATAGGCCCTCAATGGTCCCTACAGACCTGGTTCTTAGACCTCATGGAAACGTCCAAGGGCAGTACATCCCCCTTCCAGCACACTGAGACCTCTTAACAATACAAGTGTGGCACAGAAGCAAACACCCTCAACCTGGCAGCATGGCTCTTGAAGACTTTGAATTTGGCCACCTCAAGTTAGCAATAAGGGCAATGGAGATCTTAAAGGGAGCAAGATGGCCAACAACAAGGAAATGTTACAGCAACAAGTGGAAGAGGTTCCAACTGTGGTGAAGTAGGCCTGGGAAAAACAGACTGGACACTAGAGGGCACAATAATTAGATACCTGACGCATTTACTACAACTCTCCTATGCCTCTGTCAGAGTCTACTTGGCAGCCATTGTAGCCTACACAAGATGCACACTGGGTAAAATGTTCATCTGAAAGAAACACATAGTGATAGATTCCTTACCTTAGAATATCCCCAGGCGTCAGACTGGATCCGGAAAGTTTTTGTGAGCAGTACCCCTGCGCGTCGGTAGGGGCATCGTGCGGCTCTGCGTCCGTCGTTGGCGTCGTGGTCGCCGAGATGACGTCGCGGGTGCTACTTGGATGCCGCCCACGCGCGCTGACGTCAGTTCTTTCTTTTTCCACGCCAGCAAGCGCCGATCCGGAGAGAGCGGTACCCCTAGTCTTTTTTTACTACGTTTATTGAGATCTTTTTCTCACCTTTTTCGAGTCGATATCGACTCCTGGTGCAGTTAGGGAGGCCCGGGTTTAAGTCCTGCGAGGACTGTCATTGGATGATGTCGGTGACGGACCCGCACCGCGTGTGTCTCTTCTGCCTGGGGCGCGACCACGACCCCAAGTCGTGCCCCGACTGCCGGTCCATGGCGCCGAAGTCTTTGCGGGAGCAGTCCCGAAAGCTGCTTGAAGCCCGGCAGTCGGCTCCGCGCCGTGACAGGTCCCGGACCAGAGGGAGGTCGAGGGACCGTGCGCGGAGTCACCATCGGCGATCGTCGGGATCGAAGTCTTCGCACTCTGGGTCAGGTAAAGCACAAGAAGTCGAATAAACGTCTTCGTTCTCCGACTTCCCCTCGCTGGTCGCGGCTGAGGGTACGGGGGGGTGCCACCCCCGCAGCTCCAGTGGAGTCCATGGAGTCGCCGCCCGACTACCTGCCCTTCCTGGGGTCGTCGGCGACTCCGGCCCAGATACAGGACTTCCTGTCGGCCATGGCTCGCCTTTTTGGGCCGTCTAGTCCCGCCGGTGCGCCTTCGGGCCCCGCGGTCCCGCCTGGGTGTCCTCTCGTTTCTTCGCCGGCGGCTCCGGCGTCGCTGGACACCCTTGGATCCAGGCCTGGATCCCGGTCGACGCCGGTTGACCTCGTTACGCCTCCACCGACGTCGACTCCACTGGCACCGATCCTGACGCCGCCTGCTCCTCGGGACGACGTCTACCTCAGATTCAGCCCCGAAGTGGACGCGGCGTCGGTCGATGCCGTTCTCGACGCCGTTTGGGGATTTCTATCCCCATGTCCCTACTCCTTATTTTAGGCCTGTTGAACAGCCTGAGGAGCAAGGGGAGGACTGGGAGGGGTCGGACGACCCTCTCGCTGCAGCCTGCGAGTCTGAACAGGACTGGGCTGAGGAATTGGGGGACGCCAGTGGTCTGGATACCTCACCAGACCTTGGCATGCTGTCTCCTCCTACCGTGGCTACAGAGGAGGGAGCCAGTTATGCAGTGGTGTTGCGTAGGGCGGCAGAGGCCCTACACCTCCAGCTCCCTACTGTGGCCGTCAGGACTAACCTCCTGACAGAGGTGCTTCAGCCCGCAGCTACTTCTGCGGAGCCGCTGCTGCCCTTTAATGAAGCCCTTTCGGACGTTCTTTTGGGCACTTGGTCCAGGCCCACCACAGGGGCTCCTGTGGATAGGAACGTGGCCCGACGCCATCGCCCGGCTCCGGGTGACCCCATTTTCCTCTCCCAACATCCCACCCCCGAGAGCTTGGTTGTCCAAGCCTCTGCTTCCCCAACCGCCTTCCCTTCCGCACCTCCGGATAGGGAATCCAAGAAGCTGGATCTGTTTGGGAAGATTTTCTCTTCCACCAGCTCTGCGCTGCGGTCCGTGAACACCGCATGCCTCTTGGGCTGTTATTCCCACTGTCTCTGGGATACGGTAGCGAACGTGCTGCCTCAGTGTCCGGAGGAGGCCCGGCCTGCTCTCGCCCAGGCTGTTGCAGAGGGGAGAGACGCAGCCAAGTTCATGATCCGTTGTGGTCTAGACACCGCCGACTCACTGGGCAGATCCATTGCAACGACGGTGGCGGTTCGCCGTCACGCCTGGTTGAGAACCACTGGATTTTCAGGGAATGTCCAACACCCTTATGGACATGCCCTTTGATGGCCGTCGCCTCTTCGGCGACAAAGCGGACAGCGCGTTGGAGCGGTTTAAGGACTCGCGGGCTACGGCCAAGTCCTTGGGACTCTCGGCAGTCCGCCCTCCTCCGCCTTCCGCTTTTCGCTCCTTTCGTGGCACAGGAAGGGGCGCCCCGCAGCGTTTGTAACAGAGACACAGGCCAGCGCAGCAATCATCCCAGCGCTGCCGCGGACACGGTTTCCGCCGTGGCGGACAAAGGGGCCAGCGAGCGGGGTCAGACCACCACCACCACCACCACCCCCGCCACCTCTGCCTCCAAACCTTCCTAGTCCGAACTTTCAGGCCCATCAAACGCTAGTGGGCGGCAGGCTCCGCCATCACCTCCCCCACTGGCGCACCATCACTTCAGACAGGTGGGTTTTAGAGATAGTCCGAAGGGGCTACTCCCTCCCCTTTGAGACTACCCCCCCCAGCCATGCCACCTCAATACCACCACATGTCGGGGGATCACTTGGTGCTTCAGCAGGAAGTTGCGGCCCTCTTGGCCAAGGGGGCCATCGAGCGCGTTCCGACGCACGAAGTAGGTCGTGGTTGTTATTCCCACTACTTTGTGGTGCCCAAGAAGGACAAAGGCCTGCGTCCTATCTTGGACCTCCGGAACGTCAATCTCTTCCTCCGCAAAGAGAAGTTCAAGATGCTCACTCTAGCTCAGGTCTAGTCTGCTCTCGACCCACAAGACTGGATGGTGGCGCTGGACTTGCAGGACGCCTATTTCCACATCCCCGTCCTGCCAGCCCACAGGCGTTACCTGCGGTTCATGGTAGGCCACGAGCACTTTCAGTTTACCGTGCTCCCCTTTGGCCTTACCAGTGCCCCTCGGGTGTTCACCAAGGTGATGGCGGTGGTCGCAGCTCATCTGCGCAGATCAGGGGTCTCAGTCTTGCCCTATCTCGACGACTGGTTGTTGAAGGCGGGCTCTCCCCAGACAGTCGTCTCCCACCTCCAGACTACGGCCGATCTCCTGCACTTGCTGGGGTTCTCCATCAATGTGCGGAAGTCGCACCGGATTCCCTCCCAGAAGCTCCTCTTTATCGGAGCGGTTCTGGACACGGCGCAGTTTCGGGTCTATCCTCCCGAACGGCGAGTCCGGGACATTCGGGCTCTGATTCCCATCTTTCAGCCCTTGTCCAGGGTTTCGGTCAGAGTGACTCTGAGGCTGCTGGGCCTCATGGCCTCCTGCATCCTGCTGGTCAATCATGCCAGGGGGCGTATGCAGGCACTGCAGTGGGACCTGAAGTTCCAGTGGGCGCAGCATCAGGGAAACCTGTCCGATCACGTCCAGATCTCAGAGGGCACTGCACGACAATTGCAGTGGTGGCTCACGAACCCGCATTGGGTCGACGGCAGATCACTCTCCCTTCCCCAACCGGAGTTCACAGTGGTGACCAATGCGTCCCTCCTGGGATGGGGCGGCCACATGGGAGAGGCGGAGATCAGAGGCCTCTGGTCTCCGGCGGAGTCCCGGCTCCATATCAACCTTTTGGTGCTGCGGGCGATCAGGCTTGCACTGAAGGCATTCCTTCCCTCTGTCAAGGGGCGAGTAGTGCAGGTGTTCACAGACACCACCGCCATGTGGTACTGCAACAAACAAGGCGGGGTGGGGTCGTGGACCCTCTGTCATGAGGCTCTGTGTCTCTGGACATGGCTGGAACATCAGGGCATGTCCCTGGTGGTTCAACACCTGGCAGGTTCTCTGAACGCCAGGGCGGACGCACTCAGCCGCCGGTGCATGCTCGATCACGAATGGCGTCTTCACTCTGAGGTGGCGCAAGGTCTCTTTTAGCAGTGGGGAGAGCCTTGGTTCGATCTATTCGGCACCGAAGAGAACGCGCAATGTCATCAGTTCTGCGCGTTGGAATTTCCAAGGTGGCACTTGCTTGGCTACGCTTTTCGGCGCGTGTGGAGTTGCGGTCTGTTGTATGCCTTTCCGCCTATACCACTTCTGCCCAGAGTGCTGAAGAAGATCAGGCGCGACCGGGCCCAAGTCATTCTTGTGGCTCCGGACTGGGCTCGAAGAGTATGGTATCCCGAGCTACTCAGTATGAGCATCGATCCTCCAATCAGACTGCCTCTTCGGGAGGATCTTCTGTCGCAGCAGCAGGGGACGGTCCTCCACCCGAACCTGTCCAGCCTCCACCTCTTTGCGTGGAGATTGAGCGGCGGCAGTTGATTCCCTTCGACTTGCCTCCTGTGGTTTGTGACGTTATTCTGGCAGCCAGGCGTCCCTCTACTAAAGTGGTATACGCCTGCAGGTGGAACAAATTTGTGGCATGGTGCACAGCAAAGGCTGTGGATCCCCTTTCTGCCCCTCTTTCTGAGGTTCTACTGTTCCTTCTTTCTTTGGCCCAGCAGGGCTCTGCTCTGGGCACTCTCAAGGGCTACCTTTCTGCTATTTCGGCCTTTCTCAGGCTCCCTGATCAGCCCTCTCTATTTTCAAGTCCCCTGTTGTAAATAGGTTTCTTAAAGGCATTACACACCTTTTTCCTCCTATTCCTTTCGTGATGCCTCAGTGGGACTTGAATCTGGTTCTGACGTACTTGATGTGCGCTCCTTTTGAGCCCCTTCACAACTGTCCTCTTCGTCTTTTGACATTGAAGACTGCCTTCCTGGTGGCCATCACTTCAGCCAGGCGAGTGAGTGAGCTCCAGGCTCTTTCCTGTAAGCCTCCTTTCCTTTCAGTCCATCCGGACAAGGTTGTGCTCAGGCCCCGTCCTTCCTTTTTGCTAAAAGTGGTTACGGCCTTTCACATTGGGCAAACTATTACCTTGCCCACCTTTTTTCCGCCTCCGCATCCTTCCAGAGAGGAAGAACAGCTCCACTGTCTGGACCCATAACGTGCGCTTTCTTTTTATCTCAACCGCACACAGCAGTTCCGGGTGGATGACCAGCTTTTTGTTGGCTACGTTGGCAACAAGAAAGGTCGGGCGGTCCATAAGAGAACCATCTCCCGCTGGGTTGTCTTGTGTATCAAAGCCTGTTATCCTTTGGCTAAAGAAGAACCTCCGGTGGGGCTGCATGCTCATTCCACCAGAGCTACTGCAGCCACTACTGCATTGGGACGTGGTGTCCCCCTGCAAGACATATGTTGGGCAGCCACGTGGGCCTCGCTGCACATGTTTACCAAGCATTACTGCCTGGACAGCCAAGTCCGGAGAGAAGGCTTCTTTGGCCGTTCTGTTCTCCGTGACTTTCTGGTGTGATCTTAGTTTGCAGACCCATCACCGGAGTTGGTATTGCTGGGGTATCTATTCTAAGGTAAGGAATCTATCACTGTTTCTTTCAGATGCACAAGTTACTTACCTTCGGTAACGATATATCTGTATGAAACATTAGTAGTTATGTTATGTTATTAGAGACTTATAAAGCGCACGGCTACTCAATAGTGTCCCGGCGCTACAAATTCTGGGTGGGGCTAATCGTGAGCACTATCTTGCATAAGTCACACTATGACTGAAAAAGCCAGGTCTTCAATGACTTTCTAAAGGGGAGAAGGTCCTGCATCTGTCTCAGTGCCAGGGGGAGACTATTCCAGAGTCGTGCTGCTTGCACCTGGAAAGAGCGGCCCCCAATGCGAGCATAAGAAAATTTAGGGATGCTAGCCAACTGAAGTGCGGCCGACCTCAGAGCACGGCATGGGGAGTAGAATTGAAATCTCTTTCCGAGGTAAGGGGCCCCCATCCCATGAAGGGATTTAAAAGTTAGAACCATGGCTTTAAACATAATCCTTTTACAGATCGGAAGCCAATGCAGGGATTTCAAATGGGCAGACATCCTAGTTCTGGGCCCTAACATAAGAATGGCCCTTGCCGCAGCATTCTGGACCACCTGTAGTCTAGTCAACATGTAGTCAGGGATTCCCAGGTAAAGACTATTGACGTAGTCCAACCTGGATAAGACTAACGCCTGGACCACCGTTTGTCTATGTGCTACCGGCAAAAGGGGCAGGACCTGTCTAAGCATTTTAAGCACTCCGAAACAAGAGCCCACCACAGCTTGTATTTGGGAGTTCATGGATAGGTTATCCTCCATCCTGACTCCCAAATTTTTGACAGTCTTAACCGAGGTGCTGGGGGGACAAGTCCTGTGGCCACCAATTCCGCCACACATTGTCTAAAGGAAGGCCAAAGAGTATAATCTCTGATTTATCAGAATTACATTTAAGTTGGTGAAGTTGAAACCAGGAAAACACCTCGGAGAGGCAGGCATTTATTGCCTCACCTCTGAAGTCTGACTTCTTGTCACAGGTGAAGAGCAGTTGCGTATCATCCGCATAAGATACAATTTTCGCTCCGTGAGCTTCTGCCAGAAGCGCCAGGAGGGACATATACAAATTAAAAAGTGTAGGACTAAGGATTGAGCCCTGTGGGACCCCCACCTTGAGGGGGAGGATGGGTGCTGCAAAAGGAGGGGACCACACCGTTTGCTGGCGATTGTCCAGAAACGAGGTAAACCATCGAAGTACCGTGCCCCCACAGCTGCATTCTTGAAGCCTCCGAAGAAGTAAATCATGGGGCACGGTATTGAAGGCCGTTGATAAGTCCAAGAGAATCAGCACAGCCTTCCCTCCCTGATCTAGGGTCTCTTTAATAGTTTCCGAGACCTCAAGAAGCGCGGTTTCCGTACTAAAATTCGACCTGAAACCGGACTGACTCTGGTGGAGAACTAGATTGGCTTCGGCATAAGTGGTAATGACCCTATTAACATACTTTTCCAAGACCTTCGAGAAGAGAGGGAGCAAGGATATAGGCCTATAATTAGAGGCTAGCTCAGGGTCTGCTCTTGGTTTTTTTAACAGTGGAAGTATTTTGGCGTTCTTCCACCTGACCGGGACAATCCCGGTCTCCAAGGATGTATTAAGAATCCGATTTAGCGCAGGGTTAATTACCTCGGCTAATGACACCAGGATCTTGGCAGGGTATGGGTCAGATGGGGAGCCTGATTTAAGGGCCTTCATAATTACCAAAGAATTGTCCAGAGATATAGGGGGAACTGCATGAGAAGCGGGCTCCGTATCTGCATAGGAGGGGTGAGAAACGCTCGAGACTCGCCCTCCATCCTAGGCAGCGAAGAAAAGGTATCTTGGATGGTTTTTATCTTTTCATGGAAATAAGAGGCTAGATGGCTCGTCCATTCCTCAGTCGGAGTAAATGGTATTGCCACAGCCTTTGGGGATAGAAACTCCTTGACTGTTTTAAAAATTTCTTTACTTTGGTTAGCAGCCAGGGCTATTTTAGAGGCCAAAATTTTTTTTTTCTCTTCTAAAACTTTTTTATAATGCGCTTTTAGTGCCAATTTATATGTGATAGATTCCTTACCGCCCCACCCATCCTCCCCGTTCTGCGAACTGATTTCTAGGGTTAAGGTCATCGCTTTCAGGGCCCTAGTTTCAATGCACCAGTGGTCCGTATCTTGCATGGCTCTGCGTTCCTGGCGCGGAAAGTCGTGTACAGAACTGACGTAGGCGCGCGTGGGCGGTGTCCAAGTAGCGCCCGCGACGTCATCTCGGCGACCACGATGCCAACGACTGACGCGGAGCCGCACGACGCCCCTACCGACGCGCAGGGGTACTGCTGATGAAAACTTTCCGGATCCAGTCTGACGCCTGGGGATATTCTAAGGTAAGGAATCTATCACTACTAATGTTTCTTACAGATATATCGTTACCGAAGGTAAGTAACTTGTGCTTCACCACACCAGTGGTGACGCGCTTCCTAGAAGTAGTGAAGAAAATGGCACCCCCAATAAGCATGGCAATGCCTACGTGGAACTTGAATGTACTGCACATATAGCTGATATCACCCTTTGAACAAACGTGGATTTCAAAACAGCGGTTTCTAACTCTCAAAACTGCCTTTCTCATCACTATGACCTCGCTAAGGAAAGTAAGTGAGATACCAGCACTCGCCACTCGAGAGCCATACCTACGGATTCATAGGGACAAGGTGGTCATAAGAACAAACCCAAGATGTGTCCCAAAGGTAATATCCAAATTCCATGTTAACCAAGCAATTCACCTACCAGCCTTTTTTCAAAACCTAAAACGCAAGCGGAGAGAGCATTGCACAAGTTAGATTTACGAAGGGCAATTATGTACTATTTGGAGAGGAAAAAGGGCATCAGAGAAAAGACAAAATGTTTTTGCATACTTTGCGCATGCTCAGAAAGGACACCCAGTCATTAAGGGAATAATTGCAAGGTGGATAGTACAGAAAGTATTGTCGCATATAACCCTAACAGATAAGCCAAAGACTCATTCAACAAGGAGCAACACTTGCGTTCTTAGACATTTGCGCAGCGGCTGCATGGTCATCGCTACATACCTACACAAAACACTACTCCATTGACATTCAATTCAACAGAGAAGCAGGAGTGGGACAAAGAGTACCGAAGCATTTGTTTTCAAATACACACCAAAGAATCCAACTAACCCAGGTGAAAGAAAACCGCTCTGGAATCAATGCACAGCATGTGAATCCAGAAAAGATTCACGCTGCAAAGCGAAATCGTTCCTTACCGGTAGGAGTAGTTATCCAGCTTGACGAATTTTCCGGATATACATGTAACCCACCGACCTCCACCAGTGGAGGTGTAATTACAAACAACTCTAGAGAACACAGCCATCCAGAAGAAGAAAAAAATCTGAAGATGGCGACTTTGTTGAGGAATTTTCAGGGCATGGATCTGATGTCACACAAGGAGGGGTGTAAACCCAAATAGTCGACGACGCCCACCAAAAAAGAGACTTCAAGGAGATTTTTCCAAACACTAGCTGGTGGGATAATGCACAGCATGTGATTTCAGAAAATTCTTCAAGCTGTAAAACTACTCCTACTGGTAAGTAACAATTTCGTTACTGCACACTTGCAAAGGCAGGGGATACATGTGTGCCCCTACCTAGACAAGTGGCTGGTAAAGGGAAGCGCACTCAAACATTGCCAGAACAGCTTAGACCAGGTAGTGGAAACAATGCAACCTGGGGATCTCAATAAACATGGGGAAATTCTTGGTCTGCCCTATGAAGTAAAAAACCTTAGGGACTGGGCTAAACACGAACAAGGCCAAAGAGTTCCTGATCCAAAAGAGTTGTGGCATTTATGGAGCAGGTTAATTCGCCTTTACCAGAAGTCGCAGTCCCTGACAGTGAGGAATTTGCTGAAAATACTAGCCATGATGGCTTCATACATTCCCTTAATTCGCTTTGCCAGGCTACTTATGATACCCATTCAAGATTGGTTGCTATGTCAAAGGTCACAGTGTCCGGGATTAAGAAGATCTGTGTTTGTCACAAAGACATTACACTGGGAACTACCAATCCCTTCAGTGACAATCTCCATGGATCCATGCCATACAGGGATGGGTGCACGCATGGGAAACCGGAAAATCCGGGTACACCAAGAAGCAGCAAAAGCGCATAAATGGTTTGGAACTTGAGATAGCTTTTGTAGCACTGAAAGCTTTTCACATACAAATTTCAGAGTAAGCAGTACAAATGCAGACAGCCAACACGACCTTGATGTTCTATCTACACAAGCAAGGGAGCAAAAATTGACATGTCCAATCCAAGCTAGCACATGACATTTGGAGATGAGCAATCCAAAAAGATAGATGTTTTTAGCAGCCATACGCTTGCCAGTACAAGAAAACATAGAACCATTAAACCAATGGGTATTAGAAACATTCTTCCAAACTTGAGGACCACCTCATATAGATCTTTTTGCA
This sequence comes from Calotriton arnoldi, assembly GCA_963921515.1. Classification (NCBI taxonomy): domain Eukaryota; kingdom Metazoa; phylum Chordata; class Amphibia; order Caudata; family Salamandridae; genus Calotriton; species Calotriton arnoldi. The sequence continues at coordinate 1,290,723 of CAWUFW010003247.1, forward strand.
GCACATAAATGTAAAATACCAAAACTTCACATCCAGGTACCCTCACCACGTATCGCATGGAAATGCTCCATCGACAGACTTGCCAATGTTATTTGCTTATCCACCGATTTCCCCTTTATAAGTGGAGATAAACCAATATAACCATACAAAAAAGACTCTGATCTTGATCGCCACACAGTGATCCCAATGAGCATGGTACTCAGACCTCATAGAGGTAATAACCAACAGAATGATCAAAAATACCAGTGTTTCTGGATCCTGAAGACCTAGAGGTTGACAGTCTTGTCCAACCAGACATGCTCTGGAAGTCCTAAGGGTGACAATATAGCCTCCCACACACACATGCTATGTAGCTAAATGGAACAGTGATGCACAAAAGAACACGTCCTACATAAGTTGACAAGTCACAACCATGATCAAATACTCCATGCATGTACTTTAATTCCTCAAATAATCGTTTTGCCATGCCAATAAATATAAGGTTTCTACAAGGAGTAAAACGAATTTTACCACCAAGGTCGGCCACTACCCCCTGTTGACCCTCAATCTGGTGCTGGCACAACTCATGAAACATCTTTTAAACCGATGAGCAAAATAGGGCTCTTGTTTCTGATGCTTAAAATGGCCATTTTAATCACATTCACACCTTTTTGTAAGATTAGCAAATTACAGGCATTAACTATCTGAGAACCCTGTCTACAGATACAAAAGGAGATAGGTTGGTCTTTAGAACTAACCCTCATTTCATTCCAAAGTTTGTTTCACATTTCTTCATGAACCAATCAATCCAGTTACCTGCTTGCTTTCTTTCAGTATCCAAAAAAGCAGAAAATGCATTAAATACGCAAGATGTAATTAGTGCAGTCATAAATTATTTACGAAACAAAGCCGTTGATAATGAGCAAACAGGTTTTTGGGACACGCGCACCAGTGAGTAGAAGCCTCCAAACTAGCTAAACCCTAGCAGGTTACACCCCAGATAAAAAACCCAGCGCACACTCTACTGGATAAAAAGGAGACATGCTAGAATTTCTGTCAAATGTTTCCATCAGTAACCCATGCATGGTCATCAAGCTGCACTTTCATGACACACTGTATTTGTAGTGTGTTGGCTGCAGATACACATGCTATGCATACTCCTGCAATCTAGTGTTGGGCCCGGACTCTGCAAGTTGTTTTTCCTCGAGCAAGTTTTATGCTAGGCGTTGTGCGTCGTTTCTCCTCCCCCCTCAAGGTATTGCGCATACACAACAGCTCCGTTGTTTTTCCGCCATCGGGCTCGGACGGACTGCGTTGGAACTCTGCAGCATTCGATGCCCACGCTCAACAAGAATGTGATTGGAGATCCAGTTAACAACACCCATGGATTCTAGGAGCCGGGAACTGATTACCCGGCACCCAGTACACACACACCCATCGAGAATGACTGTCTCCAGGCGATGGAGATGAAAAAGGTCCTCTTCTGACAGTGTGCGGGGCCAAATATGCACACATTGATACACATGAGGTGTGCAATTTATGCCTCTGCAGAGCATAAGGAGGGCAAGTGCACGGCTTGCGTACTATTCAAAATAAGAAGACTTCGATCCCGTAGGGATCGACGCATGGCACACACCATGGAACTGGCGGAGTTCTCACGTGACACCGACGTGGAAAGCAAAGCAGGTGCTCCGGTAGGAGGTGTGGTGGTTTTCGCCAACCCCCACTACGTCGCTTCCGATTCTTCTTCTGGGGAAGAGCACGCTCCTGTGCATGAAGAGGGACCCACTTCACTGAAGACTATCTCGGAATCTGGGCCAAGGACCAAGACAACGCCATGTAAAGTGAGTACAGTCGACCTCAGTGTGAAATTGCACACTCACCTCCACGACCCCCGCCCCAGTGCCTCACAGCCCTTGGGCTCAGGCTGACACCGTGAGCGTGCCTCAGAGAAGGGACAAGAATGTTCTTGATCCCAATCGGGCTAATAGGCCACGGCGCAAGGACGGTTCCGGCACTTTGCTGGTACCGAAGCATAAGTCGATATCGACTAAGCCACCGGCACCAAAGTATAAGTCTGCACCGGCAAACCCATCGGCGCTGAAGGAAGCCAAGCAGGCTGTGACCCCAAGAAAATCATTGGATCCAAAAAACGCTTGAGCACATTGGAATCGAAACAAACCTTGGTTCCAAGGACTAAAAAGCAACACGCTCTTCTTGCCAGAAGAAAATTCTCGGTCATGGGGTTCCCAAGCCACTCAAAGTTTCCGAGGACACACCACCGGCTCCAAAGACACAAAAGACTCAAACATACACAGTCAGTGATGAACTAGGCATCCTCTTTGAGGGACTGCAACAATTTATGCAGGAAAGGAGTAAAGAAAATGCTAAGTGGCAGGCTGGGGTTTAATCATTGCCAAAGCCTCTGCCAAAAAAGTGTCGCAGGAAGAGAGGGCCACAAGTCCAATGACTTTCAGCCCCCAGAGTCACCACAAACACAAGTTCCCTCTCCACAAGAGGAGGAAGAGGGTGAGATAAAGGGGACAGACTCCCAAGGAACACAGAATACTCAACATACCCCTGACCCTTGGGATGATTATGATGTAGTCCTACCTGACCCAGATATGTAGCCGCCAATACCTATTCAAGCATCTTCTCCAGATGACCCATCCTCATACCACAGTGTCCTGCAAAGAGCGGCAGAGTACCACAATCTTCCCATGCACACTACAGAGGAGCCAACTGACTTCCTAGTGGAAACACTTACACTCACAGAGCGCACAATTCAATATCTCCCAGTGATGGCTCTGTACTCAACGTATCCAAAGATATCTTCAAGGACCCAGTCAAATCCAGGGTCCTAACTCGCATAGAAAAGAGATAAGAGACCATCTCTAACTGACCTTATTTACATACGAGGACATCCCCCAGCAGATTCCCTAGTTGTCACCAGAGCCAGGAAAAGAGCTGCAGCACAACGTACTGGAGAGGCGCATCCTCCAGACAGAGCAAAATAAATGATGCATCAGGCAAAAGAGTAGCAGCATGTCACGCAAACCACTGGAAGATCGCTAGTTCAGTTGGCCTACTCTCCAGGTACAATAGGGTAACCTGGATTGAGATGCAAGATCTAATACATATTCCAGAAGAATACAAAAAAAGAAGACTTAGTAAATGAGGGGAAACAAATTCCAAATGCAACAATTAAATGTGCATTAGACGGAGCTGATACTGCTGGAAGGGGCATCAGTACATCAATCCTGCTCCGTAGATATGCATGACTACGCGTAACCGGGTTCAAACCTGAGCTACAGCAGCATATTCTTAATGTCCCATTTGATGGGGAAAACCTCTTTGGTCCAGTATTAGAGACACAATAAGAGAAGATAAAAAAGACACGTATACAGCCAAATCCATGGGCACCTTACAACTGCAGCTCAAAAACAGCCCTTTCAGCGTTACCAGGGGTGAGGGGCAGCAAAACCCCTACCCCAGAAAACACCATGCAACAGCAATATCACCAGCAAGGGCGTGGATATTATCGTGGAGGATACAAAAATAAGGGCCATGGTAGAGGTACCCCGAACAGGGGAATCTCTATACTGCCACCTAAATGACCTCCCCCAACCACAAAACACCTGTCGGGGGAGGCTACAACAATTCCACCAGTTGTGGCCAAACATCACATCAGATCAATGGGTAATACAAATAATCAGGCAGGGATATTGCCTAGAGTTAACTCAGCAACCACAAAATATCTCGCCAAAACGGCAGACGTTAAATCCACAACATCTACATCTGCTAAAAGTAAAGGCGTTACTACAAAAGGGAGCCATAGAACCAGCCCCACTCAAACATCAAAACAAGGGAGACTATTGTTTATTTCCTCATACCAAAGAAAGACTGTTCACTATGGTCAATTCTAGACTTGCGACCACTCAATCGCTGCATATTATGCGAACACTTCCATATGGTCACATTGCAAGATGTAATACCACCACTACTACAAGAGGGCAACTTCATGACTGCATTAGACCTGAAGGACACTTACTTCCACATTCCAATCCCCCCAGCTCACCACAAATACTTACGGTATGTAATTAGCAATTCAAGGTGCTACCTTTCGGGGTGACAACAGCCCAAGGAAGTTCACAAAATGCTTAGCCTTTGTAACAGCAAAATTACTAAGAGAAAACATACATGTCTTTCCATATCTTGACTATTGGATGATCAAAAGTCCAACCAATGCAAAATGTCTAAAAGACATCCAAAACAAAATAGACTTACTTCATCAACTGGGTTTCACTATCAATGCAACAAAATTACATCTCCAACCACTCCAGGTACAACCATACCTAGGAGCAATACTCAATTGAGTATCCGGAACAGCTCACCCCAATCCACAAAGGGTTCTCGATTTCCAGAACCACCTGGGTCTTATTCAGGCACATCGTCACCTACCAGTCAAAACAGTGATGCGTCTATTGGGGATGATGGCATGCATCATGCATAACAATGGTGCCACATGCAAGACTACACATGAAACCTCTCCAAGAGTGTTTAGCGTTGCAATGGTCACAAGCGGGGGGAACAAGGAACATCTAGTGTTGGTTTCATCCAAGGCCCATTAGGCACTACAGTGGTGTGGAACACTTTAAAAATACTGAAAGGAATAGCCTTCAAGGTTCCAATCCTGAAGGTAACATCACAACCTATGCCTCACTCATGGGGCGGGGTGCTCATATGAAGGCCATTGTGGTTCAGGGACACTGGACCTTACAACAACAGACAATGCATAACAACATGCTGGAGCTTCTAGCCATCTACATGGCTCTCAAAGTATTCCTTACAAACATTACAGAGAAAGCTGTCCTTCTACAAACCGACAATATGACTGCAATGTTTAGCATCCAGAAACCAGGGGATCCATTTCATACAACTGTCACAACTAGCACAAAGTGTATGGCAATTGGCAGGCAAACACAAAATTCTCCAACTGGCTCAACACATACCAGGGTGGGGAAAAAACATTGCAGGCCTGCTGATCAGGACACAGCCACAAGTTCACGAGTGGGAAGTACACACCATTACTGCAACAATACTTCCACCTGTGGGGAACTCCCTGTTCGCCACCGCCGAAAACGCAAAATGCCAAAGCTTCACCACCAAATACACTTTCCAAAGGGAAGGCTCCATGGATGAACTGGTCAGGGCTATTTGCTTATGCTTTTTCTCCTCTCCCACTCATTCCATACGTGGTCAGGAAACTGACTTCTATAACCCTAATACTAATTGCTCCCACATTAGCTCGACGACTATGGTACACCGCACTACTCGAGTGATCCCTAATACCTCATGAGAAACTACCCAATTATCCAAACAATCGCTCTCACAGCAGGAGCAGGGTGATGCATTCCAATGCACAACAGCTCAATCTTGTGATCTGGCTACTGAGGTCATAGAGTTTGGATACTTAAATCTCCCTCCAGAATGTATGCCTATTCTAAAGGAGGCCAGAAGACCAACCACAAGAGCTTACTATGCAGTAAAATGGAAACATTCTTTTCTCTACTGTGCATCTCTAAAAATCGACCCTTCTACACCAACAGAACAACAACTAGTCTGTTAGTTTTTACACTTACAACAGGCAAACTTGGCATATACCTACAAAACAAGAAACACCAATCGCTTTTCTGTATTCCTGTCCTCAATGCCTTCATGGAAGGATTAAAAAGTCTCATTCCACCACGGACACCTCCAATACCTGCGTTGAACATATTCGAACACGCCTTATGGTGCTGCCTTTTGAACCACTTCATAATTGTCAGATAGTGTTTAACATGGAAGGTGGCTTTTCTTGTGACAATAACATCTCTGCGAAGGGTTAGCAAAATACATGCCCTCACTGTAGAACCATACTTTCAAGTGTTCCCAGACAAGGTGCATTTGTGCACAAACCCAAAGTTCTTACCTAAAGTTATATCTCCTTTCCATTTAAATCACACTCTAGAGTTACCGATTTTCTTTCCAAAACCAGAGAACATTGCAGAGCATGCCTTGCATACACTTTGATGTTAAACTGGCACTTCTGTACTACTTGGAACATTCAAAACCCTTCAGGAAAACACAACTTATTTGTTTCATTTTCAAATCCACATAAAGGTAAAGCTATTTCAAAAGCAGGAATTGCAAGATGGATTGTCAAATGTATCCAAATGTGTTATGTTAAAGCAAAACGAACATTAACAACTATGCCAAGGGCTCATCCAACAGGGGAAAAAAGGAGCAACCATGGCTTTCTTGGGAAATATCCCTCTTAGTGGCATTTGCAAAGCAGCAACATGGATGAACCCACTTACATTTACAAAACATTGTGTGGATGTTCAAGCATGACAACAAGCTGTAGTTCTACAAACATCCCTTCAAAAATTATTTCAAACGAATGCACCATCTCATGCCTAAAGCCACTGCGAGATGGGTACTGCTTTACAGTCTATGCATATCATATGTATCTGCAGCCAACACGTGCTACCAATGGAGTATATTACTTACCGTGTAAGCATCTATTCGTAGACTGTAGTGATGCAGGTTCACATGCACCCTCCCCGGCAGGTATTAGATAGTGAGAAGAATACACACAAATACAGCATGATCAACAGCAAATGCTAACTTAGCAGACTATATTCTCACTCCGTATGTAGCAAGGAGAAATAAACATTAACAAAGGAGCTGTTCTACATGTGCAATACCTCGAGGGGGTTTTATGACAGAGGCATGCATGGCTAAACCATGCATGCCTCCACAAGGCTGCCCGGACAACGAATGCATCTCAACAGTGCATGTCTTTACCATGCAATTTCGTGGTAAAAGCATGACTGGTAAAGGGATGTGTGGTAAAGATCACACTCCAGCCCCCACCCTGAACCCTAAAAACACCCACCCCCCTGAGTCCTAAAAACGCCGAACCCCCCCAGCCCTAAAAACAATCGGAGCCCTGAAAACCACCTCAAACCCCCCTCCCCCTAAAAACTGCCCCACTCCTAAAAACTATCCCCACCCCGAAACCCCCTCCAAAAAAACTTACCAGACCATGTCCACATCTCACGATCCTTCCTCTTCATGTGCCCACCCAGCCGCGCATCTAGACCTTGCACTGCCTTAACCACACACATGCATGGTTAAGGCAAGCATGGTTCGGCTTGCGGGGAAATGGCACGCATGGCTCAGCCCACTTTGTAAAGGGAAACGAGACAGAGCATTAAACTTCCTTGAGGAAAAACAACTTGCAGAGTACGGGCCCAACACTAGATGGCAGGAGTATACATACCATGGGAATCTGCAACACTGCACACTAAGAATAGATGCTTTTCTCGACGTCCATACAAACAGGGAATGCTAGGTGGGCTTGGAGGTTCTGAGACAACTTTTTGCAACCACAGATACTTTTCACCCCATCATCCTGCAAATGGTTAACACTGCTATGTAATCTGCACGGCATGTGAATCCAGAAAAGATTCACCTTGCAAAAGGAAATGCACTTACCTGTAACAATAGTTTTACATCTTGAAACATTTCTAGTTTCACATGCTACCCACCCACCTCCCTGTGAATGGGGATGGGTAAGCAAAAATGCAGATGCTCAGAATAAGTAGTTGCATGCAGTGAGACACCGGTCACCACATCCAGAGGAAAAAGAACCTGAAGTTGGCAATCGCGTACTGGGGCACATTGTCGACTTGTGCTCAGTGTCAAGTGGGCTGGCACAGCTCACCTCTGATGGACACCCATACAAAATAAAGGAGAGAAAATTGAGATCATTCTGGACCCAACCACTGGATTGCAGAATAATGCACAGCATGTGAATCCAGAAATGCTTCCAGCTTCAAAACTATTGTTACAGGTAAGTAAGAACATACATTAGCATTCAACAGAACATCTTTCACACAACCCATAATAAACTTCAAACATAGCTCATATATGTCCCACAGTATATCATAGTACTGATATTGCACACCATAGAACAGGATACCACCACCAAAATCTCCAAAGGCTATCAACCCAAGACAATGCCCACGTAATGGGTAGAGCCCTCCAACCTTACTCCTTAAATATGACAATCAAACATCCACAGCTTAACGAGGCATATATAGCCATCAAACCAAGACAGTCACCAAGACCATACCCAGTGCATTTTACAGGCGGACTCAGACTTGCTTGGTAAAAAGTTGCCAGACTGCTAGAAGGGCTTTGAGGCCAGTGGCAGAATGGCCCCTTCTACAAATGCTGCAACATAATACAGAAGCTTAGGTGGTAATTGTGTTCGCTCTGCCCTAAAGAGATTAAAAATCCTGCTGCCAGTAGAGGTTGTACTCAGTAGCGACTGCTACTTACCAGGGGTGGTAGGGCGGGGGACAGAGGAAGGGGAGGTAAATTATAATTTTAAAAAATGTACTAGCCTTTTCTCCGCTGACCAAGGCTGCCGCCTCTTCATTCTCCGCCTCGTCTCCACTCTGTAAGAAGCACCCAGCCTGCCAGAATCCCCTGGCCAATCACAACGCTGCCTTAGCGTTGTGATTGGTCTGAGCGCCATGGTTCGGCGCTCAGACAGAGACTGGCAGGCTCTGCATGTTCTCCACCAAGGCTGTAATGTAGCCTGGGTGAAGAACATTCAAAGTGCGCATGACGCTTTGGCCGGCCTGAGAGGCCTGGTCAAAGCGTCATTTACACTTTAGGTGCAGCCAGCACTCCTTCCCCTGTGACGTGCGGGGAGCCCAAGCCCCCCCCCCCCCGCTTCAGCTGAATGCAATAACGAACGTTATCATTTTATTTTTTGCATTTAGCTTGCAGCTGAAGCAGTGGGGCAACGCTCCTCCGCCTTAGCAGAGGAGCCGAAACTGGTTGTTCTTACGCAGAGCCTACAAGCTAAGAGTGTACAGAATACAAGTAATAGACTGGTAAGGGAGAGCTTCCTGTAGAGTTTTCTGTGACAGGAGGTATAGAGAAGTGGGCAAAATTTAGCACATTGTAGTTTATTGTAACCTGACATACTGACACACGAGAGGTGATTCTCACTGATCAGCCAACCCATCGGGCTCACAGCAGCAAATCTACATCTCATTGTATGGATGGCAAACCCGTATCTCTAACTTTAAAGCCACCTGGATTGGAAACGCTCCTTGCATCCTAGAGTTGGCCTCCAAGGTAGGTTATGGAAAGAAGAAAGATTGGTCTGGTAACTAGAGACTGGTGATACTACAGCTGGTGGGGTAGACTGTGGAGTGCCTATTGCATTTTTGCAGTGTTTGCATTTATTTGAGGTTAGATTTTCAGTCAATTTTAATTTTAAAAAAGTCTTCATTGTACCACTAGATGGCAGCATTTCCATCCAAATGAGATGATCAGAGCCTCTTCCGGCTTTGATTGTTGTGAGCATGAACAGCTTTTACTTTACCTAAATCTAACTAATTCTAGTGACCTGAGGATACACCCTTCTCCAATCAGCACACTCATTTAGTAAGGCATCAGATCACCTCAACGCTTTCCACACCCCACTGCTATTTTAGTATGTGGTGTGACTGGAAAAACTCCTCCTCAGACACTAGTCGGTTATTGAATTCTGATGAGTGACTGGAGCAGCCCGTCCTCTCTGTCTGTGACGGGAGGTACCCACGCTACACCACGGCCTATGATTCTCTTAATTGTGAGACGTGGTGAGTCCACCCTTCGCCACAGTCCTGTTACTCCCAATACAAGGCGTGACCGGACAACCCTGCCCCTTGCCACAGTCCCTCCCAGTTAAGGGACCGTGATAATCCGACGAGACGTCTAGCTGCAGAAAGCCATCAATCTTCAATCTTTCTGTTCTGATATGATGTGGTGTCACGGGAACACTCACCCTGGCCAATAAATAATGTCATATAGCTGTAACATTATCCTCAAACTTCCACACAGGCTGGTAAGTTCCTTTGCGACACGAAAATGTCACTCTTCAGTTTCAATTTCACTGTACACATTGAGACTGGACAACCGTTCCTACTTTACAGCCGCTACTGGTCTGTTATATGTGATGGGCGCTCCTCCTTTCCACCATCTCTACTGTCCCCTCTCTCCCACTATGACTTGAAAAGTGCACCCCACCCTTCCACGGGCCCCTGCCGTCACCAAATAAAGTGGTCACCAATCAGTCCTACGTCACAAGCATGAAACCGAAACGTGGACCTTGAAGAAGAAAGCGTGTAATACTCCTGTTCCTACATCAGATGGCAGCAGAGTGCACAGCATGCAAATTAATAGTACTATTATATGCTGGAAACGGTGTGCTACTTGTAAGGAATGTTTGTCATCCTTTACAATATTCTTGTCGCTACAGAACCCTCAATTTATCTCAAGCCCTCTGTTTCGCCCTGCAGAAGAAATTAATTTTGAGGGATACGTCTTTAGCGTTTCTTGCAGCATCTAATTGATTTGTTCCCTTTTGTTTTCCTGTAGGTGGGCTTCTTCAAGCGCTCCCTACCCTACGGCACCGCCATGGAGAAGGCAGAACTGAAGCCCCAGGCTACATCCGAGGCCTAGAGCGAGGCCTGCACCTGTGTTACTGTGTTGCCAAAGATGCCTTAAAAACCGAGCAGATGAGACGATGCCAAAGATCCAAACCGAACTGGGACAGAGGGAGCCACGTTGGTTCCTGCCTGTTTCTAATCCTCCTTTGGGGAACCACTGGCCCCCCAAAAGGTGGAAAGAAACTAAACAATTTTGACTGCAGCATTTGGGTCGCTGATGATTTTATTTATGCCGTGGGGAACTTGACGCCTCTTATCGAAGTGAACTGCTGTGCAGGAAATGAGACATTCTGAACCGAGAGGCTGTCTGTGTCCCCTCACATCCCACCCCCTGTTTCCCTCATGCAATCCTCATTTCCACGCGGAGCCGGAAGAGTTTCCGCAGATGAATCCGAAGAAAGCCTCCGAGCAACGAGCTGCTGGCCCCTGTTGGGAGCGTTCCTTTATAAACCAGCAGCCCCCCAATGGCGGGGCGCCGACGGACAGCAGCACTGTATGGAATGTTCCAGGCTGTTCCTCAGCTGCTCTCTGAGAGCGAGCGCAGTGACGTCAGCTACCTGTAGTCTCGACGTAGAGACTGTTAAGCACAAGTGAAAGTGTTACCCTGTTGGTCTGCGGAACAACGTCCTGCAGGCTTTTCTTTGGGTGTTTTGATGTGGAAAATTACGTTTCCAGCCGAGGTGTTCTCTTGTGGAACTGCACACCTGTGTTTGATGGTAACAACAGAGTTCTTCCGTTTAGAGGTCTGTCCACACAGAGGAGACATCCTTACATAACTCTGGGCTGGTATATTATGGTGTTGTCTTGGATATTCTGATATGCAGGACACTTTGTTTCTGAGTGAGATTCTCAGAGTGCCTGTTGGTATTATGTAAGCATCTGCTGAAATGGGGCACGAGGCAGTGTCGGGTGAACAGTCTCCTGCAACGCATGCAGCATTATGTTGAGATGGCGTTGTGGCTGTTCTGTGTGGACGTTTTCCGGGGTTTTGTATTATGATGGGCTTTGAATGCAGGCGAGTTACTGCTTGCAAGGCTGTGGCTATGGCAGTCTTGTTGCGTGCAGTCACTTTATCTGTGTCACGTGATACTGTTGAGCATCAGAGGGCCCTCTTCACAGGGGCTGTGGTTCATTCTCTCTCAACAACTCTGCTTACAAAATCTTTAAATGTCGGTCTGCAGATCAATGTGCAGGCGTTTCCAGACCTTTGGTGAGAACCAGGAAGAGCTTTCATCAGGTGTCTATCGTATTTATGGAGATCTATAGTATGATTTTCCCCGCCCCTTGAAAACTGCATTACTCCCACCGATTGACATTCATATGTTGCCATGTATGCATCTTGGCGCTCTCCTCTGGCTTGCTAAATTCAGGCCTTTAAGTGAGTTGAATTTTAAGACCTATTCTATGGTGGGTGAAAAGGCTTCTGATCTGTGCATCTCATACTATCGATTTCGTCTTGCACCCGGAATGCCTTAAAATAGCCGCCTTCCACTTGGAAACCCGAACTACTGTTCATTTCTTGGTGGAGTACATTGTAGGAAGACCCTGCAGAGCCCTCTGTGCCTGGCAGTCTCTCTCGCTAAGTGTATTAGATCTGCGCACTTAGCTTCCCAGCGAAGCATAGTGTGCAGCAGCAACGAGAGGCAGGTTATTTCATTAATGCAAGAAGGTTAATGGGAGAAGGAAAAAACACCAAATTAAGTGACCTTCAAAAGTTCCTGGGCTGTTGACCACTTAATGTGTTCTTTTGCCCGGCTCTTTTGCTTCTGATCTGTTTTCATAGAGCCGCCGGCCTTGCATTACTCTTGAATGTATGAGTGAGTAATATACCATTCTATCAGTGACCGATGCAGAGTGAGGAATGTACCATTCTAGCAGTGACGGACTCAGAGTAGAGCTTAAAGGACTAAACAAAGTTTCCTCTTCGGCATGGAGTGTGGCTGTGGCAATCCTCCAAAGCTTAGTTGTTTAACCGGCCTTTCATGACATGGTGTTGGGAGTCTGACCTTTCATTAAGTAGGTTTAGTCTGGTAAGAGGACCACTGTCTGTATACAGTGCAATAGACATGGCCAGGGCGGGTCAGAGTGCTGGAGTTGGAAATCGCCACTACTGTGGTTTTACTTGAATACTGCTGGGCGTTGTCTGTTCGGTAGGACCCAATTTAAAGGCTGTTTTTGGCAGGTTTGACGAACCCTTCAGTCCAATGTGAAGAGCTGTTTGAATATATATTTTTTTAAGTTTCTAAAAAGTTGTGCTAAAGGTGCTGTGGGCCCTCATAGCAAGTTTCCATTCTCCATTCCTTTCCAGTATCCGCATTATTATGCAGTCCTTATAGCGAGAAACTGAGCTCCACCTCACATGTAGGACCCTGGTCTCACCTTTTATTCAGGTTGGTGTGGCATTTGGGTCCCTTTGTAGATTGCTCACACTTGTTCCATTCTGGGAGATGTAGTCCTGGGTTGGCTTCAGATGGTGAATGGATGCTGGAATGGTGTACGTATGACAGTACACCATGTGGATTTCAAAACACTTGGCGAAGATGTAAGAATGAAACTTATCTGTAGAAATCTACTTGAGTACTAGCATAGCCTTTAACATAAAGTCCATCTTGATCTATTTAAATAGCAGGCTTTTTTTTTTTTTTATAAATGAATCTCAAAGAAGGTGGCATTCCTGTAGTTATGAACTCATTTCCTGTGAAGGTTTATACTGCCATTACTTCAGCTGTCCGAGGGGAGGGGAGATACGAATAACTTGGACTTTCAAAAATCCATTTTAAATTATTCATACCAAAGGATAAAATACATTTTTATAAATCATCTTAAAAGCCAATCCCCATCTACTTTCACATTTCAGTATTTTAGTACAGCAGAGGAATGAGTGTTAATGATATTTCAGGTAATATATGTGCAGTGTCTGATTCTTTTGCAAGTGGCACCACAAAAAGTTGCTGTGGCAAAGGCTGGTATGATACAGGAGATAACAAGACTTTCACAGTAGCAAAGGCTGTCCAGATCCATCGGCCACAGATGTTGTGAATTAAAAAAACAAAACTATAATCTGATGGTTTGGCTTTCGTTTTACAACCTCAAGTGTAATCTAGGAGGCAAGACAGATCCTTACTCTTAAAACACCCCACTTAATTGAATTTTAATGCCCCAGATTTTAAAGGAAGTGAGAGCAGTGTGTGACACCAAGCGGGCTCCCTAGCCCTTCCTGTGGACCATCACACTGCTAGCTATTAGTGCAGTTAAATTTTACAGACCATGTCTCCTTACAGCCTGGGACTTTCTGGTCCCATCATGCCTATACATTTGATATCTCATGCAGAATGGTATTGGTGTATCTCTATTGGTTGAGTGCACTCTAGTCACCCCTTGTATACATCTGGCAGTTTTAGGTGAAAGTAATAGGTGTGTGGTGGGAGTATGCTATGGGCAGAGATCGTCCAAGAAGGGTAGGGCCCTTTCTTGAGTGGCAAGGAGCGGAGCACACAAGACTTGCAACAACTTTGTGAATTATTTTCCAACAAAATTTTTTCCATTATGATTTTTGAGACTTATTTTTTGTGCCTAACTGTGTTTATTTAAGTTGCGTATCTTTCATTTCTAATTTTTCTGTCTTTTAAATGCCAAAGACTGCAGGGACGATTAAAGCCATTTCCATTCCTCCAAAAGTCTGATTTGAGTTTTTGACCTAAATGTAAAAATTGAGCACTGTTTGAGAGTGGTCGTCCTGGAACGCTACTCCACGGATAGAAGGAAAAAATAAAGAAAAAGCAGATGTCATCACATGTGGGATACAGATAAGGTTTTAATTTAAAATGTGTTGCACGTGCAATATTGTTATGGAATTTTATTGTATTTTTACGTTTTGTTTCTCTTGCTTATGATGCTAAATGATTGGCTACTTTGATACCATTGGTTTCCTCGGTTATTGCCATTACCAAAACTCTGTTCCTATTGTACTGTACAACAAAAAAGACTGTAGTTTATCATGCATTCTGAGTAGTTTTATCTTGCTTGTCGTAACTCAAAACTCATTTTTCTGGAGAAAGTTTGGTACATCACATCGCAACATTACCTCTTGAGGGCCTAATGAAACGTGTAATTGCCATTTGTTCAATCGATGTGGCATTTAATTGACCAGAGATGTTTTTGAGGTCCGTGGGACATCAACTAAAGTGACTATGTAGTGAACTGCTAGACTAATAGATCCTGTGTTATGGGTTTTTACCCTTGGGGTCCCCATTCTAAAATGACTATAGGAACTTGAACCTTATCTGATGCTTCTCCTGGATGGCCATTAGTTCCCGTTAGTTACCACTGCTACAACTGCATTTTAGGTCTTATCAGCTTGTGCAGAACTCTTGCTGAATGGCCATGGGGGCTATCGGGGAGTTAACCGCTCTGATAGACTACATGGCCAGCACTCCTCAGGTAGCCACAGTGGCAGGCCCTTAATGGTGCTAAAGGTGCTGTGTTGGAGCTACATTCAGAAATGGGGGTCCTGCTGCTGTGTAGAGGCCTGTCTTTGTTGAGCAGCTTGCCTGTTTTAGAATCCCTTTTAAATTGGATATTTAAAACCAGGTATCAATTTAGCCAAGTGTAGCTTCGTGTGTTTTTTTTTTTCTGCCTCTAAATGACAGTGGAATTGTATGTATGTTAATTTGCATCGAAATTTGAAGTTGTGCTTGCTCTGCTCTCCAGGCAGTTTCCTGGTCAGCGTTCTATGCGCTTCTCCCATATTGGGTGATGTTTCTTTCCTTGTAATTATTATTTTTGCTGTCATGATTTTTTTTAATTTTATTTCTAAATGTTTCATTGTTTCACTGTTAAGAACTGGTGAATATGAGGGGTTGGCGGGAAGTTCATGGATGCAGAGGGTTGAAGGATACCAGCAATCTGCTACTAGTGTTCTGTAGGTGTCCTGTCAACCCATGTGATTTGAAGGAAGGTGTAATAAAACTGTTGAAGGAAAAGCTGTGTGTGCATCTTTGGTTTGCTTTGTTGTTGCTCTTCATTTGGGGTTTGTTAATGTGTCCCTTGATCCAGTATGTAACAATTCTAGCAGAAATATTGCACGGAATAGTGTATTTTGCTGTGTTCTATTTTCAAGGCTCTGTTATCGTATGCTCTAGTGACCGGTCTGCAGTAATATATATTTTTTTCTAAATAAGATCAATCTATGCCATTGGACTTGTGAGCGTGTAATCCAGGGCAATTACTTGTGATTTTCACCAGAACTCCAGTGTCTTGTTTCTTTTTGCTCAAGTCTGATCTTCACATGTTGAAAGTGTAGTGGAGGGCATCGATCTTCACAACTACCAGATCGCATTACATACTTTCATGGAGGAAAAAAAATGGCTTGAGTCACTGAAGTGTCGATAAATCGAATAGTATCTGAGGCCTTTCAGCATACAACTTCTGAACTAAGGGGAAAGGTTTCTTTTGGCGGGAGAGATCTAGCGGGATGTTTGTTTGCTCAAAGAGGGGCATTCTGAAAACCAACAGACTCCCGCTTGTGATTGGTTAATTGGTGGCTGCACAGATGGCACTGTTGACTCCACAGTGGGATAAAAACTTTCATATGTTGGTCAGTGTCTGGCAGTGACCTGCACTTCTAACGGTGTCCAATCTGTAACCAAGCCTTGCTCCCACGTGCACAGCCACTCCTTGTAACAGCGTTGAACTCTGCCACCTTGATTAGAAAGCTATGGAAGAGATCAAAAGGTTGAGCATCCATCATTTGCATGAAGTGGAAAACTCCAGTAAAAATCTTTGTGGAACCCTTCTTTTACATGGAAACGTCAGCCATATTTGAAAAGCATCTTATGAAACTGCACTCTTTGGGGTAATCTATATCTAGATACCGCATGCCCTCTCAGCCGTCTCCCTTATTCCCCACAGCAGAGCAATACAGGAGCAATGGTGCCCGTTCAAAGCTGGGCGCTGCAACAGCGATTTTTGATACTGCGTATAGAGCGCTGGTGCAATGAAGGATGTAACCCAGTGCTGATGCTCTGCACAGTTGACTACAACTATTACCTCCACCCATCCCTCTTCGACGATCTAGCACGTTTTTTGAAGAAAAAAATAATGAAATTGTATATAAGAATTCAAAAACGTTCAGCTTGTCACTAAATGTTCCCACCCAACTAGAAATTGGAAACATGTGACCGAGTTTTCACGTGTTTTGAAAGATTTGAAGAGACTATACTGCAAACTAAGACCGGGTCTCCATCAGACCCAAGCCGCCTTTTATATTGCATCCTGTGTCTAAGGAAGTGGTCATGGTGGTCTCTCAGATTTGTAACTTGTCACTCATCAGTGCAGGTACCAACTAACTGGAAACATGCCTTGAAAATCCAAATTTTTAATGCCACAGTTCTAAGGAATTTCCGCCCCAGACCACTATTACCTTTTCCTTCCAAACTATCAGAAAAAGAAGTTAAGATAATTTTCTGAATATACCGATTCCTTTTCGCTATTAAATCGATCACAAAATCCGGTTTTAGACCCTTAATTAGCACAGAATCTGCTCTGTTGATGGTCCCATAAACACTCTGCGTAACTCTTGACGAGGGAGGCAGAACAGTCCTAATTATGCTAGAGTTCAGCACCGTCTTTGATACAGTAGAAGGGATCACACTCCTAACACAACTACATGTGTGGTATACAGGGCAAAGCACTAGCCTGGTGTCAGAACCCCTTTCAGGGGCCATGGAGCAAGCAGGAGCTAATGGTCCCAACTGTGGGTGATTGAGGCCTTTTACTCCTAATGTCCCGGGGCCTGACTTACTCTGGGTCCCAAGCAACTGGGCCAAGTACCCCTTCAGAGTCTTAGAAGTTCCACTCCAACTCTTCAAAGTTGGGATCCAGTGCCTATAGGGCTATGAGACCGAACAAGTCCCAGTGGGCCCTTTGGCCTGGTGATTAGGTTTACCCGCTCCTGCCACGATTGCTCTACCAGAGTCGACATGCGGGGTCCATAGTCCTGCTTCGCAGAGGTCTCAGGCGGTTGTTGGCTATGAATAGCATTCTTGGGGTTCCAGGGGCCGCGGTTAAGTGTCCTCTGTGCTCCCTCTGGTGTTGCATTCAATTATTCTGATCCCTCTCACAGGAAAGGGGCTATCGTACAGGTTCTGATGCTTCAGTCTGAGCTCGGGCAAGTGCTGGTCACCACGGGGCCTTATCTCTGCATCAGCAAAACCAGGTCATGATCCTTGCTCTTCGCAGCAGCCCACTACTGACTTACTGGGTCACCGGCTTTGCATCGCACACTGACCATGTCCCACTCTGCACAATAGTAATTCCCTCTTCATTGCAGTCCCCTCTGGCATATTGGGTCGAGGACTTTACTCTGCACACGGGCTACAGCCTGATAGGCACAGCAGTAACACTCTTCATGGCAGCCCCCTCTGGAATACAGGCTCACCGACATTTTCTTGCACATGGGTAACAGCCCGATCTGTGAAGCAGCAGTTTCCTCTCACATTGGTACAGGGATCCACTCAGGATTCCCCAACGTACCTCTCTCCCTCAGTGCTCTCCTCTTCCTCACAGGACACACTGGTCTTGCAAGCATAATGCATTGGTGCTCCAAGGCCGGTGGTCTAGGATTTTCCTGGGTGATGCCCCCTCACCGTGCTAGGAGACTGGCAGACCTTAGCACCAGCCCTGGTCACAGGTAGTAGTCTTGCAAAACATCTCCATCTCAACATCTAGCTCAACTGGCTGTTGACAATTTTGGGATCTCGAGCTCCTCTTCTCATTGCCCATTTCTAGACAAACCTGTTTTAGCGTCCAAGCCTTTGAAGTTTGTGTTGGGGTTCTGCTTCCTTTTGAAGTACTCACTCCTCCATACTGTCGTTCCTCCAGAAAGTAATTTGTCACAGCAGGGGCGAGTGTAAACCTGTTAAACTGAAAGCACAGGCCATGGGAGTGGCTAGAGGTTCAAACCTAGATGTCCGCCACAATGATAAATGCATCTAAAGGTTACCCAGTGTCCTAACCCTACTCCTTAATTTCCATTATCAGTCGCATCTCCTCCCTAAGATGTGCCTAGATCTCTTTCCAGTGACCTCTCTCAGAATCAAAGAGCATCCTTTGAAGCGTACTTCCTACAGTGTGTCCCATCGAGCTTTCAGAAATGCAACAATCCTCTACCTCCTGATGCTCTTCCAGTCAGCACTGGGTCTCCCAAAATGGAACCCAGAGTTTTCCATGTATTGTACTACTCATGGGCCCACATACACAGCACACACATGCGCTGCACAACGCTACATAGTAAGTTACTGTAGACCACGGGTGAGCTAAGCACACAGGAGTGGAACTTTACATGAGTAGGCCTGTAGACCTCACACCAGTGGCACAGGTAAAAAGGCCTGTTCACTCCTATTGATTACTACACGGTATGCTGCCACTACCACACTTGTGCTACTTCACTCCTGGTAAAGGTGGTAGCATTTCACTGCTATGAGGATAGCACTTTAAACTTTCCTCCCACTCCAACAGGACTGCAATCTGTTAGACAGGCACACATGATCCTTGTTCACCATGTCAAAACAAATCCACAATAAGGGGGATCCAGATATCGTAGTCGGGGCACTCCGAGCATGGGTGTATGTCCGTCACCGTGCAAGGGACTTTTCCATCCTAACACCGGGCTTATCTCGCTCATCACTGCTCAAACTCTATTACACTGGAATCTTTTCATTCTGAGTCTCGTCATCTTACATGCGGTGCGCCCCATGGCTTACACCTGATCTCTTACTTTATTCACCCCGAATCCCTGCAGCCGTGCCTTTTCTCATAAACTCTTCTCCATCCCAACTGCACCAGCTGCTTCTGGTAATTGCTAATCAATTTAAACTGAGAAGTTACCTTGTTCATTATTAAGCAAAGCATGCTTTGCGCATTGAAAGTATGTGAAAATGTTATGTTTGTGAAATTGTCCTCAAACTGTGGGGTGATGCTATTTTATTCAGCCTTTCTAGCTTTTTTTATGCTCATGGCTTTCTGCTGGACTTTCTTTGTTTGCGAAGATATTGGACTATTGGGAGAGGGTAGCTGAGTGTTTTTTGAACCTTAAGAAAGCAGTGAAACGCCTTAGGTGTGGACAGATAGTTTGCAATTTAAGTCCCTCAAACAGGAAACCGTCTCCAGCTTACATATGAAATCGTGAGAGAGGTGTTGCGTTGCATGTGCCTGTTGGAGATGTACTGTGGGTTGGTTAGAGAAACATATAGGGCTGTATGCATGGCAATTGTAGAAAAGACTGCTGGTTCCAAATTCACTCTGACTTACCAGTATCTGCTACACTTTTGCAGCATGATTCATTTTCCGGAGCCACATGCTGTGCATTATTCTACCATCTAGTGATTTGGGTCTGGAATTGTCTTTCTCTTTTTTTTTTTTTTTTTTTGGGGCTTCATCCACCACCATTTGGTGTTAAGTCCATCCTTTCGGTGACCTCAGATGTGCACCCCGGAAGCTCTGTGCATGATTGCCATCATCAGATTCTTTTATCTGCTGTTGGGTCTGGAAGCTGATGGAGAAGCAGCAAAGACTTGAGAGAAAAGTGTTGAGAAACCCACAGACACCAAAGTTTTTCCACCTGAAAACAACCAAATACCAATGAAGACCACACAAGATCAAACAGAGGAGGAGTGGAGCCATTACAGCCCTGACAGGGCACCCCTTCGGTCAAAGACCTTGTGGCCGCAGAATGCACAGAGGCTAGGCTGCCCCAACAGCCACCACAAGCTTTCCCAGAGAGACCCCCACAAGGTCTGCAACTTGTGACTCCAGAAGTACCACAGTGCCAAAGACTGAGACCTGCACAGAGTTTGTACCGAAGAAGGGGAGGCTGAGACCTCGTTTGGCACACCACGCCATGGCCGACACCCAAAGGAGGCAGGAGACCCTGAAGGACCTTGGCCTTCAGGGTCTCCTGCCTTAGGACCTTAGGAATAAGGCAGGGTCTCCTGCTTTAGGACCTTAGGAATAAGAGATTGTTGAAGCGGAACTGGCACAGGTAGGAGTATTGAATGCCAAAGAAAATGTTATTGGCGTCGAGAAGCTGAAGGTCACAAGTAAAGCGGTGAAGGATGCCGAAAAGAAACGGCAGACACAACAAAAATGCAGAAAGATGCAAAGGTCTTAATGAAGGTATGACTAGACATTTGATAATCTACTTTAGCATTGATTTGTGTTGCCACCCACATCATTTCTGGAATGTCCAGGGGCTGCAGTGTAGAAAGTATAGTGCACAGGAGGATGTGCCCTCCAAATGCCAATGTAAGGTCTGTTATGCCCTGTGGTAGACTTGGAGTGGGATCCTATCAAAAGTGTTGGGAATGATCAAGTTCAGGTTCATGCACCACATTATCTGAGTTTCCCTGGGGTTCGAAGTATGCAGCCCTCTGTTGAATTACTATACACTGTGCAAAGAGACCTCTGCTTTAATCCGCATCACTATACTCTTAGGTTTGTTGTTCCCAAATTGTGGAAACTGCCCTGGGAAATATCTAGATTCTAGTCAAATCCCTTCTTCTATCAAATGGGTTTTCCTGTAGAAGGGTCTTTTCTATACTTTAGTTTGGAACAGTTTCAGCACTGCATTAATTTTGAGGAGAGAACTGATCCTGAACATTCAGGGTCAAAACATTAAATGTTGCCATGAGAAATGCGAAATAATCAATCATACAGGCATTTGCCATTTCCGCAGCGGTTATAAAGCTAATAAAACAGTCTAGGAGGCCATAATCATGACATCCTACCCACATACGAGTTGTGCTCCTTTCTCTACTACATTCAGGCATACAATTTAACATATGGAACATCGTTACCCTCCGTGCGCATTGTTGGTGTGAATGAGTGTCTAGCTACTTCAAGCAAAAACCTAAACTTGGTTAATAGGAATGCCTACATTTTGGGAAGAAAAAAAATACAAAAAACATAGCAGTAAACTGCAAAATATGTAGGGCAAAGTGTTTTGAAATTCGCAGCTGTCTAGCATTTCCCAGGACAAACAAGTGCAGCAGCGCAGCCCAGTTCTTGAATTATTGTTCTATTCTTTGAAATGTTCTGCTGAGCTGTGCTTCCGGTCCCAAACCTGCCTTCTCCTCTTGACCCAGACTCCTTGCTTGTTACATGGAGGTGAGTGTAAATGGCTGGGGTGCGTTCCAAATGCCTCCCACACATTAGGTGTTATAATTCAATGTCTCAGATCCAGGATTCGCAGCATCACTTCCTCCATCAACCCACAAGTGCTGGGTGCTTGTCGTTTTTCGTGGTGCAATACTCTGGGTTAGGTGAAGCATGTGGGTCCTGACTCTCTCCTTTACTCCACAAGATCTCCGGAGGACCACATATTAAACCAATTTGTTTTGTAATCATAACACTAACAGTTTTTTCTTCAGTACATTTCTGAAGTTGTTGTAGGCTAAGGCCGTTATATCCAAAGCTAACCATAACTTCACATTTACCTTCCTCCTCGGTCTTCTTAGTCACAGTCTTGACCTTGGGGCACTTTGTGTTCGGGGCACAGCATTTGCCCATAGAAAAAAATCCTCACCCAAAATGGTGGCCTGATGGGAAGTTCCTGTCACTTGATGTATAAGGGTGGAGTTAACCCAGATAACATCCTGTTTTATCTTATGTGTCCGAATGCAAGCACTCATAGAATTCATCTTTATTTGTTAAATAAATGTTTTTGTACATTTGTTTATTGATTTTGAATTGCTAT
This sequence comes from Calotriton arnoldi, assembly GCA_963921515.1. Lineage (NCBI taxonomy): Eukaryota > Metazoa > Chordata > Amphibia > Caudata > Salamandridae > Calotriton > Calotriton arnoldi. Next base: position 1,313,013 of record CAWUFW010003247.1, read on the forward strand.
AGCGTTCAGATATTGTTTCTACCTGTTCCGCCGTCTCCCACGCTAAGCGAATGGTAGTGGAGGTTGCATTTCTAGAATGCAGCGAGTTTTGCAGCGTGAATCTTTTCTGGATTCACACGCTGTGCATTATTCCGCCATCTAGTGGTTGGGTCCGGAATTGTCGTTTTTTTTTTTTTTTTTTGGTGGGCGTCGACATACCACCATTTGGTGTCGTCCTGTGACGTTGACGTGCTTCCTCTGGAAGCTCCCACTATGGGTCCCCATCTTCAGATTCTTTCTTTCCGCCGTTGGGTCTGGATCCATACGGAAGGAGCTCCAGATATTTGAGGAGAAAAATCGACGAAAATAGGTGAAACTTGTACAAAACAGCGATAAAAGGCTTTTCAGTGTACCGGACTACTATCCGACGAGCCGGAGTTCGCCGAAAAGGGGAAAAGTATGGAACTTCGACAACACGGAGAATGCGCATGCAGGGGGCTCCCTGTGCGTGGTAATGTACAAGACACCTTTCAAGTTCTGCAAGAATTGTCCTCATAAGTACGTTCAAAAAGATCAGCATCCAGTCTGCAACCTTTGCCTGCCGCTGAATCACCGAAGTGAAGATTGCAACGCCTGCTCAGCCTTCACCCCAAAGACCTTGAGGGTAAGAGAGAGACTGAGAAGGGCCAACTACAACACGCGGGGCCAGCCCCGTCGCTTCGAGATCTGGGCCTTTGCAGCGAAGAGGAGGACAACATCGCCGAAGGCCCTGAAGTCGACGAGGACACAGACGTCCCAGTCGTAGAGGTCGAGAAGAAGACTTCGAAGGAGGTAAGAGCTGTCAACCTCGAAAAAACAGGAGGAGACACAAAAAAATGTCTCAAAGCCCTCGAAAGGAGCCTCTGCGTCGAAACAGTCGACGACCGCAGCAGCCTCCAAAGAGAAACAATCCGTCGGATCCTTCAAAATTTACTCTGTGACGGCAAAACCTCTCGAAAAATCGAAGACGTAGAAAGACTGTTACGAAAAAGATGCCTCGACGTCGAAATGAGAGGTCGAAACAGCCTTCGACGACAGTGTCTGCGTCAAGCACGAAGAGAGAGGCTGAGGGTCTCGAGGCCGAAACACACGCATCGGAGATCAAGAAAAAGAAGCTAGAGGCAGAGATGGCGAATATTTTGCAACACAAAAAGGAATTCCACGACCGCTTGAAGCAATTCAAGATACCGCCGAAAACATCGACTGAAGCGGAGAAACCGGTCGAGGAATTGCAGCCACCAACGACTCCTGAACTGCTCAACGAAGAAGAGGAATTCTTCGAGGATGAAGGAGACGATGAGGCACTAACGTATGTGGGCTCGGCGACCTCGGAGGCTCAAGACCTACAATGGCAGGATCTCAACGCCGAATCACCAGAAGAGGTGGTAGACACATCCTTCGAGGCCTTCACCACCAGATGACATTGGGATGTACAAACAAGTCATAAAAAGGTCAGCAGACACATATGGAGTGCAACTTGAAGAAGAAAAGCCACAATCATGCTTTCTACTAGAGACTTTACTGCCTACTCAATCAAGGAGCCAGTTTCTACCCATGCTACCAAGTGTATTAGATCAAGGGAAAGAGGCATTTAAAGAGCCTGCCACTTGCATAGCAGTCACACCAAGAGGTGAGGAAAAATACAAACTTCCTCAAAGGACCCATTGTATATCAAAGGGTCGGTGTCAGCTGACTCAATCATTACGTCTACAGCCAGGAAAAGAGCCAATGTACCAACCAATGTTGGACCACCGCCAGACAAAGAGAGCAAGAGAATGGACCTTATGGGGAGAAAGGTTGAGAGAAGTGCAGTAATTCAGTGGCGCATTGCAAACTCAAATGCATTGATAAACAGGCACGCATATCAGCATTGGGAAGAGGTAGGAGAACTACTAAAGCACCTGCCAGAACAGTTCCAAAGAAGGGCAAACCACTTGGTGGAAGAGGGAAAGAACATGACAAACACATGTTTAAAATCAGCCCTAGATGCTGCAGATACATCTAGCAGACAAATGATGATCGGCATTACAGAGAGAAGACATGCATGGCTGAGAATCTCAGGTTTCAAGCCAGAAGTGCAGAATAACATACTCAACTCCCGTTCAATGGGGATCAGCTCTTTGATAGCGTTGTAGATGAAAAGCTGAATCAACTGGAAAAAAGACAATGAAACAGCAAGGTCTATGGGCGCACTACAATTTAGAGGCATGTGTAGAGGCACACCCTCAAGGAGACCAGCAGGCGGAGGTAACCATCAACCAATAGCCTTGCACCAAACATATCGGCAAACTTACCAAGGGGTAAGCCAGGGCCAGCAACAAGGGCAGCAGCGGAATTGGCAGTTCCAACAGGGAAGACAATCCTTTCGAGGGCGCCCTCTGGAAGAGGGCAAACGCAACGAGGAAGACCACAGACCACAACAAAGTGACTGCATTCCAAAAGTGAGCCACTCACCAAAAACATCAGAGTGGGCCCCCAAAGACACTATTAGAAAAAAGACTTCACCCTTTAAACAAACCGTTTCTCCAACATACAACACCAGTAGGAGGCAGGTTTAAATCCTCCAAAAATGGAGAGAGATCACTTCAGACAAATGGATTTTAAACATAATACAGTACGGTTACTGCATAGAACTAACAAAGCAACCTCCAAACAAAAGACCAAACAAAAAAACATTTGGAAAAAGATTTATCCCAATTACTCCAGGAGGTGCAAGAACTTCAATCCAAGGAGGCCATAGAACAGGTACCACAAAGGTAAAGGAGCTACGGCATTTACTCCACTTATTTCCTAATTCCAAAAGTAGATGGAACAGTGCGTCCAATACTAGACCTAAGGTTTCTCAACAAATTCTTGGAGACACAAAGATTCAAAATGACAACATTGCAAGAGGTGATACCTCAGTGGCAGAAAGGAGACTACATGGCAACCATAGACTTAAAGGATGCATACTTGCACATCCCAATGAACAGAAAACACAAAGATAGATTAAGGTTTGTGGTCAACAAGACACACCACCAATTCAAAGAGCTAGCATTCGGCCTAAAATCAGCACCAAGAGTTTTCACAAAATGCTTAGCGGCAGTAGCCGCTCATCTAAGAAGGCAGGGGATTCATGTATACCCGTACCTGGACGACTGGTTAATTAAAGCAAGCTCATACAGTCTCTGCAAACAGCATATACAACAAGTGATAGAGACACTAGTTCAACTCGGATTTTCAATACACTGGAACAAGTCGTCACCAGAGCCAGAACAATAGAAGGTGTTCTTAGGAGCACAAATCAACACTAGTAGGGAAGGTGTTCCCAAGCAAAGAAGAGAACATTGGCCCTGCTGCAGGAGACACATCTGTACCACAAGGGGCAAGCTCTGACAGTGAGGACAGTGGGGAAGATTCTAGGAATGATGGCTTCATGCATTCATTTAATCCCCAACATTCGCTTGCACATGAGGCCATTCCAGGAATGTCTTCAAGAGCAATGGTCACAAGCAACAGGGAGCTGGGAGGATCTAGTGGTTGTCACGCAAACAGTTCATCAGGAGATGGCATGCTGGACCAAAACAAACATATCACAGGGAAGACTTTTCACACAACCAACTCCAACAGTGACCATAAGTGGCCATAAGCTAAAAACGGTGTTCCTAGCCTTAAAAGCCTTTCAGAAGGAGCTTTACGGAAAGAAAGTGTTAATACAAACAGACAACACAACCACCATGTTTTACATAAACGAGCAAGGAGGAACACAGTCTTTAGCACTCAACACTAGCTCAACAACTATGGAAATGGGCAATCCCAAAGAGTATAGACATAATTGCAGTACACTTGCCAGGAAAGGACAATGTAGAGGCAGACAGACTGAGCAGACAGACGTCCGCATCCCACGAATGGGAACTGAACAATCAGAACTACACAATATTCAGGAAATGGGGGACTCCACAAATTGCCTTATTTGCAACTCACCACAATGCAAAATGCCAATGCTTCGCATCCAGGCTACCTTGCAAGCAGTCCCTAGGGAATGTGCTATGGATAAACTGGTTAGGGATATTTGCTTACGCTTTTACGCCAATAGTACTTCTCCACAAAGTAATCAACAAATGCAAGATCAGCCACATGACAATGATTCTCAATGCACCACAATGGGCCAGATAGACCTGGTTCTCTGAGATAATGGAGATAACGCAGGGAGCAGTGCACAGGCTTCCAAAAAGAAAAGACCTATTAACAATGCAAAACGGAAGGGTACTTCACCCAGAACCCGAGAGCCTAAGTCTAGCTGCATGGCTCCTGAGGACTTAGAATTTGCACACCTCAAACTGCCAAAAAGCACAATGGCAGTACTAAGAGAAGCAAGAAAACAAACGACAAGAAAATGTTCCACAGCAAAATGGAAGAGATACTCCCAATGGTGCCTTAAAGAAAACCTGTCAAAGATCACAAGGGAAAAGACGGTTCTAAAATATCTGACGCATTTACTACAAAGTAATCTAAGCTACAAGTCATTAAAGGTACACTTAATTCATCAATGTGGTCCAGCATTCATCATTGTAATATATCACAGTATTCCTGTTCAAATGAATTCAGCAAAACCGAATTCATGAAACCTCAATAGTTTCGTGCGTTCTAAAACCAATGCGTCAAATAACCAAAAGTTAATGCAGAAGTCGGTCTATTATTCGGTCTTTTTAGTCCAGTAGTGATTTGCCTGGACTAAAAGACCGAATAATAGACCGACTTCTGCATGAACGTTTTGGTTATTTGACGCATTGGTTTTAGAGCGCACCAAACTCTTGAGGTTTCATTCATTTCTGAACGGACAGTACCTGCATAGACAGTGGTCAAGCTAAGAAAACATCCAATGCCCTGAAAGTCTGAGAGGACGAAACGCGTTGGCTACGTTTTAATGAATTTTTGAAGAAAAAGAATCACTAATAAAGGATTCCGGAACACACGTGGCATTCATGTCATATTTCAATGGAATAACTGAATTTGCATTGGAATCTGTTTTGCTGAATTCATTTGAACAAGGAATACTATGATATATTACAATGATGAGTGCTGGACCACATTGATGAATTGGCTGTTGTAGGGTCTTGAACCTAGGGGCTTTAGGGGTATTGAGCCTCCGGTCCTGTGCACCATAGCTAGATTTACATTTCCCCGACTATTAGATAAGTGCAGTCGTAGGTGCCTCAATCCCCGTGAATTTTGGAATTTGGATTAAAGGTACACTTAGCAGCAATTGTAGCATATACAAAAGGAGAAACTGGAAAGTTTTCTCACTTCTTACGTAGTCAAAAGATTCCTAGAAGGTGCAAAAAATAGCACCTCCAAAAAGGGTACCAGCACCCACATGGAACTTAAATATAGTACTAGCTCAGCTGATGAAAGCACCATTCGAACCGCTACACAAAGCAACTACACAAATGCTCACGCTAAAGACAGCATTTTTAGTGGCAATTACATCTCTACGTCAAGTTAATGAATTACAAGCACTAACACTACAGGAACCCTACTTCCAAATACATAATGACAGGATTGTCATGAGAACAGTTCCACACTTTATGCCAAAGGTGGTATGAAAATTCCACATAAACCAAACTATACAGATTCCAAGTTTCATCCAAAACCCAAAAACACAAGCTGATAAAGCTTTGCACATTTGACGCTAGAATAGCAGTAATGTATTACATTGAAAGGACAAAGGAATACAGGAAAACAAAGCAATTCTTTGTATCTTTTGCTAACCACTTCCTAGGATGACCGGTTACCAAGAACACCATCGCAAGATGGATTGCTCAAGCCATACAATTATGCCACAAACAAGCAGGACAGACTTTACAAAGAGCACCAAAGGCTCACTCAACAAGGAAGAAAGGAGCAACAGTCGCATCTAGCAAATACTCCAATTCAAGACATTTGCTTTGCCGCAACATAGTCTTCAGTGCACACGTTCACAAAACATTGTGTGGATATTCAGATGAATAAAGAGGCACAAGTAGGACAAAAGGTCTTACAACCTATATTTACAAACCAGCGCTCATCTTCCACCCAGCCACCACAAGACTAGCAAACCGCTGCAAAATCTATGCACAGCATGTGAATCCAAAAAAGATTCACGCTGCAAAACATAGTTTCTTACCTGTCGGTGTAGCTTTGCAGCTTGAAGAATTTTCTGGATTCACTAGCGAACCCACCCTCCTCCACCAGAAAGATGAGACCGGAGGGAAAAGAAAAAAAAAAGAATCCGAAGATGGCGACCAAAGGTGGCAGCTTCCGGAGCAAGCACGTTGACGTCACTGTGGGACACCAAATGGTAGTATGTCGACGCCCACCAACAAAAAAAAAAGAAAGACAACAATTTCGGACCCAACCACTAGATGGCGGAATAATGCACAGCATGAAAACAGAAAATACTTCAAGCTGCAAAACTACACTGGCAGGTAAGAAACTATACGTTTGTGCTCATACGCGAGCAAGATGTCATGGCCTGCTCTAGCACAGTGGGTTTTGTTTCCTTCTTTGAATCCCTTCCGCCAATCCTATGCTCGGCGATTAGGAGCAGCAGCTTTATTTTGCATATTTCCTCTTTCCCCCCTCGGAGCGGGTTTTGTTTAGAGGCTTGATTCCGCCATTCCCGTCTTGTTGCTAAGCAATGTAATGAACGTAGGTCGAACCAGTTGAAGCGTCCTGCGCTCCTCACTGCGTGTCTGTTTCCAGGAAATGCAGGAAGCTCCCGATTTAAAGGGGCAGTTTGCATTTCCCTACATGTCCATATTTATCGAGTGATTGAAGACCAGGAGGGCAGAGTGAGCAGTGAAATGGAGGCACTCAGACTAGTCTGGTTCAAAGTTGGATACACTGGCAGACCTCACAAGAGCCTGTTGGAATGGACTTTGATGTCCTTCAGGCTATGATCAGTAAGGCTGTGGATTCAGCTTTTGTGGCAAGGGAGGGTCAACCGCCGAAAATTCATAAACTCTCCTCTCAGCTTGATCCAGCGTCTGATGGGTCAGATGAGGAACAGAGGGGACGCTTTATCAAGGGGGATGAGTTAAAAAAAAGTTTTGACCTACCTAAAGGATAATTTAGCCGTTCCTACAGTGGTTCCTCCAGAAGAGGAGGACTTTTTCTCTCCGTACCGTCGGAAGGAACCAGATGCTGTTCCCATCTATAAGGCTATATGAAGGCTTTTGTCTAGGGAATGGTCTGAGGTGGAGAAATTGGTTTCCCTAAGTTCCTCACTAAGAATTATCCTCTCAGTAATTTCCAAAATGAGTTCCCACCTCAGGTGAAAGTGGACTCTTTTATGACAGGCCTTGCCTCCAGTGGCTCCATCATCTCTAAAGACACCTCCCCCAGGGACCAGGTTGATTAAAAAAAAGAAAAAAAGTAGGCAGTGCGGCCACAAGAGCCCTATTATGCCTCAAACTTTTCAATCCGGGCATGAGCATGTTCCTCTTATATGGTACAGTCCTTCCTGCATGACTGTCGGGCCTTGACAAAACAATTCAACAGGGGGAGGATTTTAATTCTAGACTGAGTATTATGTAACAGGTACGCTTCATATCGGACATTACCTTTGATTCCCTGTCGACAGCTGCAGCCATTTCTGGGTCCATCATCTCAGCTAGGCTCCATATATTCATGCAGTCATGAAGTTCCCAGAAGGCACTCCTGTCATCTACTTTTCAATGGGATAAAACGGTTTGGTTCTCAACTAGAGGAGTTGTTAAAGTCTGTGGAGCACCGTAAACCTCTGATGCCTCGGAAACCTGTAGCTAGAGGTCGGGGTTTTCCTTCAGGCGTGCTTTTGGGAATTCTTCTACAGCTGGTAAGGGACCGGCTCAGCCCGTGCAAAGGACTATGCCGTGGTACTTCCTCCCTCTGCAGTCCCAGCAGCCCTACAAGTTCCACTTGAAAAGCTTGACTATCAGAGGGTGGGAGGCCGAAAGATGCCTCCGCATGGTTTCTCCAACTAGTGAAAGATTCTATTGAGTTTTCTTCCCGGCCTCCAGATTTTTTTTTTTTCTTTTTTTTTTTTTAATTCCAACCCAAACTCCTCGGAATCCCCAGAAACTCCGGAGTCTACAGAGAGGAATTTTCAAGCTTCTCCAGAAGGGAGCCATCATTCCAGTGCCAGACTCAGAGATCGGTTGGGGCTGTTATTCTCTCATGTTCCTTGTTCAGAAAGCAACAGGGCATTATCGCCCAGTCCTGGCTCTGAAAACAGAGAATTTCTATGTTCCCTATCAGAAGTTCAAGATATGTTTGCAGAAGACTTTACTTCTTGTTTCTCCTGGGTCATTTCTCGCTTTTTTGAGTCTTTTGGATGCCTATTTATATATCCAAATTCATCCACTTTCACAGAGGTGTTTTAGGTTATTTGACCTAGGGCAGCATTTCCAATTCTGTGATCTTCCCTTTGGCCTTGCTTTAGCCTATAAGATGTTCACTAAAACCCTGGCCCTTCTGGTGGGACTTATACATTCTTGGTTTTTTTTTAAATTCCCTTACCTGGATGATTGGTTCATTTCTTCCTCCTCTTTCCTTAAGGCCCAAGAAGCAGTGCAGATGATTCACAGTTGACTGGAGGATCAAAGTTTCATTGTAAATCTCAAGTCCCATCTTCACCCTACTCAGGAACTCTTGTTCATAGGGGGTGCTCTTAGACACAAAGATGGGCAGGGTCTTTCTTTCTCCTGTGCGACAACAATGCCTTATGTCCCAACTTCGGAATCTCCATCCGATTCAGTCGGCTCTGGCAAAGGAATGGTTGAGGGTTCAGGGGGACATGTCTGCATCCCTCTTGTTCCATGGGCTCACAGGACCTGCTGGCACTCTGGAGCCTGAGATCCCAGGGTTACAATGCCTTTGTTCCAGTGTCAGCCAGGATTACTCTTCAACTTGAATGAAGGTTGCAGTCAGTGAACCTGACAAAAAGGATTCCCTTGGATCCCCCGTTGCCTTTATCCCTGACAACCAATGCAAGTCCTTTGGGTTATAGAGCTACTCTGGAGAACCTCTCTGCTCAAGCCTTTTGGTCAACTGCAGGGACCTGGATGACTTCAAATTGGAAAGAGCTAGTGGCAGTCTCAAACTCTTTCACTTTGTCCCACTTATCAAAGACACATTTGTTCAAATCAGGACTGACAATCAGGTGGTCCGAGCCTATCTAACTCATTTAGGGGGGACTCGTTCTCCTCTTCTGGCACTCCTGGCAGATCAGATAGGTGCCTGGGCAGAAGATAACCTGTTATGTTTCATGATCATTTATCTTCCGGGAAGGGAGAATGGGCGTGCGGATCAGCTGAGTTGCCAACTTCCTTCCTCAATGTCTGTCCCTGTCACCTCTGATATTCCAGGAGCTTGTGGAGAGGTTTGGAACTCCATTGCTGGACCTCTTCCCTTCCCATCAGGATGCTCTTCTACTGAAGTTCGGCTTTCTTTCTTGCCGAGAGGCATGGAGGGTGGCGCAATGAGTTTTCCCCTGGCGTAGGGTATTCTTTTTGCCTTTCCCTCTTTCTTCTTCTCACCAGGATTTTGGCAAAGATCAGGAGGGAGAGGGTGGTGGTCCTGTTGGTAGTCCCATTTTGGTGTCGGCAACCATAGTACCCCTGCTGCACAGTTTGGCCATTGCTCCCCCTTGGAGGTTTATAGTGACCACTTCTCTCAGGTTTCCTCTTTTGTCCCTCGGCTCTCCCAATTCAAAGGAGGAGGGTAGTAAGCTTAGGCTGCTCCTCGGAGGTTGCCCTTTCAATTCCGAGCTCTCGGAAAGTCAGCACTCTACGTGTTTACGGGAGGCATTGGAAGAATTTTTCTGTCTGGTGTTCTTCAAGGGGGCTTCTCCGAGACTCCTGTGAGGGTGGTTCTATTCTAGAGTTCTTACGGGATGGGTTCTTGTTGGGGCTGTCAGTTTCACTCTGCGTAGCCATTGGGCAGCAATTAAGACTATCTGGGGCACTTCTCTTCTTCCTTTTGAGTCCTTGGCCTCTCGCCTTCTTCGGAGTTTCTACCTGAAAAGACCAGTGATTGTTTCTCCTGTTCCTCCATGGGAACTTCCACTAGTCCTTAATGCCTTTTTAGCGAGGTCCCCGTTCTACAGTATCTCGGGAATATTTGACCCTTAAAGTTAGTTTCTGGTGACGAATACTTAAGGCACGTGTCTGGGGGAGATGGGGGGGACTTTACTTTTTCACCCTCCTTATTTAAGGTTTTTTCAAGACTATGTGGTCCTTCGCCCTGATCCCACTTTCCTTCCCAAGGTTCCTTCTCCTTTTCATTTAGGTCAGGGTGTTCTCCCTGCCTTTTTTATACTTTCTCTTCTACAGAAGAAGAGCTTCTGTAACATTCTCTAGATCTAACAAGGGCTGTTGCTATTTATCTAGAGAGGACTGCCTACTTTCGGAAGGTTAATTTGCATTTTGTTACTTTTGGGGTGGCAAATTGAGGTCATTGCCCTACCACGGTGATTCTTTCTCGTTAGGTCTGCCATTTTCATTGCTTATGTTCACTCAGAGGTTTCTCTTCCTACTATGGTCCAGGGCCGTTCAACCTGGGGAGTTATTTCAACATGGGCAGCTTTTAAGGTTGCCTTGTTGAGGGTCATCTGAGCAGCAGCCGCAGGCTCTTCCCCTCATACCTTTATTTCCCATTATAAGTTGAGGATGGGAGAGGTGTTGTCTGCAGATTTGGGTTCAGCAGTTCTTGCTGTGGTTCACGGAATTATTTGCCTCAAATAAAACTTTCATTGCATCTCTATTTGTGTCATTATTTTTTACTTTCGTCAATAGCTTTGGTATACGCTCAAAGGTCAGAACTGACTAACACGGAGGAGGAAGGTAATGACTTGTTTACTTACTGGAAATCTGCATTACTCTGAGTCAGTCTTCCTAGTCACAGTCCTGTATCCCTCGCTTTTGCGCATGGCAGTTGAAGGATGAAAAAAAAAATACACTACAAGAAAGTGAAAATTATAAAGCAAAGAAAATAAACTCATCAGATCTGATGCCTTGATTTGCTAGTTATTACAGGATGTTAGGGTTAACCCCATCCTCAGAGGTCAGGTGACAGGAACTTTGTCAAGTCACCATTTGGGGTGGGGATTTTTTTCTATGGGTGGATTGGGTGTATGCTGTGCCCCGAACACAAAGTGCTCAAAGGTCAGGACTGTGACGAGTAAGACGAACTCAGAGTAATGAAGGTTACCCATGAGTAACTGAGTCATTTTGCAGCATGAATCGGTTTTTTTGAATTCACATGCTGTGTATCTATTCTGGCATCTAGTGGTTGGGTCCGGAAAAATGTCTTGTCTGTATTTTTTTTTTTTTGTGTGTAGGTGTCATCAACCACCATTTGGTGATAAGTCCTTTCCTATGTGATGTTAAACGGTGCCCCAGACGTTTCTGTGCGTGGTTGCCGTCGTCTGATTCTTTTTTTTGTCTGCCATTGGGTCTTAAAGCATACCAGAGGAACTCTGAAGAATTTTGGAAGAATTGTTGAAAAGTGAACTTTCAACTCAAAACACCCAAAAATAACAGAAAGCCATGAGAAACACTGAAGACTGAGCATGGTAGACTTCTCGACCTCGACAGAGGACCCTGTCGGTGAGGACCATGTGGCCTGAGTGTGCAGAGGAATGGGACAACTAAGGGACATGGAGAAAACTCCCTTAAAATTCTGCCCCAACTACCACCACAAGTTCATGCTGAGGGATTCACACTAGGTGTGCAACCTGTGCCTCCTGAAGGATCTCCGAGCCGAGGATTGCAAGGCCTGTGCCAAATTCGTACCGTACACTCTCCAGGCAAGACTGAGTCAGCGTCTGGCACATCAGGCCATGACTGGTACCCACATGCCACAAGAATCCATGAAGGACTGAGACCTCTCCAGTGAGGACCAGGAGAACGTCGAGGAAGCAGAACTGGCACAAGGAGGGGAGTTGGAAGGCGAAGACGGCATCATGTATGTCTAAAAAGCAAATGTTGCAGAGAAAGCGGAGAGAGATGCTGAAAAGGTCAAGAAGCAGAAGGTAACGAAAGACCCTAAACCCCCGAAAGCCACCTCCACATCAAAACATTCGACGACCAGAGGCCAGCACAAACACAAAGACCAAAGGACACTGATGTAGGCAAACCCTTTGAGCCAACCCTCGATGCCAGTGGGTGCAAAGGAGGGGATGAAGGAGAGAGACTAGGAGCCCAAAAACAAGGAACTGGTTGACCTGATGGGGAAACCCTTCTCGACGCCTGATGCTGAATGATCACTTAAGGTCGAAAGGAAGAGAGAGGCCGGCTCAAAGCTAAGATAGCAGTAGTCCTGCGAAGTTTTCTCATTCAAGGCATTCCATATTCCTAAAAAACCCTCCGATTTAAGGGAGTTGGGTGACCACCTACTGGACATCAAGGTGACCTCGATGCTGGAGCCGGTCAAAGAGAAACAAGAAGACTTTTTTGATAGACCAATCCCACCACGCCAGAGAGGCAGGGATAGTTCGACGTGTGGCAGGATCTCAACACTGTATCCTCGAGGAGGGTGTCAACAGCTACCCCTTGAGGCTCTCACCTCCGGACAACCTCTCCATGAATAGACTCATCAAGAGTGTGGCAGACAACATAAGGTCATGCTCAAGGATGAGAGGAAAGAATCATGCTGCCTGCATCAAAACTCAGATGCCCTTACAAAACGGCAAACCTGTACCTACCCATTGTGGGAAGTGTCCCTATTTGACATGATCACCCCCACTTTTTGCCCTAGTACTGAAGCTTTTCGACAAAGTGCCCTGGGCTCCTGCTAACCAGGCCGCCAGCACTCTTTCCCTTAAAATAAGGTAAATTTCTTCTTGTAACCTGATTGGCAAAGACTTTAGCATTCCTGTAAGTCCCCAGTAAATAGTGCCTAGGGTACATTTGTCTGAGCAGATTCCATTACTAAATATTGCAAGTGATCAGGCAGCCATCTTAAAGACCTGTACTGTGCATGGTCATTATGAGTTGCCCAGCTACAGCATGGCTGCACTGAAACCAATGGTGTTTGGTATCAAACGCCTTGGCTTAATAATTCTGTTCTGATGCCAGTACTAGATTAATTGACATGCACCCAGAAGGCACCTTAGAGCTGCACCCTGAAAACCTACTAGTCCTCTAGTGTGCTGGCATGTATCTCCCAGCCTGCCACTACAGAGTAGTTTCTGATACCCCTGTAGGTGAAAGCCCACACTCTGAGGCCAGAAACAATGCCTGCTCCGGAGTAAGGTGTTCACACTTCCAGCAGGATGGCTAGTTAAGGAGTATGTCAAACCAGAGGCTTCAAAGCCTCTGCGGCTTTAGATATGCGATAACGGCTTCCCCCCCCCCCAGACCTGGGGAACGCCACCCCTTGCCCTGGTGCCCATTTGGCACCAGACCAGGCGAGAAATTCGTCAGAAGGTGTCTCACACTTTCAAGCTAGGGACACCCCTAAGGTGGCCCACCTGAAGTGGACAGCCAAGCAAGGGTTTCACCATTTTGAAATTGGTGAAACTAGAAATTATGGGTGAGGTTTATGCCCACTCTCCCCAGGAAGTGGTCATATAGGGGGTGTAGTCACATTGGCTACTACCTTACACTCCCCTAAACGCCCCTAAATTCAGTATTCAGGGATCCCCCAGACACCAGGAACTCCGATTTGGCTACTGGGAACCGAAGGAAGGACAAAGAGCCGAAGTTATGAGAACAAAGGTCCTGCGCCAAACCCTGCTTGACTGCTCGCACCACGGCAGTCACAAAGACTGACTCTTAAGGAAGTTGAACAGCCTCCCCAAACCCTTGGAGGACTGTTCTTACCTTCAACAACCAAGCAGCATCTCCCTTGGGGTGGAGGTGCCACCCCCCTTGCATCTGCAGGTACCGATTGCATCGACCCAGTACTCCGTCTGGCTGGCCATCAGGCCCACAGAGGGAACAGCTTGCCAGGAAGAGGTTGTCGTGAGTCCAGGAGAGAACCCCCATCACTTTCACCAAGTCTCGAGACGCTGACCCCTCCCGGACCCTCTCGGCACCAATACACTGAGTACTGGAGACCCTTGCAACTTCCAAGGCTTGTTGCGTGCCCAGTCTGGACACCACCAACGCCGACCTGCCGTCGAGGGACTTCAGGATCCATGAGGTCTTCTCTGAGAGAGGCCTTGCTGTCCTGTTATCTCTCCTTCTCCAGACCACCCAGAGATAGCCCCTAACTCTAACGACCCGCCATACAAAACACCTCTGCACACAAGCCCCCCAGGCTCACGTGAACCGACTTTGTTCCTGTGCTCCAGAGACCCTCAAGAGCAGAGCCCCACTTGCAGCCTTTCTTTTTGTTGGTACTTCTCCATAGACTTTACTATGTCTCCCTCGAGGATACCAACGTGACCTGCGCCCGGGCATCCCAGTGCAGGTAAAACCGAACTGCTGGTGGTTTCTTGGACCTTGGCCCCTAAGCACCTTAAATCCTAGAAGGCATCCTCCACAAGTGTTTGCAAGTGTATCAATGCAGTGTATGTTTCTCCCATAGGTTAAATTACTGCATTCGAGGCTCATACCTCAAAACAGTTATTTGACTGTATTTTTCTAATACTACAAAATCTATAGCTCTGACAATACTTGCTTGATTCCAATGATCTTGGTGCCTAAAATTATATACAAATCTGTATTGTTTTTTTAAATTGGTCTCGAGTTTCTTCTTGAGTGTCTTATTTATTGACTCTGTGTACAATAAATGCTTAACGCTACCCACTGATGAGCCTAAACTGCTCGACCACACTACCACAAACAGAGCATTTGGGATTATTAATTTAAGCCCTGTAAACAAATAAGGGTCGTTTGTACTTTGTGTTGTTTGCCCTTACATTGGCACTACCACGTAAAAATCCAGCTTCCTACACCCATGCTTCTGAGCGTACTGGACCAGGGTAAAGAAGCATTCAGGGAACTTGCCAGAGGTTACTCCTCGTGGAGAAGAAATACAAACATTCCACTTAAGATCCCCAGTACATTAAGGGGAACGTTCCAGCAGACTCCATCATAGTGGTGACAGCAAGGAAGAGAAATAATGCCCCCACATCAACCGGACCATCACCAGAGAAAGTGAGCAAGAGAATAGACCTGGTGGGTAGAAAGATGGAAAGGAAAATGGCGATGCAGTGGATAATTGTGAATTCGAACACACTCCTCAACAGGTACGGCCACAAACAAAGAAGGGGGGGCGTGATGGAAGAGCTCATGCAAATCCTTCTGGAGGAATTCAAAAAGAGGGCAACGGCAGTGATCCAGGAGGGCAAGAACATAGTCAACACCTACCACAAGTAAGCACTGGATGCAGCAGATCCTGCCAGCAGGCAGATGTACACGGGCACCACTGTCATGTCCTTTAGGCTAGTCCTTTCATGTATCTCCTATTTTCATACATTGTCCTATCCACATGACAATAACGATTCCAAACAGGTGACCTTTTACCTAGTAGCTTGCTCCTGTCTCTTCGACACCAGGCTCTTAGTATTCGATTACAATCCCTGCACCGGACGTACATAAACCTGTCCCCAGGCACGGCATAATTATTCTGTATAAGGGCCAAGACTTTTTTCCATCCTTGGCCAACAGCCCGCTGTGCATGATCGCATTTGTTTGGAAAAACATTTGATTGTTTTTAAAACATTTGATTGTTTTCAAAACATATTGATTCTAGAAGAAATCATGGAGTGACCACTCTAGTATATAAGACCCTTATTTCTCCCTGCAAATTAGAGGAGAATTCCTTCCAAGCTGACACAGGGTCTTGCATGCTGAATCTTCGACACGCATCGGTCTGACATCCCTTGCAGGGTGTCATCCTCGAAGCAGAGACGGGGTCCTTCATTCTCAACCATCAGGTGAGGGGATGGTTCTTCCCTAGGGGTTTCTTGGCTACATATACTTATGCATATACATGCTACACATACATACCTAGGCTAGGTACATTTAGGCAAATTACTTAGGACGTGCATTTTAGGAATATTCAAGTGCTACTGTTTTTATCTGAACTGCTTATGTTCATCTTATTAGCATTATGGTAGAAATGTATCTACTATTTACTATATTGGTACTAGCAATCTTTCGTATGCTTCTGTCTCCTGCTTGTCGCAGCATATATGTTTTACACAACTGACGCTGGACCAATAAATACAAATTGAAACATCCTAATCGCCCTCTTGTGTGTTTTCTGAGAATAAGTGAGCACGAGTGACTGAGCGAAAAGTACTGTACTGTTTTCCACGATCACTAAGGAATCGGGGTTGTCCTCTTCAGTGGTTGCCAGAAACTACCTACACCACTGTAAGATACTAGGGGGTGGTAGTGGCACTGTAGCGCTAGCTGGCTGACATATCATGTTGGGGTGTCTGGAAGTGGTTGGGACACCAAGCCTTCAGTTTAGGTCATCCAGAACGCGCAGGTCCTGGGATTCCTAGACGACATGGTGCCCAACGTCTGTTTGGTTCTTATATTAACGTTTAGAATCTGAGTAGTTCAGTCGTGCTTTCTCAGAAAGCCCTACTCACACTTATCAGAGACGTCTGAAGTGGGAAGGGAAATCCACCTCAGCTGAGCAGATATATACCCTGTGTATTGGCTGAAGGTTTAACAAGCTTGTAGGGATAAAAGGTTCCCCACATTTTGCAAAACCCCGAAAAGTTTCCAAAAATACCTTGTTCTTCTCCTTTAAAAATTACTGAGTACACGAGCAGTGGTTCAGGGAATGAAGAAGAGTTTGCTAACGCTCTCAACATTACAGAGAACTGCAGAAATGCAGTAACTATTAAATTAATAGAACACTGCGTACCTGCAACAGGTGGCTGTGTTACCTTCGTGATTGAGGCACACAACGTGTTCGGATCAGAGGAATTCTATTCTTGGGTTCAGTTCCCGCCTGCAGATCCACAGACTAAATTGTTTCACACATACATTGTAGTTGAACCACCGGAAGAATACATTCCATTCAAATGCATTGAAGTCCCGTTAACTTACCAGCAACACAGAAACTGGTTTAAAGGCGCCTTCCCACACACATCTGTCGTGAGACTAGGTCCACTCCGCATTGAAGGAGCGACCAGGCCAGTCTTAGCAACATACACTCCACATCCAGAAATAGATACACTACCAGTGGATGAAGTCTGTACAATACATAAAGACAGGCTATACAGACACATTGTCTAGTTCGTCATGAGAACATTAACAGTCCAGCCTGCGAGAAGTGCTCCAGTTGGTCCACATCAGACCACACCCACCATTAACCCACAGGCACTAAAATCAGTGATGGGGAACAATACCGTCCAAACGGGAGCAAATTCTGTTCTGGATAGCACAAAAAATTGCACAGCTGGAAGCAGTATTTCACCATACGGGTCCACAGGAAAAACATAGAATGCTAACCATTTGCTTGCCAATGGGGATGGTTCCCTCAATTTAGGACTGTACCACTTGGGGAACGATCTTTGCTGCCATTTACATCAGAATACATGGTACCCCTCCCATAGCTGTCGTTCCAGAAGTATTGAAACAAATACAGAATGAGTACGGGGCAGGACCTGCCCTGGACTTGGGAATGAAACTGATGGGTAACTTTTCTCAAGTCTCTGCAATGATGCTGAGCAACATAAAGGGGGAGGCAGCAGCAGTGGCCATACACAGCCGCCTAAGGGAAATAGCACCTAAAAATAAGGAGCGAGAATTACCAAAAATTATCGAAGAAACCTATTCTGTATTAGGTAGAGATAATCTGGAAACCAAAGCAGGGAAGCCACAAATGGTGGGTAGTCCCGAGAAGGACAACTCGAAGCAAACGCCCGAAAAAAGAAATGGGAGAACAAACAATCTAAAAATAACAATACAGAAAAGAATTCATGATCAAGGGGTGGGTCTCCCCAACGGGAGTCCTCTGAAAAGAGGTATAACCTTAGGAATCGTGATAACATTAGGAAACCCGACAGGTATCAAGATACTGATGCACGTTCCTTTCATTCCTTCCAGGGTTCATCAAAAAACTCAGAGGGACGAGCGATCAGAACAAAAGCAAGAAGATCGACCAAAAACAAAAAGGGAAACACATCGAAATTCAGATAATATTATCAAACAGGAAGAGCAACCTAAAGCAAAATCTCAATTCAAAAAGAAGAAAGTAGCTGGCTTGAAAATTAGACATGCCCAGGTTACTGAGGACTCCGCTTTTGAATGGGGAATGGGATCTGACAATGCTAGACAGCGCGGCAGAAGTAACAATAGCTCGCCGGAACCTGAAGGATTTTCTGGTGACAGCAGTATTGAATGTACACATCACGGTGGAAACACCCGATACAAGAGTTAGTGTCCCACATTGATTACACGTAATTACACTCCAAATCGAGGGGGACATCTCAAGAAAGGTTAAAGGTCTTTTTTGGGAGAACTTAACATGTGGATATGACCAACTACTAGCAGAAAAATATTGGCCGCCTGAGTTTGACGGATTGCCCAAAAGGGGAAAGTGTCATTTTGCCTGCTTTCTCCAACCTCATTCCAGAATCTCTAAAACATTCATACGCGCAGGAGTGGGCGCTAGCTCCGGCATTATACCTCAACCATGTAGGGTGGGATGAGGAGTATACTCACCACGAATCCCATTAAGATCTACTCCAAATCCACAGAGAGAGTACCCTATTAAAAACCATGCAAAAAGACAGGTCAAAAATCTTAGACCAACTTCAATATCAAGGTGTAATTGAGACTTGCACCTCCCCAACGAACAATCCTTTGTTTCCTGTCATGAAACCTGACAACTCATATCGTCTAGTTTTAGATTACCGACATTTAAACACATGCACATGAACATTTGCAGTTCAAAATGCACATAGTGCCGCATTAATGAATAATATTTTCTGTTGGATACATCTGCCTGTGGATTCCTCACCTTTTGAATGACCCCTGCACCAGCATTCCACGGAAACTTTTTCTTCGCTCTCCCACGTCGAAGAGAATGTCACAATGGCACGGCTCCGCTCACTACGCCGCATGACGTCACCGGAGCCATAAGAAGACCTAGTCGGCATGCTGTCAGTTCCCTTTTTTCCGCACTGTCGATGCGTAATGGTTTTTTCCAAGCTCTCTCCATTTTCACTGGGTTTAACTTTGTTACTAGATTTCGTGTTGCACTGGAAATGGCTACTTTGAAGAGGTCAGGTTTCAAGCCCTGTAGAGAGTGTGGGGGTCGTATGTCCATCACAGATTCCCACGAAGACTGCCTGTGGTGTCTCTTCAGACCACGACGTCGAAGGTTGTTCGTGCTGTCGGAGGATGAACCCAAAGGCATTGAAGGAGCAATAGGTGAAACTCTTCATGGCTCGTGCGAAGGATGAGAAGAGGGGTCGTAAAAGGTCAAAGTCGTCGACTTCGCATGCTTCGAAGTCGAAGAAGCATAAGAAAAAGAGAAGACCTGGATCTCGACGTCTGTCTTCGAAAGGCAGGTCATCGAGGTCGACTTCGCCTGTGAAGGGGCGCCATGAGAAGGATGCTGTCTCGCCGTCGCCTTCACCTTCTCCACAGGCGACTCCGGTCCATACTCCAGCGTCTGGGTATTCACCGACACCTAGATGTTCTCCGATTCAAAGAGTGTCTTCTCCGGTTCTTGCGACTTTGCCTGTGCAGGCTCCGGTTTCTCTGGCGCCTCAGCTTCAGCCCCCTGTAAGGCCTTGTGTGGAACAGGACCAAGAAGCGCCAGATCCTTATCCTCCTTTTCCAGGACCTGGAGCGGATAAATCGCATTTCCTGAATGTGATGTTTGGCATGTTTGCCAAGGGATGTTACCCTACCGGTGCGCCGTCTGGCCCCATGAGTCCGCTTGCCTTTAATTTGGGTATTCCCCAACAGTATGCCCAGGCGCCTTTCGTGCCTTTTATGCCATCAACTCCGTCATGGCAGTTTCCGGCGCCGAGGTTTTCGACTCCAATTCCTCAGTCTCTAGCGCCATCTGTCGTCGGACCGGTGTCATCCCGGATTTGATAGATGCCATTGCCTGCTTCGGAGGGGCCTTCAACGCTGGCGCAGTTGTCACCTGCACCGCGGCTGGCGACGCCGATCCCGAAGCAGCATTCCAGGAGGGAAGCGTAGAGACTGCTGGAGGAAGAGAAGTACCAGCAAGAGCATGAGGAAGGGGAGATCCTCAACTCCGTAGACGACTTAGGTCTGCAGGAGGATAGTGGCCTGGATACTTCCCCTGAATGGGAGCTTTCCTCTCAAGTCCTTGCCTTCTCAGGATGTTGCCCCTTACCACACAGTCATCAGGAAGGCGGCTGATCTGTTGGACCTCCAGTTGCCCTCATTTGAGGTGAGGTCTAATTTATTGACAGAGGTGTTGCATTCTCCTTCTGTTGAATCTCTGCTGCCTTTTAATGAGGCGTTGACAGAGCCGATAATGGAGGTGTGGCAGAAGCCCTTGTCTGCCCCTGCAGTTTGTGGGTCAGTGGCTAGGCGTTACAAGCCTGCTCCTGGTGATCCAGCATTTCAATCCAATCAAGCTTTATTCGACAAGATAGTCATAAAAGCACAATACAAAAACCATTCATAAAACGTCATACAAAAATATGATTTGAAGCTTGATTGGGAGATTTAAGTTAGGCCATAGTAAAAACAGATGTCAGTAAAAACATTAAAAAGTTTCTCTAAAATCAGTTAATAAAATACACCAGCATTTTTTTTTTTTTTGGGGGGGATACCATTGCCAAAGGGGTACAAGATATGGCCACGATTATTTAGTGCAGACACTTGGTTATGTCTAATTTCTGCTATGTATAGAATATAATTAGCAGCTCCCCTAGGTCATGTGAAGGTGCATAATAGCAGATACAGCATTATTTTATCCGAAGGGAATGTGACCTTCTGGCCCACGACCACCCCAAGAATTTTGCCAGTGCTATAACAATGGGAGTAGACGTGTCGGAGCGTAGGATTCTTTCAGCTTCATTGCTCTTTCTGGTGCCTAGTAGTTTACAAATCGGCACCAGCCATGCACGGCGTGGGGCAGCATATCCTGGACAGGCGATCAGTAAGTGTGCCAGAGACTGTATTAGCCTGGCATACAGGACACATTTTATCACCAGATTTCGCCCATCTTGCCGTAAAAGCTCTTAATGGCAGTGAGCCCACCCTGAACTGGAAGTATAACTTCCAGTCGTGCTGTTTTGTTGTTATATCCCAATATTGCTCTAGGCTAGGGGTTTGTTTAATTTACAGGAAAATTCCTGTTTGTGACGATGACTCACAGTTTCTCAGTGTGTTGTGCATTACCATTTCCCAGTATTTTTCTTTTATAATCTCTTTCGAGGGGAAAGGGGAATTTATTGGATCATCCCACAATGATCTCATGCCAATGCATATTAGGGTGGCTCTAACCTCACGTAGCCATTTTATATGATGGAAATTATCTGCCTTTATTATATCTTTAAAGCCAGCGGCGCATGATGCCATTTCAGGTTTAGACCAGATTCTACGCCAGTATAATGGAGGGCGCAGTTTTGCAGTGTAGGCCACTGGTTTTCTACCTAAGTCATAAAGTAGGGGACACACTGGGGTACTTTGTGGGAGGTTGGTAATTTTACGTAGGAACCTATTTTCTGCTAAGGTGAGCTTAGACAGGTTCTCTCAACCCCATAATTCTGCCCCGTAAAGGGCTGAGCTGACAACTTTCGTGTTATATATTTGGAGCACCGAACTAATTGGTTTTGTAAATGAGGTATTCTACTCCGCATAGAGCACTCCCGAGAGCTGTCGGTGCTTCAGTGTTGCCAGATCAATTTGATGGTTCCATTTCAGGTCAGCCTGTATATTAACCCCCAGGTAAGTAAACTCGTTAACTTGCTCTAGTAAATGGCCATCCAGCTTTTCTTTCTGCCCATCCTTCTCCAGAAAGCTTGGTGGTTCAGGCATCTTGTTCCAAAACAGTCTGCTGGGTCTTTCCCTACTACTCCGGGTGATAGAGACTCGAAGAAACTTGAACAGTCGGCCAAAAAGGTGTTCTCCTCAGCAAGTATGGCTCTTAAATCTACAAACGCTACATGTTTGTTAGAGAGGTACATTCATGCGCTGATGGATACTGTCAAGCAAGTAGCTCCAAAGTTACCTGATGATGATCGTGTTCACTTTTTGGAGGTAGTATCAGACACCCAAGCGGCGGCCCCTCAAGTTATTCAGTCTGGTCTGGACACGGTGGACTCGGTCGCCCGGATAATGGGCTCTTCGGTGGCCACCAGGAGACATGCATGGCTTAGGTCTTCGGGTTTCTCTCCTGATGTTCAAGCTGCTTTGCTCGATCTACCCTTCGATGGATCAAGACTGTTTGGTGTAAAGGCTGATTCTGCGCTGCAGCGTTTCAAGGACAGTAGGGCTACTGCAAGATCCTTGGGCCTGCAGCCCCAACCTAGGGGCTATGGTTATAAAAGATATCGAGGCTTTGGGAAGGTGGCTTCCTTTTGAGGCCGTCGACAGTCATAGCAGCAACAAAAGCAGAATCCTTTGTACAAGTCTTATAGAGGGAACGGTAGGGGCTGTTTGCGAGGAGCTTCTCGACTTCAATCTTCCTCCTCCTCCTCCTCCTCTCCTGCCCCCACCACTGGTACCGCGGGAAAGCAGCACTAGATCACCCATCTTGGAGCATGCTGGTCCTGTAGGGGGTCGGGTGTCCCTTTTTCTACAAGATTGGAAATCGGTTACTTCGGACCGTTGGGTTTTGAATCTTGTGGAAAATGGGTACGACCTTCCTTTTCAAGAGTTGTCACCTCCTTACACTCCTCGCCAGGGATGGTGTTCAGAGGACCATTTGATGCTTTTGCAGCAGGAGGTTCTGGCTTTGTTGCAGAAAGGTGCGATAGAGGTGGTTACGGAGCAGGAAAGGGGTCAGGGATGCTACTCCCGGTATTTCCTGATTACCAAGAAGGACGGTTGTTTGAGACCGATCCTGGACCTCAGGGTTTTGAATTTTTACCTCAAGCAGGAGAAATTCAAGATGCTGACCCTAGCTCAGGTACTTCTAGCGCTGCAACAGCAAGACTGGATGGTGTTGATCGACTTGCAAGATGCGTATTTCCACATCCCTATTCTCAAGTCGCATCGGAAGTATCTTTGGTTTACGGTAGGATCTCAACACTACCAGTTTGCGGTCCTGCCGTTCAGTCTTACTTCCGCACATCGGGTCTTTACGAAGGTGATGGCGATGGTGGCAGCACATCTCAGGAGGTCAGGGATTCCGGTTTTCCCTTATTTGAACGACTGGCTGCTCAAAGCAAGGTCACCAGAGATGGTGCTGCGTCACTTGCAGGTAACAATGTGTCTGTTGTTCAACTTGGGCTTCTCGATAAATGTGCCCAAATCTCACCTGGTGCCCTCTCAGTGCAGCCTGTTCATAGGGGCAGTACTGGACACTACTGTGTGTCGAGCTTTCCCGCCTCCACAGAGGATTCTCGACATTCGGGAGATGATTCCTTTGTTTCACGATGGAGCGGTTGTTCCAGTCCTGAAGGTCCTACGCCTGCTTGGTCTGTTTGCTTCCTGCTTACTGTTGTTCATCCATGCACGCTGGCACATGAGGACCCTCCAGTGGTGCCTCCGCAGGCAGTGGTATCAGCACAACATCGATCTCGAGGAGATGCTCAGGATCTCCAGAGACACTGCAGCGGAGCGGTCTTGGTGGAGTGTTTCAGGCAACCTGTCTCAAGGAAGGCCTTTTCAACCTCCTCCACTGGTGGCCACAGTAATCACGGATGCCTCCACTCTAGGGTGGGGTGCTCATCGGGGGGGATCTGGAGGTCAAAGGTCTTTTATCTCCGGAAGAAAGGTTGCTCCACATCAACCTTCTGGAATTGCGGGCAATACGTTTGGCTCTCAAGGCCTTTCTTCATCCCCTTCGCGGTCAGTCAATTCAAGTTCTTACGGACAACACTACCTCAATGTGGTACATAAACAGGGAGGGGTGGGGTCGTTTTGTCTCTGCAGAGATGCTCTGCGACTCTGGTCCTGGGCTCAGGGCCATCAGATTTGTATGTTTGCAAATCTGGCCGGGGTGCTGAATGTGTGTGCGGACAGTCTGTCGGCAATACTCAGCCGACCATGAGTGGAGGCTTCACCCAGAGGTGATTCACCGCATCTTCAAGTTGTGGGGGTCTCCTCGGGTGGACCTGTTTGCCACTCGAGAGAACGTGCACTGCCCGTCATTCTGCAGTCCTCAGTATCCGGTGCAGGGAGTGTTGGGGGATGCGTTTCATTTGGATTGGAGCTCGCAACTCCTTTACGCGTTTCCTCCCATACCCTTGATTCCTCGGGTTCTGAGGAAGATTCGCCAAGACCAGGCCCAAGTTATATTGATCGCCCCGGATTGGCCAAGAAGGGTGTGGTACACAGACCTTCTTTACCTCTCGTCACACCCTCTGCTCCGTCTCCCTCTCAGGGCAGACCTCCTCTCGCAGTCGCAGGGGCAGGTTCTACACCCCCACCTTCAGAGCCTGCACCTTCATGCCTAGAGATTGAACGGGGCAATCTGAGTTCTTTCTCTCTCCCACCGGATGTGGTGGATGTTATTTTATCATCCAGGAGACACTTCACCAAATCTATTTATTCCTTGAGGTGGGCCAAGTTTGTGAATTGTTGTGGAGAGAGATCCATTGAAGGCCCATTTGTCTGATATACTCGGTTTCTCTCTTTCCTTAGCTCAGCGGGGTTGTGCTGTGGCTACGGTAAAGGGTTATTTGTCGGCCTTGTCGGCTTTCCTTGGTTTGCCGGACCAGCCGTTTTTTTTTTTTTTTTTTTTTTTTTTTTTTTTTTTAAGTCCCCCATTGTTATGAGGTTCATTAAGGGCCTTACCAATAGGTTTCCTCCCACTCCCTTCATTATGCCTCAGTGGGATTTGAATCTGGTACTTACTTTCCCGATGAGTTCTCCTTTTGAGCCTCTTCATAGTTGTCCGTTGAGGCTTTTTTCTTTTAATACAGTCTTTCTGATCGATATTACCTCGGCCAGGAGGGTAAGTGAGCTGCAGGCTTTTAGTTCTAAACATCCGTTTTTAACCATTCATGCAGAAAAGATGGTTCACAGGACCAGGGCTGCTTTCCTGCCTAAGGTGGTCACTCCTTTCCATCTAGGGCAATCTGCTACCTTGACTTCCTTCTATCCTCCCCCCTCACCCTTCCAAGGAGGAGGAGAGACTTCACCGCCTGGATCGGTCAGTTTCTACCTGGATAGAACCAGGGACCCAAGACTGGATGATCAGCTCTTCGTGGGCTACATTGGACGAATGAAAGGCAGAGCTGTCCACAGGCGAACACTCTCCAGGTGGATCATCTTGTGCATCAAGATCTGCTATGCCCTGGCCAAGAAGGAGCCTCCTGAAGGTATTCGAGCTCATTCCACCAGAGCCAAGTCGTCGTCTTCTGCTTTGGCTAGAGGTGTTCCTGTTGTAGACATCTGTAAGGCAGCAACTTGGGCCTCCCTCCACACCTTTGCGAAGCATTACTGCTTGGATTCGGATGTTAGGAGGGATGGCCATTTTGCACGTTCTGTGCTGCAGGATTTTTTGGTATAGGCAGGTGGACACCCTCCGGGAGAGGGACAGCTGTGGGATTCAATTCAAAAGGTGAGGAATCGACAGGCAGATGTATCCATCAGAAGAACAAGTTACTTACCTTCGGTAACGCTTTTTCTGTTGGATACAGTATCTGCCTGTGAATTCCTCACTGTCCCACCCTCCTCCCCATTGGCCACCTTCGTATACCGAAAAAGGTTTTTTATTCTTTGACATGATTGTTTTTCTATGTCTTTTGCTTGCCATGCTGTTGATTGTTAGGAAATGCTGTATTTCTTTAGCTTTTCCTCTTTGGCTGTATATTGTATACTGTGTATTTTCCAATTGTGTTGTCGATCCGCCCGTTCGCCTTGAAGGCACTGAAAAAATGAGTGGAACTGATGTCAGCACACCGACGCGGTCTTCTTATGGCTCCGGTGACGTCGTACGGCATCGTGAGCGGAGCCGTGCCATTGTGACGTCCTCATCGACGTGGGAGAGGTAAAGTTTCCATGGAATGCTGGCGCAGGGGTAATTCAAAATGTGAGGACTCCACAGGCAGATACTGTATCCACCAGAAAAAGCGTTATCGAATGTAAGTAACTTCCTTGTGCGGAAGAAATACAAAACTACATTAGATATCTCAAATGCATTTTTCTGCCAAATTATAGCTCCAGAAAGCAGATATTTGACAGCATTTTCTGCCCTTGGCACTCAGCGTAATTTTTGTTGTTTGCCCCAGGGGTATAAGAACAGCCCAGGGCTATTCTCCGCAAGAGTGTCAAATATTACAAACATGCGATGAGGAGGCAGTGTCCTATGTAGATGACATCAATGTGATGGATGATGAATTACTTGAACACTTGTGCAGGGTGAACAACATAATTGTGGGATTCGCCAATTTGGGCTACAAATTTAATTTCAAGAAATCAAAAATGGCCCATCTCAATGTCCTATTTTTGGGATATGAGCTATCGGGTGAAGGCAAAAGCCTGGCAGCCAACTTTTTAGAAAAGTGAGCACTGCTCCAACCTCCAAAGACTCTCAAAGGTTTGCAATCTATTTTAGGATTTCTGAATTTTGGCAGAACATACATTCTGGATTATGCAGACCGAGGAAAACCTTTCTACGACTCAATCAGACCTGATTTCACAGCACATCAGTGGACACAGGAACATACAGATAGACTACGTTCAGTTCAGGCTGACATCAAAACATTTGCACACACGTGTGAATTCTACCAACTTGGTGATCCGGGTGTTCCCGGGTTTATCAGGATATACATACATCACTTTCAATGAAGGTGAAACAGTCCCAATTGCATACAAATCACATTTATATACAAATGCTGAAATGCGATTCGCAGCAACAGAAAAAATACTGACAGCAGTACAGACTGCTGTAGTGAGAGAGAGCACTAGCACAGGGGAAACGCATAATCGTTGTAACCCCGGTACCAACTTTAGAAGCTGTTATCAAAGCGAGCATTCCAAATGCAAAAGCACTACATCCGCGATGGATACAATGGGCTAATTCTCTCACTACAACAGATGTAGATTACAAATACGATTCTGCATTAAAAACTCAAGCGTTCCTGCAGTACGAACAAGAATACCCTCCCCCGAATGAAATCTTGCCTCTAGAGAAATATGAATACATCATCTACACTGTGGTTTTGCTCAGCCTGCCATAGGAAGTAAACAACAGTATAGCGCAGCATGTGCTATAGTGAAAGGAGGTATGCGGGAGGGTAAGTTCAATCCCAGCAATACGACTATGCAATCCCTAGGAGATTGTACAGCACAGTTGGCAGAGTTGAAAGCCCTAATACTAGCACTATAATATACGGATCGAGAATTCCCCACACTGATAGTGTGCGATTTGTTTTACTGTGTGCAGTCCTATAATGAATATCTTCATTACTGGGGCCAGAATGGGTTTAGAGATTCCAAGGGTTGCACAATTAAACATAAATTGTTATGGGAACAAGTGGCAAAGCTGAAAGTATGCCTGCCACGGGCTCAAGTTATTCACACCTTGAGTCATCAGGGTGTTGGTGTACACGTTGAAGGGATTCACTGGCTGATAAAGCCGCCAAGGTGACAGTGCGAACTGCTGCCGTTGCTGCAATCGCTCGTTCTAGCACGAGGATAGACGGAGACATACTGATAGCTGTCAATGCCTCAAAGAACGGCTCTGCCGTCCCGAAAGGCTTTCCACTCAAATATTCCTATAAATTAGATGCACAAAACACACAGTATGCTTAAATTCCAGGAGTGGGGGATAGTTATACCAAACATAGATCGCAGATTAGGTTTAATTCTAGCTGCACACAAGGGTCTGGGCTCAGCACACGCAGGAGTCACTGCTACAATTTCATTACTGAAGCGGCGATTCTGGTGGCCAAGTTTGTCTAAACAAACAAAGGCTTATGTCTTTAAGTGCGACATCTGCCATGAGATGAAATGTTCCCCCGTAGCACGGCCATCACAAACACCATTACACATTTCAGACAGACCTCTCGCATGTGTCTATTTGGATCATTGCGGGCCCTTAAATTCAGACTGGGCTTACAAGTACATCTGGGTGGCAGTGGATTCATGCTCTAGATTTCTGTCGGTTTGGCCTCAGCGCTTGGCTGACGCTCGAACTGTTATAAAAGATTTGCAAGTCTTTTATTGGGACATACGCAATTGGCACGTTACATTCCGACTGTGGCCCTGCGTTTAGCTCTCGGGCTTACAAGGAAGCCATGGAAAGTATAGGAGTGACCTTGCGGTACTCCTCCCCCTACCATCCCGAGGGAAATTCATTGATGGAGAAGAAAAACCGGGACCTAAAGCAATCCTTAACAGCAAGGGTATTGGGTGTTGGCGGTAGTTGGGTCAATCACCTATATGGGGTCCAGAGGGCACTAAAACAATATGCCAAGAAAATCCTTGGGAGGACGTACCCCCTATGAGATCCTGTTTGGGATAAGAATGTGGGTACCTGACCTCGATTGTGCCAGCATAGTGTCATATGTAAAACCATTTGAATTGAATGATCGTTTGGCTGTTTTACAGGAACTCAATGAATTCCGGGCATCAAAAAGTAACGTCCAAGTAAAACGCACCGCCACTGGGGTAGTGAAACCAGTACCGGCAAGACCTGTCTGGGTCCCGAAGATTGGGGACCTGGTCAGAGAAAAGATGGTGGACAAGGAGTTTGGGCCAGCCTACAGAACACCTGTACCTGTCCAGGCGGTTCAAGGAACAAGAACAGTGCTTCTTTGTCTCTTGCCGGCAAAAAAGAAAAAAGATTTGTCTCCATTGATCTGATCAAACCACACTGTGTGGCCGATTCTCAACAGTAGGCCGCGTTGGGTCCTGAGTTTCGCAAATCTCCTCTCGCTACTACACAGGAAGTTCAGATGGAAAGACCAATACTGTTTCAAGACTCACCTGCACAAAATGCAGGATTATCTAATAACGGAGTACGAATTACACCGGTTGAAATTGAACAACATCCAAATAAAACAAACACATTGCAATTTGGCTCAATAATGAAATTTACGTCATTGTGCCTTCACAAGAAGCAACTGCCAGTTCTACAAACACTGCTGAACTCCCAAAGATAGATCGAACTGCGTCTGGCTACTTCATCAACTTCGATGACTTTTCTTCAGCTCCAAGTGAACCTGAGCAAACACCACCCATTTCCAGAAAAGAACAATTTCGACAATTCTATCTCTGACTGAAAAAGACTTACTTGGTGTCCCCTTGGTTGCATCTTTGGTTTGCATTAATTTGGATGGGTGTAGTAACTGTCTTTTTCCTACTACTGAATGGACATTACCTCCCAGAACGCTCTGCAGTACAGTCTGTGAACTTGGTCCTGAAACCACATACGTCATCAAACCGTGAACAAAGAGACTTGTCCCTAGTGAACATTACAGCAGCTCCAGTACTGGATGGTATAGTTTGGGATAGGGTTTCATATGATGTATTTGGTCCTACTGAACATTTGAAAACTCCACACGTATTTAAAATTTCATTGAATGATTTCATTACCCGAGTACACTCCCTGATGATTGGGACATTGAGACTGTAAATATTATGTTCTCAGATTTAGAGCAATCTGCTGCATTTTCTTACAGGGAATTGTATGAAGATACACCTTACTTCGACAGTATGTATTACCACCAGCATTATGGTCATCACTTTTTGCACAGAGCTAGTGTCCCACGCACTGTCAACACTGTCCCACATCAATGGGAAAATTGCCCGACATCACCAAAAGGTAGTTCTGCCACATTCGCACAGAAATTTGCATACTTTTCAGGGTTCAATACATCAGACCCAACGTCATATTACTATAAGTTAGTACAGACGAATGCAACTGCGAAGAAAATGATGCTGACAAACACCAAGCTCATATGTTCAGCACCTTTTATCTCCCAATTGTCTATACAAGGTTTCGACTACTGGAGGTACACAATAGACACAAAGTCCATCTGGGGGACAAAGGAAGGGCAAGTTCAGGAATCTGAGGCTTAATTTAGAGCTTGCCTCATACCATTGCAGATAATTTGCCTGAACAGAACTGTGCAACAGACTACCTGCTACGAAGTAGCAAAAATAAAAGACCTGAAAACACCACGCATCCCCTTACCCACACCTATTGAAGGTTTATTAAATAACACACCGATGAGTGAGCAGGTGCTGGGTGTAATAAAACAGAATGGTACATACAATTCATCAGCTCCCAGTTGGAATGGATGGTTGGTTTGGCCTATCGACACAAACAGGTGTCAGTCAAGATTCAAGGGTACCCCCGGAGGGTTTAGTATCCATAGGCCTGACCCACGCTGTGTACACACAGGCGACCCAGGGGTAGTGACTTCTTAGAGTGTTGGGAAGTTGTGCCTAGAATGGCTAAAAACCTCAACACTACAACAAGTGAAACACTTGTCCCTTCTGCCAGACTACATGGATCTTGGGGATTTTTTGCTAGGTCCCAAGAAACCGCGTAAAAAAAACTCTTCTTATATGCCATCTATAATGAACTGTGGAAAGTCTCCCAACAGGATGCTGCTGAGAGATTACGTGAGATTGATAGAATTAACCTAGAAAAGACCTTAGCTGTGGTAGACAATGGAATGACCACACTTTCCTCACGTATTTATTCACTGAGCAGCATTGTGTCCTCAGCAATTGACATAATGGAACAAGATTTGTCTATTTCACAACATGGGCAATCTCAATTGCGCTCCATTTTTTTTTTTTTTTAAGCTGGACGCTCCAATCACTACGTTCTGGCAACGTGCCATGGCGGTACATCAACGGCTCAAATTTGGTTTCAGCTTATAATCTGACCGACCGACAATTGACCATGGCATGCAGAAATGCAAAGTACACCATGCTGCTCATTGAAAAATTAGTGAAGTTACCTTTTACAGTAGCAGTCACTGTCTACGGAATGGTTAATTCATGGCTACATCACACTGCCAATCACAACATTCCAGTTCCAATACTGCCTTCGATATATCCATGCAGGCAGGTATGAAGCGGGTGAAGGGTACATACGGGAAACCTGGGAGTTACTGTTATGTTATGTTAAAAATTTCTTGTAAAGCGCACGTACACCGATTGGTTTCTTGGCGCTGTCCTAGGATTTTGCCGGAGCACTATGTTTGGTCATTTGCTTAGTTTTTAGATGTATGCTTGGATAAATAGCCAGGTCTTGAGAAGGCTTCTGAATCTCGGAAAATCAGTACAGGTTCTGATGTCCAATGGAAGAGTGCTCCAGAATCTGGGCGCCAGTACTGCAAACCTGCAACCACCTGGTCGTTTCCGTTTGTAGGAAGGAATAGTTAAGAGGTTCTTATGTGCTGATCGCAGGCTTCGGGAAGGTGTGTACTTTTGAACAAGGCTGGAGATGAATTTTGGGCTTGCGCCATGCAAGGACTTAAAGATAAGGCAGCCAACTTTAAATGCACATCTTTGTGGGCTATGAAGCCAATGTAGTTTTTCCATAAGAGGGGAGACCTGTTCCCATCTGGGTTGCTGAAAAATCAGCCTGGCTGCCT
Source organism: Calotriton arnoldi (assembly GCA_963921515.1). NCBI lineage: Eukaryota > Metazoa > Chordata > Amphibia > Caudata > Salamandridae > Calotriton > Calotriton arnoldi. The sequence goes on from CAWUFW010003247.1 coordinate 1,344,673, forward strand.
GGTTCTGCACCAGCTGCAGTCTTTTAGTGAGATATAGAGGGATGCCAAATATAAGGAATTGGCATAGTCCAAGTGTGTTATCACCATAGCTAGGACAACCTGGACCAGTGCTTCCCGAGTGAGTAGTCTACTGATCGTCCTTATCTTTCTTAGCTGAAAGAAACAGGTGGAAGTTACTAATCCGATCTGGGATTTCATGGTGAGGTCGCTATTAATAGTCACCCCAAGACTCTTGGCTGAGGGGGAAGGAGTGGGGGGGGAGAGCCCAGCTGGCTTGGCCAAAAATTTGACATTTTCTTAAGTGGAACAGACTGTGAGAAGGCTTTAAGTGGACCTTTAGTGTGTAAGGAGGTCTCGCTTCACGGAGCATGTAATGCTTCGAAGGCAAACTGATCTTGCTACTTGAAAGGCTCCCCAGCTGCAGTGATTCATCCAGTTTTTGAGTTACTTTCGAATGGGAGTTATTTGATGCTGAATGATCAAGGCTGTTGCGGGATGGCACCAGGCATCGCATATCTAGTCACAGTAAACCTCAGGGTTGTTTGTTGTAAACAAGTATTGTTTCCCCCGGCTCGCATAGTTAGGGAGGCACCACTGTGGCCTTCGTTGAATGTTTCCAGTATAAAGTTTGATTCGCTGAGCAGACTAAAAGCCATGTTTCAACAAAATGTGGCCTTAACTTCAGCCCAAGAGACTTTTGATCTCCAGGTTGCAAGGTCTTCAGCAGAGATACAGGCCCTGGTCCGTATGAACTTCCTGATCCATTTCGGTGAAATGGTTCATCGTATCTTTAACATGTCTGATACGAGTCGTATCGTACACTTATTTAAGAGTCTTGGATCATGTCTCTTGACCACCTTTAAGACCATCTTCGGAGTAATTCCAGCTTTCATACACTCCGTACTTGGAAGCGTTCTTGGAGGGCTTGCTTTGGTCCTGCTATCGGTGGCGGGCATCCTGATTTTAATACTATTGATTCGCAATGGACGTCTCAATTCCTCAAGACATGGAGAGAACACTGCTGAAATGACGTTGTCGTGAGCGTATGGTGTTCTACCTGAATACGCCTCGGCTTCGAGAGCGGAGTGAGCATTGGTTCCTGTCTTTCAGACCAGTCTGGCTAGACTGTGTTCTGCCTGTGTTCCGCTGCCTCTTCTGCGGATTCGGATGCGTGTTGGACCTGTGTCTGACACTTCCATTGGTTGCGCCACCGGACATAGATGTGCTTCTGGAGTCCTTGCAGGCCCACGTGTACAGTTGTCGACAGCGTATTCCCATGTTGATGACGGCATTTTTTGAGCCCCCAAGAGATGCTTCAGCTCCTGTTGGAAGAGAAATCGGCTCTGCTCTAGAGGTACAGGCATCGGTTCCAGGCATGCAGGCATCTAATTCTTCCCCGGCAGCTGCTGTGGGACCCAGAGATGACCGTCTTTGCTCACTCGACATTATATTGGATGTGCTTGAGGCATTGCCACCTGCAGATGCAATGTCTAGCGATGTTGAGTCTTCGGCAGAGGATTCATAAACAATCTGGCCTTTCCTGTGCTCAGAACTATTCAGCATTTTTTAAACATTTTCCATATTGAAGGTCGAACACTGACTTTGTTTTATTTTTCCTTCTCTGCTCTAACTGAGCATAATGGCTTTCAAGGTGCTCAGTGTAATAACCACATATACAAGTTAGAGGACCTTTTGAACGCTTTTAGGGAAAAATTACTTTTCTTTTATGGACATTTTTTCAGGCTTTTAAAGTGCTTTTAGTATTTTTATTGTAAATGATTTTTATGCTTTTTAATGGCCCTAGCTTTATCATTATCTAGCTGACCTGTTGACCTTTTGATGAGGACTGGGTGTCATGTACTTTAGGCTAGTCCTGCCATGTATACCACTATTTTCATACATTGTCCTATCCACACGACAAGAACGATTCCAAACAGGTGACTTTTTTTACCTAGTAGCTTGCTCCTGTCTCTTCGACACCAGGCTCTTAGTATTCTAACATAATCGCTGTACCTGACGTACATAAACATGTCCCCAGGCAAGGCATAATTTTTCTGTACAAGGGTCATCACTTTTTTTCATCCTTGGCCAACAGCCCGCTGTGCATGATCGCATTTGTTTGGAAAAACATTTGATTGTTTTCAAAACATTTATGATTGTTTTCAAAACATATCGATTCTAGAAGAAACCCTGGAGTGATCACTAGTATATAAGACCCTTATTTCCCTCTGCAAATTAGAGGAGAATTCCTTCAAGCTGACACGGCGCCCTGCATGCTAAATCTTCAAGACACAGCGGTCTGACATCCCCCGCGGGGTGTCCTCTTCGAAGCAGAGACGGGGTCCTTCATTCTCAACCATCAGGTGAGGGGGATGGTTCTTCCCTAGGGGTTTCTTGGCTACATATACATACGCATATACAAGCTACACATGCATATCTAGGCTAGGTACATTTAGGCAAATTACTTAGGGCGTGCATTTTAGGAATATGCAAGTACTACTGTTTTTATCTGAACTGCTTATTTTTCATCTTATTAGCACTATGGTAGAAATGTATCTACTATTTACTATATTGGTACTAGCAATCTTTCGTATGCTTCTGTCCCGATTGTTGCAGCAAATATGTTTTACACAAGACTGATGCTGGACCAATAAATACTTATTGAAACGTCCTGTTTGTTTTCTGAGAATAAGTAAGCACAAGTGACTGAGCGAAAAGTACTGTACTGTTTTCCACGATCCCTGAGGAATCATGGTTGTCGTGTTCAGTGGTTGCCAGAAATTACCTACACCACTGTAAGATACAGGGGGGTGGTAGTGGCACTGTAGAGCTAGCTGGTCTAACAGCTGACATATGTGGGGGTGTCCAGAAGCAGTTGGGACACCAAGCCCTCAGTTTAGGTCATCCAAAACGCGCTGGTCCTGGGGATTCCTAGGAACTACACGGCACCACCCTCAGGAAACATGCATGGCTGAGGGTCACTGGATTCTAGGCTGAGGTGCAGTCATCCATCATCAACATGCCTTTCACAGAGGAAGTCCTTTTTTGGACAAGGCATCCAACAAATAAAGACAATGAGTCAGCCAGAGCCATGAGGGCCTATCTGATAGACATCTAGCTGCAGATTCCTTACCTTCGACTATCCCAGGCTTCGGGCTGGATCTGGAAACGTTTGCTCGAGCAATACCCTTGTGCACCGGTAGGTGGCACCGATCGGCTCCACGTGATGTCATCTACGTCGTCTGCGCCGGAAGTGAGGTCTGCGTCACCTATATAGGCGCCACCTCGGCACCCTGATGTCAGTTCTTTTCTTTCCGTGCCAGCTAGTGTAGATACGTTAAGATGTCTGTCACTTTTTGATGGGCTTTTTTCGACGTTATGTCGACGATTTCTTGTGTGTAGGTTTTCCCTAGTTGTCGAAGAAGACTTCTGGATTTTAACCGTGCGGGCCTGCCACCGTGTCTGTGACAGATCCACACTTAATTTGTCTCTGGTGCCTGGAGAGCAACCACGACTAAAGTAAAAGTAATAGATGCAAGATGGCTATAATGTCTTTTTGTATAAGCTTTTGGGACCCAATGACTGCACTCAGGCCCATTAGCAGAACTCTGAAGTCTGAATACCTGGGATCCTGGTTTGAATACTACCAAGGTCATTCCAGTACATGTCCATTCTGTCATAAGCAGTTAAGGCTAGTTTACAATGGGACAGCATATTTATCCTTTTCTCAACAGTAACATCAGACCTATAGATGCTTCCTTAAAATACACCTTATTTAGTTTATACAATCTCCTGAAGTGCCACCAGAAATCGTGTTGTGCATCTTGAAGCCTCACTGTTTCAGGACTGGGACATTCTGTACCTCCCTTGGGGTCAGCCATCTTATACCCTGCCACCTCTTTCTGAGGCACCATCTCCTAACAATAGATGACTTGAGAACCCGCAAGCTCCCAGCAATTAATCAATTTGGATAACCGTCTACTGAAGAGCTCATCATTGCTTATTAAGGCGCTTCCTCCAACAACCAGGATGGTACTCTTATTTCCAAGAATGGCCTCCATTAGATCATAACAGGAGTGGCTGATCTTAGTTGAGGTTTTATCTCCTGGTTTTACTTCAGTAGAATGCCTGAACAGGCACTATAAATTGTCATATAATTATCCGTATGCCTGGTGGTAGCAAGCGCTTGCATATCCTACTCGGCGACTTATTAACCCTCCAGGAATAAACTCTGAAATCTGTCTGCACCCTTCAAGGCCATCAAGCATCATTTAATTGGTCTGTTACATCTCATTCATAAGGTCACTTTGACTATGGCCAGATTGTGTCTGAACCCACTATTCTCTCTTACCAGGCACAGGAAAGTGAAACCAATAATGTCATACAACCAGAATCTGCTTTCTTAGACTGTATTCTGGGGGTTGTATTATACAAAGTGCTTCAGGGCGCAACAAGTGTGAACAGCCCCAGGGCAATACTTTGGTATTACAGAAGGGGCTGGAGATGCTTGTGAGGCCCCTTCATGGATCATCCCATTGCCAATTTAGTGGGGGTGCAATTCCAAGGGGGTGTGCACTGGTTTGCATGGGGATAGGGCCTCAGGCAAATAAGCAAACTTCTTTTGTGCCCGCGTCATGTTACAGATGCGAGTGCAGAAGCAGACCGGGCAACAGGAAGTGCACGGTCTGTGTGCCACAGAGAGCTAATGGACCCCCAAACATCTACTTAGTGCACCCACCTGTAGGGGATCTCTGCTGCGCTTTAAACGTGAGGCTGGGTCTGCTGGCTTAGGAAAAAGTGAACCAATGGTTTCAAACGCCAATCTGCTTTTAAATAATGTGCTGCTGCCAGTGCAGGTGTGAGCTTGTACCTACCCTAGGAACAGTTCATTGACTGTAAAAAGTGCACCGTTCCGGTCTGTACCTGGCACACCCAGTTAAAGGTGCTTCGTGGATCAGACTAGGACAGTGAACCCTATTTATAATATGACCCCAAGGTGATATTACTCTTATATGGCTCATTAATAAGCTTGAAGCCTTAGACACCTCAGAACGAGCAAGGTTTTCAATCCTATTGCAAAGTTTGAACGTATCTATCTTTTTCCCAATGTGTTGTCAAAGTTTTATTTCTAAAACGTAGATTGTAGGAGATTCTCTTTCTGCCCTCAGAATTCCTTGACTGCCACCCAAAAACTCAAGGACTTCAGAGGCCATCACAGTGCCCCCTTCCTTCTCTGACCCAGAGACTGAGATACCAAAAGATGTCACAGCGTAGGAACGAATTCAGAAAATCAGACAAATGAAATGTGGGTGATTCTGGACCCCTTAACCACCCCTGCATTTGTTGAAAATGTGACAGTGAAAGTCTGCCAATAGTATAGGTAACTGTTTCCCTCCTGGATATGTAATATTTTCCATTCCACGTGGTTTCTGCCAGCCCTCAGCCGAATCCTGTACGGCTGTATCCTGTTAGCTTGTTCACGCCAGCATCACTAATCTGCTGTTCAGACCCAATGTGCACGCTTCACCTGAAAGCAACATCCAAATCACTATTAGTGAGTATCAGAGGAAGTTGTAACAGCCAGGGTAGGTTTTTACCAAAGATCATTTAAAAGGACTCAACAAGATTGAGGAAATGAGTTAACTGCGCCACATTACAACATAATTTGCAAAGGGAATTGTGTCCATTTGAATAGCTTTTTATGGTGTCAGCAGCCGTATACTGCGTTTGTATCATTTATTGTAGTTTTCTAGTGCTTTTGGACTCTGGGTGCCATTTCTGTATGGTTCTGTCATTTTTAATCGTCCGGAGTTATGGTGGTATATGATTGATCAGTGAAGTTATGTTTGTCTCATCTTGTGTTTAGTCTTGGCTTACATTGTTTAAACGGATCAATGAAACCTGCCTTCCATTTTTAGAGAACTTTTCTTTACTGTGTGTATGCTGTAGGACTTTGGCATTTACTTCATTCCACAGGAGTTAATAGTTGTCCTTAGGTTAGTATTCTGTTGAGCTTCATCGTTTGCCAGATACACAGCTTTGAAGCTTTCATGAAATTTTGTGTGCATCTGGACGTGGTATGGTTATAGTGATGTGTTCTGAATGGTTGTTTTGTATGTTGGTTTGAGGAGAATGGCGTGCTTTTGAGGCGGATACACATTGTGCCAGCTAGAAAGCTGTGACGTTGTATTGTGCACATGAGTGCTGGAAGTTTTGCTGGTGTAGAATGAATTATACATTTATTCTGAAAACTGAATAATATGAAATGTTAGATGGTAAGTGCATTTGGGAGTCCCATGATAGAATATGTGGCTTCTCAGAGCTGAGTTGAATGAATTATTTATATTGTTTAATGCGTCATGTTGATGTTCCTGGAGTATTGTTTGATGTTGGTGGGTAGTTGGGAGCCTCCTAATGGGCATCTAAAAGCCACATCTGTGCTGTTTTGCTTGTATGTGAAATGCTCTGTTCTTTCGAATGTGTTCTGGTGAATGCTGGGTGTCTTGTGGAACAAGGAAGAAAGTGCAGTCTTTACAATCATAGACAGATTAATCACATAGCAATAATTTACTTAATGCATTTAATTATTAAATGGTACTTTATCAGACCTTTCCCTTGAGGAAAGGGTAGAGAAGCTGAGGGCCTGACTTCTCATAGTGCTACTCAGCCATGGCTGTACAGGGCCTCAACAGAGCTCTCCTCAAAGGTGAATCAACAATGTTTGGATTGGGAAATGTCATCCGAGACTGCGACTGGAAGGATACCTTGGCATTTTTTGATGGAGATGAGACCATTGCAGGGGACCTCAACAGTGAGAGGTATTGAGTGGGTCGAGGTGGACATTAGTGAATTCTTGAGGGGCGAGGGGAGGCTGTGAGAGTAAAGAAGGTATTTAAATCGGGGCCGGACTGGCCGCACCGGGCGTCTCCCTGGTGGGGGCCGGTTTTGGACCCCTAGGGGGCCGTTTTTGATACCGGGGGCAATATGGGCCTCGGCCCCCTGTAACAAAAGCTTTCCACTAGCACTACCCTTCCCCGGCCGCTCTCTTAACCTCCTCTCCTCCCCCCGGGGACTGGCCAAGTTGTTTGCCAGGGCCGGTTTCGGTTCCCAGTCCGGCCGTGATTCAAATGTAATGTAGAATGAACAGATTCCCATAAATATTCTGTGTAGGGTATCAGACACAGGGTTTTTCCAACACACAGATATGCACAATCTTTCTCTTGTCCTATTACCAAAATCTAAGTGGATTGTAAACTTGTGCAACTTCTGATAATCAATAAAATTGGGAAGCAGGAGATAGTGGGCCACACACAGTCTGCAGGTTCATAAAAAATCAGAGATGGATAAAACCTTTGTACATTGATTCAGAATTAGAACATTTCAGTATATGCTATGTACTTGACACTGTTATGTATCCTACATCCCAATGGAGATGCCACCTATGAATGTTCTCTTTAGTAACAATGGGAAATGAAGTGACATGGGTTAACGTTATCACATATACTTGTCATCAGAGATACAGTTTTCCAGACCTGGGCTTAAATTTATCAATCCAATGTAATCTTGAGGAAGGTTGTCCTATTCTACTTCAAGTGATCAAACTGGCTTACATTTTCAATATAAAATGGTTTATAGAAGCAAAGACAATGATGAAATAAGGTGTTTCTGATGATATGGAGTCATCAGGTGCTCCGAATTAGCAACCCATGGTTTGCCGCCACCCTTGTAACTATGAGTCACAAATGTGAGTGGTGAGGAGAAATATATGGGAGAACACTAACCAATTTTATATGACTGCATTCTTTTTCTGATGGATACTTCTAACTGCAAATTCCTCTCCTTCAGGGTACCCCAGGCATCAGACTAGATTTAGAGATTTTTCTCATGATTGCTCCCAGCAAGTGGTGTCCTGTGGCTCCTCATCAACTCAGTCCCTCCTGGGAAGTGATACATGAGTCCCCAATAAATGTCACCCCTACATGCTGAAGTCAGTTCCTTTCTTTCAAAGCCATTGGACCTGGATTTGGAGAGTATCATCTGTCACAAGTTTTTCTTCAAAATTGTTTCTTGTATAGTGTGCAAGGGAACAGGTCCCTACTGAAGTCTACAGGATTTAAACCTTATAGGGATTGTCACAAGCAAATATCTATGACAGACCTCTTTTGCTCCAGTTCGGGTCTCCTACTAAGGAACCAATCCCACAGCTTATCCCAATGCAGCCTGAATTTCTGGTTCCCTCGACGATGACGCAACAGGCAGAGGCTTTCAAAGAAGCCATGTCCCACATCTTTGGCATGCTTCCGGCTCCCAGTAGCAAGCCTTCGGTCCCTAAGGATCCGAGGAGGCCTGCCGTCGGAATACCATTGGCGGATCCATCTCAATGCCATCTGTGCCTCAACTCTGCACTTCAGAACTTCAGATCTGGCGCCACAATCCACACCAGCCCTTGCCATGTTGACTCTGGCACCAACTATTGTTTTATCTGACTCTGAGGTGAACCCAACATGACCTCGACCTAAATCGTGCCCTATACACTCCTCTGCACAACCGGACCAAACCACATTCTGACTCTGACAGAACACTGCCATTACCCAGAATTGGTCCACTAATGCTTCATATTCCTTTTGACTCAAACTCTGAACATAGTCAACATGGTCAGGATGATACTGGAGATGACTGGGATGATGCACCCTATTACTATAACAATCTTTATATGAAACTTCATGAGGCCATTAGGCTAGACCCCTCCCCAGACACTGGTTTGAATTCCTGTTGATCCTTCTACAGAGGAACTGACATATTTTGCAGGGGTTATCTGAGTGGCTGCTGAATTGTTAGACCTGGAGCTCCTATCCATTGAGGTCAAGACCAATGTCCCAACAGAAGTCCTGCAACCTGGGCACACTTTCACAGAACCGCTTCTTTCATTCAATAAATCATCGATGGGCACACTTATGGGCACTTGGAACAAATCCTGCCGTTGCCTGCCGGTAAATAGGCAAGTGGGCAGAAGAGACAGATCTACCCCGTAGACCCAAGTTTTCTCCCGCAACACGCTACGCCAGAAGGTTTAGTGGTCCGGGCGTCCATGAGTAGGCTAAACCCAAATTCATTCCCTACTAAACCTCAAAGGGAAGAGGATATTTTCCTCAGGCAGTTTTGTCGTTCATTCCGTAAATGCTAGTTGCTTCCTAGGATGATATTCATGTGGGATATGATGAGCTTGATCTTGCTGATAGTCCCTGATGAATGCTGCACCAACCTTGTGCAAATCATAAAGTTGGCCAGGATGCAGAGAAGTACATCATCTGCACTAGGTGGAACACCCCTGACTGCTTGAGCATGGAAGTTGGGACCAGTGTGGCACTTTGGCACCACACATAGGTGAAATCCACAGGTTTTTGGGAGGCCCTCCGGCATCACCGATTCAACATGCATTTAATGACACCCACACGTCTGCAGAGATAAAGATGACTCTGCCCTGGAGCGCTTCAAGGAAAGCAGGACCACAGCATGCTCCCTCTACCTTTCTGCATCAATGAGGCAGTATTCGCAACAGAATTGCCCCTTTCAAGTCTTCAGAAATGGGTTGGCTAAAAGACAACACCAAGGCCCACTTTCACAGCAAAGACGCTTCGCTGTTTTGGAGGGAAGAACATCTGAGAGAAATCAGAGGACTCTGGTCTCCGGTGGAGACCTGTCTCCAAATCAGTCTTTTGGAGTTGAGGGCCATTTGTATGGCATTGAAGGCCTTTCTACCGTCTATCTGAGGCAGGCTGGTCCAGGTCCTCATGGATAATACCACTGCCATGTGGTACTGCAACAAGCAGGGTGGAGTGGGGTCCTGGGCCCTGTATTGGGAGGACCTGCACCTCTGGAACTGGCTGAGTCAGCTGATCATCTACCTAGTCATGAACCACCTGGCGGGATCTTTAATTGCCAGTGCAGACAAACTCAGCTGCTGACACCTGGTGGATCACGAACAACAGCTACAACCATAGATGATGCAGAGCATCTTCTAGCAAAGGGGAGAACCCTGGCTCGATCTTTTCACTACCACAGAGTATGCATTATGTCAACACCTTTGCACACTGGAGATCACAAAAGGCCTCTCTCTCGGAGATACATTTCACCTAGAGTGGAGCCTGGGACTCCTGTATGCCTTCCTAATTCCACCTTTCCTGCACAGACTTCTGAAGAAAACCAGGAATAACCAGGCTCAAGTCATCCTAGGGCTCCAGACTGGGCTGGGAGAGCATGATACCTGGAACTTCTGGGAATGAGTATTTGTACTCAATCAAGCTGATGCTTCGGGAGGATCTTTTGTCGCAGCACAGGGGTAGGGTCCTGCACCCAGGCCTGCGCAATCTACAGCTCAAAGTGTGGAGACTGAGCAGCAACAGTTTTCGATCTCCCTCTAGAAGTAGTGGATGTCATTTTAGTGACTAGGCATCCATCTACATAAACTGTTCACTCAAGACCCTGGGATGCTTTTGTGGTCTGATGTAAACCCTGCCACGCAAATCCTTTATAGGCAAAGTTGTAGGACATTGTGCGTTTTGTGCTGTCTTCATCCCAGCAAGAACTTACTGTGAGCACTGTTGAAAGTTATTTATCAGCCCTATCTGCATTTTTGTGTTTACTGGACCAGCCGTCCTTATTTCAATCATATGCTGTGATGTGTTTTCTTACAGGTCTGATTCATATGTTTCCACCCAAGCCTTTTGTGATGCCACAGTGGGACCTTGTGAGGAAAACGGTTTATTATATGGTGTTTTTGTGAGACCTTACCATGTAATAATCTCACTACCTGTACTAGGTCCAGTCAGATTTTTTGAAAACCTTAGCTCAACCCTGGATACCTGTGGCTCTGAGCGGTCCGGCTTTTTCAAAGGAACAAATGTTTAACATTAGGAAGTACCAAAACAGTCAAACAAGAAAGAAAAGAGGCACAATAAAAAAATACGACACCAATTTATAAAAATCGCAGTGGATTGAATTGCTGCCCAACAACTATTGATTCTCCTGATACCTACTTGTGGGGGAGAGATAGAAAGATGTGTGCATGGATTTATGGATGCACTCCCATACTTTCCGAAGAAATGTGAAATTACTATTTCAAGATAGCCTTAAAAAAAGAAGTGTTTTTTCCACGAAACACGTGTTGGCTGTATCTAGTTTGAACAGTTTTCACAGACAATATACTACAAGAAAAGAAAGGAATATCACTTTGTGTGAACACCTCATGGACTGTATCTGAATTTGTGTGTCTCTATGATGGTATGCATGAAAAAACCTCCAACAGGACTCTAGGGATTTGAAATGGTGCCGGGTACTATTTACTCACCTTACTTGTGATTCTGGATATCGGGGGCACTTAAATGCCCAGGTTGTGTGCTCAGAGAAATGGGGGGTACTAACCAATGGGCTACCCTGGCTCCTCCCACCTAGTGATTAATTCTTGTGAAGCATGGCATCTAGCTATCCCAGAATGCACTATTCAGCCCACTCTCAAGATGGCAGAACCCCTCTCCTGGTGTGTGGAGCTCCCTAGCCCACCGCAGGGGTGTGAGTTACCTGGGGGCTACGCACCCACAGAAAAACCGGTTTGGCAACTGTGTTCCCCGTACTGTCCCCGACGTAAACAAAAGAGCAGCCCCTCTCGTGTCTGAACACCATTTGCCCTTCAAAGACTGCCTGCCACGGAGAGGTCACACCTCTTCCAAGTGCAGGTCCTTTGTGTTCCTTTCTGAGAGTCGTTCACACCTCCCCCAGGAGGGCAGGAGGCTGTCTGGTGGCCAGTAACCGTAAACGGCCACTGGAAAACTTTGGGCAATAAAGTGGCTACTTACTAAAGTTGCCATTTGGCCATAAGTTAAATTAAATTTGACCCGACTATCAAGTCGGGTTTAATGCAATGATTCTTTTGATACCTTGAATTATCAAATTTAGAAGTCCCATACATAAGTTGCATTGCTGAGTTGTCAGCGTGTAACTTTGCACTCTCCAATGGGGCTACTAGCCTTTCCACAGTAAAAATGACAATGTAGGGTTTTTACTGCCAGGATACTTAAGGTTAAGAAACACATGTCCAAACCTTTTAACATAATGCACCATGCCTTTAGAGCTCAGTAGGCTTGCCTTAGGGGTGACATATAAATATTAAAATGGAATGTTTGGACTTTGTCATTATTTTAAATGGCTAAGTCGAGTTGGTAGTAAGATAAAAACTGCTCTGCTAGCTAGCACTGAGGATCTGGGAGACATCCTTTCCTTTCCTTTGTTTCACTTGTGGGGCACAATAAGTGTTGCAGTCCATGAGAGACACTTTAATTTACAGGCCCTAGGTACCTCTGTGCCATATACTAGGAACTTATAGGAAAGTTAAACTCTTTAGACTTATCGTTCTTTACTACTGAACACCACAAGTCTGTAGTCCAGGACAGATCTCCATCGGCCAACCTCAACAACCTATGGTCCCAATTATTACAAACCCGCCAAACAACGTCAGCAGCACTAACATACCACTCAGACAAGATGGACCTGCAGGTGCACCTACTAAATACACTTGCGGTGTATACCGCTGGGATCGACCAAAAATTGGAGGCGCTTAACGCTCTTATCAAAAAAGCCCAATCCCAAACTCAACTGGTTCAATCAGTATGCTGCTGCTCTCCCATAATCGATTCCTTATCATCTCTGCCTCAATTTCTCTCAGCAGTCTTAACGGAAATAAAGAAGCCCTCGGCGTCTGTGTCATCAGACCCCTCACTTCAGGCTCTGAGCCCGGCACAGGGTTCATCTCACCCGAAAGTCCAAACCCGACCCCCTTCCCCGCACTCCACGGAGTTAGCAGACGGCAAATCATTCCCTATTGAACCATTCAAAAATGATATTTCACATCGGCTGTCGAAAAGAAAAAAGAAAAGACAACGAAAAAGCCGGAACAAACAAAAAATTGAAATTACAACCCCAAATACGAGTAACCCTCCAATGAGTGACACAGAGCCTCCAGGAAATGCCCCCTCGACATTACTGTCGAAAGGAGAACAGTCGAGCCCGCAATTAACATCGAATCAGTTGCCCCCACTGACAGAATCTCCACATCAGACCAGTTAACAGTCAGGGCTACCTCAAGCTCTGGGGCACCCCCCGCAGCCATCAACGCAAGCAAAACCCGGCCTTAAACAACCACCAACAATGCGACCAGCACTGGAAGCAGGGCAACAGAGTCCCGTAACTTCCCATATGTCAGTTCAAGAAGCTAGTTCCTCTCATCTTTCTATCGCTGAGGACAACAAATTGCGCACACAGAGTATAGCCACAGAACCTGGTCGTAAGAACCTCACGAATTTAGTAGGCTGCCGCAAGTTGGTGGCCTCAAGCAAAAGTCCCTTTTCCCCATCCCTAATCACCCATCATAGGGAATTGCCCCTTCCATTGTTCACCATACCTACATCAAAAAAGTCCATTGAAGAAAAATCAAAACAAACAAAGCTGGTAATGACCAATGAATTCTGTGAGCACCCAAGCAACCAAACTGACGCTCATTCCAGAATATACGTCCAGAGGCCCTCATGACATCCTCAATCGAGGGAATATATTAAAACTCTTTAAATCATTACCAGAATTAAGTCATCTATAATCGAGAGACATAATCGCTATTGAATTCATTCCAACTACTGGATCTAACATGGGTGAAGCTGCGCAAGTAACACTGGCAACCCCGGTAACCCGGGACCTGGTCCTGACCAATTTAAATCCTGGGGTATAACAACCATAATTCCAAGCACTCCTTGCTACCCCTCAATACTGGAAAACAATCCGGTCCGAACTTCCAGCTCCTCCTTAGACCCTTTTTCAGTACTGAGGTCTGCGAGAAGCAGCTCTCCAACAGTAATCCCAGAGCCCACAACCGATCAGCGAAACTTCGACGGAGCAGATTGGTTATGGTTGCCAGGGGCCCTATCCAGCAACCGGACCGATTGAACCACCACTAATCACGGTCTAACCATATGCTTCTTGAACATCAACGGATTTGGGCAGGAAAAACAATCTGCCACCGCCCTGGACTTTTTAAAAGAACACGACATTCTCCTTTTACAGGAAACATGGGCAGGAGAAAGCATTCCAATAGTGGGCTTCCTGGAGTTTATGACACCCACCACCAGGCAGTCCAAGTTTGGCAGACCAAGTGGCGGTCTCTCGATCTACGTATCAACAAAACTATCCAAAAGTATTGAACAGATTACATTTGAGGAGTATTGGCTCTCTGGAATTATTCTGGGAAGTTCACTTACGGATCCTCAGCTGCTCATCCTCAACGTCTATATCTCTCCCTGTACCACCAAGAAAAAACCCAAAATTGACTGCTTGTTCAATACCATCTGTGACTTATTTCGCAAGTATGGCAGCACACCCAGCATCATTTCAGGCGATTTTAACACCAATCTCTACTGCAATCTTGCTGATGGCACAGGACCGGACTCCCTAAGAGTCCCCCCACACTTTGCATCCCAGTCAATTCCTGCTGGAAACAAACTTTCGACATTGGGCGAATATGTGGTAATGCAGTTCAGTAGCTTAGGATTTACCTTATTGAATGGGCGCCTCCCCACCGACATCCCGCCCGCATAGACCCGGTCAGATGGTAGAACCTTTTCATTTCTGGATTTTACTCTAGGGAGTAGAGAAATACTGCCTTTGATCAAGAGCTATCAAATTGCACCACAAGGAGAGAGTGACCACCGGGCACAAATAATAACATTATCCACCACCACCCCACGCCATCAAGAACTTGCCCATACTCACTCAGGCAGCCATACAGAGGACCTAAAGCGGATAAAGTGGTCGGACTCCCTGGCCCCTTCCCTGATGGAAAAAGCAGAGCCCTATTACATCAATCCCTAGAGTTAAATACCCATGTTGTTAGCGGCTGGACTTCTCTCATAAACCACCTTCTTAATCAACTGCCAATTAGGAGGGGCCCGAGAAAACAAATCCCTCAATTCTGCATCTCGAAAGCCACAAGGAAATTAAGAACTGAGAGGAACCGAGCACTTCGATTATCAAGAAAGAACCCCAGTAACAAAACCAACTTCAATAACTATAAGCAAGCCCAAGCAGCTTTTAGAAATTGAACACGAAAGGAAAAACATGCGGCCTCGGATCAATTCTGGCTGAAGCTCAACCATGAAAGTAAAAACCCTAACCCGAAGCAATTTTGGTCCCTTGTATATAGGAGCACACAAAGTACAAGTGGGTACGGCAGTGCAAATATCAGTGAAGCCGTTTGGAGTAAGTTTTTATCTTTTCACTTTGGGGACACCAATATAAATGATGCTAGCATTAATTCCCCCAGTCCAGCTAACCTTATGATCTCACCCCCGGGACTGGAGAGCCAGAGACTAGCTCGCCCCGTAAAAATTCCACCTAAAGAACAGACACTCAAGGAATCAGCGAAAAAGAACGACACATCGCTAGAGCCCACGGTGACACCTGATGTCTTAAAAAACAAGATCTTGCACCTCATAACGAAAGCCAGAGCTGAAGGAGCCCCAGGCCCGAATGGTCTCCCCCAGGCCATGTTTAAATCTGATGTCAGCTTATGGTCAGAATATCTGACCCCTTTGTTTCTCTATTGCAGACTAAACAACACGGTACCAGAGTCCTGGCGAGGTGCAATCATTCACCCAATTTACAAAAGTGGGAAGAGAAACGAGCTTAAAAATTACCGAATGGTTGCACTTCTCGATGTGGAGTCTAAGTACTATGCAAACATTCTATTGGAGGAGCTACAGGCCTGGGCCGAAACAACCGCGCGCCTCCCTTTTAATCAGACCGGCTTCGTGGCTAATACCGGAACTACAACCAATTTGTTAACGCTAACAGTCCTGATGGAGAAAGCGACAGTCCAACAAATCCAGCTGCACTGTTGCTTTGTAGACTTCAAAGCGGCCTTCGACCGTGTGCCCAGGGGTCTGTTATGGCAGAAACTAAAATCGTGGGGCATACCCCTGCCTCTTCTTCAAGCAATAATTCAACTCCATACAGAAACATGGATAAGAATTAAGCTGGGTGAAGGCTCTCACGTCTCCAGGAAGATTCGAACTGAAACTGGCGTCAAACAAGGTTGTGTATTGGCCCCACTTCTTTTTAATTTGTTTATATCTGACCTTTCTCCAGTACTCGACAGTGTAAATTGCAATCCTCCTCAATTAGACGGAACCCGCATCAGCAATTTGCTTTATGCAGATGATTTGGTGTTGTTAAGCCACACAAAAGTGGGTCTCCAGAGGCTACTGGATGAACTGCTACCCTACACGACAAGAAATCGCCTAGAACTGAACCTGTCAAAAACCAAAACAATATCTTTTGGGAAGCAAAAAAGGTCAATAGAAAGGTGGCATTTCAACGACACAAAGCTAGATTCAACTTCCAGTTATAAATACTTGGGCATCTTTCTAGATACAAGATGTACATTCACCAAGCATAAAGAAGCATTAAAAACCAAAGCCTTGTCGTTAGAAGCGGCCGCTGCAAAACTAGCAAAACAGCTACTAGGTCCTAGCCTAACTCCCATGCTGAAAGTGATGAAGGCTAGAGTAATTAATTCCTTGACGTATGGGCACGAGATCACGAAGGGCACAACCAGTATACTAATAAACAAACTAACAACTAAAAATGTTAAAAGAGCCTTTCGGTTGTCAAGATCTGCCTCCCCAGCCCAAGTGAGACTCAAACTGGGACTACAAGATCACCATGGAGTGGAGGCAGGCGCATTTATTAAACTGTGTCATAGACTGCGCCGTGCCCGGGAGGGTTCCTTGGAGGCCTGACTATGGCTGGAAATACAGAAAAATCAGACCAGCCATAAGCATCGGGAACTCCTGGATTGCTGCGTACAGTTATTAGGAGTAAAAGACCTCTGGGAAACAAACCCCACCCACCCGGTGTTAAAGATCGCCATTAAAAAATCTGTCAGATTGTGGTCCTTTCATTCGGACAGGGCAATACTGTCAAAAAGGAAACACGGTTGGGCTGTAATCTCCAATTTTAAAGTGGGTGTTCAGCCGCTCTACCCATCAAGCACATACGCACTTTCCTGGAAACATAAGTTTTTAGCCCTGAGGATGGGTGACTGGCCCTTTCTGAAGAACCTTCCCGAATGGCGCCGGCCAGGTAGCAGTACTGAATGCAGGTTGTGTGGCTACCATTCCGAAACATTGGAACACATCGTCTGTGCATGCCCTGCATTGCTCATGGCCAGACAGTCATTGCTGCGAGGCCAATGTATCATGTTGGGAGTTCGATCTTGCCGCCAAGCAATAATGGCCGCTTTAAACCCTGACAATACCAAGCTAAACATTGGGCTTACGAAATTCGTCCACAAAGCGTCAAAACTACTGGAAGCCATAACCACAACCAAACCCTCCTCATCTTAGCATGGCAGCGGAGTCAATAGACTCAACAATTAAATCAGAGACTACAATATCAGAAAGCCAGAGCGAGGTCTTCCAGTCGAACATTATTAGCTCATAATGGTTCTCCTAATTTTTAGTAATTTAAAACCCACCGTTTTTAACATTTATTATTGTCATTTTTATTGTCCGAATCAGTCACGTTTTAAATTGTAAATGGTTTTTAAACCAATCTATAAGAGTGTTTAACATTTAAACTTTTTGTCAATTGTGGGTGAACCATGCACTTTTTAAAGGTCAGAGCACTGGCACTGAGGCCTGTTTGGCAGGACACGGTGCACCTTCAGAGTAAAAAAACTAGGAGCATCAGTCTAAACCTTGAGGGTGATCATTCAAAAAGAGACATTTCCTTACAGACCTTCTTTGGTTCTCACTTTCCTTGTGTCCTTTGCATCTACTAGCTCTCACAACAGTCTTTCTCTTGAGATATCTTCAGCTTGAAGCTACAAGCTCTCTGCATTCACTCACCATGCACCACCTTTTTATCCAGACAAACTGGTGTTGCAGACCGGGGTGGCATTCCTGCCTAAAGTTGTGATGCCCTTTAATGTGGGATAATCCATCACTCTTCTGTCATTCTTTGCTCCATCTCACCCCTGAAAAGAGGAGGAGAGGCTTCACCGCTTGGACCCCAAAAGAGCATTGGCCTTTTACATCAATCATATCAATGCCCATCGGGTGGTCAATCAGCTCTTTGTGGGGATTGCACTTTACCCATGTGGTCCTGAAGGACTTTTTGGTTTCAGCCATTGCACAGACCCACCACCTTAGGATACCCTGCTTTACTATCTGTTCACAAGGTGAGGATGCTACAGATAGAATATCCATCAGAAGAACAAGTTACCAATTCCTCACTACCTTCCAACCTCCCCGTTTCTGTAGGATGGACTCCTCTATCCATCTATAAAAAGGTCCCAATCTAGAAGTCGGCACACTGTCTCATCCGATAAATTATGAAACTTGCGTCAAATGTCACTGACCGAGTCAAGAAAGAAACTGATGTCAGTATTGTATTGTATTGTAATTGCATTTATGTAGCACTTACTACCCCTGACAAGGCGTCGAAGTGCTATTTCAGCGAGCACCATGCTACTCCGGACCCCATAAAGGATTAGTGGTGAATTAGTATAGTGAAAAACGAAAGTAATTTGAATGGTGGATATGTTAGTAAGTTATTTGGCTTGAGAAGGATAGTGGAGGAATGTTTTGGAGCTTGTAGCAGTAGGAAGAGGCTTGGGATGAGTAAAAGGGAGGTGGAGGGGGAAGAGTCAGAGGGAAGGGTTTAGTAAGGCTTGTTTTGGGGGATCGGAATAGTAAAAAGAGGTATGAGATGATGCAAGGAGGGGTAGAGTGGGAAGAGTCTAGAAAGGGTTATTTTGGGGATCATAGTAGTGGTATGGGGTTTGTGATGAATGAGAGAGTGGACTTAGAGGATATATTGATAGAGGTATAGGTTAGTGCATTGGAAAGAGTAGGAGAATGAGTTTGAGATGAGTCAGTTGAGGTAAAGGATATATTGAGAGCGGTAAAGGGTGAGAAATAGAGTAGTGCATTGGACATGCTGAATTAGAAGAAAAGTAATAAATATATAGATCCATAAGTACATGGAAGGTATATAGATGCATAAAGGAAGGAATTATATGTAGATTAAAGATGCATTAAATAAACTCCGGCTTTCAAGTGTTGTACTTTAAATACACAGAGAGGCACTTATATTTCACTCCGGTGTCACTTGTTTGTATATATATTTGTATATGGAATTTATATAGAACAAACCTAGCCAAAAAACAGCCAGTGCTGTACTTTGTCACTTATGGGGCTGGACAGAGTCCTTGGTGCGCCGGATCAATGCTAAGAAAAATCTCCAGATCTAATCTGGCTCCTGGGGGTATTCACAAGGTGAGGAATCTGTGGTTAGAGTATCCACCAGAGTGTTACCGAAGGTAAGTAAATTGTTCTGTTAGTTGCAGAAGACCAGAACATTGTGTTCCCTGGCCTGTTGCAGAGTAAGCGTTGTATAGAGTGACCAGACATCCCGGATTTGCCCAGGGAGTCCCGGTTTTTGAAGGACTGTCCCGGCATCCTGACACTTTGTCCTAAAATCATAATTGTCCCGGTTTTTAGGAAAAGTCGGGTGAAACTGCACATTCATCATAGTGTTGTGCAGGCTCACATTTCAACCGGCACTGTCAGAAACTGGGGACAGAAGTACAGTTGTGTAGACTCTTCTGCTGTGCTGCCTCTCCTCATTCAAGCAGCACAGCAGGATTCAGTGAGGTGTGAATCAGGGCTTCAGAGCCTGTACGTCAAGGCCGGGCCCATGCGGAACCCAGGAGCTCTTCATAGAAAGGGGAGGGAATGTGAATATATATGCAGCAGGCATTTTATGACATGGAACAATTGTGTTAATGTGTTCAGTAATACAGGTTACAGATGTTCAGACTGGTTTTGCACGCCCACCCAGACAAGATCTTGCTTAGCAGTGCATTTGTTTGTAACGTATGCTGGTTCTTAATCCTGTAGAATTTCTTTTGAAATTTGTGATTTGAATGTAATTTCATTAATGAATTAAGATACATACAACCGCATGTTAGTAAAAATACGGAAGTTATCCGTGGTTAATTGACCTAGTATGTTTACTATTTTCATTGCACGTATTGTGGCATTACAATGATGCTGATAATAAATAGCTCTCAAAATGGCGGCTACCTGTATATGATCAAGGTTTCTTGGAAGCCGAAGCATGTTAAGGCGACATAAATAAACTTTCTCAAGCAAGACTGAGTGTGGACGTCTGGTGTTGTGAATAACGTTCGGACATAACTTTAATATATAGTATATAACTGGCGGTTGCCAGTAGGTAGTTATGATCAGGATCTAGTTTCCATAAGAAAATTGCTTTTTGACTTGCCTATATCTTTGACGCCATTTGACGAATCTTCACGAAATTTGTCAAAGAAAGTGTGCCCATTGAGTTTTATTGTGCATGAAAATTGTCAGGGTTATCTGTCTAGCAAGGGCCGAGAAAAAGAGGGTAAAAAAAAAAAAGCGCATTTCCCATGTTAATTCCTATAGAGATTTTGAACACGACTACAGCCCGAACTGCTGGAAAGAATTGCACCAAATTTGGCAGAAAGTTAGATCTTGGTCCAGAAAGAGTGCTTTTTGATATTTGGTGTTCAAGAAATTCTTGCACTTTTTATGGTTGGGTTCACCCCAGTTCATAAGACTAGTGTTTTTTCATACCCGGGGGTGTTGTTCAACTCCGCTTTGAACTGGCAGCCTCTAATAAGTAGAAAGAAAGGTGACTTTGTGAGGTCTAATGCCACTGTTTTTAATTTTGCTTTATGACTGGGCAACAAAACCATTAGAGCCCTTTTGCAGATATACAGGGCCAAGTGTATCTCTAAGGTCACCTATGGTAGTGAGTTCTGGGCTATACTACCCATGACGAGTTGCAAATTGTAGAAAACACCTTTTTGAGATGGCTTCTTTGTGTTCCTCAGGGTATTTATACTTTTGTAGTACATGAAGAATTGGGTATGGCCTATCTTTCTGACATTCTGGCTTATCCCTTTCTTTATGGATGAAAACTTGGCTTAGGAAGGGAATTGTACTAAGCAAAGAGAGTTTAAAGTATTGTCTGACCCTTGACCATTTTTATCATATCCCCTGGCTTAAGTATATCAGGGAGTGTTTTATGAACCTGGAAAAGGCAGACTTATTTAATAATCCAGAAAAAATTTGTAGGAAGGATTTCAGTTGGGTGAAGGAGTTATTTTTAAGAAAGCGGATGTTGGATGGGGACGAAGTGGCACTGAGGAAGTCCAGCACCCGTAGGCACATCATATTGAAAACTGTGCAGTCAACTGAGCCCTATCTTTTATGTATCAAAAGTATCTGACTGTTTTTGATTAACCAGGTTTCGCTTGGATTTCTTTTTTTTATTTTTATTTCCTCCTTGCCTACCTTCGCAGAGGGAACAAGGGTCAGAGCTTTTTGCCCTGTGGCTGCGACGGAAAGTCTCCACAGGACATGCTTCATTTTTTAATGCTTTTGTAGTTTTTATGAGGTGCCCAGGAAGTCATATATTATTCCTATTTTAAAAAAGGCAAATTTTAGTCAGGTCCGATCTGCTTTAGCCTTTTTACAAAAGCTTTCAGGTAATACTGTACTCTGTGTTCTCAGTTTCTTAAGGTCTGCTGTTAAGCTTAGATACAGCTGTGATTAATAGATAAGGGTTAGTTATGGTTGAATGTGTCTGAGAGATTATTTTTATCTATTTATTTGTATTTATGTATTTTTCCAAACTTTTCAAATTGTCTTTGCTAACCTAGTACTAATCTTATTGAATTGATATGGCGGGTGGTGTGGCATATGTATTGTTTAATAGATTGTTAATGTTGCGCATTTATTGCATAATTGAACTTTTATGTTTTTTTGCAAAAGCCAAATAAAGTTTGTTTGATTGATATTTGGTGTAAATCTGTTCAGTAGGTTCCGAGGTATTAAAAGAAAAACAAATTTGTATATATGGTCTGAGGATCCGAAAGTACTTGTGCTGAAATCAGATTGGCTGCCAACACTTCAACCAGGAAGTGTGGGCAGCCAACTTGGGACTCGGCTTCTGCCGAGTCCCAAAAAAACCTTAAAAAAATAAAATAAAAGGGGACAGGGTAGAAATACCAAGTCCCAGGGCATGTAAGTATATAAAAAAAAAATAAAAGGAGGGGCAGCACGGGCCCCTCTCCTAAGGCTCATTTGAGCCCCGGGGACCACCACCTCCCCTGGGCTTATTTAATTTATTGTAGGGGGGCTGCGTGGACCTCCCTCCATGAGCTCCTTTGAACTCCGAGGACCACCACCTCCTTGGCTTTACCTTTTTAAACGAAGGGGGCCGTGTGGACCCCCCTCCTGGGGCTGATTGAAGCCCCGGGGACCACCACTTCCCGAGACTAAATTAAAATATTTAAAGGGGGTCGCATGGACCCCCCAGGCTCCGGGGACCACCACCTCCCCAGGGCCTATAATATATTTAAAAGTGGGACAGGGCCGCGTGGCACCCCTCCCGGGCCATATACTCCCCCAGGGACCACCACCCCTGGGCAGGCCCTTGCAAAGTAAAGGACGGGGGCCACGTGGCCACATGGCCCCTCTCCTGGAGACAAAATTATGTCCCTGGGGACCACCTCCCCCCCCAGGGCAACTCCTGCTATGTCCTGGGGTGCCAAGCTCCAGGACACAGCAGTTTGCTTTCGCTTTGCGGGAGATGACAGCTCCCGCCAAGCGAGAGCAAACATAACTCTGCTTTCAGCAAGCGGAAGCTGTCAAACCGCTCCCGCTTGCTGGAAGCAGAGTTTTTATCTGTTTCCCTGCCCGCTGTCATATGAGCAGGGAAACAGATAAAACTATTGCTCCTGCATGCAGGGGGCTGCGTGCAGAAGCAATGCAGGCTCCCACAAGAGGCGGGACGCTAGCAGGGACCACGGGGGCCTTGAGGCTCCCCCATCGTACCCATCATAGCACACTGGGTGCCCTGGATGGGCTCCAAGCACTCAGGGAGACATGGCTGGGCACCAAGGGATGGGGTCGCTGGTGCCGAAATCGGCCCAGGGAGAAGGGGGGCTGCCCAGTCCCCCTCCCTCATTGAATTTCGACCTGGCCCTGGAGGATGGGGTCCCCGGAGCTGAAATCAGCCAGGGGAGAGGGGGGGGGGCGATTGCCCCCTCCCCTTGTGTAAAAAAAAAAGGATCCTAACTTCTTGGGCTTGGGGAAGGCAAAGCAAGTGTTTCCTCTTGTATTTCACATTCAAAAACAATCTAAAATCCTTAATGAAGGTGACTGCATAATTGATCTATTGGAGTGCAATCTGATCTGGGATGACTGTGATGAGTGGTTTCAATCTCGTCGTCTCCTGGTGATAGCAGAGTCCATGATTCTCCCTTTTAATTACCTTTGGCATGCAAATGCCCCAAATCATCTGAAAGCCCCATTTTCCTTAGCAGTATGCAACGGTCTTCCCTCCTTTTCTCACGTTGATGGACAGCTTACCATAAGGCCCTCGAGCACCTGTCCAGAGGATTTTGGCGATGTGTTATTGATGGAGAGGAATACAAGAACCTGTCCACCAAAGAAGCACTTACTTAATTTAGTTAACGAGAAGTACCCCTGTTTGGTCAAGATTCCGCTCTCTGTAGTCTCCTTGTCTTCTCGACAAGGATTCACGTTATCATAGATTTGAGGATGCAGACACTGGAGGAACAATCACATTGCCGCAATTACATGCACACCTTGTGGTCCTTTACGCAGCTGTCGTGTAGAATATGCACAGACATTTACCAAATGAGGTAGCACTTCCTAATTAACGAAATGGAAGTAATCCAGTTGGGTAGACATTTTTGGCAAAACTGGGGACTCTTCTTGGAAAAAAATGAGGTTTCTGGCCCTGATTTCACAGAAATTAAACGTCAACAGGAAGCACTTACAAATATAACCATAGAAGGGTGCCCCAGTTGAAGCTCCACTTCAGTAAAGCAGAAACTATCCTAACTTTTTGGGCTAGGCGAAGGCAAAAGCAAGTGTTTCCTCTTGTATTACACTGAGAAACTATATGAAATCCTTAATGGAGGTGAATTCATCATTGATCTATTGGAGCAAAATCTGATGTGTAGTGACTGTGAAAAGTGGTTTCTTTCTTGTTATCTCCTGGTGAGAGCAAAGTCCATGGTTCTCCTTTTTGAATACACGAACTTATGTAAATGCCCAAAGTGCTCAGCACCACTCAGACCTACACAGGCACTCACAAACCCAAACACGCACTCATAGACCTACTCAACGACACACACAGGCACTGACACAGGTACTCATACACCCGCTCAGACTCTCATACCCACTCACACAGGCTCTCACAGACCTACACAGCCACTCACACACCCGCCCTCATAAGGTGACAGGTTACAGTTAGGATTAAAAGTTACAAAAACATAGAAATTAATTGAAGAAAACCTAAGGTTACAGGGATGTTATAGTTCGGAAATAGAATTTAAAAAACCTTAGAAATTCCCTGAAAAAAATTAAAGGTCACAGGGCCATTATAGTTAGGCTCAGATTTCACTTGTACAGCACCCTTGAAATTCAGAAGTTATAGTTACCTGAGCTAACTATAACTTAAGCCGCCGCAATGCACTGCTTATGACCTCACATATTACATCGCTCATGAAATGGTCATTGACATCACTGATGACATCTCAAATTATATATATATATATATATATATATATATATATATATATACACACACATACATATATATATATACACACACATATATACATATATATATATATACATATATACATTCACATTCACATTCACACACACATCCACTCACCCGTACAGTCACTCATACTTAGTCACTCAGTACAGGACTATCATATGCACTCATACACCTATATAAACACTCACACACCGCCACTCATCCATAGAGGTACTCACACACCTAGTCAGTCATGCAAAAACTTAATCACACACCCATTTACTCACCTATACAGTTATACACACACCAGCTCACTTACTTATACAAATACTAGCACATTCTTACGCTCTTATACAAACACTGATACAAGTACACACTCATCCATACAGCCACTCTCACAATCACACACTCTCACTTATAGCCATTTATATACTCCAACACACATATATACTGCCTTTCACATATGTAGTTACTCACACATGTACCACTGAGATATACATTCAATCAATAACACACCCATACACACACTCACCTATACAGTCCATCACAGATGCACTCTTGAAACCATGCACCCAGTGAATCACCAACTCACACATCTATGCACTGAGTCACACACACCCCACCCACACAAACACTCAGGCACCCATACAGATACTCAGACAATCAATCAATAACCCCTGTAGACACTCATGTAGCTATTCAGAAAGCCATGCAGCCGCTTACAAACCAACAGACAGACGGATACAGACATTCACACAGTTTAGTCACTAACCCATGCATTCAGTAAGATACATTTAATCACTCACTTGTAGAGTCAGTCACTCACGTACTAAATCATCCATTCAGACACTTATACACCCACTCATTCTTCAATACGCCTTTCCCTATATATATTAAACATATTTAAACTTTACAGAAACAGTCACTGGATGATGTCATCAGTGATGTCACTGACCATGTCATGAGTGATGTAATATGTGACGTCATCAGCAGTGCATTGCGGGCGCGAGTTATAGTTAGCTGAACTAACTATAACGGGGAATTTCTATGGTTTTGTACGAGTGAAATGTCCAACTAACTATAACTGTCCCTAAAACCTATTGTTTTTTCAGTGAATTTCAAAGGTTTTTTAAATGCTAATTTCTAACTATGCCTACAGAGGTAGGACATGTGAAGAAAGAAGAAAAAACGCACAGAAAGAAGCAAAAGAAATGCAGAAAGAAGCAACAGAAGTCCACAAAGACGAAAAGTGCAGGAAGAAGCAAAAGATGTGCAGAAAGAACCAACAGAGGAGCAGAAAGAGGCCTTGTTGCAAAATCATCCTGTGCCCACAACTTTTTCAGACGGGTACTGGTGGTAACTGACTCGGACTAACCAGAGCCAGTGCTATGCTAAAAGACACTTAGAATACAGTGAAAACACCTACATACACTAGGGAACACTATGCGTTGGGGTACCCCTGTGATTAGCATGACCTCCTCTGCAAGTCCCTAGTACATAATAGGGCAGGGGGATTAAAACTACCTCTTAAAACGCGCTACAGGGCGCGTTTGCACAGTGGTGAAGGGGGGGGCCTGAGGTGGCGTGTGTAAACGCGCCCCGTGGCGCGTTTTAAGTTGTGGGATTAAGTCCCCTTGAATCCTGAGGGTCCCTGGGGCCCAACTAGCCCCCCAGGTACCTACAGTTAGGACCACAGAGCTGAGTTGCAGAGAGGCGTTCCGAGGCCACGCACCTTTTTCACCTCTCTGCAACGCAACTCTGTTGTGCTTACTGAAGGTACCTGGTGGGCTAGTTGGCTCCCAGGGTCCCTCGGGATTCAAGGGAATTAATTCCCCAACTTAAAACGCACCACAGGGCGTGTTTGCGCACATGTCACCTGAGGCCCCACCCCCTCCCTTCACCACTGTGCAAGCGCGCCCCGTGGCGCGTTTTAAGATGGAGGATTAGGTCACCTTGAATCCTGAGGGTCCCTGGGGCCCAGCTAGCCCCCAGGAACCTACAGTTAGGACCACAGAGCTGAGTTGCAGAGAGGCGTTCCGAGGCCACGCACCTTTTTTCACCTCTCTGCAACGCAACTCTGTTGTGCTTACTGAAGGTACCTGGTGGGCTAGATTGGCTCCCAGGGTCCTCGGGATTCAAGGGAATTAATTCCCCAACTTAAAACGCACCACAGGGCGTGTTTGCGCACATGTCACCTGAGGCCCCGCCCCTCCCTTCACCACTGTGCAAGCGCGCCCCGTGGCGCGTTTTAAGTTGGGGGATTAGGTCACCTTGAATCCTGAGGGTCCCTGGGGCCCAACTAGCCCACCAGGTACTTCCAGTAAGCACCACAGGCCTGCGTTGCAACGCCTGTAACAAATTGTGCAGTTGTGTTTAGGTAGTGAAGGGGGTTGTGCTGGGGGTAGTGTTTTAGGGTAGTGCAGTGGTGTTTCTGTAGTGTAGGGGGTCATGCTGGGGGTAGATTTAGGGTTTAGGGTAGTGCAGTGGTGTTTGGGTAGTGTAGGGGGTCGTGCTGGGGGTAGTGTTTTAGGCTTTAGGGTAGTGCAGTGGTGTTTGGGTAGTGTAGGGGGTCGTGCTGGGGGTAGTGGTTTAGGGTAGTGCAGTGGTGTTTGGGTAGTGTAGGGGGTACTGCTGGGGGTAGTGTTTAAGGGTTTAGGGTAGTGCAATGGTGTTTGGGTAGTGTAGGGGTACTGCTGGGGGTAGTGTTTTAGGGTTTAGGGTAGTGCAGTGGTGTTTGGGTAGTGTAGGGGGTACTGCTGGGGGTAGTGTTTTAGGGTTTAGGGTAGTGCAGTGGTGTTTGTGTAGTGTAGGGGGTCGTGCTGGGGGTAGTGTTTTAGGGTTTAGGGTAGTGCAGTGGTGTTTGTGTAGTGTAGGGAGTCGTGCGGGGGTAGTGTTTTAGGGTTTAGGGTAGTGCAGTGGTCTTTGGCTAGTGTAGGGGGTCGTGCGGGGTAGTGTTTTAGGGTTTAGGGTAGTGCAGTGGTGTTTGGGTAGTGTAGGGGGTCATGCGGGGTAGTGTTTTAGTGTTTTGGGCAGTGCAGTGGTGTTTGGGTAGTGTAGGGGGTCGTGCTGGGGGAGTATTTTAGGGTTTAGGGCAGTGCAGTGGTGTTCGGGTAGTGTAGGGGGTCGTGCTGGGGGAGTGTTTTAGGGTTTAGGGCAGTGCAGTGGTGTTTGTGTAGTGTAGGGAGTCGTGCGGGGGTAGTGTTTTAGGGTTTAGGGTAGTGCAGTGGTCTTTGGGTAGTGTAGGGGGTCGTGCGGGGGTAGTGTTTTAGGGTTTAGGGCAGTGCAGTGGTGTTCGGGCAGTGTAGGGGGTCGTGCTGGGGGTGGTTTTTTAGGGTTTAGGGCAGTGCAGTGGTGTTCGGGCAGTGTAGGGGGTCGTGCTGGAGGTGGTGTTTCAGGGTTTAGGGCAGTGCAGTGGTGTTCGGGCAGTGTAGGGGGTCTTGCAGGGGGTGGTGTTTGAGGGTTTAGGGCAGTGCAGTCGTGTTCGGGTAGTGTAGGGGGTCGTGCTGGGGGTAGTGTTTTAGGGTTTAGGGTAGTGCAGTGGTGTTTGGGTAGTGTAGGGGGTACTGCTGGGGGTAGTGTTTTAGGGTTTAGGGTAGTGCAGTGGTGTTTGGGTAGTGTAGGGGGTCGTGCTGGGAGTTGTGTTTTAGGGTTTAGGGTAGTGCAGTGGTGTTTGGGTAGTGTAGGTCGTGTTTTAGGGTTTAGGGTAGTGCAGTTGTCTTTGGGTAGTGTAGGGAGTCGTGCGGGGGGTAGTGTTTTAGGGTTTAGGATAGTGCAGTGGTCTTTGGGTAGTGTAGGGGGTCGTGCGGGGGTAGTGTTTTAGGGTTTAGGGTAGTGCATTGTTGTTTGGGTAGTGTAGGGGGTCATGCGGGGGGTGGTGTTTTAAGGTTTAGGGCAGTGCAGTGGTGTTTGGGTAGTGTAGGGGGTCGTGCTGGGGAGTGTTTTAGGGTTTAGGGCAGTGCAGTGGTGTTCGGGTAGTGTAGGGGGTCGTGCTGGGGGTAGTGTTTTAGGGTTTAGGGCAGTGCAGTGGTGTTCGGGCAGTGTAGGGGGTCGTGCTGGGGGTGTTATAGGGTTTAGGGCAGTGCAGTGGTTTTCGGGCAGTGTAGGGGGTCATGCTGGGGGTGGTGTTTCAGGGTTTAGGGCAGTGCAGTGGTGTTCGGGCAGTGTAGGGGGTCATGCGGGGGGTGTTTTAAGGTTTAGGGCAGTGCAGTGGTGTTCGGGCAGTGTAGGGGGTCGTGCTGGGGGTGGTGTTTCAGGGTTTAGGGCAGTGCAGTGGTGTTCGGGCAGTGTAGGGGGGTGGTGTTTGAGGGTTTAGGGCAGTGCAGTCGTGTTCGGGTAGTGTAGGGGGTCGTGCTGGGGGTAGTGTTTTAGGGTTTAGGGTAGTGCAGTGGTGTTTGGGTAGTGTAGGGGGTCGTGCTGGGGGTAGTAGTGTAGGGGGTCGTGCTGGGAGTAGTTTTTTAGGGTCTAGGGTAGTGCAGTGGTGTTTGTGTAGTGTAGGGGGTAGTGTTTTAGGGTAGTGCAGTGGTGTTTGTGTAGTGTAGGGGGTCGTGCTGGGAGTAGTGTTTTAGGGTTTAGGGTAGTGCAGTGGTGTTTGTGTAGTGTAGGAGGTCGTGTTTAGGGTAGTGCAGTTGTCTTTGGGTAGTGTAGGGAGTCGTGCGGGGGTAGTGTTTTAGGGTTTAGGGTAGTGCAGTGGTCTTTGGGTAGTGTAGGGGGTCGTGCGGGGGGTAGTGTTTTAGGGTTTAGGGTAGTGCATTGGTGTTTGGGTAGTGTAGGGGGTCATGCGGGGGTGGTGTTTTAAGGTTTAGGGCAGTGCAGTGGTGTTTGGGTAGTGTAGGGGGTCGTGCTGGGGGGAGTGTTTTAGGGTTTAGGGCAGTGCAGTGGTGTTCGGGTAGTGTAGGGGGTCGTGCTGGGGGTGGTAGGGTTTAGGGCAGTGCAGTGGGGTTCAGGCAGTGTAGGGGGTCATGCAGGGGGTGGTGTTTCAGGGTTTAGGGCAGTGGTGTTCGGGCAGTGTAGGGAGTCATGCTGGGGGTGGTGTTTCAGGGTTTGGGGCAGTGCAGTGGTGTTCGGGCAGTGTAGGGGGTCGTGCGGGGGTGGTGTTTCAGGGTTTAGGGCAGTGCAGTGGTGTTTGGGCAGTGCAGGGGGTGGTGTTTCAGGGTTTAGGGCAGTGCAGTGGTGTTCAGGCAGTGTAGGGGGTCGTGCTGGGGCTGGTGTTTCAGGGTTTAGGGCAGTGCATTGGTGTTCGAGCAGTGTAGGTGGTCGTGCTGGGGCTGGTGTTTCAGGGTTTCGGGCAGTGCAGTGGTGTTCGGGCAGTGTAGGGGGTCATGCTGGGGGTGGTGTTTCAGGGTTTGGGGCAGTGCAGTGGTGTTCGGGCAGTGTAGGGGGTCATGCTGGGGGTGGTGTTTCAGGGTTTGGGGCAGTGCAGTGGTGTTCGGGCAGTGTAGGGGGTCATGCTGGGGGTGGTGTTTCAGGGTTTGGGGCAGTGCAGTGGTGTTCGGGCAGTGTAGGGGGGTCGTGCGGGGGTGGTGTTTCAGGGTTTAGGGCAGTGCAGTGGTGTTTGGGCAGTGTAGGGGGTGGTGTTTCAGGGTTTAGGGCAGTGCAGTGGTGTTCAGGCAGTGTAGGGGGTCGTGCTGGGGCTGGTGTTTCAGGGTTTAGGGCAGTGCATTGGTGTTCGAGCAGTGTAGGTGGTCGTGCTGGGGCTGGTGTTTCAGGGTTTAGGGCAGTGCAGTGGTGTTCGGGCAGTGTAGGGGGTCATGCTGGGGCTGGTGTTTCAGGGTTTAGGGCAGTGCAGTGGTGTTCGGGCAGTGTAGGGGTCTTGCTGGGGCTGGTGTTTCAGTGTTTAGGGCAGTGCAGTGGTGTTCGGGCAGTGTAGGGGGTCTTGCTGGGGTGGTGTTTCAGGGTTTAGGGCAGTGGTGTTCAGGCAGTGTAGGGGGTCTTGCTGGGGCTGGTGTTTCAGGGTTTAGGGCAGTGCATTGGTGTTCGGGCAGTGTAGGTGGTCGTGTTGAGGCTGGTGTTTCAGGGTTTAGGGCAGTGCAGTGGTGTTCGGGCAGTGTAGGGGGTCATGCTGGGGCTGGTGTTTCAGGGTTTAGGGCAGTGCAGTGGTGTTCGGGCAGTGTAGGGGGTCTTGCTGGGGCTGGTGTTTCAGTGTTTAGGGCAGTGCAGTGGTGTTCGGGCAGTGTAGGGGGTCTTGCTGGGGGTGATGTTTCAGGGTTTAGGGCAGTGCAGTGGTGTTCGGGTAGTGTAGGGGGTCGTGCTGGGGGTAGTGGTTTAGGGTTTTAGGGTAGTGCAGTGGTGTTTGTGTAGTGTAGGGGGTCGTGCTGGGAGTAGTGTTTTAGGGTTTAAGGTAGTGCAGTTGTCTTTGGGTAGTGTAGGGAGTCATGCGGGGGGTAGTGTTTTAGGGTTTAGGGTAGTGCAGTTGTCTTTGGGTAGTGTAGGGAGTCGTGCGGGGGGTAGTGATTTAGGGTAGTGCAGTGGTCTTTGGGTAGTGTAGGGGGTCGTTCGGGGGGTAGTGTTTTAGGGTTTAGGGTAGTGCATTGGTGTTCGGGCAGTGTAGGGGGTCGTGCTGGGGGTGGTGTTTCAGGGTTTAGGGCAGTGCAGTGTTGTTCGGGCAGTGTGGGGGGTCGTGCAGGGGGTGGTTTCAGGGTTTAGGGCAGTGCAGTGGTGTTCGGGCAGTGCAGGGGGTCGTGCAGGGGTGGTGTTTCAGGGTTTAGGGCAGTGGTGTTCGGGCAGTGTAGGGGGTCGTGCTGGGGGTGGTGTTTCAGGGTTTGGGGCAGTGCAGTGGTGTTCGGGCAGTAAAGGGGTCGTGCTGGGGGTGGTGTTTTAGGGCTTTGGGCAGTGCAGTGGTGTTTGGGCAGTGTAGGGGGTCGTGCTGGGGCTGGTGTTTCAGGGTTTAGGGCAGTGCAGTGGTGTTCGGGCAGTGTAGGGGGGTCTTGCTGGGGGTGGTGTTTCAGGGTTTAGGGCAGTGGTGTTCGGGCAGTGTAGGGGGTCTTGCTGGGGGTGATGTTTCAGGGTTTAGGGCAGTGCAGTGGTGTTCGGGCAGTGTAGGGGGTCTTGCTGGGGGTAGTGTTTCAGGATTTAGGGCAGTGCAGTGGTGTTCGTGCAGTGTAGGGGTCGTGCTGGGGATGGTGTTTCAGGGTTTAGGGCAGTGCAGTGGTGTTCGGGCAGTGTAGGGGGTCGTGCAGGGGTGGTGTTTCAGGGTTTAGGGCAGTGCAGTGGTGTTTGGGCAGTGTAGGGGTCGTGCACGGGGTGGTGTTTCAGGGTTTAGGGCAGTGCAGTGGTGTTCGGGCAGTGTAGGGGGTCGTGCTGGGGCTGGTGTTTCAGGGTTTAGGGCAGTGCAGTGGTGTTAGGGCAGTGTAGGGGGTCGTGCTGGGGCTGGTGTTTCACGGTTTAGGGCAGTACAGTGGTGTTCGGGCAGTGTAGGGGGTCGTGCTGGGGCTGCTGTTTCAGGGTTTAGGGCAATGCAGTGGTGTTCGGGCAGTGTAGGGGGTCGTGCTGGGGCTGGTGTTTCAGGGTTTAGGGCAGTGCAGTAGTGCTCGGGCAGTGTAGGGGGTCATGCTGGGGGTGGTGTTTCAGGGTTTTGGGCAGAGCAGTGGTGTTCGGGCAGTGTAGGGGGTTGTGCTGGGGCTGGTGTTTCAGGGTTTAGGGCAGGGCAGTGGTGTTCGGGCAGTGTAGGGGGTCGTGCTGGGGCTGGTGTTTCAGGGTTTTGGGCAGAGCAGTGGTGTTCGGGCAGTGTAGGGGGTCGTACTGGGGGTGGTGTTTCAGGGTTTAGGGCAGTGCAGTGGTGTTCGGGCAGTGTAGGGGGTCGTGCTGGGGGTGGTGTTTCAGGGTTTAGGGCAGTGGTGTTCGGGCAGTGTATGGGGTCGTGCTGGGGGTGGTGTTTCAGGGTTTAGGGCAGTGCAGTGGTGTTCGGGCAGTGTGGGGGGTCGTGAAGGGGGTGGTGTTTCAGGGTTTAGGGCAGTGCAGTGGTGTTCGGGCAGTGTAGGGGGTCGTGCAGGGGCTGGTGTTTCAGGGTTTAGGGCAGTGCAGTGGTGTTTGTGTAGTGTAGGGGTCATGTTTTAGGGTAGTGCAGTGGTGTTTGGGTAGTGTAGGGGGTCATGCTGGGGGTAGTGTTTTAGGATTTAGGTTAGTGCAGTGGTGTTTGGGTAGTGTAGGGGGTCGTGCTGGGGGTAGTGTTTTAGGGTTTAGGGTAGTGCAGTGGTGTTTGGGTAGTGTAGGGGGTCATGCTGGGGGTAGTGTTTTAGGGTTTAGGATAGTGCAGTGGTGCTTGTGTAGGGGGTCGTGCTGTGGGTAGTGTTTTAGGGTTTAGGGTAGTGCAGTTGTGTTTTTGTAGTGTAGGGGGTCATGTTTTAAGATGCAACGCTCCAATACCTGACCAGTCTGCACTACATAAAACTGCAAAAAAACTAAAAATAAAAAGTGCTTTGCACACTTTTGTCATTGGGCTATATGTGGGCTACATCTGGGTAATATTTGTGCTACATTTGGGCTCTTTTTTCTCTGGTGGCAATCTTGGAAGACTTCTTTGTTATGAAGTTTCCTAATTTCCTCATTTACTGCAGTCTCCTCAGTAGGAAATGCTTTCAGTTTTTTACTTTGATTCCATCAAGAAGGCATTCAGATGTGTCTCACATTTGCCATAAATTCAGAATGTTAGCACTCTAGTTGCTCATTAGATCACTGTAGTAAAGCTACTGCTCACCAGGGAGTTAACTGGAAGTCTGCTGCTGGTATTGAAAGTGATTGTTTCAGTCTGCATGTCAGAATTTTCTAATGAAATAGAAGAGGATTTGAGATCTCACTTAAAACATGCCCTAATTTTTCTTTCTGCAGCACTAACCATAATTTCTATTTCAAAAGAACCCCTCATTTTGTTCCTTTTTAAATTAAATGTTTTAAGTGTTACCGGTTTATTCCAATCAAGATGGCTTCAGGTGTGCCATACTTTTGTCATAAGTAAGGCTGTTAGCGCTCTAGTTGTTCTTTAGAACACTCTGGGAAGCTGCAGTAGAACACAAAGGAATCAACTGACAGTCTCTGCCCTTGTTGGATGTACATGTTTTACTGAGAATGTCAGACTTCATTCTCATGACTGAGAAAGATAATGTGAATTTACAGAAAATATGCTCTCATTTTAGCTTCTGGAGCACCTTCCAAAACTGTATGGGACAAGCATGTGAAAATAGTTTTCTCTCAAACATGATTCATGATATCCCAGCAGAAGGTTTTTCACAGGGTAAAATCACCTTAGAGCACACCACAATTCCTGAAATTAGTATGGTACCATCAACAAATGAATTCTAATGTAACTAAAGTCTGTTATCACCCTTTATAGTTCTCCTTTTGGTAACCCTCAAAATCTTTGATTCACTACAATGCATTTCACTGGGGTACTATCATGTATATTGGTCCCAAGATGGCTGCCAGCAATTCCAGGATGAAGTGCTGACAGCCAATCAGATCTCACGATGACATGTGTGGTTAGGCTCCGCCCAGATATATGTGATTTTACTTTTGATTTTCTCAGGAATTACTGAACGGATTTACACCATTTAACCAAAAGGCACGACCCTGAACCAAGGGCTACCTTTTTGCCAAATTTGGTGTAATTCCGTTCAGCATTTCGGGCTGTAGCTGCGACTAAAGGTTCCTATGGAAAATTGCATAGGGAAAACACGTTTTGGGACCACCCCTTTTTTCTCAGCCCCCGCTTGCCCAATCACCCCGAAACTTTCAGGATATGAGCAGACCGGAGCGCCCCACGAGTTTTGAAAATGTCGCGAACATTCGTCAACCGGCCCCAAAGTTATTGGAAATAGAATGTTGCGAATTTCCTATGGAAAATAGGTCCTAACTATAACTATCTACTGGCGACCGCCAGTAGATAATACATATATACAAATATATATATATATATATATATAAATATATATATATATATATATATATATATATATATATATATATATATATATATATATATATACACATATATATATTATCTACTGGCGGTCGCCAGTAGATAGTTATAGTTGGGACCTATTTTCCATAGGAAATTCGCAACATTCTATTTCCAATAACTTTGGGGCCGGTTGACGAATGTTGCGACATTTTCAAAACTCATGAGGCGCTCCAGTCTGCTCATATCCTGAAAGTTTCGGGGTGATTGGGCAAGCGGGGCTGAGAAAAAGGGTGGTCCCAAAGCGTGTTTTCCTATGCAATTTTCCATAGGAACCTTTAGTCGCAGCTACAGCCCGAAATGCTGAACGGAATTACACCAAATTTGGCAAAAAGGTAGTTCTTGGTTCAGAAAGAACCCTTTTTGTTAAATGGTGCAAATCCGTTCAGTAGTTGCTGAGAAAATCAAAAGTAAAAACACATATATATCTATGGGCACGGAGGATCCGCGCACCCTCCCGATCACGAGCTGTATGCTAATTGGCTGTCAACACTCCAAACCAGGAAGTGTTGGCAGCCATCTTGTGACTCGGTAGAACCGAGTCACAAGAAAACAGTAGAAACAAGTGCGCAAAACGCAAAAAGGGGGCAGGGTAGAAACACCCTGACCCCTAGGCCTGCTCAGGGGGTCCCACAAGGACCCCAGGGCCAAAAGCATTTTTTTTTTAAATCGGCGGGATGCGCTTAGGATGCGCGGATCCCGACGTGAAAAAAAAAAAAAAACGAAGCGCGGGGTCCCGCGCTTCGTTGTTATTTGGCCCCCGGGTGGGCCAAGTCCCAGGGGCATGCAGGGGTTAATAGAATTTCTGAGGGGGCCTTTGAGGCCCCAAGCCCAGGGACCGCCACCCCCGGGGCTTTGAATAAAAATGGTGCGGGAGGGCACTCAGTCCTCCCGCAGCCCCGAGACCGCCACCCCCGGGGCTTCTTTTAAAAATAAAATTCGCTGTGTGGGGGGGTCGAGCCCCCACACGCCCGGGACCGCCACCTCCCGGGGCACTAAGAATTCTAAATTGGGGGTCCGTTTCGGACCCCGAAGCCCGGGGACCACCACCTCCCGGGGCTTTGGAACATGTTGGGAGGGGGCCGCGCGGCCCCTCCTGGAGCCTGTGATGGCCCTGGGGACCACCCCCCCAGGGCCGGCTCCTGCAGTGTCCCGGGGTGCCTACCCCTGGGACACTGCTGTTTGCTATGACAGGCGGGAGCCTCGCGGCTCCCGTCCTGTCATAGCAAACTTGCTTTGGATTTTGGAAGAGAGCAGGAAACCTGCTCTCTCTTCCAAAATTCAAAGCAAGTTGCTTTCCACACGGGTAGCTGCATCTTAGCAGCTCCCCATGTGGAAAGCAATGCCGGCTCCCGAGGACGCGGGAGCCGGCGGGACCATGGGGGATTGGGGACCCCCAACGGTCTCCAACGGAGAGGGCCAGCCCCGGGGGATGGGGTCCCCGGGGCCATAAGTGGCCTGAGGAGGGGGGCAACGCAGCCCCCCTCCAAAACATTGAGAAAAAAAAAAAAGGCCATACTTTGGGGGATGGGGTCCCCGGGGCCGATTAAGGCCTCGGGAGGGGGGCGACGCGGCCCCATTCCAAATTTTTTTTTTTTTATTTTTTTTTTTATTAACAAAATAGGGGGCAGGCCCTGGGGATGGGGTCCCCAGGGCCAATAAATTAGAAAAGAAGGGGGCCACACAGCCCCCTTCTTAAAAAATAAAAGACCGGCATCGCGCCGGAGGCCACGCCCTTCTTGCAGCACTCTGCAAACGCGCCCCTGGCGCGTTTGCAGATGAGGAACGAATTCCCCTTGAATACTGGGGGCCAACTAGCCCACCAGGAACCTCCAGTTTGCGCGAGGGGGCTGCGTTGCAGAGAGGTGTTCTGAGGCCACGCCCCTTTTTACACCTCTCTGCAACGCAGCTCTGTTGCGCTTAATGGAGGTAGCTGGTGGGCTAGTTGCACCCCAGGGACCCTTAGGATTCAAGGGGAGTTAATCCCCCAACTTAAAACGCGCCACGGGGCGCGTTTGCACAGTGGGGAAGGGAGGGGGCGGGGCCTGAGGTGACATGTGTGCAAACATGCCCTGTGGCTCGTTTTAAGTTGAGGAATTAATACCTCTTTAATCCTGAGGGTCCCTGGGGGCCAACTAGCCCACCAGGTACCTCCAGTAAGCGCCACGGAGCTGCGTTGCAGAGTGTTGTAAAGGGGCGTGGCCTCTGAACACCTCTGTGCAACGCAGCTCTCTGGCGCATACTGGAGGTACCTGGTGGGCTAGTTGGCCCCAGGGACCCTCAGGATTGAGGAGGAATTAATTCTCCAACTTAAAACGCGCCACAGGGCGTGTTTGCAGACATGTCACCTCAGGCCACGCCCCTTCCTTCACCATTGTGCAAACGCGCCCGTGGCGAGTTGTAGGTTGGGGAATTAATTCCCTTTCAATACTGAGGGTCCCTGAGGGCCAACTAGCCCAACAGGTATCTCCAGTATGCGCCAGGGAGCTGCGTTGCAGAAAGGTGTTCTGAGGCCACGCCCCTTTTTACACCTCTCTGCAACGCAGCTCTGTGGCGCTTACTGGAGTTACCTGGTGGGCTAGTTGGCCCTCAGGGACCCTCAGTATTGAAAGGAATTAATTCCCCAACTTACAAATGTGATCAAGACCGGGGTAACCCGGTCGAAACGCGTCATGCAGTGGAAATCTCTATTTCAATAAAGCACTTTATCCACTAAACGCTGTTGTGGTCCGTACCTGATTTTCCGTCCATAAGGAAAAGGAATTTGGCTCAGGATTTGCAAGATATATATATATATATATATATATATATATATATATATATATATATATATATATATATATATATATATATATATATATATATATATATATATATATATATCTACTGGCGGTCGCCAGTAGATAGTTATAGTTAGGACCTATTTTCCATAGGAAATCCGCGACATTCTATTTGAAATAACTCTTGCGTCGGTTGACGAATCTTCGTGAAATTTTCAAACTTTATGGCCCGCTCCGGTCTGCTCCTACCCTGAAAGTCTCAGGGTGATTCGTCAAGCGGGGGCCGAGAAAAAAGGGGGGTCCCAAAACGTGTTTTCCCCATTCATTTTCCCATAGGAAAGTTTATGCAAGGCTACAGCCCGAACTGCTGAACGGAATTACACCAAATTTGGCAAAGAGGTAGTTCTTGGTTCAAAAAGAACCCTTTTTGTTAAATGGTGTAAATCCGTTCGGTAGTTGCTGAGAAAATCAAAAGTAAAAACACATATCTGGGCGGAGCCTAACCACACATGTCCTTGTGAGATCTGATTGGCTGTCAGCACTTCATCCTGGAATTGCTGGCAGCCATCTTGGGACCAATATAAATGATAGTACCTCATTGAAATGCATTGTAGTGAATCGAAGATTTTGAGGGTTACCAAAAGGAGAACTATAAAGGGTGATAACAGACTTTAGTTACATTAGAATTCATTTGTTGATGGTACCATACTAATTTCAGGAATTGTGGTGTGTTCTAAGGTGATTTTACCCTGTGAAAAACCTTCTGCTGGGATATCATGAATCATGTTTGAGAGAAAACTATTTTCACATGCTTGTCCCATACAGTTTTGGAAGGTGCCCCAGAAGCTAAAATGAGAGCATATTTTCTGTAAATTCACATTATCTTTCTCAGTCATGTGAGAATGAAGTCTGACATTCTCAGTAAAACATGTACATCCAACAAGGGCAGAGACTGTCAGTTGATTCCTTTGTGTTCTACTGCAGCTTCCCAGAGTGTTCTAAAGAACAACTAGAGTGCTAACAGCCTTACTTATGACAAAAGTATGGCACACCTGAAGCCATCTTGATTGGAATAAACTGGTAACACTTAAAACATTTAATTTAAAAGGAACAAAATGAGGGGGTTCATTTTGCCATAGAAATTATGGTTAGTGCTGCAAAAGAAAATTTAGTGCATGTTTTAAGTGAGATCTCAAATCCTCTTCTATTTCATTAGAAAATTCTGACATGCAGACTGAAACAATCACTTTCAATACCAGCAGTAGACTTCCAGTTAACTCCTTGGTGAACAGTAGCTTTACTACAGTGATCTAATGAACAACTAGAGTGCTAACATTCTGAATTTATGGCAAATGTGTGACACATCTGAATGCCTTCTTGATGGAATCAAAGTAAAAACTGAAAGCATTTCCTACTGAGGAGACTGCAGTAAATGAGGAAATTAGGAAACTTCATAACAAAGAAGTCTTCCAAGATGGCCACCAGTGAAAAAAGAGCCCAAATGTAGCACAAATATTACCCAGATGTAGCCCACATATAGCCCAATGACAAAAGTGTGCAAAACACTTTTTATTTTTAGTTTTTTTGCAGTTTTATGTAGTGCAGACTGGTCAGGTATTGGAGCGTTGCATCTTAAAACATGACCCCCTACACTACAAAAACACCACTGCACTACCCTAAACCTAAAACACTACCCCAGCACGACCCCTACACTACACAAGCACCAATGCACTATCCTAAACCCTAAAACACTACCCCCAGCATGACCCCCTACACTACACAAACACCACTGCACTACCCTAAACCCTAAAACACTACCCCAACACCACTGCACTAACCTAAATCCTAAAACACTACCCCCAGCACGACCCCCTACACTACCCAAACACCACTGCACTACCCTAAAACATGACCCCTACACTACACAAACACCACTGCACTACCCTAAACCCTAAAACACTACCCCCAGCATGACCCCTACACTACACAAGAACCACTGCACTACCCTAAACCCTAAAACACTACCCCCAGCACGACCCACTACACAAACACCACTGCACTACCTTAAACCCTAAAACACTACCCCCAGCACGACCCCCTACACTACCCAAACACCACTGCACTAACCTAAATCCTAAAACACTACCCCCAGCACGACCCCTAAACTACCCAAACACCACTGCACTACCCTAAACCCTAAAAACTACCCCCAGCACGACCCCCTACACTGCCCGAACACCACTGCACTGCCCTAAACCCTGAAACACCAGCCCCTGCACGACCCCTACAGTGCCCGAACACCACTGCACTGCCCTAAACCCTGAAACACATACCCTAGCACGACCCCCTACACTGCCCGAACACCACTGCACTGACCTAAACCCTGAAACACCACCCCCTTCACGACCCCTACACTGCCCGAACACCACTGTACTGCCCTAAACCCTGAAACACCACCCCAGCATGACCCCTACACTGCCCGAACACCACTGCACTGCCCTAAACCCTGAAACACTACCCCCAGCAAGACCTCCTACACTGCCCGAACACCACTGCACTGCCCTAAACCCTGAAACATCACCCCCAGCAAGACCCCTACACTGCCCGAACACCACTGCCCTAAACCCTGAAACACCACCCCCATCACGACCCCCTACACTGCCCGAACACCACTGCACTGCCCTAAACCCTGAAACACCACCCCCAGCACGACTCCCTACACTGCCCGAACACCACTGCACTGCCCTAAACCCTGAAACACCACCCCTGCACAACCCCCTACACTGCCCGAACACTACTGCACTGCCCTAAACCCTGAAACACCATCCCCAGCACGACCCCCTACACTGCATGAACACCACTGCACTGCCCTAAACCCTGAAACACCACCCCCAGCAAGACCCCCTACACTGCCCGAACACCACTGCCCTAAACCCTGAAACACCACCCTCAGCAAGACCCCCTACACTGCCCAAACACCACTGCACTGCCCTAAACCCTGAAACACCACCCTCTGCATGACCCCCTACACTGCCCGAACACCACTGCACTGCCCTAAACCCTAAAACACCACCCCCAGCACGACCCCCTACACTTCCCGAACACCACTGCACTGCCCTAAACCCTGAAACACCACCCCAGCATGACCCCCTACACTGCACGAACACCACTGCACTGCCCTAAACCCCGAAACACTACCCCCAGCAAGACCCCTACACTGCCCGAACACCACTGCCCTAAACCCTGAAACACCACCCCCAGCACGACCCCCTACACTGCCCGAACACCACTGCACTGCCCTAAACCATGAAACACCAGCCCCAGCACGACCCCTACACTGCCCGAACACCACTGCACTAAACCCTGAAACACCACCCCCAGCACGACCCCCTACACTGCCCAAACACCACTGCACTGCCCTAAACCCTGAAACACCAGCTCCAGCACAACCCCGTACACTGCCCGAACACCACTGCACTGCCCTAAACCCTGAAACACCAGCCCCAGCACGACCGCCTACACTGCCCGAAAACCACTGCACTGCCCTAAACCCTGAAACACCACCCCCAGCACGACCCCCTACACTGCCCGAACACCACTGCACTACCCTAAACCCTGAAACACCAGCCCCAGCACGACCCCCTACACTGCCTAAACACCACTGCACTGCCCTAAACCCTGAAACACCACCCCTCAGCACGACACCCTACACTGCCCGAACACCACTGCACTGCCCTAAACCCTGAAACACCACCCCCAGCACGACCCCCTACACTGCCCGAACACCTCTGCACTGCCCTAAACCCTGAAACACCACCCCCTGCACGACCTCCTACACTGCCGGACCACCACTGCACTGCCCTAAACCCTGTAACACCACCCCCAGCACGACCCCCTACACTGCCCGAACACCACTGCAGTGCCCTAAACCCTAAAACATCAACCCCAGCAAGACCCCCTACACTGCCTGAACACCACTGCCCTAAACCCTGAAACACCACCCCCTACACTGCACGAACACCACTGCACTGCCCTAAACCCTGAAACACCACCTCCAGCAAAACCCCTACACTGCCTGAACACCATTGCTCTGCCCTAAATCCTGAAACACTAGCCCCAGCATGACCCCCTACACTGCCCAAACACCACTGCACTGCCCTAAACCCTGAAACACCACCCCAGCACGACCCCCTACACTGCCCGAACACCACTGCACTGCCCTAAACCCTGAAACACCAGCCCCAGCAAGACCCCCTACACTGCCCAAACACCACTGCACTGCCCTAGACTCTGAAACACCAGCCCCAGCAAGACCCCCTACACTGCCCGAACACCACTGCACTGCCCTAAACCCTGAAACACCAGCCCCAGTATGACCCCCTACACTGCCTGAACACCACTGCACTAAACCCTGAAACACCAGCCCCAGCATGACCACCTACACTGCCCGAACACCACCGCACTGCCCTAAACCCTGAAACACCAGCCCCAGCACAACCCCCTACACTGCCCGAACACCAGTGCACTGCCCTAAACCCTGAAACACCAGCCCCAGCACGACCCCCTACACTGCCCGAACACCACTGTACTGCCCTAAACCCTGAAACACCAGCCCCAGCACGACCCCCTACACTGCCCGAACACCACTGCACTGCCCTAAACCCTGAAACACCACCCCTGCATGACCCTCTACACTGCCCGAACACCACTGCACTGCCCTAAACCCTGAAACACCACCCCCTGCAGCACCCCTACACTGCCCGAACACACTGCACTGCCCTAAACCCTGAAACACCACCCCCTGCACCGCCCCCTACACTGCCCGAACACCACTGCACTGCCCTAAACCCTGAAACACCACCCCCAGCACGACCCCCTTTACTGCTCGAACACCACTGCACTGCCCCAAACCCTGAAACACCACCCCCAGCACAACCCCCTACACTGCCCGAACACCACTGCCCTAAACCCTGAAACACCACCCCCTGCACGACCCCTACACTGCCCGAACACCACTGCACTGCCCTAAACCCTGAAACACCACCCCCTACACTGCCCGAACACCACTGCACTGCCCTAAACCCTGAAACACCACCCCCAGCACGACCCCTACACTGCCCGAACCCACTGCACTGCCCTAAACCCTAAAACACCACCCCCAGCATTACCCCCTACACTGCCCAAACACCACTGCACTGCCCTAAACCCTAGAACTCTACCCGAACACCACTGCACTACCCTAAACCCTAAAATACTACCCCCAGCACAACCCCCTACACTACCCGAACACGACTGCACTGCCCTAAACCCTCAAACACTCCCCCAGCACGACCCCCTACACTACCCGAACACCACTGCACTGCCCTAAACCCTAAAACACTCCCCCAGCACGACCCCCTACACTACCCGAACACCACTGCACTAAACCCTAAAACACTCCCCCAGCACGACCCCTACACTACCCAAACACCACTGCACTAAACCCTAAAACACTACCCCCGCATGACCCCCTACACTACCCAAACACCAATGCACTACCCTAATCCCTAAAACACTACCCCCGCATGACCCCCTACACTACCCTAAACCCTAAAACACTACCCCGCATGACTCCCTACACTACCCAAAGACCACTGCACAACCCTAAACCACGACCTCCTACACTACACAAACACCACTGCACTACCCTAAAACACTACCCCCTACACTACACAAATACCACTGCACTACCCTAAACCCTAAAACACTACCCCCAGCAGTACCCCTACACTACCCAAACACCACTGCACTAACCTAAACCCTAAAACACTACCCCAGCAGTACCCCTACACTACCCAAACACCACTGCACTACCCTAAATCACTACCCCCAGCACGACCCCCTACACTACCCAAACACCACTGCACTACCCTAAACCCTAAAACACTCCCCCAGCACGACTCCCTACACTACCCAAACACCACTGCACTACCCTAAACCCTAAATCTACCCCCAGCATGACCCCTACACTACACAAACACCACTGCACTACCCTAAACCCTAAAACACTACCCCCAGCACGACCCTCTTCACTACCTAAACACAACTGCACAATTTGTTACAGGCGTTGCAACGCAGGCCTGTGGTGCTTACTGGAAGTACCTAGTGGGCTAGTTGGGCCCCAGGGACCCTCAGGATTCAAGGTGACCTAATCCCCCAACTTAAAATGCACCACGGGCGCGTGTGCACAGTGGTGAAGGGAGGGGCGGGGCCTCAGGTGACATGTGCGCAAACACCCCCTGTGGTGCGTTTTAAGTTGGGGAATTAATTCCCTTTGAATCCTGAGGGACCCTCGGGGCCAACTAGCGCACCAGGTACCTTCAGTAAGCACAACAGAGTTGCGTTGCAGAGAGGTGAAAAAAGGTGCGTGGCCTCGGAACGCCTCTCTGCAACTCAGCTCTGTGGTCCTAACTGTAGCATAGCACTGG
This sequence comes from Calotriton arnoldi, assembly GCA_963921515.1. Classification (NCBI taxonomy): domain Eukaryota; kingdom Metazoa; phylum Chordata; class Amphibia; order Caudata; family Salamandridae; genus Calotriton; species Calotriton arnoldi. The sequence goes on from CAWUFW010003247.1 coordinate 1,388,604, forward strand.
CTCTGGTTAGTCAGTCAGTTACCACCAGTACCCGTCTGAAAAAGTTGTGGGCACAGGATGATTTTGCAACAAGGCCTCTTTCTGCTCCTCTGTTGGTTCTTTCTGCACATCTTTTGCTTCTTTCTGTGCGTTTTTTCTTCTTTCTTCACATGTCCTACCTCTGTAGGCATAGTTAGAAACTAGCATTTAAAAAACCTTTGAAATTCACTGAAAAAACCATAGGTTTTAGGGACAGTTATAGTTAGTTGGACAAAACCATAGAAATTCCCCGTTATAGTTAGTTCAGCTAACTATAACTCGCGCCCCGCAATGCACTGCTGATGACGTCACATATTACATCACTCATGACATGGTCAGTGACATCACTGATGACATCTCAAATGACATCACTGATGACATCATCCATGTGATAATTTCATGCATCTTCTCACACCCTAATATAACTTTTGATACACCCACTCTAAATTACAGACTGCCATTCTCAAAACCATAGACACTCCAACACCAAAAACTACATACCCACTCACTGATTCTTAGGTCTACACACACATCCACTCACTCACCCGTACAGTCACTCATACTTAGTCACTCAGTACAGGACTATTATATGCACTCATACACCTATATAAACACTCACACACCGCCACTCATCCATAGAGGTACTCACACACCTAGTCAGTCATGCAAAAAACTTAATCACACACCCATTTACTCACATATACAGTTATACACACACCAGCTCACTTACTCATACAAATACTAGCACATTGTTACGCTCTTATACAAGTACACACTCATCCATACAGCCACTCTCACAATCACACACTCTCACTTATAGCCATTTATATACTCCAACACACATATATACTGCCTTTCACATATGTAGTTACTCACACATGTACCACTGAGATATACATTCAATCACTAACACACCCATACACACACTCACCCACCCATACAGTCCATCACAGATGCACTCTTGAAACCATGCACCCAGTGAATCACCAACTCGCACATCTATGCACTGAGTCACACACACCCCACCCACACAAACACTCAGGCACCCATACAGATACTCAGACAATCAATCAATAACCCATGTAGACACTCATGTAGCTATTCAGAAAGCCATGCAGCCGCTTACAAACCAACAGACAGACGGATACAGACATTCACACAGTTTAGTCACTAACCCATGCATTCAGTAAGATACATTTAATCACTCACTTGTAGAGTCAGTCACTCACGTACTAAATCATCCATTCAGACACTTATACACCCACTCATTCTTCAATACGCCTTTCCCTATATATATTAAACATATTTAAACTTTACAGAAACACAGTCACTGGATGATGTCATCAGTGATGTCATGAGTGATGTCATCAGTGATGTCACTGACCATGTCATGAGTGATGTAATATGTGACGTCATCAGCAGTGCATTGCGGGGCGCGAGTTATAGTTAGCTGAACTAACTATAACGGGGGAATTTCTATGGTTTTGTACGAGTGAAATGTCCAACTAACTATAACTGTCCCTAAAACCTATGGTTTTTTCAGTGAATTTCAAAGGTTTTTTAAATGCTAATTTCTAACTATAACATGTCTGAAACCTATGGTTTTTCAGTGAATATATATATATATATATACATATATGTGTGTATATATACATGTGTGCATATATATGTGCATGTGTGTATATATGTGTGTGTGTGTGTGTGTATATATGTGTATATATATATATATATATGTATATGTGTAATTAAATATGTATATATATGATGCCCTGTGACCTACTAGGACATTTAGTCCTATTTCTATGCTCTACACCCCATTCCCCCCCACCTTTTTTCATGCTGATAATCTGATCACCCTGGCTTTGTAGTGATTTCAGCTGAGATGAGTGCATTTTGTAAACTGGCCATCAGAGGGCAGTGTCTGATCAGAAACAACATTTTCAGGTAAAAACGAGTTAAACTTTTGTAGGGATGATTCCTGTGTGAGTGTTATGTTGCGGCTTTGAGAAGAGGAGATTAAACGGCTGAGAGCGAGTATTGTGTTTATATGATGAACGTGCCTTACATTTTGTGAAAGGAATTCGAGTGAATCAAATCGTAATGATTGAGGAGCTTCTTCTTGCATTTAATTGCTGACAGCATTCCATCCTGTCAAAATGTATGCCGGGTGAATCTCAAACCCACAGCACGTGGACAGGCAGAGACGTCCAAATTGATGAGGTATTCTAAAGTGCACATCGCGCAAGAACCACACTCCACGCTGTTACTTGAAGCGTAAAAGGCCATTTTATTAGGACAAGGTTGCAATCATTTAGACTTTATTAAAACAGTACATAAATGCAATAAATATACTTTTCCCATCCCATACCGACTCATTCTTCATTCATCCTTCTCAAAACCATCTCACCTGTTTGACTCTTCCCCATTCACTCGGTGACCACCTTCCTCTCCCCATTCTCACCTTCACTTGCCCTCCAAGCATCCTCTGTTGAATTTCCTTCATTGCCTCCCGCGCCCCGCTATCAGTCACCCGTGTACCGTTCTCCCCCCCCCCCGGAGGAGTGGATCCGCCCGGATGTGACTCACCACCCCTCCAAAGTACCGCCAACCAGGGAAACCCCCGTAGGGCGGTTCCCTGCCCCACCCCCCCCCAGTTCCTGGGCACCTTTCGCCTCCCATCAGCCAACCCTGCGGCACCCGGTGGACGACCAATCCACCACCTAAACTTGTGTCCCGTATAAATTACTATTATTGGGACAATCGTTGGTCGCGAAAGGTGCCAAACCTTACGCAGGACCACTTGCTCCTCCAGTTCCTGTGCACCTAAAGCTTCCCCACTCTGTGGCACCCGGTGGACGACCATCCACCACTTTAACGTGCGTCCCGTGTAACCATTAAAATTTTCGGGCTAATCCTAGTCCATAAAAGGTGCCCCCCATCGCGGTGAACGACCATCCACCACCTGTACCAGCATCCCGTGTAAACAAGTAACATTGTCGGGCCAATTCTTGTCCGTGAAAGGTGCCCCCATCGCGGTGAACGACCATCCCCCACCTAAACCTGCGTCCCGTGTAAATAAATAACCGTTTCGAGCCAATCCTCGTCCGTAAAAAAGGTGCCCCCTTTGTAAACAAAAACCACCTGTTTCTCCTCGAAACAGTCTCCTCACCAGCGGGCCATTACATGGCAAGTCAGTTCGATAGCACCCCTATCCCCTCGTCTGCAAGGCACAATTCATTCACGTGACCAAATTGCCCCACGTTCCCTTTCATTGAACCATATCCCCTCCATGCCTCATAGTGTAACGCCAAACCTGACATATCCCAGAATACTCTTTTCTCCCACATGTATCCACATATCGGGGCAACTTCTTATTTCTTGTGACACGATGTCAGCCGTACTGGCCACAATTCCCCCCCATTTTCATACCACTGTTTCCCCCATCTTCTCACAGCCCGATGACTGTGTTCCCCGCCCGGTGACGTCTGTACACCTGCTAGTTCGTCTCCTTTGCTGTCCAATGCCCGGGGAATGGCCACCCATCCAGGCGACCGCCCTGGATCCCGATCTACTCCCAGTTCCTGTAGTAGAAAAAGAATGATTAGTCTTGCAAGAATTATGTCCCCTTTCCCTCAGCCCTTGTTCGGCAGTCGTTCCAAATCCATCCGACAACTCCTTGTCCAGTACCTATATCATCACAGAACATCTTTCTGTACACCCATCGTCCTCGGCCTTCAGCCTCCCCCCCCCCCCCAAGGGCCCTCCTAACACCACCACAGTTTACGTAGAAATCGTACGTCTCCTAAAGGTACCAATAGCCCGGCCTTCGTATGAGACCTATAATGACCTGCATAGCTGACATTCTACCTTCCACATTTGGAAACAAAATTCCCCAGCCATAGGCCTTCACTCTCGTGCCACCAATCACCAATCACCACTGCCTCATGCCCTCTCCTTGCTCCCCCCTGCTCCTTTGACACACGTTCTACTTGCCCCCGAAAACTGCCACCAACACACCACTAAACCCACCCCAACTGCCCCATGCCCGGGCACACCTCCCTCTCAACTGCGCCTCAAAGCACTGACGCCACTGTGCTCGAAAAATCATGTGCCTCATTTTTCACCCCCAAAAACGCCAGGCGCTAAATAGCCTGTCACCACAGCCATCTCCCCCTTGTCTGCTGCTCCCCATTGACCATAGCATCCCGTCTCCAGGGTTTGCACTACCATACTCCCTGTTCCACTAACCCTTGAAATATATCATAATGTCAGTGTCTCTACGACACTAACTGTGTGCCAGCTCCCTTTGTCATACCTTCTCAACCATCCCCGCACATACCCTACCTCACACACCCCTGTTGCTGCACCATTTGCACATGCCAAACAACGTCCCTGTCCGAACCTCCTCGGGCACCCTGGCACTCTGCCTCGTGCCTTCCATACCCCGCTGTGCACCCCGCCTAAAAACCACCTTCTACGGTACAGCAAACCTGCCCCGGCCCTGCCTGGGCATCTGCATTCTGTCTCCCTGGTACCTCCTCCCCACATACCCTACGTGTAGCTCTCCCCAACCCTTTATTCGCTGCCGTAGACCTCCCCTTCCATCCCGCCCTTGGCTCGAGTGTCCCCCCGCTCTCATAGAGAAACTGCGTCACGCAGCCACAATCCCCTTTCAAATATCACCCGCTACTACCCATGAGACCCCCTTGGACCCCACTGTAGCTTACGGTGCCAAGACCCCCCACCTGTTTAGTTCCCCAAAGCAGGGACCCGTCCCTTCCCAGGAGAGTAAGTTCCCCGTCTGACGCACCCTCTTGGCCTCAGTGGCTGCGACGCCCCCAATGCCCTTACTGTTCTTTCTGACCAACACCCCCCCCTGCGACTCCTACCCAGTTTCCGACAAATTACCTGCACCTGTCCAGCCCCCATGCAAGTCCTCGCCTATATCGCTGTCCCCATCGCGCTGCAACAATGCTTGTGCCCAGGTAGCCCCGGAGCTCTTCGCAACCCCTGCCCCCACCAAGTGAGCACAGCCTATCAGCCAAGCCCGCCCCATGCAATTGGTAAGCCTTGATGCAAAGCCCTCTTGCCGTACAACCATGAGTCCGTCATCTGCGTGTTCGTCGCTTCTGTCAGCAGTCCTCGTCCGTAGTCAACCTTCGTCAGCTCGCCTGCCTCTCTCCACCCTCGTAGACTCGACAGTCTATACCTGACTCCCCGTCACATAATCTCCTACTTCTTCGCCGTAGTCCCGGCTTCCTCTTGCGAGATATCGAGCACCATGGACCCATGGCCTCCAGCTAACCGGGAAGGACCTCTTGGCCCTGACATCCCCATACCCTCCTGCGTAACGTCATTGGTTATCCGGTCCCCATGTTCCCGGAGTGACCTGCCTGGTATATAACGTCCCAAGGAAACCCGCACCCCCTCCCGGATCAGTCGCTTCTGCCCCATCTTTACGTCTTAAGTGAACCCTTCGTAAAGCCGCCAAAGTCGCCAGCCCGCCCCAGCTGCGGGTAGTGTCTGTATATTGCGTCGACGCCCCCCGTCTTTGCTAAGTTTGAACTGACCTTGACCTGTCTCCCACATGTCGTAGCCCAGTGGAAAGTGCTCCCGGCTGCTGCAGGGGCAAGTGCCCGGCCCCCGAACCCCACACCATCATATGCCGCCCCAATGTTTTTTAATACCGATGACCACTTGCGTGCCAACCGGCACCTCCGGCCCATGTGTCGCTCTACTCCACGTAACAGATAGTGATCAGTGACCCATTTTTTACTCTCTTCTGTCCCCTGGTTACCACACTGTCCGTTTGGACCCATGCCTACCCATCGCTTGGCCCCGATCAGTCTCTTGCATCCTGCCGCAGCAGCACCTGTATCTCCGCCACATCCCCCACGGCCCCATTACCTACCCCGGTCGACCAACCGAAGTCCTCTCGTTCACCCAGTTTTCCCCCCGTCCCAAGCCTCAGCCGTAATCCCGTACCTGAGTGTCCGTCCGGCACCTCCTCCTCCCTGACCAGGAGATGCTGTTCCCCATTTCCTTCGTGCCCTCAGCTCAGTCTGTGGCCGCACTTGACTCCTGCACAACAACGAAACAGTCCGGTTACCTGAACTCCCCCCCACCCCCCTTTACAACCCCACTCAACCTCAGCCCCTTTCGCACTTCGCCTTCAATTCCACAACCTGATCCCCGTCGCACACCTTCCCATTCCTCCTACTTCGCCCCTCAACATCCATGCCAACATACCCCCTACTTTGTCCCTCAACATCCATGCCATCTTACACAAACTGTATTCATAACTTTGTAAAAATTCATAACTTTGTAGTGTCCGCTGCTCGATCCCTCGACGGAGGGCAGGCCGCCGCGGACCCCCCTACTGCTTCTGGCCAGCGTCCTGAGGCCGTCGTGCGCCCCGCCAGCATCACCCCTTACTGCTGGCCTCAATCACCGGTCCTGGTTCCCCCCCACCTGGTCGCTCCAACCAGGTGGGCCCCAAGCACCACCGGGCCTTGTGCCGTACTGGCAGTCACTCGCCCCTGCTCCGAGTACCCCCGAAAGTGCCGCCTGCAACCCCCAACAGCGTCCCTGTTCCCGTCCCCCCCCCACCTCCCTCCCATGCAGCAACCCCCGTTCAAGGCCCTGCCTCGCCCTCCCCGGCGCCGCCTCCCCTTACTGGGCCCCCCCCAGCGCACCAGAGCCCCCTGGCCCCCCCCCGTGTGGGGTGCGTGTCCGCAGGTAGGGAGGCCCTGAAAAACTCCTCCGGTGGGGCAGAATGAATGCCCTTGACGTTGGAATTTCCTAAGGAGGCCCCTATGTATTTGCAAAGCTCGCAGGAGCCCTTGATAACAGATGGGACTGGAAAGTCAGTGGGATGATTTCAGCAAGGGGCAAGTTTCAGTCCTAGAGTACCGCGCCCAGTCGTGTTGGCGCTCGTTTGCCCCGCCCTTCCTCCCCCGCCTCGTTACTATACTGGGCCTCCCCTGTAAAGCACCAGGCTGCGCCCGCTGAGCTCCCGACCACCCCCCCTCTTGCGCGATTGATGGCGGCATACATCACGGCAGCGGGCAGACGCGCGACCAGGCTCTGCCCCCTGCCCCTTCACTTCCCGGTCAGCAGTATCTGGTTGCCCCCCCCACCTGACTCCGCCGTCGCTCCCGGTGGTGGCTCTTCCTCACAAGCCACCACGCAGCAGCACCTTCGAAGTCGCTTTCCCGTGCGCGCAGGCCAATCCCGGCCCAGGCCTGCTGCACCCGCCCGTAGCCGTTCCTCCCGGCCCGCTCGGCCACGCACACGCAGCACGCGTCGAATGTCGCCATCGAGTGACTCCCCTTAACACTGCCCTGCAATATCACTGCTGCGAAACCCACGCCGATCGACAAATCGGCCACCTGCCCCAACCACCCACAAACTTTTCTTCTAACAAACTTTTCTTCTACCCCCTGGTGGTGCTCCGCTGTCAGGAAGAGGCCGGATCTTCCTCTCCTGACACCTTATCTACCCTCCCAGCTCCCGCCCCTTCCTTTACCCCTCTAATCCCACCCCCACCTTGTCCTTCCGGCCATTGCGCGAATACCCCGGGGGAAGACTGGTCTGCGGCCTTCACTTCCCCCGGGGGCCGCATTGCCACATGTGAGGGGAATTCTGAATTCTACGCTGCTATTGGGTGCCCAAAGCAGCATTCCGTACTGTTTACCTCATCCGAATCAGTCATCCATATGGAATCTATAGAGTATCTCGTAGAAACCGAATAATGTATATTGCAAACTGCTTTATCTGTCGTCACGTGTCCTCCATTACCACCCTTCAGCGCTGCAACCCAAGATAGGTTAAGAGAACCAGGCCCAGATTCTCAAAGGTTTAGATCCTCATTTACAAGCCCCCTGCGCCGCCACCGTGTCACTTTTTTTTGACGCAGAGGCGCAAGGGGCTTGGAAATGAGGCCCTAAATCTTTGAGATTCTGAGCCTTATCTGCGCCATATTTACAAGCTGACACATTGGGTGAAATGCGTCAGTTTGTAGAGCCCGGCTCACATTATACCTGCACCAGGTACATTGTATGCAGGGTGGGCGTTCCCGCGCAACAAAGCCATGCAGAACTGGTGGAGTGAAATTCACAACATTTCACTGCGTCACTCTACGACTTGATTGTGTCAAAAACCTTACGCCTGCTCAGACCAGGCGTAGGGATTGACGCAGGGCTGTTACAATGGGACTCACCTATGTGTTCTGACGCATTGCTGGAGTTTTGTCAGTTTTACTCCTGCAATGCATCACTTTTGTGCCAACAGATGCGTCAGAATTTCTGACGCATCTGTTAATCCTTGCGCCATTGAGCCCAGTACTGTAAATGCAGCGCATCCATGGTGTCGCAAGGACATTTGGCTCAGGTGCAAGGAAACTCATGCATCGATGTTGATGCGTCAGTTTGTTGTAAATGAGCCCATAGTGTTGAGTTAGCATTACTTTTGTAACACTAAACCAACGCGAAAACTTTTTGGGAATTCACAAACAAACACATTGTTTTGTGCGTTGGTTTGTATGGAAAAGTGACGCAAAGCAACACAAAACACTGCTTTGCAGTACTTTCCGTCAGGAGGGCGTTACATGGGTGGTATATGGGCATACCCGTGCTACCACTCATGCTTTTTTACGCTAACTCCTATTCTCAAACATCAGTAGAAAGGGTTTATGGCCAATAATTAATGCTGCTGGAAAGCAGGTGTTAAATGGAAAAAAATCATTTCTCTGTGCTTTTCCGACTTTGCATGCATGCTGCACTGTGCAGCACACATGCAGAGTAGGAAAAGCTATTTCACTTGTCTAAGCATAGTATTTTGTACAGGAAGGATGTACTCCTGTACAAAACCTATGCTAGACTCATCCACACACCCCAGCGCTATGGCGCTAAGGTGTGTGCGTGGCACTCGGCAGCTAAAATCAGCGCTGGCGCTAGGAAGAGGGGAGGAGAGAGCCATTTCTTTGTGAATATGGTGCTCTCCTGCTCCCTCCCAGTCACGCAAAGCAGCACAGCATCTTTGGGTACTGCGCTGCATTGCCTGAAACCTACGAGAATCTGGGCCCCAGTGTGGATTCTGACGCACAGCACCAAAACCCTTCCCACACATATCTCAACACAAGTACAAACACATTTCCAAACGAGAACTCCTTCACAGTGTACCGTGCAACCAGCAGATAACGTGCTAAAACCATTTGCCAGTGGGGAAAAGTGCTAAACAAATGCAATTGCAGTTACAAACCTTAGCGAACTCAGTCCCATACCATCCATCACTCATCACTATGTTGACACCAGGCCACCATCATTTCGGTCAACGAGAAATCCTAGACTAATTACAAAGAGTGCCAAGAAATCTGGGAGTGCCACAAGGCCATACCAACATCAGAAGGCTGCAGCCAGATTTGAGGAGTCACTATTAAGACATGAATGGAAGGAGCTCGCGATCAGAATACAAAGAGCGTACAAAGCCATACACATGGCTGAGGTGTGCTATATAAATACTGGTTACAAACCAATTTTAAAGTTAGCACATTTACACTCGATCTTTAGCAGCGTTTGGATTGGTTGGTCTAGGTATGTGATGCTGCATGAATGGAACAATTTGTAGAGTGTGGCTGCTGACAAAAATTTTATGTCACTGAAGTCCTATGGACAGTAAAATATACAAGTGTTACACAAAGAACGAGTTTAGGAAATGAGGCATGCCCATTCAGCAGGGGAGTGGTAGATTAGCAGTGTGTGTCCAGTGGATCATTTTGTAGCACACTGTCCCTAAAAATGCATCAGACCAGGGCTCGAGTCGGGGTACCACGCGGGTGGACGGCATCCCCCCACTTATTTTACCGGGAGCTCGATAACTGGAGCAAATGGAGCTACACATTCACTCTTTGGCCTCTCTGGGGCGAGATCGGAGCCACCTTTCGTGACGTCACTTCATGTCGTGACGTCAGCATCCCCCCACTTCTTTTTTTAGGACTTGTGCCCTGCATCAGACATACAGTTTACTGCTAAATACATATGGCACTCAAACAAGGTGTGGAAACCAGGTTTGAGCGCATATTTATCATTTGCGCATCGCACAAGAAAAGTGTCTGTTTTGATTCTGTTAAAATCTTTGTTTCTTTCACACTTCAGAATTACAATTACATTTAAACTTTGTAGTGCGTCTGAAAACATTTGACATCCTACAGCATTTTCCTTCACTCTGCCTGAACCTCAGGACTAGAGTAACTTGATTCACATTACAAATTTCCCTCGCTTGGCAGCTAGAGATTGGAAAGTAAACTGCAATCTCCATGTTAAAAGAATAAGCAAAATTTGTCAGAAGAAATTGCTTAGCATTTGGCCGCTGCCTTTGAACATAGCAAATGCAACAAGATAAAACCTAAACGTAAAGGCCTCTTTCTGATACAGTATCTTCCAACTCCTACAAAGGTTGCTACACCACTTCCTACACCCCAAAGCAGGGATTTCTGCCAATCCGGGTGCAATACTGTGTTTGGTTAACTTTTAGCTCACTTTAAGACTGAGGAGAAGTGGTTGGCGGGGCAGTGTTCAACTTTCAGATTCAAGGAGGAGAGGTCCCAGGTTTGTTTATTTAATGGAAAGTATTGTTTAGTAGGGCCTGCAGCCAGCCTTAACGGTTACTTCTGACTATAGGGTAAGCAGAGAGAAAGGTCCAATCTCACAGAAGGAAGTTAGTTACTGTCCCATCAGTGAGGGGAGTCTGGACTGACATTTTCTGTTGTGAACCTTATGATAGTTTAATTCAATTATAGCTTGCCGTGTGCAGAAGTTCTGTTTTAAGATTCTTCCTGAAGTCCATGTAGTTGTCCAACTCAGGTGAGGCAGCTGAGCCTGTTGTAGTACAGCAATAGCAACTCGAAAAGTAAAACTATTAGTGCTTGAATTAAATAGAAATGTGCAGGACAGGGAGATTAACTTGCACCTGACATGGAACATTGACATATAATTGAATGAAGGCAGTGAGGAGGTGTAAAGTTGAGTTTAGGAACATCACTCGCGTGCTTAAGGCTGTGGGTCTGTTCGATCTGTGAGTCTGTTGGTCTAGGGAGGGATTGGGTTTGGAAGTAAAGGTGGAAGATAGCATACATTTGTGAGGCAGCCGTGCTGGGATCTTCTGTAGTAACTAGGGATGAGTAATTCTTATGGACCGTGTAAGCATGTCGAACGAAATTGAGCTGAAAATGATAATAGACTGGTTGGGTTGGAAGGAATGGGATCAGTCCTATTGGGTAGCTAAGAGTGTAAGTGTGCGTGTGTAATCCACGCAAAAGAGCAAGTGGCTCTAGAAAATAGTGCGGGAAAGGGGAAGCTAGCCAGGAGCACCAGGAGTAGAAGCACAGACCCTTGAAGGATGAATGTATGTGAGAAAGGGGACCTCTCATCCAGCCACATCAGCCCCGCCACTAGCCCTTCTTGGCGCATTACCAATAAAAGGAAAAACACAAGGGGATCTTTGGGTCTGAGTGTACAATACCTTTCCTCCCTCCACAAATAACTTCTACCCACTGTCTGTAGAACCAGTACAGCAAAGTCATGTGCAAATTTCTGAAACGGTGAGGTGGGACTTCCTAACGAGGATGGGAAGAAACTGAAGACGAAACTTAAAAATAAGCTAATGCAATGACCTGTATTTTTGAATTGCCATGAGGAAGCCAACAATCATGCATCCCAAGTCTATAGTATGAGACCGATGCAGGAGTAACTGGAATACCAAATAAGCTTTCTCAAGGACAGAGTTGGGGCTTGTGCTTCTACTGCCCAGCCTCCTCCCCATCCTTATCTATTTCCGCACGCCATGCCAGCTGATCATACTGGGGGAGCACCAGAGGTGCACATGGGAAGGAGGCGGCACCAGCAAAACTGCTGGCGGATGGAGCACAAGGAGGCAATGCATAAGTGAGCGCTGCAATGCGAGAAACCAACAGTAGCACGCTAGAAAGGGGTGAATGAGTAGCTAGCAAGATACAACACCACTACCTTGGAGAAGTCTAGACAAAGAGTGCTTTCAGTCCCAGCTGGGCATAGGGATTCCCATTAACGCAAGACCACTGTTACCCAAGATAGTTTAAGAAGATTTGCAAATTAACTAACTAGGAACAGAATACGAACAGAGAGGGCGCCCTCCCTCCAGTGATGGAGATGACAATGACCCCTTCTTACTAGTTCCTGAGACTGTACTTCCATTAAGAGATTACCCTGTTTGTTTAATGAGCATTAACAATTCTCCAACATTAGAGAAAACCTACCCAGTTCTGTAAAGAATTGCAAAGTGTGTTTGAATTGTACAGGTTCAATTGGGTGGACTTAATTCAATTGTCGCATCTTGAGGTGCCAAGTGAAGAAAGAGATCAACTGGTTGAGAAGTCAAGTCATCTGAGACGGAGCCAAGGGAATGATTGGGCCCGGAACTCGTAAAAGGATGCTTGGTTGTGTATGTCTTCCCAGTAAAAATTGATTGGTCTAAGATTTCGAATTGTGGCCCGAATAAAGGCGACTCGCCAGCAGATTATCAAGACTGGCTCAAAAATGTATTCAAAAAGTATTCTGACATTGCCATCCCTGGGGGTGGCTCATGAAACTGGAGGTGCTGCTTTTGTGCAGGAATTGTTCCAGAATGTGCAACCTCTATTGATGACTTTGTATCGGGTGGGAAACTAAAAAGGTGGTTGAATTAGTGACAGTCACAAACCATTGTGTGACATCACAAAAAAGAAAGAAATAATCTGACAAATCTAAGGTAATGTCTTTGAAATGACAGAATATGCCACAGAATTTGAAGGGAAGAAGGGAGGGGTTCGAGGAGGTGACAAGGTAGAGGGCGTGTGGGGGAAGGAAATGGGAGGGGCAGGGGAGAAGCCGCAGGTGCAGGAGGGTAATGGTTTGCCTGTGGGCCATTGGGACACTGGAAAACCGATTGTCATGATGCTTTTTCAAATTCACTTTGTCATACCAACCCATCCAATTTTAACAAAGCCACATAAAATCCATATCTTGAATCTAGAACACCAGTGAGGTGCCTACTGTACGCTGAACACCCAGATTCCTGTAGATCAGAACGGTCCTCGTGTTGGTCGTATGGTAAACGGAAAACCCACCACTTGCATTATTAATACTGGTGCAGGCTGGTCTGCTCTAAAAACCTCTAAGTTCCCCACACTACCTCTCTCTGGCTTGTCCATAGATGCAGGTTGCATTTGAAATCAATGTGCCCTACACCACATTTTAACTCCTTTTCTATAATCTTTGGTCCTTCATGGGCAAGCATACTTCCCTTTAAGCCCTTCCTCACCAGCTGATCACTTGGGTTGTGATACTTTGGGCAAATTGAAATGTACTGTTTTCTGTTCCCCTGATGGAGCCTATCTCAATGCTTTATTCACCGAAGAGGAGTGAGAAGTATATGATGAGGGTATACCCTCGGCTTCCCTATTTTACTATGCAATAAACACAAAGAGAGGGGAGACCCAGTTCAGTGTCTGGGTGAGGGTCCAATGATATGATGAAGCATGCCACAGGTCGTACCTGTGTGTGAGGACCATATATATATTATAATATATATATATATATATATATATATATATATATATATATATATAGTTTCATTTTTCACACCATCTCAGAGAAAGTTTACTGTCTGAGAAATTATGAAGCAAGCACCGATTTACCTGGGTGCATTACGCTCATTTGTCTCGGATACAGGCAAGACAGACACTGTCACAAATAACTGGGTCTCCCCTCTCCTTGTGTTTATTGCCTATCTCAATGCACCACAGAGAAGGGAAAACCAAGTCTTTGCAATGTTATCAGCTGTTACTGATAGCCATGAACTGTCCAAATTGTTTTCAGAGTTGCTTGCTCAGGTGCCCTCCATGTTATGACCCACAGGGACCAATGATGCCGGGTGCATTTCAACCATGGACCCTGTAAAGAGAACTATCAACCTGATGAAACAATTGCCTTGGATTCCACTGTATTCTCTAAAGTGTCAAGCCGAGGCATGGATTTGATCAGTCATTGCAGACCTTATCAAACAAAGTGATTTGTTTCTGATTGTTACCAGATATAATACTCCTATCCATTCTATCAAAAGATCAGGAGAGACCAATATGTACAGATTTGCCCAAGACCTGAGGGCAATAAAAAAATTGATTTCCCCTAGCTTCCCTATCGTTCCTAACCCCTTACCATCCTTTTCTGTATCTCTGCAAATGCCCAGTGGTTTGCAGTAGTAGATTTGAGTTCTGCCTTCTAAATACACATCCACAAAGAGAGACAGTTTCTCCTCAGATTCTTATTTAGCAGATATCAGCTTGTGTGATGTAGACACCCTCAAGAATTTGCAGAGGGTCCTTCAATCTTTTCCCAAGCTTTAAACAAAGACTTTGACATCTTAGTCCTACCTGGGAATTTCACTTCAGACCAGTATGTTTATGATGTTTTGCTTGTCTCTGTTACTTTGGACCACTGAAAGATTGACTCTATCTCCTCACTGAATTTGGCATGGCTTTAAAGGAGGAAATTAAATTTTACCTCCCTTAAGGGCGTCATCGTGGGCATTTGAGCTCCGACCGAAAGTGCCACTTATTAGCAGATTGAATTGAAGCCATCTGTAAGTTACCCAGTTTGGTAAGCGTCTCCCAGTTATGAACTTTCTTGGGTATAGCTGGGTACTATATAGAATGGATCCTTTGGTACGCTTTTATGTCAAAGCCCCTGCAAGATTATGTTTGAAAGGAACATCCTGAAGGTTTGCAGTGGGCTAGAAGCCAAACATGCATTTGTTCAAAGTTGCACTGACAATCATCCCTACTACCTCTAACCGCATCCATGAACAGATAGCTCACATCAAGATAAGAGATTGCATGAGATTAAAAGTAGCTTAGACTTGAAAGGGAGCAGCACTTGGTCTTGGATCACTGAATTATTTGGGAAATAGCAAGGAAGGTTTTTGAAATTGTAATATCAGTAATTGTTTTGCGTTGGCTTTTTATGTTTTGTTTAAACCGAACCTATTTATCATTCACCCTGTATGCAAAAATAAAGGTGCAGCCAATGATTATTTACTGGATATTTCTGCTGCTGATGATGATGTTGAATTAAAATGAAACAATGAAGAATTTGAAACAGGAGTGATTAATCTGTATGCAACTGAATTGTTGTAAGTTTTCACCACATGGCGAAAAAGGGTGGCTTGAGAGCACCATTGTAAGTAGACCTAGCTGTTTGTAATAACATTTGTGAATTCATTCTTATTCCTGCTTAAAGCACTACTACAGCCTTCGCGTTATTGCACAATGCACTGCATATTGTTATCCCCTGTTGTACACTCATCATTTAGCCTCACAGTTCAAGTAAGCGCAGCCTCGTTCTGAAGGTGGCACAACAAAGGGAGAACTGCACATTCAGTGAGTCAGACTTCTCTCATACACTCAGGCTAAATGTGCAGGGTGAAATGCTGAACTACAGAATGGCTGTACGTCTAAAATGTGTGATGAAGTGGGGTAATGCAAAGCCTTGACAGGTATTTAAATTATTTTATATGGTTTAATACAAGCAGATAAAAAGAAAAATACATACTCCAGTTTTAATGCTCCAAGATCATTGGTACTCACTCTAGCCACATGCTTAGATTGCTACCGATCTTGCACGGATGTGTATAGATATAATAATGGTGATTAAGTTTCTTCATATGTTAAATAGGGGACAATGTAGTAATGATATATGTTTACTGTCATTTGCAGTTACCCCTGAAGAAGGGCTTTATCAGCCCGAAATGCATTGGGTTCTAATAAACACTGCTTTTTGGACGAATTATGCTTCAGTGCGTGTTCTTGACAGAGGTCCGGATGGGCACATCTCGAGCATGAGAAACTTTGGAAAATAGCACGAAATTCCACGTGTGGACTGAATGGGATTATAATAAAGTGGAATAGAAATATGGAGTATACGTAATACTTGGATTTAAATGGATTATAATGGATGGAGAAATGTGGTATTCCCACCCTAGCTGTGCGACTGGTGTGGGGGCATTAATGTTGCCCCACACAGTATGGTTTAGATTCCATATGCCGGCAGGGCATATCCAGTGAGCACGCATCTCAGGATCAGTACTGGACAAACATGGTTGAAAATACAAAAGAAAAAAGGTGTGCATCCCATCATTCTGTTGTACATTTGTAAAAGAATCCCTACCATGATTCCAACAAGTCTTCTGCGAGCAACTTAAACTGCATTTTGTGTCAAAGATTGCCAACAGTGGCCTAGATATTAAACACAGGTCCCCTGTCCTCCTAAACCCCACCCGTCCCTCGGTCTAGAAATCAGTCCTCTGAATTTATCTTCCTTAGGCCAGATATCTAAGGAATACTTACTGCCTACAATTGCCAAAATAAAGTCGGGTCTCCTTTGGACCCATGTCCTTGTCGGCCATGGCCCATGCAGGTAAGAGCGTTCGGGCGGGGTGGGGGAGGATTTCGACGGACGATGGCGAGGGAAAATTAAATAAATAATTAATTTTCCATCGTCGTCATCCTTCGAAATCCCCACCCACCCGGCCCCACTGCCCCACCACTCTTACCTGCACGGTCGCGGCTGGTCCTTTTACGTTCTTTCATCAGTTGGCCAGAACTATAGCTGACCCCTTATTGTTTTAATAAATTCTTCACATGAACAAGTATGGCTTCCTTAAACCTTTAAAGAAGCAATTGTTCCACATTTCAAAATTACATACAGTGACTCATCGGGACACAAACTATTGTCTGATTTTAATTCTTATAGTTTCTGCCATCATTTCTGCAAAATATATTGTCAGTAATCCTTTACAAGAGGCAAACTTCTTGGCCAATTCACAAGATGACTTTTGCCCAGCACATAACAATGAATCGGTTTTATCTATTTTGGATAGCCTGCCAGTGGACTTGGGCCAGGGAAAATTCAATGCCTTAATTCGCCTGGATCTGTCTGCAGAATTTAATAGAGTACATCATACTATCCTACTTAGCTGTATCGCGCCAGCAGGCTTGGTGGGGAGCGCATTTAATTGGTTTCAGTATTTTCTTACTGGGCGTCATCAAGCAGCAAAGTTGGTAAATTTCACTGCTAGTGAGACCCAAGTCGCGTACGGGTACCACAGGGATCAGATCTTTCCCCTCACTTGCTCAATATTTACGCTGCTCCTCTTGCTTTAACGAGAAATGGCCTGATACTGTGCATGTATGCAGGAGAAACAAACTATTCTGAGACTAGGCAACAACTACTCTTCCCATGAGGCCTTTCAACATCTCATGCTTTTTATTTGGAATGGGAAGCAAATATGCTAAAACTGAATGCCGAAAAATTGTTTAATAATTAATGGGAAATCTGAGCTCTGGCTGCACTCTTACTGGCCACATAAAATGGGACCTCTCCCCACCCCTTCCCCCCTGCTGAAGACTCTCGGAGTCAAATGTTAGCTCATTAACTCTGTCTAGTCCGTTCTCTTCAATGGCCTCATCATGTTTTTTCATTTAAACGATTTGTGGAAATTACTTACTTTTCTGCCAGAGGACCGTAAAAAAAACTGCAATAGCCACAATTATTGGTGCCATATTAGATCATGCCAATGTGCTTGCTTACTAACACCCCTGTGCAGACCAACGCCTGGGGTGGAGCAAAGGGAGGGGAAAACAATACAAACAAGATTTGGGATCACTGAAGAAAAAGTGCAGCCAGTGAAGGTTAAAACTAGCTCGGATGTGTCCCCTGTCGAAAGTTTATCCCTGGGCCATCCGGCTAGGTTTAAAAACGTGAAGGATGGTGGTGATAGAAGTAAATTCGGATTTCTACACCCCTCCTTACTGTATTGTTTTCCCCTCCCCTTTGCTCCACCCCAGGCGTTGCTCTGCGCAGGGGTGTTAGTAAGCAAGCCCAATAAAGAAGCATGTCACAATTTTGTGAGTGAGGGCAGTTTTTCCCCACTGAGCACGTGCCACTTTCTAAAAATACACTTTCCTACTCCTTTCGGTGTGCTATAGTTACTGATTGGGGAGGTCGGAGTAGGGATGTTACCTATCCCCCCTTCTGGTGTGTGATTTCTATTTTAAGCTGACTACATTTTTAAAAAGAACCACTTCAGATTTCGACAGTTGGAGAGTTGCGAGGTGGAGCAGTCAATGTTTCCTCTTGCAAAGTGGTGTGGGCTAGAATGTTTACGCACATAACACGTAAATAATTATGTCCAAGCAGTATTATTCCTTTTCCTTTCAGAGTTATTTTTCAAGAAAACAATATCAGACTTTGTATTAAGAGAACATCCTTAGTAATTTTAATACCTTTTAGGACATTACATTTCTGAAGGTACATCGTGTTATCCTGTAACAAAGGATGCACAAGAAGATACAGCAGTGCAGGCGCACCGGCCCCCTGCTGAGGACGGGCTGCACAGGAGCAGCAGTGGGACTGGGGCAGTGAGGTCCACCCTGGCCTTGAGGTCACGCTCAACGAGAAGTCATTGCTGGTGCTTGACTGGGTCTCAGTTTAAGATCTCAATCTGGGACCTTCCCATGACAATGCTGATCATTGCTGGACTGGGCTGAACAGGAGAGGGTCTCTGTTCTAACGGCAGCCTTCCTCCTCTTCTCCTTCAGATGCAGCAGTGTCCTTTCCTGAGTCCTTGGCTTGTCTTCCCCAGATTTAAAAAAAAAAAAAAAAAGACAGTCAAAGATTCTGCCACTGCTCCCCTTATGCCTTCACACAAATGTGCAAATGACCTTAAGGTTAAAAGGTAAATAGTGGATAAGAAAAGGGAATCCGCTTAAATTCAGTGGAGTGTTAGCTGGACTCTAATCAATTGGGGAGAGGATGTAGCCTTACAGCTAGAGCTGTCGACCTTGAAGTTGAGGAACTGGGTTCGAGTCTCGGCAACGACGCTCAACATCCTGTGATTCTGGGCAAATGACTTAATCTCCCTGTGTCCAACATAAATGAATGTGTCCGTCTGTAACCAACTGGTGCTCATGTAAAGCGCTCTGATCTAGTTCGCACTATATAAAACTCAACAAAAAAATTGACTACTCTGATTCAAAGCTGGCCCCAAACATTCATGGGGAGCGAATTATGACAAAGCGTATTTACTTTGAGGGCCACAGCTCCATGCAACGAGTTCCAGGGTGAGTATTGCTTCCAGAGCTTATTTGCACATGACTAGTCAATGAGGTGTAATTCTTGTTTTCCTCTCTCTGTATAACCGAGCAGAACACGAGGTGCGGGGGATGAGCGCAAGGGGCATATATCTGTGTAGAGTGTAAACTCTTCCCATACCTTCGGACACACTCATTACTCAGCCTTTGGTCTTGTCAAGTCAGTTGACCTGCTGGAACTAGCCTGGTCAAGGACCAGTGATCACAAAACATCCTTATTACAGCTTTAAATTAAATAAGAATCCAAAACCAGACTCATGCTCGTCTGTGCAACCAATCTCGAGGGTGGGGGAGGACATGCAGGAAGTAGGGAGATACCATCAGTGACTACCTCTAAACCCAATGAGGCACCCAACACCATTCAGGCTCCATAAATAGGCGAGAGTGACAGCCCACCAGTATCCTAACTCTTATGTGCACAAATATATTCATATACACAACATGCAATGAGGGTGAATGGGGGGGGGTCACTTGTGGCATTCTACACAGGTTTGTATTTATTTTCACTGTTTATACCCTCACCTTGGTGAAAACATTTTGCCTTGGTGAGTATTTATAAAATAAAATCACAATTTCTTTGAAATACACGCTCGCCATTGCCAACTAGCCCTTTTCATATGAACCAAATATTAGGAAATTGGGCAGTTATCACATATCCTCCCAGGGGTCTAGTCCCACACATAAATTGTTTTTTGCCAATCGTGTCGACAATTGTTTAGACATATGTCCACAGAAAAATCCTTTTGTATTCTGTAAGGAAATATATTTTGTTTATATCATTCATTTCTCCATTTCTGACAATTTGAGCACAATTGTTATTAGTAGGTTCTGTTCCATGCATTTTGAACAATGTCAAGCATTTACTTGTAATGTCTATACATTTTGCAGCCACCACTACTTTATCCAGATATACAATTGATAGAGTTCTGCAGGCGATAGGGTAAACAAATATAGTTTTGCTCAATGTGAACAATTTATATTACAGTAAAAAATGTTCTATGTAACACAATCCCTTTAGATGGCATGCTCTGAAGTTACCTCTAATACTTTTCTCCTACTCTGTGATTATGATTCAGCAACAAACAGAGAAGTAAAAGGAATTTGAAATTCAAGTTAATTTTTTTGTCCACATTCGGATTTATTTTGTCCAAAATGTAATTACTGATTTTTAAGTCTCTTCCCAGAGCATATCACATCATGCTGATATGGCCCTGCGCCAGCTTCTATGGCATGTAGTACTGAGTGCTTATATATTGATGGTGTTGCTGCATAACATTTGTTAACCAGGAAGAACTGATTACTGTCTTAATTATTTCAGCCGCCATTTTTAAACACACTTAACTGGAAACCATGCATGCAAAGGTGTTTTTAGGTCTCGCGTGGCGTTGCAGCGCAAAGCGCTGCTCGCCTCCGCGAGAGATTTTGTGAGAGAGGTATTTCAGAAGGGGGCTTGAAGCCCCGCCCCTCATTTCCATTGGCTGGCGTCACCGTTTATCCTAAACGGTGGCCTGCCATTGGAAATGAGGGTTTTTTGTGGACGCCCTTTGGCCTCCGATCCGGACTGGGTCGCCTGCTTTGCTGCTGTCGCAAAGCACTTTCTTATCTTTATGGGGCCATGTGTTTCTAATTAGAAACACATGGCCCCATAAAGACAAGAGATCAATGCTTGTTTTATATTAACGCGTATTTCTGTGCATCACGGTGTTCTCATCACTGCATGAAATAAATGCTATAAGTAACGGTATTCCGTCACCTATTGGCTCGTTTAAACTCATCTTCCTTCCAGTCTTCAGAGCTTGTTGCACCCATTCCCTCTTGAAGCTGGCTTCTCTCCTTAACTCCTCGCTGCTGACATCAGCCGCTCATACCTCCGCTCTCGTCTCATGCTAACTTTCAGCAGTCTCTTCTCCTCCGCCCTTCTTCCCTCTCTCCCCTCCAGTCATCAGAGCTTGTTGCATCCATTCCCTCTTGAAGCCGGCTTCTCTCCTTAACTCCTCGCTGCTGACATCTGCCGTTCATACCTCCCTCCACTCTCGTCTCATGCTGTCTCTCAGCAGTCTCTTCTCCTCCGCCCTTCTTCCCTCTCTCCCCTCTCTCCCCTCCAGTCTTCAGAGCTTGTTGCGTCCATTCCCTCTTGAAGCTGGCATCTCTCCTTAACTCCTTGCTGCTAACATCAGCCGCTCATACCTCCACTCTCGTCTCATGCTGTCTCTTAGCGGTCTCTTCTCCTCCGCCCTTCTTCCCTCTCTCCCCTTCAATCTTCAGAGCTTGTTGCTTCCATTCCCTCTTGAAGCCGGCTTCTCTCCTTAACCCCTCGCTGCTGA
Organism: Calotriton arnoldi; assembly: GCA_963921515.1. Lineage (NCBI taxonomy): Eukaryota > Metazoa > Chordata > Amphibia > Caudata > Salamandridae > Calotriton > Calotriton arnoldi. The sequence goes on from CAWUFW010003247.1 coordinate 1,410,168, forward strand.
CATCTGCCGTTCATACCTCCCTCCACTCTCGTCTCACGCTGTCTCTCAGCAGTCTCTTCTCCTCCTCCTCCCTTCTTTCCTCTCTCCCCTCCAGTCATCAGAGCTTGTTGCATCCATTCCCTCTTGAAGCCAGCTTCTCTCCTTAACTCCTCGCTGCTGACATCAGTAGCTCATACCTCCGCTCTCGTCTCATGCTGTCTCTCAGCAGTCCCTTCTCCTTCACCCTTCTTCCCTCCAGTCTTTAGAGATTGTTGCTTCCATTCCCTCTGGAAGCCGTCTTCTATCCTTAACTCCTCGCTGCTGACATCAGCCGTTCGTACCTCCGCTCTCGGCTCATGCGGTCTCTCCAGCGGTCTCTTCTCCTCCGCCCTTCTTCCCTCTCTTCCTTCTCTTTCCTTCAGTCTTCCGAGCTTGTTGTATCCATTCCCACTTGAAGCTGACTTCTCTACTTAACTCCTCGCTGCTGACATCAGCCATTCATACTTCCGCTCTCGGCTCATGCTGTCACTCCATCAGTCTCTTCTCCTCCGCACTTCTTCCCTCTCTTCCCTCCAGTCTTCAGAGCTTGTTGCCTCCATTCCCACTTGAAGATGACTTCTCTCCTTAACTCCTCGCTGCTGACATCAGCCGTTCATACCTCCGCTCTCGGCTCATGGTGTCACTCCAGCAGTCTCTTCTCCTCCGCCCTTCTTCCCTCCAGTCGTCAGAGCTTGTTGCTTCCATTCCCTCTTGAAGCTGTCTTCTATCCTTAACTCCTCGCTGCTGACAGCCGTTCATACCTCCGCTCTCGTCTCATGATGTCTTTCAGCAGTCTCTTCTCCTCCGCCCTTCTTCCCGCTCTTCCCTCTCTCTCCTTCAGTCTTCAGAGCTTGTTGTATCCATTCCCACTTGAAGCTGACTTCTCTCCTTAACTCCTCGCTGCTGACATCAGCCGTTCATACCTCCGCACTCGGCTCATGCTGTCTCTCCTACAGTCTCTTCTCCTCTGCCCTTCTTCCCTCTCTTCCCTCCAGTCTTCAGAGCTTGTTGCCTCCATGCCCACTTGAAGATGACCTCTCTCCTTAACTCCTCGCTGCTGACATCAGCCGTTCATACCTCTGCTCATGGTGTCACTCCAGCAGTCTCTTCTCCTCCGCCCTTCTTCCCTCTCTTCCCTCCAGTCCTCAGAGCTTGTTGTATCCATTCCCTCTAGAAGCCGGCTTCTCTCCTTAACTCCTCGCTGCTGACATCAGCCGTTCATACCTCCGCACTCGGCTCATGCGGTCTCTCCTGCAGTCTCTTCTCCTCCGCCCTTCTTCCCTCTCTCCCCTCCAGTCATCAGAGCTTATTGCATCCATTCCCTCTTGAAGCCGGCTTCTCTCCTTAACTCCTCGCTGCTGACATCTGCCGTTCATATCTCCCTCCACTCTCGTCTCATGCTGTCTCTCAGCAGCCTCTTCTCCTCCGCCCTTCTTCCCTCTCTCCCCTCCACTCATCAGAGCTTGTTGCATCCATTCCCTCCTGAAGCCGGCTTCTCTCCTTAACTCCTCGCTGCTGACATCAGCTGTTCATACCTCCGCTCTCGGCTCACGTGTCACTCCAGCAGTCTCTTCTCCTCCGCCCTTCTTCCCTCTCTCCCCTCCAGTCTTCAGAGCTTGTTGCGTCCATTCCCTCTTGAAGCTGGCATCTCTCCTTAACTCCTTGCTGCTAACATCAGCCGCTCATACCTCCACTCTCGTCTCATGCTGTCTCTTAGCAGTCTCTTCTCCTCCGCCCTTCTTCCCTCTCCCCCCTTCAATCTTCAGAGCTTGTTGCTTCCATTCCCTCTTGAAGCCGGCTTCTCTCCTTAACCCCTCGCTGCTGACATCAGCCGTTCATACCTCCGCTCTGGGCTCATGCGGTCACTCCAGCATTCTCTTCTCCTCCGCTCTTCTTCCCTCTCTCTCCTTCAGTCTTCAGAGCTTGTTGCATCCATTCCCTCTTGAAGCTGGCTTCTCTCCTTAACTCCTCGCTGCTGACATCAGCCATTCATACCTCCGTTCTCGGCTCATGCTGTCACTTCATCAGTCTCTTCTCCTCCGCACTTCTTCCCTCTCTTCCCTCCAGTCTTCAGAGCTTGTTGCCTCCATTCCCACTTGAAGATGACCTCTCTCCTTAACTCCTCGCTGCTGACATCAGCCGTTCATACCTCCGCAATCGGCTCATGCTGTCTCTCCTGCAGTCTCTTCTCCTCCGCCCTTCTTCCCTCTCTCCCCTCCAGTCATCAGAGCTTATTGCATCCATTCCCTCTTGAAGCCGGCTTCTCTCCTTAACCCCTCGCTGCTGACAGCCGTTCGTACCTCCGCTCTCCTCTCATGCTGTCTCTCCTGCAGTCTCTTCTCCCCCCCCCTTCTTCCCTCCAGTCTTCAGAGCTTGTTGCATCCATTCCCTCTTGAAGACGGCTTCTCTCTGTATACTGCGGGGGCTGCACAAATACAATTGCAATTAGTGCACAGATGGGCAGACTAAGGCCTTGCAAAGCAATCACTTCACGCATTTCTTTCGTTTTATCATATTTCTTTCTAAACGTTTACAGATAGACGCAAATATGAAAGCTACATTATAAAATATATGTGAAGGGCAAGGTAGAATTTGATACTAGATCAATATTGTCAGGCACAGCAGGTTTGTTGTTATGCCTGCCTTGCCGTGCTACTCTGGCCTAATATGGCCTCCTGCTTGTGCCTTCTCTCCTTAGAACTATTTGCTCCGGAAGGGTTTGACGCAGACATTTGTAAATCCATTTAAGGGTTTTGTCTTCATCACGTCATCAGGGAGGTTGCTATGCCCATTCAGTATCCTCCGTGTAAATATACCTGATTCTTGTACACTACTTAATGCCTATGCAATAACATTGCAATATGCACCCCTTTTTCCCAGTATGTACTTTTTCAAATTGTCACCTACGACTTGCATTTGAACCAGGTACCAATGTAGTATTCCACTCCTAGACAATCTTTGATTGGTCGTTGAACTCATGGAGATACAGCCTTTAATCTTTAGCATGGCACAATTTTCGGCGCAGGGTCTCGCGATGAGCGCTTTTCAAAACAATGACTATAGTTCTCAATCTTAAGAGCCTCTGGAGAAGCGTGGCTTCTCAAAGCTCTTGCAGGATGCAGTCACCACAATAGTAAACCAGCATTTGCAATGCAATAGGTCTCGCAGTTACACGAGTTAAAGCTATTGGCATTGTAAATGACAATGCCTTTTATTTATGTTTTTAAAACGAAAACAAATATAAAAGGCATTGTTATTTGCAATGTCAATAGCTCAAACTCGCGTAAATGCGAGACCTATTGCATTGCAAATGCTTGTTCTGTTTGTGTCAAGGACTGGACAGAGTGCGGGTCTGTCCAGCTTCCTTCTTAGGAAACGGTGACTGCTTCCGGTAGCCCCGGCATCACCCTCCGCAGTATTACACATGTGAAAGGTTGACGTGTGAAAGGCGTCCGTTGTGTCCTTAAGAGGGTCTAAGATAGGAGGGGAAAACGAGTAAAATAAAAACCTCCTTGGCAGTCTGTCAATATTTGCTTGAAAATGATAACAGCCGCACTGCGCCCATTCCCGGAACCGTACCCTACTTATGTATCTGTATTACTACACACAGCCAACAGTCATTGTTTTTGTGGTGGTTGTTGGCCGCAGTTTTATTACTCATTACATACGTCATATTTGTACAACTCCCCTGGACACCTTCTCGGAGCCGGGGTCATAAATCATGATCATACATTATCACAATTGGGTATCACTCAGTGTCATTTGGACATCATAAATCATCAGGTATCATAAATCATTCTGTCACAAATCTGTCATCATTTTGTTGTCATAAATCATTCTGCATGAGCATCATAAATCATCCGCCAATCGGCTATTATTTGTTGTCATAAATCACTCTGCCTGATCATCATAAATCAGCAGCCATAAATCATGGTCATAAACCATCGGGATGTCATAAATCATTCTGTCACAACTCTGTCATCATTTTGTTGTCATAAATCATTCTGCATGGGCATCATAAATCATCAGCCATAAATCATCGGCTGGTCATAAATCACTGGTTAGTCTTTTGCTCATTTGCATATCCTAGGGTCGTAAATCACCCTGACAGCTCGTAGATTGTTCTTTGTTGTTTTCCACGCCCCTATCGCCCATGGTGAGAGGAGACAGTGCTGTAAGACTCCGAACAGGACACAAGCGTGCCACGACATAATGACAAGGACGGAGCAGAGCACACCATGGCGTTTGTGGGAGGATTGCCATCAGAGCTTACCAGACGTCGGCCTCCCGGAAATACAGCTAGAGGTGGGTATCCTAGCGCTCGAGGGGAGCGATGGCATGGGCAGGTCCACAGAAAAAGCAGCAGGAGGCGCAAAGGGACGACACAGGGTAGGGGGAGCCGCAGGAAGACGGAAGCCTCCCTGGCGGCGTGGCGGAAACTTTACCCGGAGCCAGGCCCCAACTCGCTACCTTGCTAGTCTCTCCTGCGCCCTGCCGTCTGGCGGGGGCTGGGCTGCGAGTGCCGTCTCCGTTTGCTACCCCGATTTTTTTTGTCAGGCGCACTCACCCAGCCGTGAGGCATCCCCGAGTGAGTGGCCCTCCTTCTACACACCGCCCTGTCGGTGTGTTTCTGTAACCAAACCAATACCCCTTTTGTTTCCGCCACGCCGCCAGGGAGGCTTCCGTCTTCCTGCGGCTCCCCCTACCCTGTGTCGTCCCTTTGCGCCTCCTGCTGCTTTTTCTGTGGACCTGCCCATGCCATCGCTCCCCTCGAGCGCTAGGATACCCACCTCTAGCTGTATTTCCGGGAGGCCGACGTCTGGTAAGCTCTGATGGCAATCCTCCCACAAACGCCATGGTGTGCTCTGCTCCGTCCTTGTCATTATGTCGTGGCACGCTTGTGTCCTGTTCGGAGTCTTACAGCACTGTCTCCTCTCACCATGGGCGATACATGAAAATCAAAATTGGGAGATAGTCAGATACTGGTCATGGCGGCGCGTTCCAACATACGTTACTTAAATACATCCTCTCTTCACCCATACGCCTGGCGGGCTCCCCCGATGGGGACCCCTGCGAAACTAGTAACCCTGAAAGGTGTTCTTCCGGGTGTACTACCCCCTCCACTGTACTTTTTCTTACTCTGGGAGGAAGAAAACCCAAGATTACGCTGCCGGGGGCGGAGGGCACCTGGCCCCACGTATATGAAAGAGATTATTAATTTGTTCCTGCCAATTTGGAAGGGACCCCCCCTTGTGGGCCCTTGACTTAGTGTTTTTTTTTCTTCTCTTCTCCCAGAACCATGGAGTTTGCAGTAACTCTTTTCCTCCTATCGTATTGGAAATTCTTAGCTAATTTTTTATTTTTTTTTCCAAGCGCGCCCCATGAACTGGAAAGTTTGTATATATTCTCCCTGCAACATTCTTGAAGTTCCTTTGTTAAACTAACAACTGTATCCCTTTTATTCATTTATATAATTATTTATGTTTTGCAGATTTATATGGCGCGAACTTGGCCTGAAGGGATTGGAGCGCTTTACCTGAGCATCAGTTATGTTTCACAAGGACACCTTCATTATTTCTGTGGGCCCGGGGAGCATAAGTGATCTGCCCAGAATCACAACCACATACATTACTTAAATAACACCCTCCACTTACAGCTCCTGCTGCCCAGGACTGAGGCGATTCACAAGTCTGCCGGGTGTTCTGCCTCTTTTCGCCTTAGCTTCCCAGCCTTCCACCCACCCAGTCTCTTATTTCAAGAGACGCTTGTGTCCAATTCTTTCCCCCTCGCCTTGGTGTCTGGGCCGGGAGCTAATACGAGTGTCTCTCTCCTGTGGGATTTGGCTACGCTGGATGAAATCTCCTTTTGTTAGCCGGCGCTGTTGCCAACCGCACCCCCACATCCACTACTAGCACTGGTCTTAGACCCTCACTTATTTTGTTAGGCGCGGTGAAATCACCAGCCGCTTACGGCCCCAGACGCCCCCTTCTGACCTCGTCCAGCTCCTGGAGAACTGGGCAGAGTATATTATGATATATTATAATATTTGTTATATTAGATTGAAGCTACCTTCGCCAGAGAATCTGGCTAGAATGTGTTTTCCTTACACTAGTTACAATTTAGCTCCCTTCTGTCGCCTTGCAGAATTCTGTGGCAATACGCGCGTTGTCAATACATAATAACCTTTGGCCTTTCACTAAGTGTGAATTATAGAAATAACCCGCCTTAAGAAATTGTTACTTGGATTTATTTGCTGCTTGAGAGCCGCTTGTGCTCGTGTTTAGCATCACATCCATCCACAACTCGATTGATAACTATTCCACTTTGGCTGCCCACATGCTGACAGCTATGCATGGTAGTTTGCTGCCCTTGTGAACTGAACATTAGTGCTTGCCCTGGTGAAAACTTGGTTCGCCCTTTATGGTAACCCAAAAACACTATAGGTGTACAATACCATGTATAATTGTTTGAATGATACTATGGTGGTTCCTTCACCCTGACATTACAGTGCATATGCCTTTTTCTCTCACATGTACCTTTCTTCCAATGTACACCCCCTTGCCAAACCTCTCCTACCGAGAGAAACTCGAACACCGAAACGCTGCTCTAATCTCAAGCAATTACTCTTCCAAGTAAGAGCACAGTCCAGTATTGTCACTCTTCTAACTGAGGCAGCCAGCCCTTCCTGTGGACGAGTGTGGAATTCTACATGCACCTGACAGAGCTTTCTGCCAACCATGTCTGCCTGGCGGGGGCTCCCTCTCTGAAATGCTAGCAGGCGTAAGTGGAACCTTACTTGTCTTGCCCCCAGCACTGATCGAAAACGGCAAACCAGGTCTATGGCAACACTCACGAGGGATCACATTTTTGCCCAACCTGGACTATATCTGACCAAGGTTTGAAAACGGCCTATTTCAGTCTCACTTGAACGAGTGTATAACCTTTTTTTTTTTTTTTCTTTTTAGTTTCGTATAGCGCAAACTTGGCCCGAAAGCACCAGAGCGCTTTACCCGAGCACCAGTTGTGTTGCCTAAGGGCATTCTTGTTAGATACGGGGAGCTTAAGTGATTTGCCCAGCATCACCGGATGTTCAGCGTCAACGCCGCGACTGGAACCTTGTTCACCAGATGCGTGGGCCCCCCGCCCTAGCCGTTAAGCCAGTTCCCCGTCCGTAGTCTTAAAAACTCTTTAGATGGGCACCAGATACATCACACAAGAACACATTCATTGTTTGGAGGGCACGGGGAGATGGAGTGATTTGCCCAAAATCACAGGATGCTGATTGCTGAGCCGACGCCGGGGACCGAACCCTGTTCCCCAGCTCCAGAGTCGGCAGCCGTGACCGTAATGCCACAACCTCTCCTTCCTTTAGTTTACCTTTGGAGAAGCTCAAGACCTTTTTCCGTCACCCACTGTCCTTTTGGTGTCCCCGTTTCCACAGCTGTGCCCCAACACCTGATTTGGCCATACTTTTCTTTAGATAGTCAATGGCATCTGAATTTTCTCTTTAGCTGCGCCCTATACTGAGGCTCAAGTAAGTAACTCCTGCCTCTTCATCTGCTTTCGAGTCACAGCATTTCTAACGCTAGTACTGCGACTAAACTTGCGAAGCTGCAACGCGATGCTGCATAAATGCCTCTTTTGACAAAGAATAGACAGGGCCTCGATGCCTTTCTTTAAAGGGTTAGCCAATATTTCAAACAGAGAAACAGTTCGGTTTATGAACGCAATTCTACTGCTTTTACATGAAACATACACAGTGCCCGGGGATGTTTATAGCGTGCACAACCTGATACGGGTTTTCGAATATTCTGAGATCGCAACCAGCCATAAACAGGGTGACAACAAATACTCAGTTACCGCGAAACACCTCCGAAGAACTCATGTAGTGAGCAATAAAAACCCACAGCGTCGATCCGCGAGGAGCCCAGAGTGAGCGAGGAAGCGGCTGTGACTACATGTAACTTTCCCTGCGCGGTCCATATCTCCCCTCCTGTACGTGCCTGTCCTGCTCGCGCTCAAGGACTCGGCCAATCTCCTTTTGCAAATAGAACTATGCTTTATATTCCACTAGTACTACCGGCGTGACTATATCAATAATGCCGGAAATGCATCTGTCCTGCGCAGCGAGAGTATTATTTATTTATGTATTTTTGATTTTCGTGTGCCCCCCCCAGACCAGCGCGGCGATACCGCCGAGGACCCACTGCACCTGGCGACCCCCCTCAACCACGGAAGGCGCGGGAGACTGCCTTCTTCCGTTCCAATGTAGCCTGCAAGCACCGAGGGGTTTTTTTTTTTTTTTTTAAATGGCCCGGACGCGTACCCACAGTTGACCCTGGACTATTCCAAGCCCCAAAATAGACAATGCGCAGCAGTTGCAGATACTAGGAGGGCCTGTACCCAAGCAGCAGCACAACTTAATTCAAACATAGTTTCGGGGTTCAAACCCGTGTCATCGAACCAGTCCCGCATTGCTGCAGCTAGCACTCAGACCCACCTCGCCACCACCATTGCCCTGCTCCGCCCGGTTCGTCGCCGGAGCCGAGAGTCTCCTCCACCGATGCCTGGGGGAGCTGCAGGACAAACCTCGGGCCTCCGGTCCCGCCTCGCCGTGACCCTCCAAGTTCCGGCCAAGCCGCCTCCTGGTCGCCGGGCGCCTGCTGGTCAGGGTCACTCTGCCCTTCGTCGCCGTCACCCCAGGATGCCGCGATGCCCACCCCGAACCTGGGTGCTGCGCGTCTGGTCGAGAGCCCATCCTCGCCCTTCGCTGTTCCATGGGCCTGGAGGAGCGCTGTTTGACGACCGCATTCCCGCACACGGGTGCACGAACACCGGGCGGCAGACACAGAGGGGGATGGCTCGATCCCTGTAGGCTGGAGACAGCAACTTCGCGATGAGCCCGGTACGCCAACTCGAAATCCGTTGGCGCCGCTCCCCAGCTCCCTGATGTAAAGGTGAGCTGCCCAGGGGAGCGTCGCCTTATATCCTCCTCCCCCTTTCTCTCTTCCCTTTGTTCTTGGGAAGGGGGAGATGAGGCCCTCGGGCGCTTCTTGCCGTGCAGCTTTTCCCGGCGGCGCAAACCAGCGCTAACCGGATCCGTTCCCTGTGGCTCTGGCGGCCGTTATGGCGCCGGCCCTCGAGGCCCCTTCGGGGCGGCCTCTGCTAAGAACTGTGTTGCAGTCGATCAGCTCGGCACCAAACTCACAGTGCCACCAAGAAGAGAGAGGACCCAGCCAAAGAATCCAGGAAAATAAAATAATTGGAACCCAGCTGCCAAAGTGCCAAGAACCAGGACAAAAATCAAATAAAAATTGATGATGAATGTGACAAAAAATAGTGAGCAAAAGCGTTGGGGGACATCTTCCTGTGACAGTTGTGTCCCTCATGTATGGTTTAAACAGGAGCTGACATAACACCAAAGACTCATACTTCATTTTGAATTGGGAATTTGCAATAGTGTCTTAAGGGAAAGATACCATCTTGGGAAGGGTAGGTCATATGCCTGACCTTGCCTCTAACTTCAGAATCATGGTGTCCACTGAACACGTGAAGAAGACAACCACGTTGGACATCCTACCCGCTGCCAGATTCTGCAGGCCTCTGCTCCCTACGCTGACTTCCACTTACCACAGAACACCCCTCCAAGTGCTCACAATCATAGAATCATCAGCGTGGCCAAGCCGCAAGAGCGCCCGCTTTCTTCTGGGCATGGGGTCCAGCAACTCTGTCCTCTAACCACAGACAGTCTCTGGTGAGCCCTGGGCACATTTGTGACAGTTTCCTGTACTGAAAAAATATTTATAATTCGGCTATACAGCCTTATGTGACTCAAAATTAACCACTTCCTATGTTACTTTTTTTGATATCGGTGTTGGTCTTTCAGTCACTATTAGCTTTAGTGGGAGTGCCCACTAGTGGGATTTACTTGTACACACAGCATAATTTTTGGGCCATGTCTCCTGCCATTGAATGATTACATTTACCCAAACCTTTCCTGTGCAGATCAACATTTATATTTTCATAAGCACTACAAACAAAACATAGTTAGTAGTGTTGCAGCACAATTCAATAAGTCGCTATGCAATTCTGTTAAAAACATTGGATCTGGTTCAAAAACTGCATTTTGTAGTACAGAAAGTAGTACGGCAGTAGTACTACTCGCATGCGACAAGATTCATACCGCAACCTACGGCCAGTGACCTGCGCCTCCGCTGCTACTATCTTAACTGTGAAGATCTCCACAACAGTGGTTGAGCTCTCCGCATGCATAGGTGCAAGTTTTAGTAGTAAATGTGGAGGGACTGATGGAGAATGGAGAAAATCTACTGCTGAATGGGAAGGGTTTAGGGAAATTTAAGGAGGGGTTTAGAGAGGGACATGCTAATACAAACATACACCCACAAAAAGATAAGACCATTGCTCTTCACAAACCACACTTCTGTACACCCCTTTAGGTATCAGCGCAGGTATAAATGTACTCCATCACAGCCTTAGAGTAAGTAAAGCACCACACATAGCCAACTAATGAGTCTGCAGAGACTCTCAAATTTTCACAGATCTGTGAATCGTAAAATCTCGGTGAAATTCACGTAAGTGCATTATGAATGTGATTAATTTTCCATTGGCCAAAAAAACAGTTCTTTTATGCAGTGATTTAGTTTTTTACACACCATAATGTGATGTGCATATGCAGCTTTCTATTGGTGATATGCCAAGCATGTCATAACATGCCTAGCCATATCACTAATAACTATGCTCCACGCTTGTTGATTTTGCCAATTGGAGTACCCCAACCAGGAGGAGCAGGGCCTTGTCTTTCTGCTGGCATTGCAGTAATGCACTACCCGCATCCCTTGCCCCCTGAGCTCATCACACACCTGCATATACTCAGCTGCAGGAGAAGGTACGTGTGCAGGAGGTGCCTATTATGGGCCCAAGTATTACTAGCCCGCATTTGACCATGGTGCTCCGAGCTGTCTCCAATGGGACGAGAGAGGAGGAATTTAAAGGAGTCTGGAGTTGAACTGCAGCTGCCACGCACAAGTCATCCTGAGAAAGAGCTAATTTACCTTCATAAGGAGCAACTGGTCACCAGGGTGCTTCTGGAAAAACAATTTGGAAACCAAAAAGAACAGAAGCACTTTTATCTTCAAATTTATCAAATCTAATTCAGGCATATTATGGAAGCAAATGTTAATCACATATTCTCTTTTCAATACCAATGTAGTACAAAAGACATGGATAAATCATATTATGACGGAGTCACGCATTTCTGTAGAAAATTCAGTCAGCCCAGCCAATGCGTTTCGACTGTGAGGACTTCATCAGGGCTGAAAATTTAAAAATGCAAAAATACATATAAATACATTTTACAAATATTGACAGATACAATTTTACAGGTGCTGTGAAAACTTAATACAACGTGACTCCAAACAAAACCACCTATTTAACAATAATTAATAAAAGACAAATGTAACTACCCCAATTACATAACAAATCCTAACAAGTTTTTTCCTAAAGACACCAAATGTGTACATCTTAGCAATACTTGCACAGCTGTGGGTAGCTAACAGCATTACAGATCACACCAGCGTTGTGCCTAGTGGGCCACCTCGCACAGACTGCAAACTAGACAGGTACAAAATGCACTGTATTGATGCAGAAGTTTATTCTAGCTCGCTTATGATCTGTTAATCAGTACACTAAGACACGAAATAGCCACAAACCGTAGTGATTGATGCAACAATATCCTCAGGGGTCTGACTTCAAAGCACTCCCATAAAAAATAATGAAGGCAAGACAACACAAGTACACTCCTTAGGACTCATATTAAATAAATGAAATTAGTCTGACATTTAAATAGTTTAGTATTTTTTTAGTGATAAAAAATTATGTATAGAGTAATTATTTCACTATTTTACAAAGGTAATAAACTTCCATTTAAAAAAACTAAACTTTTAAATGCTTGTTAAATAATTTACAATTATTTAAATTAATCACAACTTGTACCAAAAGGTACTGAAAACTAAATAAAAATAAAAATGTTGGTGAGGTTGGTATTTTTTTTAAAGTTTAAAAATTATTATAAATTTAAATAGTATATTTCAAATAACTTATTATTTACTAGAAAATTATTTGCTGAGTTACTGTGCTGTAATATTTTATTTTATTAGTTCGAGATCAATAATATTTTTTAATTAATTTACATTTATATCATAAATCAAAATATTTTTTTAAACAATAGTAATCTTTAATAATTTTCACTATACTGTCCCATAGGGAGATCTCCACCAACCAGTGAAAAAATACTGGTAGTAACTTTACACTCTTTACACAACTTTACATGTAAGTCTATGCCAAGGTGTAAATCTCCACCCTGGAATGATGAATAGCAAAACATGGAAAGTTAAGCCTAGGTCTAGTAGTAAGGTTTCTCAAACATGTTTCTCTTTCATACAGTAATAACTTTCTATCTCCCCCTTGCAGTGGTGGAGCTTCATCTATTATCTGAAACGTAATTTAAGTTAACGTGTGACCTTTTTAGGTCTGGGTTTGGACAGCACAGGTGTCTAACAAACCTATTGCTAACAAACTTAGAGTGGGCTTTGGGTGTACCCCTTTCAACCATTGGCTTTCTTCAACCAGCCTCTTTGAGTCATTGGCTTGTGGCTTTGTCAGCCCTGTCTTGACTCAGCCCAGTGAAGTTGTCATGTATCACCTAATGCTATTGGCTGTTTGGTTGTATTCTTCCACTTAAATGTTTGCATTGAATTCTATGTAGGACTACTTTACAACTATAGTTCTCTCTGCCTGCTCCTGCAGGCTCCTTCCTGTGTGTCTCACTCTAATGCACCAATGTTTGCCTTAAAAGTGTCTTGCACTTATAACTTGAAATTTCTTGTAATGATATTTGATTTATGTTCCGTCTATCTTTGGTTGTTCTTGTTGAATGACCACCACAAAATATACCACATGGGAAACTAAGTGTGGATATAGTGTGCATTGACTTGCCCATGTAAACAATACTTTGATCTTAATCTCTTTTCCGGTGTGCGTGGGTGAAAACTTATTACTACTTTGGTAATATTTTTACAGAGGGATCACTTCAGGGAAGGCTAGGTGTCCTTTTGTCTTTTGCTCAACTCCTTATTTTTGAGTATATCCTTCTCTCCACTCATATTTTATCCTGTAAGTTAGATGATCTTTGGTATACAAATATTGGAGGGATAGAGAAAAAATGCAACTGGATATCTTGTGTAATTATTTCCAAATGATTCTGAGTAATTATATCCTATGTTGAAAAAGGCACATTTATGTATATACCTAGTTTTCTCCCTCTTCACCGTTGGTACTAACTTAATCATGAGTTGTGATCTATACTTCTGTGAAACTCTTATTTTTTTCTTCTTGTAGCCACACTTCAGTGTTTCCTCTTGGGCTAAATTGTCGCATCAATTTCTCCCAGTGCCTGTAGATGTTTTTCTTCATCTGAATACATCTCGTATATCGCAAAATCTGGCTGTAAGTCAACCCTTTTTGTAAGAGTAGTTGATTGGAAGATTTTAGCATGCATATTATGTGTCCATCCGTGCGTTTGATATAAATTTATGCTTCAAATTTGCAGTTTATTGGTGTTATTACCAATGCAAAGCATTCGTTTTTTGATTCCCAACTGTCAGGATACTTTGAATTCGTATGTCCATATTTTACCGTTCCAGCACTTCTGTGTTTATGAATTCTATGTAGTGCTTGCCATTTAAGATGGCAAAACAGAATATCAACAGGCTGCTATTTGGGTAGATAAGAGACTTAAGAACTCATTCCAGTAAGTAGATTGGCCTAAAAATTAAGGTCTTCGTCATGTGTGGATTCCAATTTGTTTGATCAGATAAAAATGAACTTGAATATCCAATTCCTTATATTGGTCTGTTAGTAGCAGAGTCATAATATTAGAGCAGGTGTCCTGTATTAGAGGCAACTTTAAAGCATACCACTTGAATTGATTATGTGCCATGTATAGAGTGATATGAAATGTTTAAATTGATCTAGACAGTGTTTGTTTTGCTCATTCCCTACCGAACATTATCAATTTTATTAATATGATAGAGTAATGGCCCAGAAATGCACAGAAAATGAAAATGCATCTGCAATATTGTGGGAATCTATTCACCTTGCATGTAAAAAAGTATTAAAATTCGAAAAGATGAAGAAATTAATGCGGCAAACAAAATACAAACTAATATTTTTCTTTACACATATATGTGGATGCTATTTCTATAGCTCAAACCTAGCTAAATGACAGCGGAGTGCCTTACATGGTGAAAGACGAGCATGAAGTCAATGAGTAAGAGGAGAGGAAGCTGGGTTATGGATGGTTAATGCATTGTGATGTAGTGTTCTTTAAGGAGGTGAGCCTTCATCACTTTCATATGTTTGAGCAGCGTTGGGGCAGTCCTGACTGATACAGGGATGCTGATTCAGATGCTGGGTGCATAGATGTAAATGGCCTGCTGTTTTGTTTTTCTTTTTTAATCTTCTTAGTCCGCAGTCTGATGGTGTCCTGGCTGTTGGGTGTGCTGTGATCCACCAGAGACGGTGAGCTTGTCTGCAAGAGAAGAGGGGGTGCTGGTTATGATAGCTTTGTAAATGATGCAGCTGGTTTTGAAGATGTGGGAGGCAAGGGAGTCAATGGAGTTCCATCAGGATGGGGCTGATGTGATCAGATTTCATCAGGCTCTGGATGAGACGTGCTGCAGCGTGTCGGATACCTTGAAGGGTGCCAGTGTGTGGAGTGGCAGGCCATGAGTAGGGCATTACCAACATTTTGATGCAAGAGTAAGAGAACTTGAACAGACGTTCTGAAGTTGCTTTCTGGAAGAAACTTTCTACTTTGTTTAGAAGAGGCAGCTCGTACCAGGCCACCTCTGTTTTTTTGGCAACATATTCCTTGAGGGGAGGTTGGTGTCCAGGGTGAATCCACGTGAACTGCAATTCATTGAAAGTTGAGGTTTGAAGCCATCAAGATTCATATGATTGAGCCAGGTTTGTACTGTATCCGGTTTATTGTTCTTGGCAAAATAACAGGAATTCAGTTTAGTTAGGTTGAGCTACAGGTAGGTGTTAGACATCCAGGTCTGGATGATGTGTAAGCAGAGTTTGAGGTGCTGGATGTCTGAAGCAAATGAGAATTTCAAGTGCATTTGTGTGACATTGGTATATTGGTGAATAAACATATATGTTTTTGGATATTAAATGAAACAATCTTGGACACAATTGGCAAACAATCTACTTAGTTTGAGGGGTAACTTCTCAATTTCAAAAATTAAAAACCACAGAGTTATCAGGGTGAGCTGGTAGGTAGTCTCACCACTACGATAGAGTTTTAAAAAAGTCTTGTACCCCTGCATCAGCTGCTACTAACTCTTAGTAGTGTCATGGTCTGGAAATGAGGACAATAGTCATCCATGTTAAAATGAGCACCACTTAGGATGTATCCCTAATAATTTCACTGCAGTCTAGCACTCCGTTTGTGAGCAACATTCCAAAATCAGGTAGGAAGCTTACCAGTATTCTGGTGACACAACTCTCTTGTGCAAGAAAACAGTTCAGGTCTGCCAGAATGATAAAGTGAGGAGCAGATTGCCATACGGACACTGTGCCTGGGACTTTTACCGCTTCAGTTTGTCAAGAGTAATTTACACAGAATGTGTATTGTTACAGCGATATCCGTGCATTTAATTAGGCATTGGGCACGACCTTGTTGAATGCAGTGAGGACTTGTGTAGTCAAAGCCAGTGCTTTCATTTATAGAAAGACCTCACCTTTGGGAGAGAGGACCTCCATCCATTCAGTCAGATAATCTTCTGTAAGACTAGAGTCAGTGGGAGCCCTGCTCAGCAAGCCCCCTTGCACCACCAGCTGAAAACCTACTTCAAGAGGCAGTTTTGGCTATGAAAAGATGGAAGTAGGATGACTTCAGGCAGGGATCATGATTTGACCGTTAAATGCTTCTCTGTCAAGGCCTGGAATAGGTATTTGGGATGATACCAAAGATGTGAATATAGAAGATTGAAATTTTGGGGCATGAACCACAGACACTAAGCCTAAGATAGAGGAGCCGCTTGATGTGCTCTTGTATTGGATCAGGTGTGAGAGGATGAGCCTGCTATGGGTCTCTTTTGTAGGGATGTCCTATTTGTTCTGGTCATTATCTACCAAGATAAGTCAGTCATCATTCTAGTATAAAACGATATAAGCGTGTGCCTCCTTTAGATGCTAGCCTGTGAAGTTCTCCTTGCTTTGGAAGCTGATTTGCAGATTTCTGTAGACTTTTCAAGCTAGAGGTGCTGCCCAATTGCATTCTGACCTCTGTACACCTCTCTGCTTTTGATGGTGGTGCATGTAGTTCAACCTACTTTAATCCTTGGCTTTGGAAGTTCTGCCAGCTTTGGATGATGAGCTGTGATGTCATGCACAACTCTTGTTGAAAAGCTTCAAAGTGCGCATATCAGGCTGGCCGTCGCAAGACAGCTGGACAAACTGACATGGACACTCTGGAGTGTCTGGCCACTAATTCGAGTCCTCCATGCTGCCAATCACCAGAAAAGGACAATCCCCGCTTCACACTCTGCTTGGGCAGGGTGCACTGCGCTTCGGTAAGAAAATAAAAGGGTAATTAAATCATTTAATTGCCAATTTATTTTTCACATTTGCTATGCGCGGCTCGTAGCGGGTGGGGGGCGATGCTCCTCCACCCTAATGAAGAGGCCGCCGCTGTGTGTCTGGAATATGCGGCTTTCAACCTTCCTGGTGCTCTAATCGTGCATCAAATCAACAAGAGAGAAAAGGTTAACTGGAACTTGTCCCAATCCCCTGTAAAATTCGTATATATTCGTATATATAAACAAAAAAGGACAGCTCCTAACTGAATCTACCACATCCAGAAAGTACTGAAAATATGAGAAACATGCTTAGTATTTTTTGGAAAACACTTAAGTTTTTTAGAAGAACCCTCACCCACCAACCTAGTTGGTGGCATGCTTCATCATCGGGTTCCCACCTAGGACGCAGAGTGCATCCCAGGTGTGCTTCGACGCCTGATTACAGCGGAGCAGTGTTTGTAGTGCAGAGTGGTGAGAAGTGAGTTTTTCGAAAATTGTCTCAAGGATCCCCCTCCAAGCCTGGAGAAAAGACTACTTTAATAATGGGGTCCTTGGGCAAGGTTAAAAAGGAGTACAGGTGGATGTATTTTGTGATTAAATTGATCTCAAACATCCGTGGTTTTGGTCTACATGTTTCAACCCTTTATGCTATGTTTGCTGGGTTTTCTTCAGGATCAGTGGTGTGAGTACAACGCTAAGGTGTACTTATTAATAGTGAACCCGAAGACTCACGGTTTTAACATAGCACGCTGTATCTGAAAAATAAAAATAAAATTGGTACAATCATAGAGAGAGCGCAAATTGCACAGTCAGATGGATGCAGTCTTGTTCAGTTACACCCATTCAGTGTCATACCGACCATCACATAAAAGCCTAGTCAGTGTTGGTCTACAAATTACCAGTGAAAATGGTATTATTTATCATTCGTGCCAATTTTATTTTTATTTTTCAGATACAGCGTACTATGTTAAAATCGTGAGTCTTCGGTTCACTATTAATAAGTACACCTTAACGTGTGTACTCACACCACTGGTCCTGATGAAAACCCTGCAAACATAGCATAAAGGGTTGAAACATGTAGACCAGGGTTCTCCAACGAGTAGCTCGTGAGCTACTGATAGCTCTCCAGCTACGTGTAAGTAGCTCTCTTGTGGACATCACAGCCTACTAAATTAGAACCTTATACTAGGTTGAATTAATGTATGTATGCCAAAATTGTGTATTCAAGACAAAAATGTGTGTATTTTCAGAACTCATAAGTTGATGTTTGGAGAAAAATGTCTGAATTTCCAAAATATATTTGAAACTGATTTTTGAGTGCTAAATCATGTGGGAAGACTTATTTTAATATTATTACTTTCAGACCAAGGGCATTGCAGCTGTGATGGTACGTATAACCCATGTAGAGACATTCCAAATTGACAAAGCCTTTTTTACATTACTGCTGGCAACCCAGTCTGATGCACTGTGGTGATCACTGCTAGTAATCTTGCATATAGCGACCAATGATGTAATTTCTCTGAGGTGGTCACTTTTACAATACTAATAATATTAGTAGCTCGCGATGATTTTCATTGAATATAAAATGTAGCTCTTATTACACAAAAGGTTGTAGACCCCTGATGTAGACCAAAACCACGGATGTTTCAGATCAATTTAAATCTTCAAAAAATCCACCTGTTCTCCTTTTACCCTTGCCCAAGGACCCCATTATTAAAGTAGTCTTTTCTCCAGGCTTGGAGGGGGATCCTTGAGACAATTTTAGATAAACTCACTTCTCACCACTCTGCACTACGAACACCCGCTCCGCTGTAATCAGGCGTCGAAGCACACCTGGGATGCACTCGGCATCCTAGGTGGGAACCCGATGATGAAGCATGCCACCAACTAGGTTGGTGGGTCAGGGTTTTTCTAAAAAACCTGAGTTTTTCAAAAATACTAAACAAGTTTCTCATATTTTCAGTACTTTCTGGATGTGGTAGATTCAGTTACGAGCTGTCATTTTTTGTTTATATATGCTCTAATCATGCAACCACAAACTACAGCTCCCATAATATTGACGAATCTGCATTAATATGCATAGACACACATTTACACTTCATTTATTTAAATAACACTTACCATTCTAGTGACAGTTTTAATGTTTCTTCTGCACAGCACTTATTGTGACACACAGGTAAAAATCCTAGAATGATATGGATGTGAATTAATTTGTTTATTGTAGGGTTCCTTATTTAACCTGCAGGTCACTAGTTACAATTTTGATCACTAGTTCACTGGGATATACATCTGCTGCAAACATCTTCATGAACAGTGCTGCATAAGTTTAAATTACAGCAGGGATTTATTCATCAGACATTGATAAAAATGAATGCCATTAAGTTTGGTAATAATAACATTAAATGCCAAAGCAATTCTGTTTGCATTGGGTTCTAAATGAATTGTGATTCTTAGCATAGGGACACATACATGCACGATACACTGCATATTATTGTATGAAGACGGACAGGATGCAACATATCCGTTCTCTCACTCAATCTCTCGTGTTCTGCAGGTATCATCACTCCCTTTTGGTAAATCCTTTTTCCACAGTATGTAAAAATCTTTCCTATAAAAAAATGTTATCTGTTGGCTAACTCCTGAAATAAAGATACAGAGTAAACATTTCTTACCACTTGATAGCGTACTCAGTTGGGCAGGTCAGTAAGCATTTAAACACCTTCTCTTAGGCAGTGCTTTAAATGGGCAGGTACTCAGTACCTTCACTTCTTTAATTTGGAAGGGATTGTACCAGCACTTCTCAGCACTGCTTTAATGATTTTAATGGAAGAGTACCAGCACTTCTCTGAAGCAAACAGAGGCTGGGGATGGGCTTTAACTCAGCACAAAGAGCTGCTTGGAGGGCGGGTGAATGCTATTTTATCTCCGAGTTGCCCTCAACCCTGTCCCCAAAAATGGTCTGCAGCCCCAGCAGAGTGGGAGGCAAGCGCCCTACAGTTTAATGACCTCTGCATTAGAGTATAGTTCACCAGAGTCATGGCCGGACTGGCCGTACCGGGCATCGGCATTTGCCCGGGAGGCTGCAAGGGTGGGGGCTGGTTTTGCAGCAGTGCTGCCATATTGGCCCTTTATAACAAAAGCAGCAAGCAAGCGTTTCCAGCCTCCTGGGGCCAGGCGGTGCTTCCCCAGGGGCTGGTACGAGAAAAAAATGCCAGGGCTTATTTGGGCTCCCAGTCCGCACCTGACCAGAGTGACTTCCCAACCATAACCATTGTTGCTTTCTGGCTGTGCTTCACACCCACAGACGTGCCTGCACTCATGACTATCTCCTTTTCAGCCTCACCAACCTACTCAAGGCGTGGGCCTGTTGGGAACTCGCCGGATTTCCCTAAGGGCCACTCAACCTCTCCCTGGTGCTGAGGTTCACGTTGGATCCTAACAGCGCAATGTGACCACAGCAATCCCTGGCTGGATACAAAGAAATCTTACCGAGAATGAGAGAATCCTCTCTGCCTTTGTAACTTTTATTTCAATCTTTATTTCAAGGCCTGCTATTTTGTGCTGTCTTGCATAATTTATGTTGAAAGGAAACGACTCGTTTCGCTCGTTCGGATTCAGTCAGGCATGGATTATCTGATTTTTGTTACTCCAGAGCTCTCCTCCCAAACGCAGTCCATTTGCCACCGATTTATAATGCCAGGCGGGTTCTGTCTTTGACAATTTATTTTAGGCTACTTTTCTTAGAAGGTTCGTCAGAGAACAGTCCGCGCTGCCCGCACTGTGTTCTCAGGGGCCAACGGGCGCGTGAAAGAAAGGGCTGATGGGAAATCAGTCATGCGCGTGCCGAGTGACGAATAGCACGTTAGAGCGGAGGGGAGGTAAGTCTTTTAGGCAGGGATTGGATTAAGCTTGCTTCAAAAGCTCAAATCGAAGTAGGTTCCTACAATTTTGAGAAGCTAATCTTTGTTGACATGAGATAACAGATCTAGAATCTCGGCTACATATATACACATATCAAAAATGCTTATTGTTTGATTAGTTTTGCAGGAAGAGTCTGTTAAACTATGCGGCCTTATTACATGTATTATGCATTAACTTTTAAAGTCCATTTTATATAAGCTGTTATCTTGTGTCCTTTTTGACATTTCTGTTTGCTTTCATCCATATTTATCACTTGCTCACAAAATTGGTATTTTATTATTTCAGGTCTATAAAAACAGGTTATGATTAGTATTTTTCAAAAATTTTCAACTCAAAAATGTCTGTACTGGGGCAAGATGGCGGCCGTGAGTACGGTCGTGCGAGCTTGAGCTCCCGGAGCTTCCCCCTGCTCCGCTTACCATACTATGGGCGCTTCAATGACCGGGTTTCTTTGTGTCATGCTGTCCCCGAAGTGAAGTGCAGGTGGAGCGGCTATGCTGTGGAGTGCCTGTTACTTTCCCCGTATTGCTGTCTGCCGGTTCCTGGTGTTGGCGAGGCGGACTTCTGGGTGTGCGTACGCCGCCTGGTGTGGAGAGCGGATGGTGCCGGCGAAAGGAAGGCTTAACGCTGAACTGAACGCGGAACTGAACTGCGCTCCAATGCCCCTGAAGGCTGGCCGCGGTAGAGCGCGAAACAACATGGATACATCAGACATCATGGAGGGCAAAAAGCTGATTTCAACTGTGGGGAAAAAGGACGCTGTTCGCGTGGATGGCGGTAAGAAATCTGTCCCCGCTCTATTTTTGACTGGGAAAATAAAGAAAAATGTGCCTACTACACCTGCTAACCTTGAGCCGGCGTTAAGCATAGATGAAGATCTACAGGGGGAGGATTACTCTTTGAACTCTTTGGCGCATGAGGACGGGGCTACTGGCGGTACCCCCAAGGCTCTTTAAAGGACGGGCAGAATGGTGGAAAAAAATCAGAAAGGGCTGGAGTAGGGGACACTTCTCGAGGCTCAGCCAAGAAGGCGCAGAGGGGAGTAAACAGCGTAGAGTTTGCCCCTGAAAAAGGGGATAAGGCAATTAGAAAGAAAATGGTTGAGCCGGATTTAAGGAAAGAGAATGACTCTGGCGACCCTCCCTTTTTCTCAATGTCTGATCCCTCGGATACCTCCGGGGATGATTCTGATCCAGATACGCGCAAGGGAATTAACAGTCCAAAAACTGTGCGCAAGCAGGGGAATATAGGTCTGGGCGCAGCTTATCATTCGGCTGAGAGCGTAGATTCCGTTCAATGGGATTATTCATTTATGGCAGAGACTGAAATGGTCAGTGGGATGCAAACTAACTCCGAAACTGTTGCGAAACCTGAGGATATCTCCCTGGTGGTTATCTATCAGACCATTATGGCCCATAGGGAGGAGACCCGCACAGAGAGCCTGCGCACGCAAGGGGCTTGTCGCAAACTCCAGAATTCAATACGGAGGATTGCGAAATCTTGTTCGGAGTTTGCTGTCCGGTTTAATGAGGCCGAGACCCGCTTATCAAATCTGGAGGATGAGCTTGCGGCGCAGAAGGCAACAACAGAGGTCCTACGCTCTGCTAAGGATGACACCCTCTGGAAAATCACCGATTTGGAAAATCGTCTCCGGCGCAATAATCTCAGAGTGCTGGATATTCCCGAGGGGGCCGAGGAGCAAGATACACGAAAATTCATCATCGAACTTTTCTCTGAAGCCTTTTCCGGGCTAACCCAATGGGATTGGAGCCAGGAGATCCAGAGGGCACACAGATTCCCATTTGTTCAGCGCAATAGACCGGGCCAGAACTCTCCCAAACCAAGGGCGATTTTAATATCAGTAAACAACTTTCTGGCAAGAGAAGCAGTATACGATTTGGCACGCCCATACAGAAAGAAAACCGGGAAGGGGATAGAGTTTTTTGTGCGCCCTGATTACTGCCCTCTAACTGTAGAAAAGAGATGGCAATTACGCCAACTCATTACACCATTTCATGACAAAGGGGCACAAGCCTTTTTGCTGAATCCAGCTAAGCTCAAAATCATCCACAAAGAGCATGTGCGGTTTTTTACAGCTGAATCAGCTGCTAAAGAGTATCTGCAATCCTTGTAAGGGCTGAAAAAAAAAAAAGGAGAAAAAAAAAGGGGACGGATGTTACGTGGAGCCCCTTTGTTTATTCATCTATGGATTGTAATGTTTTTTTTTTTTTTTTTTTTTTAGTTCTGTTTTTTTTCTCTGATTATATTGTATTGTGGTGGGTGGTGAATATTCTTGTGGTTTAAACACTGGGTGGGGTAGGGGGGTCCGGGGCACGGATAGCTCGACCCATCTCGGAGACTCTGTGTCTCCAAGCCTCCAGTTTGGGATTGGGTGGGGGTGGGTCACGCCTCCAGCTGGAGCCGTGTAGGGGAGGGGAGGGGGGCTGGGGGAAGTGGGTTGGTGGGGGGTATTAGTAAAAATAGTCCATGATGGTTTTGTGAAGAGAAACCGGAAATTCAATGGTTCTAGGCACACAGTCCATAAGCATAAAGATACTGGGAAAACAGATGGGGGATAGTGGCATATTTCGAGGTATTCGGTTTTGCTCCCTGAATGTAAGCGGTTTGAATGATCATAATAAGAGGCAACGGGTCGCGAATGAGCTACGGGTGCTTCAGACTGACCTGGTATGCCTACAGGAAACTCATATCTCATGGGTTAATAGAAAACTATTGGCGGAACTAGGTCTGACAGTATTAATCTGCACCGAGCAAACCACCACTACACGGGGAGTAGCAATTCTGGCTAAGAATCATATACAAGGGACAGGTAGAGCATTGGCAGATAAACAAGGGAGGTGGGCCATTGTGGAATGTACGATTAGCAGTCAGAAGTGTACTATATGTTCTATATACGGTTCAAACTTTGATGAGGCCCTAATAATTGAAGGGCTAAATGTGGAACTTGCACTATGGCCCACTCCTTTGATTGTGTGTGGTGACCTAAATATACACCTTGAGCATAATGCTCTACAGGATGACAGCAAACCCTACAAAGGGAGGAAACAGAGGGTATTTAAGGCGCTGCAGTCTTTGCTGGATGATCACGGACTGGTGGATGCGTGGGCTACTCTAAGGGGTGCGGATCCAGGCTATACCTTCTACTCCTGTCCGCACCAGAAATTAGTAAGACTTGATTATTTTTTCTTATCGGGTCTTTTGCTCTCTGGAGCTAAAATACAGGTGTACCCACGGGTTTCCTCAGACCATGGACCCTTAGTGTTAAACCTTAGTATGCTCAGAACTGGAATCAAACCGCGATCATTTTCTTTTGATAGGAAGTTATTATTAGACGAAAGCTACGTGGCTCATATGAAGGTATGGGTTGAGCAGTTTTTCCTCATAAATCGGAATACTGCAGGGACCGGATATGTATGGGATGCTTTTAAAGCGGGTTTTAGGGGGAGACCCTTAGCTTCGGTTTATATAAGCAAAAACAAATGCGAGCAGTGCTACAGGAACTATATGCTGGTCTTACTGTAGCAGAAGAAAAACTTATGCAGGGCATATGTGCGGGCCAGGAGATTACTGTTCTGCAAACGGAAGTAGCCCGGGGCAAGGCCAAAATAAATCTCCACTGGAGCAAAGAGATAGCCAAGAAATATTCTATTAATAGGAAACTAAATTATGAATATGGGGAGGCAACTGGGCGATGTTTGGCACAGAGGCTTAGATCCAAAGAGGCGGCTCAGAGGATCAGCTCAGTGGTAGATTCTAGGGGCACTCTGATAGAAACTGACGTTGGGATTTTAAATGTGTTTCACGATTTTTATGAGGCACTCTATAGTGGGGAGGGTTATGATGCACAGGCTGGGGAATCCCTGTTACAGAACCTCAATGGTAAAAATTTGGATACGCACGATGCAGAGCTGTTGGAGGCCCCTATTACTATTGAGGAGTTGGAAAGAGCTATCAACAGCTTAGCCTCGGGCAAGGCAGCAGGGCCCGATAAACTTCCACTGGAAATATATAAAAGTTTTTTCGGAGTATTAAAAATTGATATGCTTGCCACCTTTCAACAGGCCCAGGCTGGTGCTGCCCCCCAACATGGGATGAGGCCAGCATTATTGTTTTAAAAAAAAAAAAAGGATAAACCCGCTGAACAACCAGGCTCATACCGTCCCATTTCGCTTTTGAATTCAGATGGCAAAATTTATGCCAAAATCCTAGCGACCCGGCTCGCTGAAGTAATAACCCCGTTGGTATCAATCCGGCAGCACGGGTTCATTCCCAAGAGGGGAACAACGAATCATATCAATAGGGTTGTAACTCTCTTAGACGTAGCTAGTGCCACGGGGAGTGAACTCGGTTTGATTTTATTAGACGCCGAAAAGGCGTTCGACCGGCTCGCTTGGGAATTTTTATGGGCTCTACTACGCTGTATAGGTTTTAAACAAAGCTTTATTACTGCCATACAAGTTTTATATCGCCGTCCAATGGCTAAGATTTGTATTATGGGCCTTGAATCTACCCCAGTACATATCACACGGGGAACAAGGCAGGGATGCCCCTGCTCTCCCTTGCTGTTCTCACTATATACAGACCCGTTTTTAAAAATGTTAGAACAAAGTGCAGAGATAGAGTCTGTAACTTGGAGGCAAGAGCACTATCGTGTGTTTGCATACGCAGACGATGTGGCAGTGGTAACGTCGAATCCCATTACAGCTATGCCCGAAATAGAGCAAGTGGCGTTAAAGTTTGGAGCCGCGTCAGGATATAAACTCAATGTGGCAAAAACACAAATTTTATGTTCTAACATTACTGTATTTGACGACCAGCGAGTTTTGAGTGAGGTAACTTATTTGGGGGTCACACTGAGGACATGCTTAAAATCATTGGTGGAGGTTAATTGGCGTAATATTTTGAGTGATGTTCGGAAGCAATTGGAACGGTGTGAATGCCTACATCTTTCACTCGTGGGACGATACAATATTCTCAAAATGTTGATACTACCTAAAATTTTATATTTTTTTAGATCTGTACCATTGGAAATCCCTCGTCCCCAACTTGTAGTATTACAGTCAATCTGTGCTAGATTTTTGTGGGCTCATGGCAAGCCCCGTAGAGCTATGCGCTATATGACCCTCCCTCGGGAGAAAGGAGGTTGGGCTGTCCCCGATTTTACTTTATATTATTTTGTATGTATGCTGCAGCATATGAATATACTTCTAACAGGGGCAGAACCAATTTGCACTGCCGAAGCCCCATCGATATATCAAATGCTGCTGGGCAGTGACGCCAAAAATCGGCTGTTTGTTAATTTAGAGCCAAGTTACTACAAGAAAACCAGGTTTAAGGTTTTAAATACCGCCTATAAGGTGTGGAAAGCTGTGCGAAAGCTTTATAGATTAGAGAGGGTATCTCAGTATACCCCGTTTACAGCTACGACACTCCTTCCACCGATATTCTGGGACAGAATTATAGATAGATGGCGGACTAAAGGGATTCAATATATTGGTGATTTATATGCTAATGGGGAGCTGATGTCTTTTGAAATGCTAACTGATAAATATCACCTCTCCAGGTCTGAATTCTTTAAATATTTGCAAGTTCGCGATTATTTATGTAAACATCAATGGAATATCAAAGTAAACCCTGTGATTGAAGCCGTGAGGAAAAACGCACGTATTGGTACACTCTATAACTTATTGTTGGACACTAAGGGCGGTGATCTAGAGATGCATAATACAAAATGGGACAATAGGCTAGGGTGCTTGGGCACTCGGGTAGAAGCCTCCATTGAATTGGCGGGGAGACTGTTAATATCTGCTAATCTCCGGGCACAACATTACAAGACCGTGTTCAACCTTTATTATACCCCAGCCAAACTGTCTAAATGGGGTGGGACACATGATGGAAAATGTTTTCGTTGTGGGACAGAGGACGCCGATATTGTACACATTTTCTTTACATGTAGGTACTTAAGCAACTTTTTCGGGCATATAGAGACATTTTTGGCAGAAATTTTGGGGGGTCCAGTCAGATTGTCAGCTGCTCATGTTCTGATGGGGGTAGCTGAGAGAGAGGGTACTGATCAATTGGTTTATAAATATCGGTATCTGTTGTTTTTAGCTACAGCTGTGGCCAGGTTATGTATTGCCTCAATGTGGCTCCAGAAGGATGTACCAACTTTTGAATTATGGAGGGCTAGATTTTTATCCATGTTTAACATAGAATATATTTTATACGCAGTGAAAGGTATTCGGAAAAAGAAATTAGGCATGGAGATTTGGGGGCCGGTGTTGTCCTATATGGATGAATGAGGTGTGAGTGGGGATATATTTCTATGGTTCTACGCACATGCACTTTAAGGAACTCTCATGTATTGAGATCAGCAATATAAATCTATGTATCGCAAACTGCTTTTTTTAATCTATGTATTGTTTTTCTTATCTTTTCTCTTCCTTTTTCTTTTTTCCCCCATTGAACAATCTTTGTCTTAATGCATTATAATGTATTGGATCTATCATGGATGAAATAAAAAAAATTAAAATAAAAAAAACAAAAATGTCTGTACTGAGACGGCTATCATTTACCATATCTTCATTTGCGAAGACTGACGACAGTATGCTTGGGCATCCGCTTCAACTCTCTACTACATATTAGCTTCAATGCATTGAAAAAGCAGTTTGTAATTTATTTGTTCCTTTTTCTTTTCCTTTTCGTCCACCTGTGTGGAGCCTCCCATTATCCTCCACCCGATTCCAGAGAATGTAAGTTGTGCTTCAGAGTCCTTACTGATAATTACCAAACATTTATTTCATTTGCATCACTTAAATCCGAATTACAATTGTTGTAGAAATTGAACTTCTGTCTCTAGTCAATTATACGTTATGCATTTGGTTTTTGTACATAACATCTAAGATAAAAAAACGTTTAATGGGATTTAAACAACTGCTTTGAATTGAAATATTCGTCCAGTGGATCGTAAATTGTAGATTGACAGCTACTCCTTTTACATCAGATGTCCCCGTCACTTCCTCATCCCCCACATCTGTAACTGTTCCTTGTAGTTATATCAGATGTTGTGAAGTATTTGAAACCATTAGCCAGACTTGCTATTTTTTTGTGAGCTGGGGTGAATATCTGGTCACAGTCAGAGTAGCCTGAGAGCTGATTAAAAAGTTTATTTCTGGGGCCTTTCACTACCTGCTGCTAAAAATTATTATTAAGAGCTTACCATTATGCACAGAGCCTTTTACAAGAGGGATGTTGAAATGTAAATGTTATGCACTCGTTTTGCTTGCATATTGCTCTTTGTAAAGTTAGCATTCGCGGCACCATTTTAAGTTGAGCCGCCATTTTGAACTGTGATTGAAACTAACCCTAGCTTGCTGAGAAATGTCTCCATTCGTTTTTTTCCCTTTTTCTTCAAGGTTTAACGCTGTCTCGCTGAGCACATTGTCCTCATTAGCACATACCTTTCCTACTAGATAGAGGCTTTCTCCCACCAGCCCAGCTGCGGGCACGATGACCTTCAATTATAGATAGCGTGCACCCAGCCTTAGAGTTGAAACTTATCCTACTGTACCTCTTTGTTTTAGCTGTGAGCGCCTGGAATTTTCCATCCTGGACGGCGCTTTCATTGGTTTGAGATGTACTTAATGTAACTCCATGTTGGCTGAAGTCAGTGCCTCTGCAGCAATCCAAGGAGGCTGGTCAGACCGGACTCCACTCGAGTGTGCTTCTAATAAATACCTTTGGTTTGTATTCTCTACTGTCTGACCGACTCTTCATTTGTGAGGAAGGCTGAGAGGTGGTCGCGAGTGACGCGAGTGACCCTAATCGGGTCACTTCCTTCAGGGACCAGAAATATGTAATCGATAGGACTATGCACTATTTTCCGCCTAGATCTCTTCGGACTTCCTCGGCCTTGCTGGTTAATGTTCCGTGCTTTTGATCAGTTAGGAAAGGACGGAGCTCCTACGCGGTTATGGTGAGTAAAGAGTGGAATTTGTTGCCACTCTCATTGAGGGCTATTGCCCAGGAATCCACTTTTAGTGAATCTCTTAACAGCTTTCTCTTTGTTTTCCAGTAGGTAGGCAGCATGTAGGCGTTACTCTGCAGACTTAGTGCCGGGACATTCCATGGAGTAAACCTCTTTATAAACCGTTCTTTCATTCACTCAATTATCTTTGCCTGCTTCCATCTTGTCTTACACACTAAGTAGGTGTCTATTTTCAAATGTCCACTTCTTGTCCAGAATCTGATTAGCACTGATTTTGAGTCTGCACCGCGCTCTCTTCAATCTTTCAATTCTGTCATCACTATCTTCTATCCATCATCCTGATTTGAAAATTCCAGCTTGTAAATCGTCCACTTTCTTATCCGGGCTGTCTAATACACCTTTAAGTTCTATTAACTTTACACATTTCCCTCAGCATGTCCATGAATTTACCTCTCACACAAGTCTCTTTCTCCTGCACATTCTCTTCTACGTATCCTCTTGTTCTTCCCAATAAACTCTTCACTCCTTGTACATCAATACTCTTGACTCCAGGGTTTTATAGCTGCTGGTATCCCTGTCTACTTGGATAGTAGTGTCTTGAAGTTTTTATAGTAGGAGAGTGCATCTTAGAACCACTTTTAGGAGCAACTCACTACTTTTGGATTTAACTTCATGTTTCTCTTTGCACTTTTTCCCTGGGCCCTCTTTCAGGGTTCTACGATTTTTGAAAGTGTCTCTTTCTAGAAGCCAAATGGTGTTTGAATTTTAGTGGACACTACTTGCTTCGGCCTTGGTGTTCATTTTACCTAGTATCGCTGTGAGGAAACAGGCTTTTTGGACATTTAATCCCCACTTTTTTACCCATTTTGACTACTAGGCACTGGTGTAATGGCTCTGAATTACCCTGAGCCCTGCTAATCAGGACTTATTATACGTGCTCTGGTCCTTAAAAGGTATGTGGCTGATTAGCTTATGCCAAATTTGCATAGCCTAACTTGCTTGTAAGTCCCCAGTGTACGGTACGAGGGGCACTCCTGTTTTGTAAGTTGGAGTGTTCCCTCAGGGACTGCAGCACTTGTTCTACCCTCAGTGGAATAAGGTAAAACATGGCTCTCAGTCTGCCATTGCAGACTAGAAAGGCAGTTTTAAACTGCTAAAGTCGACTTTGCCATTTTAATCTCTCTTTTTAATATGTGTGCGTCACCCCTACAACAGGCCTATCGAGTCCTAAGGCAGGGTGCAGCATGTTAGAAAATTAGAATATGTGGTTAACATGTTCTAACAGTTATTCACACTTGTCATTTTTTATTGTAGGAGAGAGTGGTAGCCCCCTTGGCAAGTACAGATTTACACGCTGACAACTTAGCTGTGCTAATTTCTGAAGTGCACTACCAAAGTTGTTACTTCAAGGTATCAAACAACTGGCTACATTAAGCCTGACTTGAAGCCCAGGTTGGAAATTAATGTAACTTGTTGACATATGCAACTATTAAAAAATTGTGAGCCTGTTGCTCTAGTCTTCTAGTGGCCATTTGCTGAGGTTGGCCACGAGACGGCCTTCTAGCCTCCTAGTGAGACGTGAAAATGATTCCCAGGAAAGGTAGCAGTGGAGGCCTGCCACTAGAGTAAGTGTTACCTCAATCTGGCAGGAAGCCACACAGGGTGTTGGCCCAAAAGGTGAGCTATAAAGAGGAAGCTGCCTTCAAAGGGCAAGTAGCAAGCACACAAGGGAGGAGCTCCCCTATTGTGTAGGTAGATACAGACACCGGGGACAGAGAGGGAAAACAGTTGCCAAATGGTTTTTCCGATGGGAGTGTAGCCCAGTAGTAGCCACACACCAGGGGTGGGCTACCAAGCTCTCAAAACTGAAAAAGAGGTTCTGTCATCCTGAGAGCAGGCAGAATAGAGCACTTTGGGGTGGCTAGATGCACACTTCACTGGAAGTTGTCATCAGGCGGGAAGGATCCTGGAAGCCCATTGGTTGGGGTTGAGACCTCTCCTGAGGGCATTTTCTTGGCATAAAAGGGGCACCCCTGGCATCCAGACCTCCGATCTCATTAGACTACCAAAGAAGACCAAAGAAGGTCAGTACTGCTGCACCTGCTGACCTGGTGAGCAGAGGCTGCATTGATGTGGACTGCACTTGCTGTACCTAGTGGCTAGCAAAGGAAAGGGGACTGTTCCTGTTGTGTCCTGGTAATGGAGAAGTTAACTTCTGAGCCCAGCCGAATGCAAGAGACTCCAAGGTTCAGTTGGCTGACCTACTGTTTACAGCACAGGGCCACAAAAGCTCAAGAAGCCTGCTGGGGCGAGTTGGTATCCCAGATTCCTGGATTGCCACTCCTCGCCGCCGTGCAGCCCATGGGACCAGGACCCGATGCTCAAACGTTGCTCCCGAGTCTGCTGGACCCAGAAGAGTAGTTGAAGAGCAGCTTAGTCACCCAAAAGGCAAGTTACCCTCAAAACAATAGAACCACTGAAACCAGGCGACTTGCAGCCCAGTGGTGACTGGACTTCTGCCAAGTTTGAGGGGACTTCGGCGGATGTTGACCCCAGAACTCATGATTGCCTCACCAAGCCTTTTGATCCAGGAGTATCCCCCAGGAAGATCCCTGTAAATAGCAAAGCATCTTCAGCATCCTTGAGCATTTCTGCATCCTGTATCCCTTGCATCAGAACCACTCTATAGAAGTCAATGGGAAGGAGCCACTTACGCTGGAAATGGACTGGAGACTATATGAGATGGAGGAAGAACAATGCCTGAGAAGGAGAATCAGATCACCACACCATCTACCACAAAAATGACCCAGGCATGTGCCTGAAGAAAAAAGGCAGAGTCCCAAGACTCCACGGGCCTGGGAGAGGCTCGGGCTTTAGGCAAGTACATGCAGGGTGGTTGGAAAAAATACAGACCACAAGAAAAGGTGAAGCATTGGTGTAATCACAAAGGAATTTTGTTGTTATCCCTGGCTTCCCTGTATGCTAACAAACCATTGCATATGGCTGGGTTTAAACTGGAATGGCCTGAAGGAGCAAAACAAACAATGGATTTAGGCCCAGATCTCTGTACTGGGGTGAATGTTTGACATTGTTCAACATTCTGTCCATCAATTGTTCTTTTTGCATTTGTCACCCCGAGTGGGAATGGTATGCCCAGACGTGGGTCCCATGCTCTCCACGCCACTGGAGTCCAGCTAGCCTGGCTGATGAGGGGTGAAACCCCGCAACCGGTCCCAGAATGCTTATTTCCGGTCCACAGCGGACCGGACATGGCAATTCCGGCTGGCCTGTTCCCAGTGGGAGCAGGGTCAAGACTGATTTGCATATGGCTGGGTTTAAACTGGAATGGCATGGCGAGCAAAAAAAATAATGGATTTAAGACCAGATCTCTGTACTGGGGTGAATGTTTGACATTGTTCAACATTCTGTCCATCAATTGTTCCTTTTGTATTTGTCACCCCGAGTGGTACAGGTATGCCCAGATGTGGGTCCCTTGCTCTCCATGCCACTGGAGTCAAAGTAGCCTAGCTGATGAGGGTGAAACCCCGAAACCGGTCCCAGGATGCTTGTTTCTGGTCAAAGGGAGGACCTAGCCTGGCAGTTCGGGCTGGACTGTTCCCAGTGGGAGCAGGGTCAAGACTGATTTGCATACGGTTGGGTTTAAACTGGAATGGCATGGGAAGCAAAATAACAATGGTTCTAGGGGGAATGTTTGACATTGTTCAACATTCTGTCCATCAATTATTCTTTTTGCCGTTATACCGATGAGTGGTTGTACTATATTTTCAAGCATGAGCCCACCAGATTAGATAATAACGGACAGGACAGAGGGAAAATCTCTCCTGTAGGGTATTTGTATTAATTTCAAACAATGGCTGTTCTGAGGGGAAGGATTGCAACCTTGTTCTCGAGGTGCCTCCTTTGTTTCTCTTTCTGTTTTAGTCTACCAATGTACCACAGACCTTTTAAAGCCAAGGTCCCAATGTTCACCAGGAAAAGGCACTTGAAAAAACCTATACATCACAAAATGGGGGTCTGTTTTTAGGTTTCGCCTGCACATGCTTCTGAAATCTATTGTTAACATAAATCTTAAAAGGGGCTCACATCGCGTTCTTGATTTCCATTGGTTCCTGTGCTTGCCACTTACTTTTCCTCCCTTTCTATTGGCTGTAGCATACTATTTCCTGTTCTTCCTCGTGTGTTTGTCTTATCAGTATCCTGTCACCCAAGTACTGTTTTAATCCGCTTTTGAAGCAGAACTTTTTTTGATGTTTTGCCCGTACATCGCTTGTACATATGGCCTAGAGCTCTCAAAGCGGCCCCCCTCTCATACGTCTCTATGAGGTGGTGCATTCTGACACATCAGTTTCATGCCGGCTCTTCTTTTTGTCGCGCTCACACAGCCTCTGCAGGAGAACAATGAGGTACGCGCAGACTGTTCTCGCTCTAGACTTTCTTTAAACGTCTCTATGATGTGCGTGCATTCATACTTCTTTAAATATTACTTTTAAACTATTGAAAATATGAAACGCGCATCTTCGCATCTATTTAAAATAAAAAGTTATCTTTTGGAACTTAATTGTTAATGCTAAAGAAATAGCGGGCATCAGCAAATGCTGCTCTAAGGGTGCTGCTGAAGACTAGAAAACTAGCAATAACATTTTACAACAGTGGCCTTAATTTGCTTCGCTCTGAGGAAAAGTCTTCTGCAGTCCTTTCTCCATGTTCACATCTGTCGGATGGCTGGTGCAGGCATGGTCTTCTGTGGAAGATGGGAGTAGCAACTGGCAGTGAACGTTCCACAGAGGTGCACAGAGCTGCGACATCAGCATCTCTGAATTGCCTGACGCCCCGTCCCTGTAAGGTATGAAAATTACTCTACCAAGCAGTTACGGTATCTGCTCTTTCTCGCCTCTTCTTGTACTCTGCAGAGACCTTCCTCCCTCAGGGTTAAGGTACGTTCTTCCCCCTGGCTGTGACAGCCGGAGTAGGTGGCACCGTAGGATGGGAGCAGGGAATAAGTGCATTTCGTCAGTCACATTGCCAAGTGTAGTTGCTACGAATGGACCTTTCCTGCTCCTATGTGACCCGCTGCTCCCAAATGGGTTAATTACACTGCTTCATCAATGTGAGTGTACAATCCCCATGCTGCTGTGACTTGCCCATCTTTTTACCATTACAGTAAGATTCTGCATCACTGCCGTTTACAGTTCTACTTATATCTACGATTACTTCGCTACTTTAGTGTGCTCTCCGCAGCCGAAACACACAACAACCCTGTAATCACTAGGCCTACATTTTGCTGTTGAATCCGTTCTCCTATCATTATTGTGCAGTTTTTGCCTTTGTACAGTAAGGTCCTTGTTGCTGAAATCAGTTTAACTTTCTAGCTGTATAAAGCAACTGTTACACCAAGGGCTTTAGGGCTTTAAAAGGGGGACTAAAAGTACATGTGTGGGGGGAGGGGGTATTCTAAAAGGCGTGTGACCATAAAGTTAATACTTTCCCAGAGGCATGGCCTGTGCAATTGAGGGTATGGCTTAAAGCAGCTAAACTGAAATCTTGCTCTTTCCATTGCGTGCCACCTGGCCACTGTTGTGGTTCCTCCATGAGCTTTCCGTTACTGAGATCTGGGGTAGTGGTCTACAGAGTTTTATAACGGCAAACCTAATCCCTTTCCCACCATCTTAGCCCTCTGAGAAATGTATACTTTTTTCTCCCCACATCTTTAAGAAAAACTCCATCTCTGTATTTCATACATCATCATCTCGTTCCTCGTTTGCACCTTTTTATCACTCTTTCCTGCATGTACTTCCTTTCATCTTCTTCACTTCACTTCACTCCCTTACATACAAAGTGGACCCACTCACCCATAAGCACTGCATTTTCGTTTTGTTTAGCACGGTAAATATGCTGAGAGCTGTGTTCCTCCTTCACACAGTTTTGCACAGAATCACTATTACAATTGGCATTCCTAACCTAGTGCTGCAGCAGGAAGGAGATGGAGTTACAGGGGTCGGTGTCACACTGCACTATGTAGAGAGGCCAGAGACTGTATGAGCATGTATTCTGAACACCTTAGTGCCCTGCCCCAATGACAGGTCCTGTGAGATATTTGCACTGCCTTTTATCCTCTGCTTCATTGTTTTCAAACCTGCTGCTTCATAAACGGCCATCCACATTATGAACTGTCGTGTAGTTCCTATAGTGCCCCTGCAGGACCTGCGCGTTAGGATAACATAAACCGTGGGCTTGGTGTTAGACTGATTCTGTGCACCCCCACCGCGTATGTTAGCCGGATTTGCATTAGCTAGCTCACAGTGCCACTAGAATCTCCTCTTATCGGGGAGAGATTAGTTTCTGGCAACCTTAGATCATGACAACCCTAATTCCTCAGAATCGTGGAAACAATGTACTACCTTTCGCTCAGTCAGTCGTGCTTACTTATTCGGTTTGTCTCAGAGAGTTGCACAGAATAAACAGTCTGGGCGGTCCAATAAGTATTTATTGAACAGTTGTTATTCCAGTGTAAAATATATGTGCTGCAGCAACCAGCAGACAATAGCAGAGATATATTATCAGCAGTACGATAAAAGTGAAGGGGTAGAACAGT
Source organism: Calotriton arnoldi (assembly GCA_963921515.1). Lineage (NCBI taxonomy): Eukaryota > Metazoa > Chordata > Amphibia > Caudata > Salamandridae > Calotriton > Calotriton arnoldi. Next base: position 1,445,392 of record CAWUFW010003247.1, read on the forward strand.
TCTACCATATTGCAATAATCATGAATACATACATGAATATAAAAAGCATTATGAAAAGTGCGCGTACTCCTACGATGCCTAACTAGATGTACCTGAGTGTACCTAGCATATGTGTAGGTCTAAAAGCCTAAGAGCCAAGAATCCTTCTAGGATTTAGTCGAACCCCCATACCTGAATAGAGAGTGTGGGACCCCGTCCTGGTCTGGAGTTGGACACCCCGCAAGGGCTGTGTTAGACCGCTGTCAACTGGAGCGACTACATGCAGGAGCCTCAGCGTCTCTGGTCAGTGTGTTAGCATGGAAGTCTCGGTTCCCTCTATCTTACTGTGGCAAGATGTGGTGTATTTATACCCTAAAGTATCTCGTCCCTCAGTATGGTTTGTATTGGTCTTTGTTAGACATGAGGAAGACGTCAGGGGTGAACTTTGTACATACATATTATGCGGGAGATGTAGCTGGTGAATGCTCATGCATAATTTATGAGTACATTGTAGGCCTGTGTTCGGGAAAAACCCTGCAGTGTTCTAACCACAGACTAGATAACGTTCAACCCTCAGAGCTCGTTGTGTACTGTAGGGAACTAATGTAGGTGAAAGATCATGCCTATATTAGGGCATAGGAGATCATGACTATAATAGGGCATAGATGATTATGACCATAATAGGGCATATACGATTATGACCATAATAGGGCATATGCGAATATGACCATATACGGCATATATGAACGCGTCTATATTAGGGCCTCTACATGAAACATAACACCCACTCCACTTTCGAATTGGATGACAATGACCATACTTAAAATCTGGACAATTTAAAAATTCTCCTAAAAACAGCTAAAAACATGGTTTTAAAAAGACATTTAAAAATGATTAAAATGTTAAGTCAGCTATTCATTTGTTGCCACTTGAAAAAGTCAAGTCTTTTTCATTTATAAAAGTCGCATTACTAGAAGCAGAAGAAGGCCATTCTTTCTCAAGTGAAAGTGTCAATTTTAGGAAATGTTCCAAATTTAGTTCGTTTATTTATGAAACGAAGTGGAGAAGCCGAATTCCTTCCCAGGACGCGATGAGCCAATTCCAGATTAAGTGTCCTGGCTGGGAGATGCAGCATTATCGGTGTTAGCTACTGCAGACAAATCCAAAGCCTCACAGAGAACGTCAATCGCACATAGATGGAATTCAGCACTACTAACAGTCGGTGCTGCGGCAGCTTGTGAGGCAGTTGTTACCGGAGTGCCTGTGGAGGAGCCACCTAACCCAGCAGGAGCAAACGGCACCTGTGGATTCTCAAGGAATGCGTTCATCAGAATTGGAAGACGCTGGGGACAACGCAGAGCATGGGCCTTTAGGGGGTCCCTCATAGCATCCATGTCCGGAGGCGTATCTGATGGAAACGTTAGCGATCCAACGTGGATTCTTCTCCGCAAAACAGGCATCGAAGAACAGGTAAGATGCAGTCCACCCAGACTGGTCTAAACGATAGAAACCAAGAGGCATTCAGTTCTCTTAGGCAAGATATTCCCAGAAGCTGTACCATGCGTTCACGGTACTTCCACTCCATGAGTACGTTCGCCATTTCCTCGGAAATTGGGCCGTCCATTGCGTAGCAGTAAGATTACAATCAGGACTCCTGTAATTAGGGACAGGATAAGCGGGAGACCTCCAAAGACGCTTCCCAATACGGAGTGTATAAAATTTGGGATTACTCCAAGGACGGTCTGAAAGGTGCTTAATAGTCCTGACCCTATGGTCTTAAATAGGTGTACAAAACCGCTCGTATCAGACATGTTAAAGATACGACCCACCATTTCTGCGAAATGAAAGGGGCAGTTCGTGCGTATAAGCGCTTGTATCTCAGTCGAGGTCCTTGCAACTTGAAGTTCAAAGGTTTCTCGAGCGGAGGTTAAGGGCACGGGTTGCTGTAAAAGCATGGCTTTCAGTCTGCTCAAAGTATCAAATTGTATGAAGGAAACATTCAACGAAGGCCATAACGGCGCCTCCCTGACTGTGTTCAGTGGCGGAAACAATACTTGCGTACAGCAAGTAACCCTGGAGTTAACAGTGACCAGATAGGCGACGCCCGGAAGCATCCAACAGCAACCTTGATCATTTAGCATCAAGTAACTCCCATTCGAGAGCAGCTGGAAAACCGGCGCGATCATGGCCGCTGGGGTCCCTGACATGTGACAAGATAGATTCGCTACCGAACCACTACATGCTCCGTGCAAAGAAATATCCTGACACATGAGAGAACCGCTTAAAGCGTTCTTGCAGTTTGTACCACTCAGAGACACTTCTCGATCCCCATTCCGGCATCGGTATCTATATGGTAACTCCCAAGTTTCCTTAATGTAACCCTTACCCATTTTTTCATATTTGCCTGCCTGCCTTTGCTCAAGGCAATATTGAAACTGAAATATAGTGACCGGCAGAGTGATTTGGCCATGAATTAGCCATTCAGTTGATGGTAATTCGGCTACAGTGAATGGTAACCTTTCCAGTTTCTCAATACGCAGCATTGTATATTTGGCTCCCCTTTGTGCCATTTCTGTCTGTTTATCAGTTAGATTGTATTCTGAAAACAGAGACGTGGTGTTTATAAAACGCCAAGGCACATAGCCTGCACGCAGAGATTGCAGCGTCCAGTTTAGCATCATAATAGAACGTAATTGGGATTGCCCGTGTTGTAACAAGGCCAGATCTTGTTCTAATATGTCGATTGCCGAAGACACAATGTTGCCTAAGGAGTAAATCCTGGAGGTCAAAGTTGTTAACCCATTATCCACTACAGCTAATGCCTTCTCTAGGTTAATACAGTCTATTTCCCGTATTCTTTCTGCGGCCTCTTGTTGGGATATTTTCTAGTTTTCATTATAATAGGCGTAAATGCCAGCATATATGAAACGTTTCTGACGTGTTTTCCTTGGGCCTAACAAGAAATCCCTAAGGTCTTCATCAGATGTGAGTAAGGTCAAGTGATGTTTTACTTCTGAGAGTGTTGAGGTCTCTAGCCAATCAAGGCACAACTTCCCAACACTATAGGATGTCACTACCCCCGGGTGTTGTCTTTGTACATAGCGTGCATCTGGCCTACTGATACTAAACCCCTCGGCTATACTTAGGAATCTTTTTTGACATGTGTTTGTGTCAATGGGCCAAATCAGCCATTCTGTCCAATTGGGATCTGACCTGTTGTACTGGAGAATGCCATCTATTCCTACCCCATGTGTAGTTGAATTCTGCCCCCCCCACCCATCTGTGATGGTGTTGGAAACCCCGGTGTGTTAATTTCCTTGTTCTTAGCTAGTCCAAGACAGGATGTCTGTTGCACAGTTTCATTCAGAAATATTATCTGCTGTGGAATGAGGCATGCTCTAAAAAGCGCTTCTGTTCCCTGAACTTGCCAGTCCCTAGAACCCCAGATCGATTTTAAATCTATAGTGTCCTTCCATAGGTCGAAACCCTGTGTAGACAACTGGGCCATAAAGGAAGCAGAGTAAATCTGTTTGGTGTTAGTCAACATAATTTTCTGTGCTGATGTTGTTGCCACTTTGTAATAAAATGACTTCGGGTCAGATGTATTAAACCCTGAAAAGTATGTGAATTTCTGTGCAAAGGTTTGCAAACTACCTTTTGGAGGTGTTGGGCAGTGTTCCCACTGGTGGTATTCAAATACATTTCTAGGTGTTATAGATTTGTGCAAGAAATGATGACCATAGTGTTGATAACAGTACAATGTATCATAGTCTGAAGTACCTTCTAAAATTAGATTGTTCGGAAATGCTGCAGTTCTTTCTAAATCAGACATTAAATTATTCACAGTTTCAGTGTCCCAATCATCCGAAAATGTACTGGAGGTAATGATATCACTTAAAGAAATTTTAAATACATGTTTAAGCTTTAAAAGTTCAGTCGGACCGAATGTATCATAATCAATCTTGTCCCATACTATACCGTCCGGTATAGAAACTGCTGTGATGTTCACTGAAGACAAGTCTTTTGGTTCACGATGTGAAGACTCGTGTGGCTTTAAAATCAAATTGACTCTTTGGGCTGTAGAGGTCTGCTGGAGATATCGTCCATTAATAAGCATACTAAAAGTTATAATTAAACCTAGCCAGAAAAGGAAAAATAGAATCCCACTGATATACCATAGTTCTATCCAAGGTGACACCAGGTAAGTCTTTCTAAAAAAGTTCAAAAAGTCAATGAGTTTCTGTTTGAGTGATTTTTTGGCTGGCGTCGTTTCCGGCTCGCTTGGATCCAGTGAAAACGTATCAAAGTTCATGAAATAGCCAGAAGCAGTTCGATCAATCGTTGGAATTGCATCGGGATTTGTTGAAATTGGATTTTGCTCTTGACGAGGCATGTTGACGTAGATGTCTGTAGTCGGTCTGATTGCAACTTGGTTGTTAAGTTGATTTTCTTGTTGTTGAAGTGGAACGAGTTCCATAGCATTGTTGCTTAGTCCTTCATTCCGTACAGGTGGCTCTTCAAACGTGATGAGTCTTTCTGTTTGGACTTCTTGGATTGTAGCGAGAGGAGGGCGTCTGCTACTGTGGAGTCCACGAGGCCTACTGTTTAGTATCGGCCACATAGTGTGGTTTGATTAAGTCGATTGAGACAAATCTTTTCTCCTTTTTTCCGGCAGAAGTACAGTTCTTGTGCCTTGGATTGCTAGGACCGGTACAGGCTTTCTGTAGGATGGCCCAAATTCTTTCTTGTCTACAATCTTCTCTCTGACCAGATCCCCGACTTTTGGGATCCAGACAGGTCTTGCTGTTACTGCCTTGACTTCCTCAGTGGCGGTCTGTTTTAAGTGGACGTTGCTTTGGTTTGTCCTGGATTCATTTAGATCCTGTAAAACAGCCAAACGATCATGGATATCAAATGGTTTCTTATCCGCCACTGTGCCTTCACAATCAAGATCAGTTACCCACATTCTTGTCCCAAATAGGACCTCGTAAGGAGTGACACCCCCTAGAGAGCTTCTTGGCTGATTGTTTATTGCTCGTTGGACCCCATAAAGGTGATCGACCCATCTACCGCCTTTGCCTAATACCCTAGCTGTTAAAGATTGCTTTAAGTCCCGGTTTTTCCTCTCCACAACAGAATTTCCCTCCGGATGGTTCGGAGAGGAGTACCGCAATGCTACGCCCATTCCTTCCATGGCCTCTTTGTAAGCCCGAGAGCTAAACGCCGGGACACGGTCAGAATGTAACGTGCCAACTGCATATGTGCCGATAAAGACTCGCAAATCTTTTATAACAGTTCGAGCGTCAGCCGAGCGCTGAGGCTAAACCCATAGGAATCTAGAGCAGGAATCCACTGCAACCATGATATATTTCTTGGCCCCATCAGATTGTAGGGGTCCGCAGTGGTCCAAATACACACATGTGAGTGGTTTGTCTGATTTTAGTAAGGGTGTCTGTGCTGGGCGTGTTACGGTGGAGCCTTTCATCTGCTGGCAGATATCGCACTTTAAGACATAGTCTTTGGTCTGCTTTGTTAACCCAGGCCACCAGTAGCGCTGTTTCAGTAAAGAAATAGTCGCTGTGATGCCTGTATGCGCAGAACCCAAACCCTCGTGTGCTGCTAGAATTAAGCCTTGCCTACGATCCATATTTGGTATTACTCTATCCCCCACTCCAGGAATCTGAGCATATGGAATGTTTTGTGCATCTAACTTGTAGGAGTACTTGAGTGGAAATTTCTTAGGTACTGCTGTGCTGCCTTTGCGTGAAGCATTGACAGCTACCATAATCTCGCCGTCTATTCTCGTTTTTGAACGAGTAACTGCAGCTACGGCGGCTGTGCGTACAGCCCCCTTTGCGGCTTCATCAGCCAATGAATTCCCTTCAACGTGAACGCCATCACGCTGATGACTCAGTGTATGTATCACGTGAGCCCTTGGTAGTTCGTTTCTCAACTCCACTACCTGTTCCCATAGCATTTTATGCTTAATTGTGCCACCTTTTGCGTCTTTAAACCCGTTTTGTTCCCAATGATGTAAATATTAATTGTACGACTGTACACAGTAAAAGGAATCACACACAATCAGTGTGGGGAATTCGTGTTCCGTATTTACAAGTGCCAGTATCAGTGCTTTTAATTTTGCTAACTGAGCCGTGCAGTCTCCTAGAGATTGCGTTTTAGTGCAACTTGGATGGAACTTTCCATCGCGAATGCGACCTTTAACGATTGCACACGCCGCGCTGTAAGCTTGCTTACTCCCTATGGCTGGTTGAGCAGATCCGTCAGTGTAAATAATGTATTCATACTGATCTAGAGGCAAAATCTCATTTGGTAGAGGATATTCTTGTTCGTATTGCAGAAATGCTTGTGTTTTTAAACTTGGATCAAATCTGTATTCAACATCCTTGCAGTAAGAGAATTAGCCCATTGTATCCATCTGGGATGTAACGCTTTAGCATTTGGAATGCTTGCTTTTGTAACAGCTTCTAAAGCTGGTACTGGGGTCACGACAATTATGCGTTTACCCTGAGCTCTTTCTCTTGCTACAGCGGTCTGCACTGCTGTCAGGATTTTTTCTGTTGAAGTGAAACGCATCTCTGCGTTTGTGTACAGGTGTGATTTGAATGCGATTGGTACCGTTTCGCCTTCATTGAAAGTTAAATAATTGTACCCGCATTGACCCGCTATTACTCGGATCACTAAGTACGTTTACGCGTGTCTGTAAATGTTTAGAAGCTATCATGTCTTCCTGTAGGGAACGCAGGATGTTTGTATGTTCCTGTGTCCATTGTCTGACTGAAAAATCAGGTTTTATTAAGTCGTAGAAAGGTTTTACTCTTTCTGCGTAATCCAAAATGTATGCTCGACCAAAATTTAGGAATCCCAGAATTGATTGTAATTTCTTTAATGATTTTGGAGGTTGGAGCAGCGCACACTTTTCTAGAAAGTTAGCTGCTAGGCTTTTTCCTTCACTTGACAACTCATACCCTAAAAATAGGACATTGAGATGGGCAATTTTTGATTTTTTTAAATTAAATTTATAGCCCTCAGAGGCGAATCCCATAATAATGGTGCTCACCCTGGTCAAGTGCCTCGGTAAGTCATCGTCCGTCAGATAAATATCATCCACATAGGACAATGCTTCTTCATCCAAATTTTGGAGTAACTCTGTTACCCTTGCTGAAAACAACCCCGGGCTATTCTTATACCCTTGGGGGAGTCGGCAAAATTGCCGATGTGACCCTAGCGCAGAGAATGCAGTCAAATACCTGCTTTCAAGAGCTATATTTTGGCAGAAAAATCCATTTGAGATATCAAGTGTTTTGTATTTTTGTCGCACAATGTTGTTCATTAATGCGGCACTGTGTGCATTTTGAACTGCAAATGTCTTTGTGCAGGTGTTTAAATGTCTATAATCTAAGACTAGACGATATGTGTTGTCAGGTTTGGCTACGGGGAACAAAGGATTGTTCATAGGTGAAGTGCAATTTTCAATCACCCCCTGGTGTTCAAGTTGATCTAGGATCTCCCTGACTTGTTTTTTAGCTTCTTGCTTTATAGGATATTGCCTTTGAGCATTTGGTGAAACTTTTAATGGGATCACGTGGTGGGTTGAATCCTCATCCCAACCAGCATGATTTTTGTACAATGCTGGAGCTAGGGCAACCGCCCACTCCTGCGCATATGCATGTTTTAAATGTTTGGGAACGAGGTCGGAAAATGCTGGAAAAATTACCTTTTCGCCCTTAGGGCACTCCATGACGAATGCTGGCAGCCAGTCATGCTCTGCTAATAGGATGTCATATCCAGATGACAGATTTTTGCAAAATAGACCTTTAATTTTTCTGGGTTTGTCTCCCTCCATCCGGAGTGTTCTCATGTAACTTATGTGGGACACTTACCAGAGTATCAGGTGTTTCCACCGTGATATATTCACTCAACTCCGCTGTCACCAGAAATTCCTTCAAGTTCTGGCGAGCTATTGTTACTTCTGCCGCGCTGTCTAGCATCGTCAGAGCCCATTCCCTGTTCAGAAGCTGTGTGCTCAGAATTCTGGGCATGTCTGATCTTGAGACCTGCTACCTTCTTCTTTTTGAACTGAGGTTTTTGTTTCTGTTTATCTTCTTTTTTAGGTGTGTAGTCCGCAGCGCGTTGCGTGTCTCTGGACTTTGTACGCTCCTCTGACCGTCCTTCCCTCTCTGAGTTTTTTGATGAACCCTGAAAGGAACGAGAAGAATGTGTATCAGTATCCTGATACCTGTCAGGTTTTTTAATATTATCCCTATTCCTGAGGTTATACCTCCTTTCAGAGGGCTCCTGTTGAGGAGACCTGCCTCTGGATTGAGATCTGTTGTCTTTAGACTTTTGTTGTTTTTTATTTTCATACTTCTTTTTAGAAGAAGTAGGTGTCTGCTTTGTAGTGTCTTTTTCAGGACTGCCCACCAGTTGTGGTTTTAATGCTTTCCCACCTAGACTGTCTCTGCTTAGTTCTGCATATTTAGTTTCAATTATTTTGGGTAGTTTGTGTTGTTGATCTACTGGACTGAACTCACTTAGGCGTTGGCGGATCGCCACTGAAGCTGCTTCCCCTTTAATGTTAGCTAGTATTATGGCTGATACCTGGTCAAAGTTATTTAGTAACTTCATCCCTAAGTTTAGGGCAGGCTCTGCTCCGTACTCATTTTGTATCTGTCTCAATACGTCTGGTACTACTGCTAAGGACGGGATACCATGTGTTCTGGTATATATATGGCAGCAAAGACTGAACCCCAAGAGGTGCAGTCCTCTACTTGTGGTGTGATCCCCATGGGCAAGCAGATTGTTAGAATTCTGTGTTTTTCATAGGTGGTAGGATTCGGGAATACCGCCTCAAGCTGAGTTATTTTTTGAGCTATCCTGAATGGTATTTGTTCGCGTTTTGCTGGCATTTTGCCCATTACCGCCTGTAATGTTTGAGGAGTAATTTTATTTCCTGTACCCTGAGCTGGAGCACTATTTGCTGCACCTGGTGCAGGTTGGATTGTTAAAGTCCTCATGACGAATTGTCAGGTTTCTGTAGATTTTAATTAAATCTCTGTGTTGTGCGAGTAATTCTGGCTGTGGCATTGTTCCAATGTTAGGATGCGGTGTGTAAGCCGCTTGTATTGGCCATGTGGCCCCGTCTCCTCCGAGCGGGCCTAATCTTACTCTTCCTCGTACGTGGGGTAGGGCGCCATTAAACCAGTAATAATGTTCCTGGTAAGTGAGTGGAATCTCTATGTCCTCAAACGGACCATATTCCCGTGGTGCATTTCCTTTTATATAGTAGTGAAATGTCTTTGTTATGGCATTTGCTGCTGGGAATGTAACCCATGAATAGAACACCTCTGTTTTGTTTGATTTGTGTACCTCAATCACAAAAACTACCATGCCACACCCCTAGCTTGTAAACCATTTTCTAATAGTCTTAAGGTGACTGTCATTCTGAATTTTGGGGCAATCTGTATTGCATCCGGAGGACCTTCTCCTCCTTCTAAGAAATTCAGGTCAACTCTGCCGTCCCCTGCCTCGGAATCAGGCATCTTTAGAGGAAGAAGTGTTCAAAGGGAACTAAGATGAGGTGTTATGCACAATTTAGGAACAAAATGTCCTTCAAGCTTGAGTAACCAACAGCCGATAAATAGGATATCTCGCCTACTCAGCTGTGGCGGAGTTTGTGCCCACCCACCACAGACGTCTCTGGGGTTTTGTGAGAAGGTTCTCTGAGAATAGCACGACTGAACTACTCAGATTCTACTGTTAAATAAGTACCCAACCAACGTTGGCGGCGCCATGTCGTGTAGTTCTTATAGTGCCCCTGCAGGACCTGCGCGTTTGGATAACATAAACCGTGGCTTGGTGTTAGACTGATTCTGTGCACCCCCACCGCGTATGTTAGCCGGATTTGCATTAGCTAGCTCACAGTGCCACTAGAATCTCCTCTTATCGGGGAGAGATTAGTTTCTGGCAACCTTAGATCATGACAACCCTAATTCCTCAGAATCATGGAAACAATGTACTACCTTTCGCTCAGTCAGTCATGTTTATTCGGTTTATCTCAGAGAGTTACACAGAATAAACAGTCTGGGCGTTTCAATAAGTATTTATTGAACAGTTGTTATTCTAGTGTAAAATATATGTGCTGCAGCAACCAGCAGACAATAGCAGAGATATATTATCAGCAGTACGATAAAAGTGAAGGGGTAGAACAGTTCTACCATATTGCAATAATCATGAATACATACATGAATATAAAAAGCATTATGAAAAGTGCGCGTACTCCTACGATGCCTAACTAGATGTACCTGAGTGTACCTAGCATATGTGTAGGTCTAAAAGCCTAAGAGCCAAGAATCCTTCTAGGATTTAGTCAAACCCCCATACCTGAATAGAGAGAGTGTGGGACCCCGTCCTGGTCTCGAGTTGGACACCCCGCAAGGGCTGTTAGACTGCTGTCAGCTGGAGCGACTGCATGCAGGAGCCTCAGCGTCTCTGGTCAGTGTGTCAGCATGGAAGTCTCGGTTCCCTCTATCTTACCGTGGCAAGATGTGGTGTATTTATACCCTAAAGTATCTCGTCCCTCAGTATGGTTTGTATTGGTCTTTGTTAGACATGAGGAAGACGTCAGGGGTGAACTTTGTACATACATATTATGCGGGAGATGTAGCTGGTGAATGCTCATGCATAATTTATGAGTACATTGTAGGCCTGTGTTTGGGAAAAACCCTGCAGTGTTCTAACCACAGACTAGATAACGTTCAACCCTCAGAGCTTGTTGTGTACTGTAGAGAACTAATGTAGGTGAAAGATCATGCCTATATTAGGGCATAGGAGATCATGACTATAATAGGGCATAGATGATTATGACCAAAATGGGGCATATATGATTATGACCATAATAGGGCATATGCGAATATGACCATATACGGCATATATGAATGCGTCTATATTAGGGCCTCTATATGAAACATTACAGAACTTGCACAGACACTTACAGGTGACCCAATTCATTGTATGGAATATTGTATGTCTTATATTCTTTACTCTTTTTTCCAGTTCTCTTCTTTAGGCGAGGTGAGAGCATTTCACAGCTCTTTGCAAGTTTAGTACATGAGCTTGCTCGAGTATGGCACGCATATCAAACGTGCTTGGCTGATGCGTGTTTTTTTTCCTTTGTTCTCCACCATTTTCATAATATCCCTGCATTATATTACCACCAGTTACTGCACAATATGTTGTCCTTCTCAATAAACAAGTTATAACACTTTCATGGAGTTTCAGTAACTTATATTGCACAACTGCTCACCAAAATAAATCTTACAACAACAAATTGATATTAATCGCAGATGCGAAACCTAATGTATTTACCAATGCTTGTTAATCTCTGTGGTGGTTCCTTCCAATAGGGCAGCATCATTAAAGGAGCAGCAGTCTCAGTGACAGTTTTATAAGATGGCATTGTCTATGACCAATGGCATCCCTTGCATAAACAGACAAAATCATTAGAGAGTGAACAGTGCACGAACTCCAACACTGGCCTTCAGTGCAGTTACGTGAAAAATAAGACCTTGCTCTTCTCCTAAAGGAGCACAGATTTAAGATTTAGAGTAAAAGCAGGTGATTTCAGGACAAGGCATTACAAGGGGCACATGGTAGCACAGTGAAACAACTGTGTATGTAAGTGGTGCTTCGACCACCCTGAAGCATAACCCGCCTTCACATTTGCAGGATTAGCCTCGTCTACCATATATGAACGAGCGAGGTTTCCCCTCATTCCTAAGGCATCGATTCTTTACAGCACTTAGCTGCTCGAGTTCGATCACCTTGAATGTTATTTACCTAATAGGAATTTGCTCACAAATGGCCTTGCGCAAGCAGTAATTGAAGGCCATTCACAGTGGCCTGTTTTAAACTGGCCCAATTGGCTGACTATTAGCTGCCGATAAATAATTCATAACCCCAAAAACATATAAAATGATCTGGTCAAGTAGTCGCTCTTCATGTTCTTAGATGTATTGCTGCTATAGAACCAGCTGAAACAAACATTTTACCATATGTCTACAGAATGTCATCACCAGCTGATCATGTGACCTTCATGGCCTCATCCATTATCACACTGGTCCACCACACTCCCATTTCCCCTTCTTTTGCGCAGGCATTTGATAGAGCAGGCAAAAGTGACTGCTGGTAGTATTTTATTTAGTTCTGTACGAGACTCCCTCAGTTGGAAATGTTAAGGCCGATAATGGAACAATGGTAGCATCCTGCAGCCCACCAAATTAGTCGATTGGCCGAAGGATTGCATTGGCCAATGGTTATTTACTTTTTTACAAGCGCTTGGAATAGACATTAAAAGTGAAAAAATAAAGAAGTAAAGATGGCCCCATCTAAAGGTGACATGCAAATGTTTGAAAAAAAAAAAGCGAAAATGTACAGATCGCAAAAATAAAGAAACTAAATTAAAGCAGATATGAAAGCAATCAGCCATGGCACTGATGTGGATTGCTGCGCAGGCGGATGTGCGCATGTGCAAGAACAAAATGCCACAACTCCCAGTGAAGAGAGCATATGGCTGAAGTGGGCGGAACCATTGCCCATGCCACAAACCGGGTGGGAGGAATCAAAATCTGAACGATAGTTGAGCAGTCAAACGGATGGAAAGGGGTGACTGAAAGCCCCTCTAAGTCTATATCAAGGTTTGTATTTTTATTATATATATTTTTTTAAATATAAAGATGGCGAAATAGAGAAATCTCTCTCTATGCCAGACCTAAGAAACAAAACAAACTTCAAAGCTCCATTCTATGTGTGTAAAAGTGAGGTTAGAAATGACAATTTGCAGCACGGTTCATGGTGTGAAACTTATCAAATTGATATGGTCAAAACTGAACATGCAGGAATGAGAACACAATCTGTTACATCTCAAAATACTTTTATTATACCCCTAATGCAGAATTGGACTCTGAATTCAAGTTATGCATCTAAATTACTGATCAGGAAGATGATCAAAGATGGCTTCTTGGCCTACTTAATGCTGAGCATCAATCACAACGAATATCATAAAACCTGCATGGGCAAAATATTTATGTGAGCAAAAATTATTTGTATGGATGTGTGCCGAAGGACCTAGCCCTGTTTCTTGAGTGGGTGGGTAGTTGTCTACTGACAGGCCTGTGCAAACTATTTTATAGACAGATATTAACTAGTTAAGTAAATAGCTATGATACAATGTTATGTTCATTAAGGTGCGGTATGTTGTAAGCTAACTTTATCTCAATGGTTTTAAGATGCATGTTGGTGGGATGAAGGGAAGTGCTGTTCAGATGGCAATGCTATTCAATGTATGGTTTTTGCTGCAGTGTGCGCCAGAGACGTTTTAATGCATGGGCAAAGTGGGCTCTGGCCCAGGGTCCCAGCCTTTCAGGGGCCCTATAATAGAGCCAGCTCTGTTCTGGGGAGAGTCTTGCCCTGATGAATTTGAATAATTTTTAAACAGATTATTGTAAATAGCGTTTTTCTATCATTTATTTTTAATGTGTGAGAGTCTATTACAAACATTTTGCAGACAAAATGTGTTTACGTTTCATGCAACATCCATATAAAAAGTTTCCTTTAGATCAATACAGGACCTCACATGTGAGGAATGGTGACAGAGATTATTTGCAGTAATATTAGGGAGCTGCTGCTGTGTTGTGATACTGAAAACACATCACTATCCCTGAAAATCAGATGTACTCACATTTAGAATTTGACCAAAGAGGGCATGAAAGAGCTGAAACTGGATCATAAAATCAAAGCTGTTCGGAACAGGGGCCCCAAAATACATTTGGCCCAGGGGCCCCCAAATCCTTGAAACATCCCTGGTGTGCGCACTAAAGTTTAAGGTTCTCGCTATTGTGTTATGTTTGGGAAAGACGAATACGTGTGATTAGAAATGTTTTGTGCAATGGGCATTGTTGAATGGATAGTGCCCTTGGGTTTCCGAGAACCGAATATGGCATTTAGGAACATTTTTGGCTGCCTGTGACATGCTGTGTCTATTGTGTACCAATCTGGTGATTGTGTGATATTTCTTGAGTTTGAGTAATATTCATATAATCGGATGGTCGACTGTGGGTCAACCCTGAACAGTGTTGAATGCATATGGGGTGTTCCGTCAAGTAAGAGCTGTTGTCCTGTGAGGCAGAATCATAGGAGAGCAATCTGTAGCAGCAACGAGCGTCTGCAAACCATCAGGTTTAGCCCATCACGTGGCACAGCAGGAAGTATAAAATAATGCAAGCTGCAGAAGCAACAGTGCAGAGCCACTAATGATGTCATGAGCTCCAGAGAGTAAATAGAGTGTGTGAACTGGAACCGATTGCAGCTTGTTCAAATGTGTGGAGTTGTCATTGGGAAGTACTGTGTTTGTCATGCGTATATGGGAGGTGTTTGGTCGGATGTGTGGTGATGAGTGTTGAATATGTCTGTGGCCCTTCTGGTGTGCAGACCTTCAATGGTCAGTGTGGTAGCTGTCTGCACATTGTAGACCGTCAAAAGTGGAGATCGCTGTGTGACGTTTCCTGGTAGTCTAGTGCGTGATGATGGAATGTGCTATTTGTGTGCTTCCTGGAAGCTGCATGTGTGGTGTGTCTGGGACTGACCTGCATGAACAGTTCTTCTGAGTCTTTCATTTGTCAGCTCCCTGGGAAGTTAAAGCCTCGCATCTAGACGAGCAGTAGCAATACTGAACTGTGCACGCATCACTTTCCTTATGGTGCGTCAGTCTGCTGGAATCTAGCTGTCACGTGCAGTCGGTCCTGTACATTTCAACAATTGTAAAGATCATGTGACCCATGTCTAGATCGGTCCTATGTAGGGTGATCTGAACCCAGTCCGAGTCAGACCGTCCTCCTCCAGTGGTGGGCCAGGGAGCACAGGTATGGCCTGGAGAGAGCGCGGTCTCAAGCCCCACTTTCCAAAGATGAGGGATAAAGGTAAGGGGTGCTCTACTGAACGTGTGAGAGTGTGGTCTGCAAGGGTTGAGTTAGGCATAGGAGGGACACCATAATCATAGAGTAAAGCAATGATCTGGGAAGGCAGTTGTTTCAGATGAATCGTTAGATCAATCCATCGGTGTAGTGTGAGGTGTATGAGCGGTGTTGGTTATTAGCATGTAGCATCTGTTAGTGGTTGTTGTTGGGACCTGACTGGTAACTGGCTATAAAACATATCTCTGCTGGGGTTGGAGATATGTCATAAATTCGATACAACATGTTCTGATCGATGTTGGACTCTACTGCACGGGCAATGCAAAGTGTATAAAAATGGAAGCCTTACAGGGAAAAAGCATTACATTAAATAAGTGAATGATTAACCCTTTCATAACAGGGAAGATGCACAGACATCTTTGAACACCCCGGGCCACGGTGTACCTTGCATCAGTGGCGTTTCTATGTCCAGTGTAGTCATGGATTGTGACAGAGTTGGGGTGAGGGAAAGCGGAGGCAGTCTGGGGCCCGTAGGGGTCAGGAGAGCAGGGGTGGGTAAAAGGTGGACTGCGGAATATGCTTAAGAGAGCAGGGGGCCGAGCTCTTAGACAAGTGTGAAGAAGAGTATAAGAGTTTCACACACTTTGCTCTCTCAAAGCACAAACCAAGGCCCGCATCAAATGGCATCTCACCCGGCCTACTCCGGACGCACCACTGGCTGCCCTCACCCCGTGCGCACCCAGACAAAGAGGGCAGAGTGAAACGGCCCGCACAGGCCTCGCCAGTGGACAGCAAAGCAATGTCTCCGGCCACACCAAATCCTGGTTCAGACCCGAGGAAGAATATGCATGCTGCCACAAAGCTTGGGTTGTAGGCAGCACCGCCAAGCATCGGGTTTCATACAACTAGGGCTTTAAGTGGGATGAAGAAACTGGGGGGGGTGTCTCTCAAAGGGGCGTGGCAATTGTAATTAAGGGCGTGGCTTAAAAAACATGTAAGCTAAAAATCTGTGCTTAGCATAGTGTGCCGCCCGACTTGTATTTTGCTGATTCTGTCTGCATCCAGATATGACACAACAAGTAACATCATACCTACAACAAGTCAGGACTATTGGCTTTGTCAATGGTTGTTAGTTGCATAAGATAAATAAGCAGCAACTATGGCTTGTATATAATATTGAAAAAGCCCTGGTGACCGCACAACAATGTTGCTGTGCCTGAGATTCAATAAGAGAAGGGAAATCCAGAGAGAAAATGACTCTTTAAAGGATTTCCCTTCCCTTACAACGCTCACCTTGCGTGACGTCATGCCGTAACTTCTCCACTAGTGAGAAGTGAGCAGTGTGAGCACGCGCACATGATGTGCCTGCTGTCACTGCAGTCCGGAAAAAAACGGACCGCCTGTGCCAGGGCACAAAACAGAGCCCGATAGAGACCCGTTTCGAGCCCCCCTTTAAAAAACTGCCGGTGCTCAGCACCGGCGAGACCCGGCCCACTTAAAGCCCTGCATACAACCTGACCCGATGGCCCAGGCCTCCCACCGCAGAGGCAACCTCAGGTGGCTTCACAGGGAACAGCTGTCTGCCTTGATTAAGCAAATGTGGCAAGTGTTAGCTTTTAGACAGAGCAGTTATACGCCGGGCTTCATAAATCTTGCAGGTCCTGGCCTCCCTCAGAAGAGCCATCCATCAGAGCACAGAAGCGTGGCCGCTCTGACGGGAGGCTCCAGAGCTCTCTCAGCGCTAAACCGAATTTACAGGTCCAGGCCTCGGGTAGCAGAGCGGCTACAAGTGACATAGGCACCGTAATTAAAAGTATCCTCATAATGCATGGCTAGGTTCCAGGCTCATGACTCTGATCGCTTTGACCAATATGGTGGGGCTCGGAAGGAGAAAGTGCAATACGTGCTACTGGAGGGTGGGTAAGACAGATCGCAGGAGCCACGGACAATAGGCCCGGTTCGACTTGGTTGGAGGGGGGGGGGGGTAAACAACCTGTGTGGTTTCTAGTGCATATAGAGGGAGGCATTGCAGGATTCCTTGTTGGTTACGTACGGGGAAAAAACGGCCCAAAAAAGGTGTATGGCCTTGGGTCCGGGGACGAAATATCAAGGATAGACCCTAGGGCAAGGAGTTGAGACACCACAAGGATGGGGTAAGGGAAGAAATAAGGGCACAAGTCCTAAAAAAAAGAAGTTGGGGACTAACCAAGTTAGGCAGTATGCAAGTGACATCATGGAGCTGACATAATGTGTGACATCACAGCGTATGACAACGCACGTGGCATCACAGGAAGTGGCATCACAACCCATGATCTCACAGGAAGTGACATCAGATCTTAAGACCTCAAACATATGTTTAGCAGGCCTATCATTAGCGCATTTGAGTACATAACAATCTTTAACAAATGAGATTTTGCGTCAGGATTTGCCCAAAAAGTGAGGCAATACTGACAAAAAATCAAGGCCTCGACTTATACATTTACTTTTTAAACCTCTGCCACAAAGAAATTGGCAACAAGGAGAAACATGGCAGTAAATCTCTTCTGCCTAATTGGTTGCAAAGTCTACATTTTAAAATTTCTTATAGAGTTAAGGCACCTGCTTCAAAGATCTTTGTGTGCCAAATAAATCTTAGGGAATACTAATGGTAAGAAAACTCTGGAGGTTAACATAATTGTTGGGGAGATTTGTTTTTTATCTAGTCCTAGTTTTGAATCAAAGTAGCAGAGAGGGTTAATATGTCTCCTGCAAAGCACATTATGTAACACACAAATGACAGGTTTTTTTCTGTAAAGGGGTGAGGTGGGTTACTGCTTTTAACATAGGGATCCTTTTATTACTTGCAGTTCATAAATTGTCACTGTCTTATGTAACACATCCTGCAAATTGATTTACACAATTGTCAATGTATAATGTGTTTGCGTGATGTAAAGTGCGCTGACACCCTGGCCTGGGATAAGTAGCACTATAGGCTATAAAAGAACTAAAACAAAATAGTGGTATTTAAATTGTTACTTGTGTAAAATACTGGGATAGACCAACTGTTAGAACTGGGGGTCTCTAATTGGCAATGGCATAGACCTTTGTCCAAATAGGGACCCTTGCTTCTAAGTCAGGGAAAGTGGATTACACTACTGGATAACCCCTGCTCACCCTCTTGGTAGCTTGGCACGAGCAGACAGGCTTATCTCAGAGGCAGTGTGTTAAGCATTTGTGAACACACACAGTAATACAGTGAAAACACTACAGATTGACACCACACAGGTTTTATAAAAATAAGTATTCTTTATATAGACTTAACACAAGACCACAAATGACAAAAATCCACAATACTGTACTTAAAATTGGCTTAAAGATGGTAGAAGTAACTTAGTTCAAGTTGATGATAAATGCGACCCGTTTCTCACAAAAGTACCTTGGATGCGTAACGCAAAACAAAGGGTCCGCAGGGAGGATGATGCGGCGAGCAGGCGCCTCGATGCGGTGCGCCGATCCGGTGCGATGCGATGAGAGTGCGCCCTTGATGCGATGCGACAATGTGAAGATGATGCGTGCACGCCCGACGGCCGTGCGGCGAACTCTGTACCTTTGGAGCCGCGACAGGGCCTGCGACACGCTTCTCCGGTGATGCGACGGCAAGCAGCCGCGACGGCGACACGCTTCTCCGGTGATGCAACGGCGACCCTTGCGGTGGCGACACGCTTCTCCGGTGATGCGACGGCAGGCAGTTGCGACGAAGACACGCTTCTCTGGTGATGCGATGGCAGGCAGCTGCGACGAAGACACGCTTCTCCGGCGATGCGACGGCAACAGCTGCAACAGCGACACGCTTCCTCTCGTTGCGTCGCGCTTCCAGCTCCCAGCGACACGCAGGCCTCTGCAGACAGAATCCCCAGCAAGGGAATTCAGGAGGGAGCTGGTGGTGAAGTCTTGTAGCCCTGAGACTTCAGCAGGAGGCAAGCTCTAGTTCAAGCCCTTGGAGAAATATTCTGCAAGATGATGAAAGTTCTTTGAAAGTTCCTTCTCCTTTCCTTGGCAATGAAGACCACTGCAGGCCAACCCAGCAAACAGCACACTGGCAGAGGGGCAGTCCAAACTCCTGCAGCTTCCTTGGTTCTTCTCCTTGGCAAAGGTTTGTCTTGTTGTTCCAGAAGTGATCTAAAGTTCTGGGTCCCCTTTTTTATACCCATAAATCCTTTGTCTCTGAAGGCAGAGAGTGTCTGTACCTAGTCCAAACCAGTTCTGGGTGCATTCTGCCAGTGCACAACTTCTTCCTTTGTCAGTGTGGGCCAGGGTCATCGGACACAGCACAGGAGGTGGAGCCAGCATTGTGGAAGGCAGGCACAGCCCTATTCAGGCCCAGGTGCTACTCCTCCCACCACGGCCTCATGCAGATAGGTCTATTCAGCCTAGTGCTGACTCACTCTGTCTCCTGGAGTACCCCAGCCCCTGTCACTCACAAAACCAGACATACAATACACAAGCTAGCAGAGGCAGGCTGGATGGTTAGGCAAGAAAATACCTACTTTCTAAAAGTGGTATTTTCAAACACCGAATGTTAAAACCAACTTCACTAAAAGATGTATTTTATCATCCTGAGTTCAGGCATACTAAATTCGTTTTTCTACCATGTTTCCTGGGTCAGTTAGGGTTATAAGATGTTATAACCAAACTGCCCATTCTGGCCTATGGGGACAGGTAGCCTTGCAATAGTGAAAAACGAAATTGGCTGTAATTCACTATCAGGACATGCCACACACATCAGGGCATGTCCTACCTTTTGCATAAAATGCACCCTGCCCTTGGGCCTACCTTAGGGGTGACTGATATGTAGAAAAGGGAAGGTTTAGGGACTGGTAAGTGGGTGCACTTGCCAAGTCGACATGGCAGTCCCAGACTGCACACAGGCTCTGCAATGGCAGGCCTGAGCTACACTTTACAAGCTGCTTCTGTGGGTGGCACAACCAGTGCTGCAAGCCCACCAGCAGCATTTGATTTACAGGCCCTGGGCACCCATGGTGCACTATACTAGGGTCTGACAAGTAAATCAAATAATCCAATCATGGGGTCACTAATCCATACATCAATTTACAATAGGGAGAGCATATGCACTTTAGCACTGATCAGCAGTGGTAAAGTGCCCAGAGTCATAAAACCAACAAAAACAGGTCAGAGAAAATACAGGAGGAAGGCAAAAGGTTCAGGGATGACCCTGCAAAAAAGGCCAAGTCCAACACAACCCCCTTCCAGCCAAAATGCAGGGTAGACCAATCACTACCTTGATGGGCTTCCCTGCTTTGGGCGATAGAACATGGACCCTGGCCCGCAACAGCAGGGGCATACTCCAGTTCTATGCCAATCTGAGACTATTTGGGTCCCTCTGTCCATACTCTCAGGGCCCACCAAGCTAACCCATGGGGAACCCTTCTCTGCACCTGTGGACACCATCTGTGCAGCACCTAACCTTAGCTTGCTCACAGGTGTGTCCCAACAGACGGACAGCAAGCCACAGTGGCCACTGACAGTGGTCAGTGATGAGACTCAGGCCTTATGCCTCTCAGGGCTCTCAAACCTCTGTGGCGTCAGAGAGCGGGGGGCAGTAGCCCCAGGTGCTTGGCACCCTTTGTCCCCTCTCCCTCCTGTCAGGTCAGGTATGACATCCTGACACTGACCCACCAGCCCCGGGCCTGTACCTGGCGGCTGGACAGGAGACTGGGGTGGGCTTTCCCACACCCGGTCCTCCTCGGGGCTCTGCACCCTCCCACTTGGAGTGGTACCCCCTTCCAGAATTGTCAGGGTGACTGTGGCAGGTGTCCTGCACAATTCGCCCACCAGTTCAGGGGTTCTATCCTGCAACTGGGCTTCCAGGTCAGGGGGGGCACCCCGAACCTGGCCCTCCAACCTAGGGTCTAAACCCTCCAGTTGAACCGGGGTCAGAGGCGAGGACTCCCTCCCTCTGCACCCCCTTCCAGAGTGTTGTACCCTCCCACCTGGAGTGGTACCCCTAGAAGACCAACCGGGCAGGACACTGTTTACAGTCGTCCCTCCCTCCAGGTCAGACAACACCTGAACCTGGCTTCCCAACCCAGGGACCACCCCCTGCGGTTGAATACTTGCCCGGCGCACCAGGACTTCATGGGGAGCACATATGCCCCCCCCCGAGGGTGACACACAACTCATGTGTCGTGTGACAGTCTGCCTGGCGCAGATCTCCCGACCCCTATCCATCTGACAGTGCGTGACGATCCCCCAGGACAGAAGTGGTGTCACCATGGTCATTCACTGGTGACTCAGCCCTTCTGGCTGGCCCCTGACCCACTGGTTCTTCCACTGAGGACTCTTTCCCCCTCTCACCCCTAAATCTGGACTTCTGCACCCTCCACTTAGGAGTGGCACTGCCAGACACCAGAACTGATGGAGGCCTGCTTACAGGCACTCCCAGTTCACCAGACACTAGGGGATCCCCCTCAACGGGCGGACCATCAGGACCGACTAGGCTCCCCCCTGGTGTTCCCTTAAAGAACCATCCAGGCCCTGAGACTGGGTGCGGGCACCTGGGGACACGCATCCCCACACTCACTCCGTCTCCGCTGAGACAGGACGTGAGCCCCTACACCCCTCCCACTACACCGGGACCTAGCTGGGCTACTCTGAACCACTTCCACCACTCTGGGTTGGAAGATACCTGAGCCACTCCCCTTAGGGTCACTCCCCAATGCCTCTTCAGACCCTCTGGAATCCACCAAAAGGTCTGCCTCCCTGGTGAGCTCACTGGGGTCAGAGAACTCACTCTCCAACAGGTGTTGGCATAGCTCTGGAAAACAGGGACTTACAATATGCTTTCCCTCAATTGGATCACACAGCCCCCTACAAGGGTTAACCAAACTATCCTTCACCTCACCATCCAGTGCCTCGCACACGTACTCCACACCACTCTCCTGAGATTGGCAAGACAGTATCTGACTGTCTCTGTCACTCAACCCACACTCTTCTGGGCGGTCTTCACACTCACACACCAGGACTTCAACCATGGGGGAACCCCTCTCCCTGCACCTCTCATCTAGAGTCAGTAGAGTGTCCCTCCCACCACTAGGACTATGAACCCCTGCGTCAGTTTCCCAATTCACCTCAGGGACACTGCGCACCACTGGAGCTACCTCACATCCTATAACCCACTCAGCACTAGATAACTCAATATTGCTGCCACCATCTGAGCTGGATTCCACCTCAGCAAAGCTCACTTCCTGAGCTACACAAATTTCTTGTTGCTGGGCTGAGACACTCATGGCCTCAAGCCTCTCGAGCTCCAAATCAAGCTCCCTCATTCTCAACTCATGTTCCAATCTCATCCTCTCTCTCTCTCCAAGGACAACCTGCTATTCTCTAGGTCCCTTTGACCCTCCATCTGGAGCCTGGCCATCTCCAGTTCGTGCACCCTATCTCTCTCCCTGTCTTCCAGCCCTCCTGGGGACAGACCTTTGGAAGAGACGCTAGTGCCAGGCGGGGACGGTACCCCTTCCCTGCCTGGAATCAATGGTTGCAACTAAGTTGGTAGTAATGGTTCCCAATAAATGAGAAAGAACCGCACGATCAAGAAATAGAACAAAAGTATCAACTTATACTGTAATAAAGTGTGAATTAATTCTTGTTTAACGTAATGGTTGTTTTTGGGGTGCTAGCTTGACTCAATTGCACCTACTACCAAAAGATGCTAGTCACACAAGAGAAAAAAACTAATGTGTATGCAAACCTAAAACCATAGAGCATTAATGAGCACACCCTTTGATATTAACGATCCACTAGGGTACTGGATAAGTAAACAGATTCCCTATGTCCAATGTCACATATACAATTCTTCAGCAAGTAATGTCAGTCGAAGCGATCAAACAGCATACAGAGTCCACAAAAGTCAAAGTTTCTTCAATTTGGCGATTTTATTCTTGTACTTCATATATCCAGCATGAAATCTGCCAATGTGCCAACACGTGTTTCGTCTACCCGTAGACTTTTTCAAGGCAGTTGGCACGAAACTGTTGTTGTGCGAGTTCTAATTCCGGTCACAGTTGACTCCAATTGGTATATACACATACATCCACAAACTATTAATAGCGGGTGTTTCCACATGATAGAAAAGCTGATTAACGGCTGATTGTATTCACATCTCACGATCCGTCTTATGATCGTTATCGGTGTGAGCGACCCAAGATTAGGATGATCCAAAGGAAACTCTCTATGTTTGGAGTCAGTGCTGGTTAAAATACGAGTGGTAACCCTGATAAGTTCCACTATCACAAAGACCGCAGAAGTGCGGCGTCCACCTCGTTTGCCTCGCTGTAGCGTGGAATCAATGGTATATTCAGCTGTCCCTCTGCATCCCCAACTGGCTCCACCACCAGTTCAGGGGTATTTCTTGCTTCCACCCAGGCCCTCAGCGCCTTTTGGTATTAATCCTTTTTGGCAATGCCTTGGGTAGCAACTTTTAATTTTTTGCAAAAGCGCTTTAGCTGTTTCACATTGTAGGTTTCCAACCTCTCTTCCTCAAAATCTAGATCCATAGATGCAACAGATGCTGGTCGGCTCATGGTAGTAAGAATTGGCAGTTCTCAGAAAAAATAACAGTCCAAGGAGAAAAAAATTCTACCCAAAAAAAGTATGTGGTTGCGTTTGGTCTGCACTCACTAGTAGTGTACACCAATCACTGTATATGAGTCACAAATGCAAGTCCAGAATCCTCACCGCTGACCACCAATGTTAGAACTGGGGGTCTCTAGTTGGCAATGGCATACATCTTTGTCCAAATAGGGACCCTTGCTTCTAAGTCAGGGAAAGGGGATTACACTACTGGATAACCCCTGCTCACCCCCTTGGTAGCTTGCCACGAGCAGACAGGCTTATCTCAGAGGCAGTGTGTTAAGCATTTGTGAACACATACAGTAATACAGTGAAAACACTACAGATTGACACCACACAGGTTTTATAAAAATAAGTATTCTTTACATAGACTTAACACAAGACCACAAATGACAAAAATCCACAACACTGTACTTAAAATAGGCTTAAAGATGGTAGAAGTAACTTAGTTCAAGTTGATGATAAATGCGACCCGTTTCTCACAAAAGTACCTTGGATGCGTAACGCAAAACAAAGGGTCCGCAGGGAGGATGATGCGGCGAGCAGGCGCCTCGATGCGGTGCGCCGATCCGGTGCGATGCGATGAGTGCGCCCTTGATGCGATGCAACAATGTGAAGATGATGCGTGCACGCCCGACGGCCGTGCGGCGAACTCTGTACCTTTGGAGCCGCGACAGGGCCTGCGACACACTTCTCCGGTGATGCGACGGCAAGCAGCCGCGACGGCGACACGCTTCTCCGGTGATGCAACGGCGACCCTTGCGGTGGCGACACGCTTCTCCGGTGATGCGACGGCAGGCAGTTGCGGCGAAGACACGCTTCTCGGTGATGCGATGGCAGGCAGCTGCGGCGAAGACACGCTTCTCCGGCGATGCGACGGCAACAGCTGCAACAGCGACACGCTTCCTCTCGTTGCGTCGCGCTTCCAGCTCCCAGCGACACGCAGGCCTCTGCAGACAGAATCCCCAGCAAGGGAATTCAGGAGGGAGCTGGTGGTGAAGTCTTGTAGCCCTGAGACTTCAGCAGGAGGCAAGCTCTAGTTCAAGCCCTTGGAGAAATATTCTGCAAGATGATGAAAGTTCTTTGAAAGTTCCTTCTCCTTTCCTTGGCAATGAAGACCACTGCAGGCCAACCCAGCAAACAGCACACTGGCAGAGGGCAGTCCAAACTCCTGCAGCTTCCTTGGTTCTTCTCCTTGGCAAAGGTTCATCTTGTTGTTCCAGAAGTGATCTAAAGTTCTGGGGTCTGGGTCCCCTTTTTATACCCATAAATCCTTTGTCTCTGAAGGCAGAGAGTGTCTGTACCTAGTCCAAACCAGTTCTGGGTGCATTCTGCCAGTGCACAACTTCTTCCTTTGTCAGTGTGGGCCAGGGTCATCAGACACACCACAGGAGGTGGAGCCAGCATTGTGGAAGGTAGGCACAGCCCTATTCAGGCCCAGGTGCTACTCCTCCCACCACTCTTCATGCAGATAAGTCTATTCAGCCTAGTGCTGACTCATCCTGTCTCCTGGAGTCCCCCAGCCCCTGTCACTCACAAAACCAGACATACAATACACAAGTTAGCAGAGGCAGGCTGGATGGTTAGGCAAGAAAATACCTACTTTCTAAAAGTGGTATTTTCAAACACAGAATGTTAAAATACATCTTTTAGTGAAGTTGGTTTTATCATTCTGAGTTCAGGCATACTAAATTCGTTTTTCTACCATGTTCCCTGGGTCAGTTAGGGTTATAAGATGTTATAACCAAACTGCCCATTCTGGCCTATGGGGACAGGTAGCCTTGCAATAGTGAAAAACGAAATTGGCTGTAATTCACTATCAGGACATGCCACACTCATCAGGGCATGTCCTACCTTTTGCATAAAATGCACCCTGCCCTTGGGCCTACATTAGGGGTGACTGATATGTAGAAAAGGGAAGGTTTAGGGACTGGTAAGTGGGTGCACTTGCCAAGTCGACATGGCAGTCCCAGACTGCACACAGGCTCTGCAATGGCAGGCCTGAGCTACACTTTACAAGCTGCTTCTGTGGGTGGCACAACCAGTGCTGCAAGCCCACCAGCAGCATTTGATTTACAGGCCCTGGGCACCCATGGTGCACTATACTAGGGTCTGACAAGTAAATCAAATAATCCAATCATGGGGTCACTAATCCATACATCAATTTACAATAGGAGAGCATATGCACTTTAGCACTGATCAGCAGTGGTAAAGTGCCCAGAGTCGTAAAACCAACAAAAACAGGTCAGAGAAAATACAGGAGGAAGGCAAAAAGTTCAGGGATGACCCTGCAAAAAGGGCCAAGTCCAACACCAACACATCTGACTTTCCTACAGTGCATGCATATCTCTTGTAAGAAGGGGCTGAACAAAGCCAAAAGCAAGCCTCTCTAAAGTACCTCTGAAGTGATAAGGTGTGTGCCTTTGTTTCCCCTCCATTGCATTTAGGTGTGAGGCTGCAGATAGCTCCCCAGACAGGATACTCCAATAAAAGGAGGCCTGATGGCCCCTTAACTTCGACCTTTGTTATGGACCCAGGTGGAATCTGATAAGCCCCCTCCCCGCCTGCACTATGCTACTCCCAATGAAAGCAGACCATGTGCAGTCACTGCTGAATGTGTCCCGGTGTCTGAAAGTTATATCTGGACAAGTTAAGCATATTTCTGTGGGGGCCCAATCACTAGGCAGGGCAGAAAGACTAGGTAGGTGCCGTATACCCTCGACTGGAAGCAACATAGTGTATGGCTCCTGGCCTGAAGTCCAGAGATTACAAAAGCATAGAGGAGGTCGAAGGGTTCCAGGTCCATAGAGATCAGTGGTTAGAAATGTCCCAAGGAGTGGGTAAGGAGGGGCAGACTTCAGGGGTCAAGGCCCAGTAGGGGTAGAATCGAAGAGCAGGAGGACAGTGAGGGTTAAAAGGAGGAAACGCTCCAGGGAAGGGATAGGAGCATCAACGGAAAGGGCAGGCACCCGCGCCAGTGCCCGCTAGGCTTGGAGGTGAGAAGTGCGCAACTAAAGCAAACAAGCAGTAAGGAAAGAGACGGAACATAAGGGTCAACATCTGTCGCCGCCGGAGGAAGGACATCTGAGAGAGCACAACAAGCACACCGGAACAGTGGGCAAGAGGCGTCTTTTCTCTGCATCAGCAAACCCAGGGGGCAGTTAGGAGGGAGAACACCCAAGTGCACAGAGCTGGAGGATCCACACCAGCAACTACACCACCACTGCTGCCCAATCTGCTGTTGAGGTGGCAGATCAATCACTGGTGACAGCACCCAACCCCAAATCTTGGACCTTCATCATGGCATAGGAGACACTAAAATTCATTTGGGGTGGATAGGGACAGCCTTGAGACTCAGAGCCAACACATCCCAAACTGCAAGGGGCCCAACTACTGGAACATGTAAACATTTATAAAACGTACCAAATTGTATGAGTTTGTAATACAGATGTCAAATGTTTTCTGGCACGAAGACAACACTGCTGGGGACAACTGATTCTACCTGGAATCCTAGCCTGTACCCTAAGGCACCAAGCAGGCGTTGCCAGAAGGTCACATCGAGGATGCTCGTTAACATTGAAAGACAATGAAGGAATGCTCATGGTGCAAGATCCCTCAAGCGCCAAGAAGACCCTACCAGAGGGAAACTGATGCTACCTAGTATCATAAAACCACTGAGACGTCACTTAATGATGAAGCTTTCATGATTAGGATGCTATAAAACTAAGACGCTTTTGGAAAAAGCATACTTTGTGAGATTTTGTAAATGTTATGAAGGCTCTGATGGGAGAAATGGGTAGTAATGAGAAGATGCTGTTGAGGGAAGGTCTTGCTGCTGCAGTTCCATTACCACAGAGGCGGTTTTGGTGTCACCCTCCGAGCTGCTGAGAAAGACTGAGCACTATCTTACATCATCTAATGATGCTGCTGTCAGTCCCACACAGGCTCAGGATCCTGCTAACTCAAATTATGCTGTGGGTTGCTGTGGGGGCTCTCAGGGGCTCCAGGCAGTGATTCCTGATGCCTCCGGCCTGGCTGGCTGGCTAAGTGGGTTTGTCACTCGATGCGCCAGAAGATATCAACACTGTAACCAAGGAGGGTCTCTGTATGTTGTGTCCCTGGCCCGGTATTATGCTGGGTCACCAGTGCGGCTATCCACCAAGGCACACCAGTACTAGGGTGGTGACCTGACATCCTGGGCCTTTCCCTTGGCTCAGGCTTGCCTGGTTTCTGCGAACATTCTGCTTCCATTGGGTAGAATTCGTGCCAATCACAGAGGCGGCTGCTAAGGGGCCGTGGTGGTGGGCGGGAGGAGGGGGCAGGCGGGATGGGGGGGGGTAAAAAAATGAAAGAAAATCACACTTACCTGGCCGCCGCCTCTCCTCCGTTCTTCTTCTGTCAAAACACCAACAGGAAACACCCAGGCTCCCAAACTCTTCCAGCCAATTACGACGCTGCTGATAGCAGCATTGTGATTGGTCTGAGCACCGTCGTTCGGTGCTCAGACAGGCAGTGGGAGCCTGGGCATGTTCTTTACCCAGGCTGTAATACATGACCATTTGAAGCGCAAGTGCACTGCCTCGCTCTAGACTCGGGGGTAGTTACCTAAACATAAAGTGCGCATGTCAACTTGGCCAGCCGTCTTGCGACAACCAGCCGGACATGCGCACTTCAGCCGCACCACTATGAGCTGTGTTTATAGGCAGGCAGACTGCAGACACAGGCTCCTAGTCTGAAAAGGGACACTTTGTTAGCCTGCTCAGACCAATCACGTGCTACTCTCATGCTGAAAACCGCATGAGAGCAGCTTCATGATTGGCTACATTTGTTGGCTTTTCACTTCCGAATCAGGCTCGGAGGCTCTGTGGTTTGGGACCAGTGGATGATGGTCCAGGCGTCCCCTGTCCTCCCTGCGCACCAACGTCGGGTAAGTATTTTTTGTTTTTCTTTATTTAAAGAAATTAAGTTTTCTGTCCGAGTCAGTGAAGGGGGCTGTTGCAGACACAATGTAGGATGTGCCTTCAGGCCCTGGGGCAAAGAGGTGGTGGGGAGAGTGCAGCACGATGAACCCCCCCCTCCCCACCCCCCGGCTGGGGTTTAAGGGAGGTGAGGTGAGGGAAGCACTCCGGAGATGGAAGAGACAGGTAGAGGAAGTCTGGAAGCGATGGGAGGAGAACTGAGGGGAGACAAATGGGGAGAGAAGGCACAGAGGGGGCGCCGGTGAAGGGAAAGATGGATGGATGGATGGATGGAGGGAGAGAGGCCCCGGCTATGATGGAGGAGGGGAGATGGAGGCGAGAGAGAGCGGGTGGAGGGCACCTTTGCCATCCCCGTCTTGACTTGTCGATTTAGGAGAGAGCTGCGCTGTGAAAGGAGCTGAATTAATGCAGCTCGTGCGCAGCTTTCCAAAAAAACTGGGTCCTGAACACAGGACTCACCCTAAAGCCCCATATATATTACAACAACCCCACCATATAGCCCCCACCCCCTCATTACATCACCTCCGCCATACAGCTACTGCCTCTACTCGCCATAGTCAGTAAGCCTTGGTGCCTCTCTGCTCTTACTTATTAATTGTGACTGTTGAAGAAAGTATCCTGAAAATAAAGATCGGACTGGAAAGAAGACGAATTGGACTATAATTCTTTAACACACACATAGTGGTGCTCAGGATAATTTGTTTCTGTTGAAGGACTGGATTTGTCTAGTCCATATGTGTGGGCACTAGTGGCTGCCCTCTTCCTTGGAGCACACAACTTGAGACTTTTTGTATTTGACTGTGGGGAATATTGATAAATTTGCGCAACGAGCCTTGCCACATTCAGTTTTTTTATCTCTTACTTATGTTTGCACCCCTCCCCATGCCAGGGAGTCTGTTATGTAGATTTGGAACAGTTACTGTTCCTTGTAAATACATCTCAGAGCAGTGGCGGCTCCCCCATTGGGACGTGGAGGCGTCGCCCCACTGCTTTCTCGCAGTGCGAGAAGGCAGAAACATAAACAGTAAAAACTACCATTTATGTTTCTGCTTCTCGCACTGCGAGAAAGCAGAAGTGCCTGGTTGGAGGCGGGCGGGTGGGCGGTCCTGCTCGAGGGCAGGGGGGGAGTGGCTTACCCACTGTTGTGGGTACTGACTGTTTGGTCGGCCCCAGGGCCGACCAACCCAGTCATGCGCACTCTCCCTTTTTCTCTATGCAGCCTACATAGAGAAAATGGCCCGGCTGGGGCGCTCTCCGCTGCGCCTCACCAATCACAACGCTGCCATTGCAGCGTTGTGATTGGCTTAGGGGAGCAGGAGGAGGGAGGCTGCCTAAAACGCGCCAAGACTCCAGAGCAGCAGGAGCTGAGGCGGTGGCGGCGCGTGATGCGGTCGCGGAGGAAGGTAAGTTTTTTATTTGATATAGATAAGATAGATTACCGTCCGTGACCGTCCCACTTCCCTGCCCCCCCGCTCGCGAACCCACCCGCCCGTTTTGCCGGCCGCGACTGCTACCTAGGATTTTGTTTTCTCACACCGAGGCTCATCTAAAAGCTGAGTGAATGGGAACTGGCAGGCCTCATTTTTTTTAAATCATGTATTTTTTAAATATTTTCTTCTGTTTGATATGGCTCTGTCTTTAAATTTGCCCCATGCTTGTCTATGCACGCTGGAAGCCATTGAACATGGACTCTACCGGTATTACTTGTTAATGTCTGCTGGTTCTATATAACTGGGGGGAAAACATGGCATGTATAAGAGCGGGCAGGTTGTGTCCCAGGAGCATTGTGCATGTTCGTCACGCCTCAGTATGGGTGTGCACGTCCGTCAGTCGGTGATCAAATGGAGATGGCAGAACAACTGCCGATTACCATTAGGGCGCGATTAAATAGATTACACTAGGAAAAGGGATTTGCATTTGTGGGGCATGTGACATTTTTTTAAAACACAGCTGTGCATGGTTGATGCCGTTAATCTGGTGCCAGGCTGCCCCTACTTCTCCCTCGTTCTCGCCCTGTTTCTCTCCTGCGTTCTCCCTTGCTTGCTCGTTTTCTATCGTTCCCCCTCTCCCAACTGTGTCGCCTTCTTCCTTCCATTTTCTCGCACCCGCCCCTCATTTTCTGCACCCCACTCTCTCTTTATCTTTATCGTACACTCTGTCAGCCTCTTCTCTCTCCCTCTCTTGCAATCCCTTCTGCCTCTAGCTCGAACATCTTTCTCTCAGCCTCACCTCGCAGTCTTGCTCACACCTCTCCTTCTCTCTCCCCCTCTTCTCCCCCATTTCATCCTCCCTCTCTCTTAGCAACCCCCTATCTATCTCCCTCCTCTATTTTCCGCTCTCTCTCTCGTTAACCCCCTCCCACCCTCTCTCTCGTTGCTGCAGTTTAGAGACACCGTTAATTGTCACGGGCAATTTATGTCTGCCTTCTGCGTGTACCTTGTGAGCGAGCACACGAGGCGTGTGCCTTGAACTACGAGGACACACGAAGTCACTTTCTGTGGGCTGCACACGGCCTAAGACAATTGCTGAAGAATAGTTTGCAAATCCTGTTTCAGTATCAGACACTCAAAATCTTAAATGCCATGGATTTCACTTACACTGGGAAAGGGCACCCCTTCACTCATTATGCACGGATACACACCGGCAATCACCGGCTAAAAATAAAATATGCACGTATCACCTCACAAGCAATGCCGGACACCCTCCCAAATGTTCGCCTTGCTTACCTATCAGTTGCAATAAGAGGTACATGGTCTCTTCTTTCGCGTGCACGGTCTAGCTTCACACGTATTAGCAGTTTAAAGAGGTCGTGGCCAGTATGTTACTTCAAACTGTGCTTGGCACTTTCATTCTAGAAGATTCCAGTTGCTTGTCTCACTGATAGGCACCGTGTGGCGCATTCTTTAACTGCAGAGTTCTGGGGTAGTAGTAGTGTCCGCCATTGTTGTGATGTAGTGCGTGGGATCTGTCTCTGTGTAGCGTGTGGTAGTAGCGGAAGGCCTTATCTTAATGTAGGGTGGGTGTGGTCTGTCCATGTTTTGGTGCAGGGCGTCAGTAGTAATGACGAATATGAGGCAGGAGTCCGAATAGTGGGATTGCACTCTCAAATTTGCTTGAAAATGCATCATTTGCCCACTCTTTTTTTCAAAATTTTCTCAGGGTTGAACCCCTCCGAACCCCCCGTAGGTGGTTCAGGCTCGCTCGCTACTCTCGCTCGCTGCAGTGAAGTACGACAATTGTTTTATGCCTCACCACTTTCAAATGTCACCAGCCGCCACTGTCTCAGAGCCTTTTCATGCCCACCGCTGCCAGGTGCATTGTGTTCGCACAGTACGGGAGAAGCAACTGCCAACAGCCCCATATTCTTGTCTGGCTCGCCTCTTCCATTTATTGTGTGTTTTTTGGGCTGAGAACATGTCTCGGTTGCATGGGGTCACGCTAAGCGATCCTCGTGTTAGCTCTTGCTTTCATTAGTTTATTAACATAAAGGTGCATTACAAAAAATAACAGAATACACGTTATTGACCTGGGAAGGAGGAAATAAAAATTACAGGATTCAAACTCATGGCTAGATGTGAGCTGGGCCACCTAACGATTTTACTATGTCAACCGTGCCCCCTTTCCGTATTTGTATTGTAAAGTAATCCATGGTCATGCATTACTCAGTAGAAGATCATTATGGCAGCAATAGAGCAGGTTTTAAAGTGCTTTATTCTTTTGATGTTTGAAGTATGTACTGAGGGAAAATACCAGCTTTCGGAGATTTTCCTAATGTTTCTACCGGCCGGGACTTACAAGGGGGTCGTCATCAGTGCGGACTCCTGAAATGACTGCAGCCTTATTGTTCCTCTGCGGGCTTCCACAGCAGCCCCCCCCCCCCCTACCCCACCCACCAACTCATCACACTGCAGGACTCTGCTTGACAGTGTGGGTGCAGGGAGCGTTTAGTTCTGCTGTAGCCTGGGGTCTGTGTGCCTACAGGGGTATAGTGATGGTCAGTGCTTTAAATGGGAAAAAATAAGTGCAGGTACTCATTAAAATTAGCTAGAGGTGTAGTGAGGGGGCGGGGCTAAGGGCAAGACATGATGATACTTAATGACTTCTATATTAGTTGCAGCACATACCAGAACACATGAGAAATGTGTTTATATAAACAAAGCAGCTTAACTCATTACACAAAATGAAAGAGAAATGCAATAATAGGTTAATATTTCCTTTTTTTTTTTTTTTTGCAATAGTTGCACCTTCTTAATGTCATACAGTTAATTGCTGTTTGGCACAATACTATATATTTTTGAGCATGAGAGTAGGAAGAAACTGAAAATACCCCCACTTCGAACCAAAGCTCTTATTGCACCAAGCAAATGAAGCAACTCATCATGACCCTCCCCAGAAGAAATCTCTTGTCTCTTCCATCGATCTATCCATTCTACCATTTCTTTGATTATTCAGAGGCTTTGATGTGCTCTCAAAAGATGCTTGACCCCTGTGACATGCAGCATGCCTTCAACAGATACAGTGCATTTAGAAGATGGTGCAGACTGTACATTGTCAAACGTTACCAAGTACTGAAAGCTTAAAACCCAGGACATCTGGTCTTGCAGCGTATGATTGGGGACTGTTGTGGTGATATTCACAGAGTTTGAAGGCTCATGTTGTTCTTCCTTCACATATGTAAAGGTTCACGTAGAAGAGATCCTTCTATTTTTGCTTTAAACATCACTCATTTGAGCTTCTCTGAACAATCCAGTATTGATCTGGCAGAGCTGGATTTCAGTTCCACATTGGCTGGGTTTTGTAAATAAAGTTATTCAAGGTTTCCCGTATAATTCTGTTTGTCATGCTACTACGAGTATCAAGAAAGGGTTAGTTCCTCCTTTGCCAAAGGTGGCCACTGGCGGTTGACCCGATTTGCTAATAGTCCTGTCGCAGGAAGACCTGAAGGTCCGATCTTGGTGCCCTCACACACCCGTTAGGGTGTCATGCTTCATCATTGGGCGCTCCTAGTCAGGCAGGCGCTGGGGGCTCTTTGGTAGAGATCTTTTAGATCTGAGGGCACCGTATAGATGAGTGCAAGTGAGGGGACTACCTAACTGTGTAGTTAGCGAAGTGAGTGAGTGATGGCTAAAATAGGCTCTGGTATCTACTGTACGATTTTACTAGAGATTTGATACCAGGTCTAACCAAAAATAGTGGTGCTATCTTGTGGTCTACAAAGTACCAAGATAGCTTCTAGTATAAGGTGGTCAACATGTTTCGTGCCTCAAGTGCCCGACGGATCGGGCGGCACTTCGTCAGGACCAAAGGTTAAAGAGGTATGCCCCTGCCTGGGGCAACTGGTCTTCCTCTAATATGGGATGACCCAATGAGGTTGAATGGCTTACCCCTAAGTGTATGCCGGTCTATTGTTCCACCTCGTAAGAGGCAGAGAAATGCTACTTAGGATAACGTAGGGTCCTGGTCAATTGGAGGGACACTTGTGGGGTGACGGGACGCAGAGGTCTCACCTACCCTCCTCCGTTTTCCTGGAACATGCTACTACTTCACCTTTTCAGGATCGATCAGCAATATTGCAGCTGCACTGTTCCCTTCTCAGATGTGTAAATTTTGTGCAGCTGCACTCTCATGATCTTGTAGGAATGCAGCTGAGGCTACATCTTCATCATCTTAAATGTTCAAAAAGCACACCTCATTGCATGTGTATGGATTTGCCACAGCATCACCATTCTCACCTCTGTTTCTCTAGCATAATTGCCATTGCTTTGCATCCAAGCATGAATTTTGATTAACTGAAATCCAACATGTTCAGAGTGCATTTCCAAAACAAAAAAAACACTTTTAAAAATCTGATCTAGAAATCTTACCATAAGACCCTTTTGGTATGGCATCCTGCACAAAAGATCACTCTGCAGTTGTTACTTTGCTGTTTTTTTGGCAATGGATGAGATCCATTTATCCGCTGATGTCCACCATTTAACCTTTACATTCTATCGTCTATTCCGTCTTTCATCCATCATTCAGTTTTTCACCATTCCGTCTATCCACCCTTCATATCCAAACCTATCCATCCATCTCCAAACCTATCCATTCATCCTTTCACTCATCCATCTCTTTATCCACCCTTTCCCTCATCCATCAATCCTTTCTCTCATCCATCAACCCTTTCACTCTTTTATTCCATCCCTCCTTTCACTCAATCCCTCCTTTCACTCATCCATCGTCCCTACCTTTCATTCATCCATCCAATCTTTCACTTATCCACCCATCATCCGCCCTTTTATCCAATCATCCACCCTCTTTCACCCATGCATGCTTTCACTCATCCATCCATTTATTCATCCATCCATCTATACATCCACCCTTGCTCACTCACTCATCCACTCACACACTCGCCCACCTACCAACCCTCCCTTTTACGTTATTTATGAATCTTTGTCGTCGAGCAGACACAGTTGTACAAACAAAGTGCCACCCATTTTCTTTAAAATACCTCCTGAGAGTGTCTTGATTCTCTCTCTCTTTCTCTCACTTTTTTCTTACAAAAACAGGCATACAAATGCAGGCAAACACACAAACATAGAAGACACACAAAAGACTCGGGTATGATAAAAGCCATGTTTTCTCTTCACCTACCATGGCTTTCTTAATTGCCACCAGGGCCGGACTGGCCATAGCCTGATTGCCACTGCCATGATTCCTGTGTTTGCACAAATGCAGACGACAGTGTGAATGTGATTGACAGCACAGGGCCTGAATGGACCCTGCTCTGTCAAACGCAGCGTGATGGTGAGCACCCGGACATTATTCAAATGAGCCCTGCTGAATAGCTCAGCTGGGGCTCAGATCGGGGCTGCAGAAGCGGCGCCTTGGCTGCCAGAGACACGTTCCACTCCTGCTCACCAGCACAGCCAATGAGCCTACCTTTTCATGAGTACCGGTACTCTCCTGGGAAGTAGAGATGTGCCGGTACTCAGTACCGGTGAGTACCGGCCCATTTAAAGCACTGGTGATGGTGAATGTTGTGATTGTGTGAGTGTAGGGTGAGTGACGTGCCTTTGTGCGATTGCAGAGGGTGCTCCATGCGTATATGAGTGCAGGGTGAGTAATGAGAGCCTCTGGGTGAGTAGTAAGATTGTATGAGTGAATGGTATGCTTGTGAGAGGGCAGAGTGAGTTGTGTAACTGTGTTAATGCACTGGATGAGTGGTATGCCCATTTGAGTGGAGGGTGTGTGGGATTCTTATGCAAGTGTAGGATGAGCGAGAAGCAGTGTGCGCCTGTGATTGAAGGTGAGTGGAGCGATGTGTCTGTGTGAGTGCAGGGTGAGTGATGTGTCTATGAGTTTGTCTTTGCAAATCTATTTGGACCTTTTTTGGTCAACCACCCCCCGGTGTTTGACTGAAGGTCGAATGAACTTTGTACTCAGCTCGAACCTTTCTGCCCACCACTTTTAAAAAGCAGCAACCGCCACTGGTAACTCTACTACAGCCCTCCCTACTTCTTAAAAAGAAGGTATAAACCTGCTTGACTGACTTCCCCATGCTAGAGCACACACACTTTAAAGCCCTGGTGATTTCAATGAAAATCTCAGAATGAGGTCATTCTAAAGACAGGGCTGCTATAATTGTCATTTTACCACACAAAATAGATATTTCTCGACCTTAGGATTTGCCACTGGGATGGGTAGAAATTCAGTGAGACTGAAATTAGTGTGACTAATATCAAACTCGTGTGGGTAAGAAAAACTGCTGAGAAAGGATTGGCTATGCTTTTTGCACACTTACTTATTTGACGAAAGACAGACCTGTCAAGGTGCCAGGGTCACCCTGAGCTCAGACACCTCCAAATGAAAGCACTGTGCTGAAGAAAACAAACACCAGCGCACGCAGCCTGTGACGTCAGCACCAAAAGCGAGTCAGTGCTGGGCACGATGGGGCATGTAGTCCCTGCAGCTCTGGAGCGGCAGAGGGCATTATCCTGCGATGATAGTGGAAACTAGAGGCACCCATCACTCTTCCTCTGTGCATCCTTTCCGGACAGCTAAGAGTAAGGTGCCTGGAGGCTTCAGACTTCATCACAAGGAATCCTCCTCCAGAATTCTGCAAAATAATGACTGATGGATAGCACTGCACTGACTGCCTAAGCAGGTAACTTAGCTCAAGGGTTAATGCGCCTGCTGCAGAAACTTGTGAGGTACCTGCAAGTCGCAAATTCGGATTATGGTGGGACTGATTCAGCCTCAGTGCTGGAATAGAGGAGACCCTTCCGAGCTCCTACATTTGTTTCTGAGTCAAATCTGGATGTAGGCCAGCCTCAGAGAGGACTACTGACGTGACGATGCCAACACTCATCAAGCCTTCTTCAAGAATTTAACAATGAAGGTCTACATTAAATTCTAAAACTGTGCAGATTGAAGTGTTTTGTCAAAAAATAAACTCCGGTCTAAAGACTTGAGAGAGGTCTTTATTGGGAAAATAGCAACTTGCTTGTGGGTGAAGCCGATGCAGGAGGCAGTGGGCGGTCACCCTGGGAGCACTTCCAGGAGATGCCCAGCTGGCGAAAGCTGTGTAGCCCCCTTATTGTAAAATCCAGTTGCTAAATTACGCCCGAGAATTCAGCACACGTTTCACCCAGCATTGACCCAGCAGCAAGATATTTAGCAGTAATGCTGACAGCTGTTCTGCCATAAAATATTCCAGCCTCTATTTTCCGGGGACCTTTGGCAGAGGAAAGCACTGACAAGGGTGAAAGAAGGGGGGTCGGGAGGGGCAGGTTGGGGGTAGAGTGAAGCACTGGGCAAGGGAGAGTGAAGACGTAAAGGCAGGGAAGGATGTGTTCGGGCCTTCGAGGCAGCATGAAGGGCTGTCCAGGTCTGTGGGCAGAGTGAAGGACTGGCCAAGGGTGAATGAAGGGGTAAAGGGAGGGGCTGGGTGAGAGCAGTAGCCCACAGGTGCTGAGGTGGCTTTTTAGGTCGAGCATTCGAGACCTCTTGTATATACTTTAGTATATGCTTATATGTGTATGTACTTTGTGGGCTCTGGAGATCAGCCCTAGGACTTGTCTGCTTCCGCTTAGGGACTTTTTTTTTCTGTTCAACTGCCTGTATTTAATTGCCTTGATAGATAACGACCAGCAGAGGTCAGTAAAATACCAGAATTGCTTTCTGCTGAGGGACTTTCTTTTTTTAATTTTTCTGGCAATTGCCTCTATTTAACTTTCTTGATAGAAAGCGACCAGCAGAGGTCAGTAAAATACCAGAATCACTTTAGCATTCTCTAGATTCCAGTCCATAGAAATTGTCTTCCACAAGCACCCGTAGACAATATTTTTTTCAAAACTTCTATTTTCAGTGATATGACCACCAAAGGCCCTGATTTTATATTAAAAACAGAGCTTTGGACTATACGATTTCCTGCTGAAAGGCAATATTTCTCTCAATGTGTTCCCATACCATGCGTGTCACACAGTTTGTTGCTTACTTTCCCTCCATGTTAAAGGACAGTAGATGTTTCAGCATCCAGGCTAATGTGCTGCATAGCTAAATAAATATAAGGTCCCAAAGGCGAGACCGATTGCTTTGCAAATGCTTGTTTATTTTCACTTCCCACTGAGCCCACTATAAAGGGAGGGGTGGCTTGGGGGCAGAGTAAAGGGCTGATGTCAAAGTGCCGGGCTGGGGCAGCACTGTGGGCAGACTGAAAGACTGGGGAATGGTGAATGATGGGACAGAGTCAATGAGTAGGAGCACAGAGCAGGGCTAGGGCAGAGGCTAGGGCTGACAACAGAGTCCAAGGCTAGGGGAGGGCTAGGGCGAGGGCAAGACACTGAGGGCAGTGTGGGGAAGTGGGAAAGATCCCAGGCATGGTGAGTGCAGGATGGGATGCTGGGCAGGAAAGACTGGGGCAGAGTGCAGGTCCCGGGAAGGAGTCCGTGGTGGTACTGGGCAGGGCTGCGACAGTGAATGATTGTAACAGTTAAGTACTTGGACAGTGTAGTGCTGGAAGGTGGCTGAATGAACGGCGTATCGCATATCGCAGGACTGGAGCTGGTGAAGGATGGGACAGAGCGCATGGATGGGACAGGACTAATTGCAAGGTACAGGGTTGGGGTGCAGAGGAGGGGTGCAAGCTGTGTCAGCAGCAGACTGCAGGTCCTAGGCAGATGCACGTCTTCAGGTAGGGTGCAGATCTTGGGTAGGTTCGGGGTAGAGTGCGCAGCAGTGACAGGTTGCAGAATGGGAGTAGAGTCACAGCTGTGGGTAGTTCCTTTGCAGAGTGCAGGTCATTGATACGTTTTGGGCAGACTGCAGGTCCCAGGCAGGAGTGCTGGAGCAACGTTCCGACCCAGAACAAGACAGCAGGTTCTGGACAGGACTAGATCAGGTCCTACTGCCAGCTCTCCTCTTCCCTGTCACTCTAGGGGAAGAGCTGCCTCTTCCAAGCGCTCCCTCTCTCCTCCTACTTGGCAGTGTGGCACAAAGTAAGATTATAGGGTAGATGTTAACTGTAATGCAGGGACATTAGGCAGCACTTCATGGGGTAACAGAAAGTGGAGGGGGGCCCGCACTGTGTGTGAGCCGAAAGCAGGCGCAGCGTGTTGGGGACACGAGACCTATCCGTGTGAAGGGACATGCATGATGTGTGAGGGTGGAGGAGACAGGCTCTTGGTGGTAACGAGCTGAAGACAGTTCTGCGTCTGTGTGTGTGTGTGTGTGTGTGTGAAGAAACAGGCTCACTGCATGAGAAAGTGGAGCAGGAGACCGGTCAGTGCACGAAGAGACCGGTTCAGCGTGTTAAGGAGAGGGTAACAGGTCAGTGAGTGAAAAGACCGGCACAGTTTGTAGGGAGCACTGTACGGCAGATTTGTGTATGAAGAGCAGGCTCAGTGTGCAAGGGGAGCCCAAAAAAGGAGAGGTGAACCTCGTAAGGGTCAGGAGGCGGGCTCTGTGTATGAAGAGACAGGCGCATCAGGCCTGCTGCGATTCTCACTGGGCAGGTGCTCCAGTTCTCCGATCTTGTCCAAGCATATGCAAAAATGTCAAGCCATGCACTCTGCGCACCTGTACATCGCCTGATGCATTTTCTTTTGACCTCTACTCTGCAAGCCTGCGCTTCCGAGCAGAAGTCTCCTGCATGTGCCGAGGAACTGTATGTCCCGGCAGGCAGTGTGCATGGCACTTAACAGGGCGGCAGGGGCAGCTCAGGTGCTTGAAGCAGAAGCGACAGGTGGGCCTGAAAAAGGTGCCCTCAGAAAACAGCTTCTGACATTTGAAATCGGTCTTTGAATGCACAGCAAATGTAAAGAAATAAGAACATGATTTACACCCCTGACAGCCCTGTTTACAGAAACGGACCTTCGAGCACTGAAAACATCAAGTGCTCTGGTCAAATGCTCTTAGATAAAGGGAAAAGTAGTCCCTAAACAGATGCTACAATGAGACAAGTGCATGGGTGCAAGTACTGGGGCGCTGCTCTGTGGGAGTGAGCAACTGACGATAAGGCGGGACAAAGAGGAAGGATTGACCACAGCAAGCAAGGACTTTTAAAGGACACTGAAACAAACAAATGAATAGCAGTGGGCGGTTCTGTAAGCCCACAAAGAAGTATATATTAAAGTATCTACAGGAGGTCTCAAATGCTCTACCTAAAAATCAGGTGGGGCCTTTCATCCCATTTCCTCTCACAAGACTCCACTCTGCTTTAACACTGTACGAATGCACCCTCCATTACTGACAAATTATTTCCTCACCCTTACTAAGAAGCAAACTATGAGCCAAATATGCTATTTTGTCACACAATGCAGAGCAGAAGCCAAAGTCACTGTGCGATGTTGCATAAGAGGGAGAGAGCAGGGCCGTCCCACAACTTTCAAAATATGAAACTGCTGCAGTGATCCCCTGCACTGGTGCACTTTCATGCAGCCTAGCGCTACACAGAACTTTTGCCTTTTGTGAATTCAAGTAAGGTGGACGTTTTCTGGCAGTGTACGCACAGCAGCATGTCTCATTCAGGGCCTGAAGGAATGTGATCACATCTCCCCCATCTTGATGGAGCTCCACTGGCTCTCCTTGCCAGCACACAGCATCTTCAAAACAAGCTGCATCATTTGAAAACCATCACGACCTGTGCCCCACCTATGTGACTGACAAACTCAGCATCTCCGGTGGCCCTTTGCACACCTGCAGCGAGGACTCCCTCCGACTTGATAGAAAGAAGTGTAACAAGCATTGGCATAGCCAATAGGTCTCGCTTTTGGGACCTTATAATTATTTAGTTATGCAGCACAATATCCTTGGTGCAACAACATCAACCGTTGCATGGCTAAACACTTATAAGGTCCCAAAAGCGAGACCTATTGGCTATGCCAATGCTTGTCTTAAAATACTAAGCATGTGCAACAGAAAGTGAGGCTCCAACAGTCTGTTGCAGGGAACGTAGGGACAAAAATAAATAGTTTCCTGTTCAAGTCTGTGAGATGGTCGGGGGTAGGCTCGGCCAGCACGGACCATATAGCAGAGGCTTTGAGAGATTTTCTAAAAATGTGAAAAATGCAAAGCTACACGTGTATACATAAATACATAGAATGGCATCTATGCATCACCCTTCCCATTACTCAGGTATTTTTTTTTAAATCTTGGCGAACCACTTTGACAAAGCATGGTAAAACATGAAAATGGTAGAGAACAGCAAGCGAGGCTTCAAGTTCAATTTTAATATGTGAACCACAGATATACATTTAAGGCTTCTCATCTGCTACTGCTCACTTATACTTGCATTATAAACCTGACTGATAGGAAGGTGCATTCGACCATCCGAACACATTCCAACGCCCTTCTGCACAGAAAACTATCCAAAGACAATTTTACTTTCCACTTTGCGAATTGGGCCTCACAATAAGCGTCCGTTATTGATACACTCACTGCCCAGCGCTCAGGGCACCGCATACCAACTCTGCACGCGAACTGAGTACACGACGTTTCATTACTTAACCTGTTAGCTAATAGCACGCAGTTTCACACAGCTTGAAATTTAGAAAGTTTATAAAGCGTAACATGCATTAGGAGGGCCTCACACCATTTAGAAGACAAAATCACACGACCTACCACTAAGCTACAAGTCTCATTAATTTACACTGTCCATTCTCTTTTCTTGGAAAACCTTTTGCCTTCGTAGACAGCTTCAGGACGGTTTACTTTAGGTTTCATTGCCCATTAATGAAGTCTTGATGTGAGATGCTGCAGCGCCCAACCGTGCAGAGGCACAGTCAGTCTCCGTCAGTGCTTCCTGATAAAGTCACAGCCGCTCCTGTTTGCTTCCCATGTGCAGGGGGCCTCGGCGGGGCACCTGGCACACAGAAACAGGACCTGCAGAGTATTAACTGACATTCCAACAAAAATACTCATAAGGCATGCAAACTCAGATTCACAAACACCACAAAGTTTGCGACCACTAAAGAGATTTTACAGTGTAAAGCAGCCTTTTATAGGTCAGAAATTGGCTTTTGAGCATTGCAATATGAGGGCATAAAGAGGCTTCCACATCACATTTACAAGTTGCAAATGTGGGTATCAACAGCTTGTGAACTTCAACTGCGGCTTCAAAACCAATGATCAGTTCGCAAAACCCTCTGAGCTGGGGTAGCACCTGATCTGCAAAGGAGAACTGTCGACAGCCCTAGGGGATACTCCCTAACACCCCATGTCTTCCCCAACAAGAAACATTTCTGTTAAAAAAAAATAAAGAAATAAATAAAAATAAAAAAGTGGCACAAGGCAGCTTTTTTTTAATTTTTTTATTTTTTTTAAATTTTATTTAAACGTTTCTCGTTTCGGAAAACAATTTCAGGGATGTAGGCCATGGCACGCCTATATCCATTCAGGCCGTTTAGGGCCCCTAGAGCGGACAATTCGTAATGTGACCCATTAGCATATAGGTCGTGCTGCAAAGTGCACAACCATTTGCAAACCAATTGGCGTGCAAACTGCACATCCCAGTTTGCTAAAGGGTGTTCATAGACCCAACCCTAGGAAACTAACGCGTCAGCAATTCACAACTAATACACGAGAAAAGTAGAGAAACAAAAATGTGCCTGGCTAAAACCACAATTGTGTAAGATTTGTGTACAAGCTGCAATCATTCAAGCATAATGCGCTTAGGTCTGCCTTCGGTCACTAACAGCCAGTCTGGTGTGATGCCTTTTTTCGGGGTCTCAGGCCAGTCAGACCTTAGTGGCAGATAATGGTTATGACTTTTGAAGTTTAGCACGAATGCCCAGCGGGCTTAAATACTGTTTTACTCAAACTGAATTACCAAGTACTTCCTTTAAGCACTTGTTTCTCGAGTCATCGAGGTCGAGCAGGTGAGGCTTACTCCAGGGGGAGCTGTAGAGAGGGAGAGGGGAAAAAGGGGGGGTGACACTAAGTGGCACCTAACTTGAACGTGTAGACTGTTCTTTACACACTATATGTACCCTCAAGTGTAAAAAGAAAAAACGACTGCACTTTTAACTCCGATCAGCAAATAACATCAAAAATCCGCGCCCAGAGTTACCGCGATGAAAGCGTGTCTAGTTCCTGCACGGTAGGCAGCGCGTTTTCATTGCACAGTTCGTCCTATCCCAATGTTTCCCTATAGGAAGCATCGGACCTTATATAAAACGTTTTTAGGGGAGAGATTAAAAGGAGCCACCTAAGTGAATCTTTTATTTCAGTATACAGTGTTTGAAGACAGCGGAATCTAAAAGGGATGTGTTCAAGGAAAAAAGAGAAACGAAAAGCGGAAAACACACACAAACGTATAAGATGCCCAAAATGTACAACGCTCAAAAGGACAACATACCGACACCCCAAATTCCTGGCACACAGAAACAGGACCACTGGCAGCTAAGGGGTCAGCAAACTATTCTTGGAAGCTCAGGGAAAGCAGAGCCCGGATTAGGTGGGAAGGGTGGGAGAAGGCACAGTGAAAGCACTCGTGCATGTACGGCATCTACCTTGCAGCGCCATCTGTTTGCAATTAACAAGCGTGGCGCGGGCGAGATAATTGGAAACAGATGGCAAAGCTGCTTGCTCCCGCAAGGTGGATGCCGGACATGAACGAGCGCTCATTGGAAACAGTGCAGTACATGCACGAGTTTTCCAAAAAGTGCAGACCGATTCCAAAAGGTCACTCCTATGCAGCGCTTGCGCGCTGATTAGGCGAGACCTAAAAAGGAAAAACAAGACAACAGCCTTTCTCATCTATAGTCCCAGGATCTGAAGCAACAACCTTGAATCAACTCTGCCCCAACTCTGCTCCATTCCAAGA
Source organism: Calotriton arnoldi (assembly GCA_963921515.1). Taxonomy (NCBI): domain Eukaryota; kingdom Metazoa; phylum Chordata; class Amphibia; order Caudata; family Salamandridae; genus Calotriton; species Calotriton arnoldi. The sequence goes on from CAWUFW010003247.1 coordinate 1,489,272, forward strand.
AAGATATGAAGATGCACCTTGTTCAAGAATTCTACATCACAACGCAGTAACAGTCCACAAACCAGCTGCCTCTCCATTACTTGCTGGCTGTATCTTTGCCTTTGACTCGCTACTGCGCCCTGCTGCCTTTTGGCTTGTTTGCTCTATACAAATACTTGTAGAATAGATTTCAAACGTAGCCATATTTAATTTCCAGGCCTTAGTTTTGTCCTACTCTAGGACCCCCTAGGTAGAAGAAAAGTTTGTAGTGGGCATGGTGAGCAACAATGGCTGCCACTTCAGTCCACAATAGACCAGAATGGGCGTCGACAGTCAGAGGAAGCCATCATTTGTGATCTCCCACCTCCACCCAGCTCTGGCACTATGCTGTGAGACTCTAAAAGAACCTAAGGTGCCTCCCATAAGCAGTTAATAATAATTTTGGCCTCTTGACCTATAGCAATATCGGGTTGCCTCGCACATGCTGTCCTTGTCTTAAAGATACAGAGCCTGCCAGGGCAGCTATTCTGGGTCTGCTCCCCCCAGAACAGGCCTCATCTGCCCCTGCCTGCACCAATTCTGTACTGTACACAGGAGGAGTCCTGAACTGTACACGAGAGGGTGCCAATTACTGATGTCGAATAAGTTCTAGGTACCAAAATATCACGGAAATAGCTGCAACCCTATCACTACACATGGCACTTAATATTGGTGTACATCCTGTTTGTAAAGGCTCCAAATTCCTGCCGGGTAAGGAAACGAGTTACAGCAAACAAATGATGGACGGAATGCTGACAATGCAAACATTCTCCCCCAGTCAAAAGATCTGGGTTAAATCCATCGTTCTTTTGCCCACTACGCCACCCCAGTTTGGACCCAGCCATATGCAAATCATGCAAATATTGGTGTACATCCTGTTTGTAAAGGATCCCAATTCCTGCCGGGTAAGGAAACGAGGCACAGCTTGTTTAAGGGGCGTGTCCATAATCACAAGATGAGCACAAGTGGCGACGGTGGGATTCGAACCAACGTCTCCTGGTTCCTTAGGTCTACACACAGTGTCTGCCTGGCATGGGCACCGCATCTTCCAGGCTGGCTGTAAAAGGCAACTCTGTGGAACCGCCTGGACCCCGTTATCAGAAAGGAACCTTTTAAGGAATTCTCTTTGTCAAAATGTAATATGATCTGGAAGCTGCACGGGGCTCGGACGTTTGGAGAACGATCAGCAAGCGATCTGCGTGATGAAGGGTAGTCTCACTGTCAGGGTAGGCTGCTGAGGCTTTTCGCAACTCTTGAAAAAAAAAAAAAGAAAAACTCAATTGAGAGCCCGTGGCTGACCCAAAGCCCACTATTAAATATTTTAATGCATTAGTTACAAATTAGAGACGACAAACAATTAAAACTGCGTGGAGGCGAATCCTCATAAGTATGTGTTTCGCTTGGCCTATAGCAAAGTCTTTGATACGAGTGACAAAAAACTTTCACTTTGTAGTGCGCGCTGCATTAAATTAATTATTGTTTCAACAGCATCACAAAATATGAAATGATACGTGGCTTACAATCCCCACTTGGACTGTCATTTGAGAAACTAATTGCACAAAAATGATTAAAACTGCCAAGAAAAACTTACATTTGACACTGTGTTAATCTGACGTTCATTATGCTTAATCTATTCTTTATATAGGCTGCAGCAGCCACGCTCACAGGAGTGAAGAGGACGTCATAAAGCTTAGTCATAAATCTCGAAATATGAAGACCATATGCTCTGACAACCATACAAACTGTCCTCTCTTATCGGAAACACTTCTGTAAACGGCAGGCTTACTCACCAAGCCGCAGCGTCACTGCTGTCTTCCCATGGAGCAGGTGTTTTTTTCATCAGTGAGTTTTACAAATTGGGGCATATTAAATCCTTTGTCTGTCATTCAGATTGGCCAGCTATGGCTTTTGACATAAATAATCATTTGTGTTTGAGGCAGAACCCAACAGGTTTTAGGTTATCTGCTGTGGAACTTTCTCCTAGGAACGGTCGACCTCGAAACTGGGGAACCGGGTTCGAGTCTCAGCAGGGACGCTCAACATCCAGTCATTCTGGGCAAATCACTTAGGGCCACATGTATCAACCATTTTTACATTCGCAAACGGGCCGATTCGCAGAATCGGCCCATTTACGAACGCATTAAAGGGTTTTCACATGTATCAAACGCAAATTGCAAATCGGTAACATGTTACCGAATCGCAATTTGGGTTTGCGATTCGGTATTAGGAAGGGGCGTGTTTAGGGCATCCCTTCCTAATATCGAATCGCATTGGTATGTATGAATGTTTTGCGACTGAAATGCGGTCGCAAAACATTCACATTTTACCACCTACTTCAAGTAGGTGGTAACCCATTCGCAAATGGAAAGGGGTCCCTTGGGGACCCCTTCCCCTTTGTGAATGTGAGTAAAAGCATTTTTGAACTTTTTATTTTTGTAAAGCATCCTGTTTTCCTTTAAGGAAAACGGGCTGCTTTACAAAAAAAAAGATTGCTTTATTTAAAAGCAATCACGGACATGGTGGTCTGCCGACCCCAGCAGGCCACCATCCCTGTGATCTTTGCGATTCCTAGGGGTCGCAAATTGCGACCTACCTCATTAATATTCATGAGGTAGGTAATTTTCGATCGACTAGCTATCGCAGAAAGTGTTCAACACACTTTCATGCATGCCGTTTTGCGATTTCCTAATTGCGAATCGCAATAATTCGCAATTAGGGAATCGCAAAACGGTGTATTGATGCATCTGGCCCAAAATCTCCCCGTGCCAAACAAAATGAATGTGTCCGTCTGTAACCAACTGGTGCTCAAGTAAAGCCCTCTGATACCTTCGGGCCGAGTTCCCGCTATATAACCCCCCCACCCCCCAAAAATACCCTTCACAGGGAAATGGACGTCAGGGGGCCAGGACAGGAATCAAAATCACACCTGCTCTGAATGGCCCAAAGACCTCGCTGACAATAAACACTCCATTTGCAGACAGGACAGAAAGTAAATGAAAAATAGAACCCTAATAACCTCACACTGCTGATGTACATTCGCTCACCATGCAGATAACTGATCTCATCAGCCAAAGTCAAGGACTCTAACAACACCGTGAATGAAGCTGCGAGTGGAAGCAGAATGTTCTTCAAGAAAATGAAGCCCTGCCTTAACTCTTTTCCTGACCTCACATTACCACATTCCACAGACAAGAGTTTGTCATCAACCTCTTCTTCACTGAAAAATGACAGAAGGCCCAGCAGCACAATCACATCATCGACTCCAGTCTACTCTGACACCAATCCTTCCATGCCGCATCCACCAATGGTCATCTTTCAAATCCCTGTCTCTCAAAGACCTCACCAACATCCTCAACTCCGCAAAGACACCTATTATGAAGATGATGTTTTGCTCTTGTCCTTGATCAAAGCCCACTCTTGAAAAACTCGCTCAGCCTTACTCATGAATGCCTCCCTCAGTCAACACATCTTCCGAGAACTCTTGCAACAGGCCAGATCCTCCCCCTCACAAAGAAACCCACACAAAACCTGGAAGACCTCGTTAGCTACTAGCCTATCACTCACTCACTCTTCATTGGCAAGATCATTAAAAAGGAAGATACAAACAAAAGCCAAGATCACGTCAGTACAGCTATCCGCTGCATGCATACCAATCCGATTTCAGATTATTCAGCCACACAGACAGCTACTTTACAAATCCTATATGATGCTTTACTAATCACAGACATTGCTGGACCTCTCAGTCACGTTTGACATTTTGATCAATATCTCTCTTCCTCCCTGAAGTTTTGAATGCTATTCACAGGCAACATCCAACACTGGTTTTCCGCCCATATGTCCAACCAACACCAGTCCATTCACATGGGCACTTCCATCTCCATTAGATGGCTATCACTTGCAGAGTCTGGAGTGATCCATCTTGTCATGTGTCATCTTCAACCTATATGTGGAGTGCCTAGGGACTATACTCACCAATAACAGCATCAAAATTCACCCATACAAGAGAGACACATAACTCTACTTGAAAGTCTGTTCTGCCCCAGACATCCAATGCTTTTCCCACTGCCTGCACCTCATCCGCAATTGGATGTCCCACACCTATCTAAAGCTTGTTTCAACCTAGGCCGAATTACTGCTATTCACCAAGAACACTGTAGGAAAGTGGAGTATTATGCAGTAACGCTGGTCAGGCTTCACTATGCAATACTCTCACTTTACACCAAATATGTCCTTTGGATTCACACTAATAAATCCCTAGCTCAGTCTTGGTAGTGTGGCACGGAGCAGTCAGGCTTTACTTGAGGAACATGACTTAAGCATTTCAGAGTACCAACATGGACGATAAGTAATTGACATGACTCAAAAGAAATCTGACACCCATTTATAAAAATAAAGCAGATTTTTATATAAATGTAGACACCAAAACAAACATCATTAAATTAGTATATCCGGAGTTATGGATTTTTAAAGGAAAAATAAATCAGTGAATTTCACTCTAGCAAAACTTTAACACTGTGGTCATAGGAGAAAAACACTAGTGACAACCGGTCACTTGCAGGTTGAGTTTAGTGGAAACCATTGAGTGTACAGGTGAGGCGGGTCCCAGGACCAGGCTTGGACAGTCAGTTGATTTCTACCTGGCTCGTAGGACCCGGGTGCATAGTAGTCTTGACTGTCCCTGGTGCTAAAGAATGGGAGCCGCGGTTTCTGCTTTTACCACTTAGACGGTGCTGGTAAGGAAGGGAATGCAAACTCTTGACTACAGGGCCAAGGAGTTGTCTGGTTGAAGATGTTGCATGGTTCCCTCGAGGCACAGCTTCAAACAAAGGTGGTTGTGGCAGGGCAGGGCAGGCCACCAGCATGCCTTGGAAGCGGCAAGCTCAGCCTTCGCTCGCTTCAACGCCCTAGAGTCCAGGGGAAATGAGAGCCACCTGAAACTTGCTGGAGGTCAGGACTATGTTTCCCACAATGCACTAAACCATTTACTTTTGGGCAATTCCCTCGGCGGGCATAATGGCCAGTGATTCTTTGGTTCCGGGAGTGATTTTTGCCTGCAGGGGACTAGTGCCTCTAGTCCAAGGGAGTTCTAGAGTTGCCTTTGGCTTGCAGAGGGGTTTCTCTGTCCTTTGGAACCATTCTCTGGTCTAGGATGAGTCGCAGTCGTGCATTGCAGGGTAGTTGCCACAGGTACAGTTTGTGCCGCCTTTGCTTTGTGCAGATCCTGAAGTCACAAACTCGGGTCTCTTTTTTGCCCTTTTGTAGCAAGTCAATCAGATCTGAAGTTCTGATTTCAGGGGAGCCCCTTAAATACTAGATTTAAAGGCAATTGGGGAGTAGGTGCTGGCAGCCAATGGGCTACTAGCCCCAGTTGCTAATCCGGCCCTTAGGTGACCACTACCTGGAAAGTGTGGCATCTCCTCTACCCAAAAGCCTCTATTCTGTCAAAAATGATAGAAACCTTCCTTGGCTGTACAGACCAGGTAGCCCACCCTAGGGGTGTGGCTATCCTTCCAGGAGTGTATGCCCCCTGACTATGAAAATTTCCCAAAAACTACACAAAGGAGGGCTGCCCCATCTATCTTAAATCCCGTCTTTTCACAAGGCTAGATGCGTGTCCCTTTTTATATCGCAATTGAGTGTGCGATCTACACCCAGGTAAATTAGTACTATCGTCACATTTCTTGGATATATTTGTTGGGTCCTCACCCATAGGATGAGGGCCATGCTTCTAGCCTTGTGAAAAGATGGGATTTAAGAGAAGTGGGTCAACCTTCCTTTGTGTAGTCTTTGCATTATTGTCTGGGAGGCTGAGGGTCTCACTCCTTCTTAGTGTTGATGTACCTAATTTTCCCGCCTGCCCGGGTTGCAAATGTGCCTGAGGCAGCACATTGGCTTTTCCTCGTCGAGGAGGAAGCCTACTTGCATATAAGAGGCAGTGAGAGCTTTGAAGCTCACCGCTCTGATATACCACATCACTAGATAACTAGGTAACACCTCCCTCCCTCCCAGGCAGGCCTTTGTATCTGGCTCCTGGGAGTGTTCACACCTCCTGGCAGGGGGTAAGATTCCTGGCTTGGCGGCTGCAGCTGCAGGCTGTCAGCCAGGGCACAGGAAAGGATGTGGCAGCCATGTGGGCTACCTCTAAGGTAGCCACCTGGGTGCATTTCACATCAAATCCGACTTTGGAAAAAGGTTGGGTTTGATGAGACAAGTTGTTTGATACTATACATGACACTTTTCAGTGGGACTATAATGGAGCTGGTAACCTGGGGGTGCCCAGGTGTCAGCCCATGTTATCCTATGCCCCCCTGAGCACTTATAGTGGCCCCTTATGGAAGGAGGCTACTATGTGAACATATACGCTGGCGCTTATATGCCCACACCTTTAATATAATGCACCCTGCCTCCTGCTCTCAGGAGGCCTACATTAGAGGTGACTGGCATTTATTAAAAATAGTGCTATGACCTTGCCACTCATGGGGAGGGCAAAGTCGAGTTTGAGCAATATGTACTGCTCATGCAGCCTGCAATGGCAGGACTGCTGTCATCTTTTTACTTGGGTCACCTAGGGTGGCACAATCAGTGCTGCAGGCCCTGGTGGCCCCTTTAACTCCTATGCCCTTAGTACCACTGGTACCACCTTCCTGGGACTTATAAGGGGGTAAAAGTCCTTGCCGATTGGGGTTACCAATTCAGTGACTCATGTTTTAGGGAGAGAACACTGGCACTGGGGCCTGATTAACAGGCTCCAGTGCACTCCCAGAGTCAAAAACCATCAGCATTGGAGGAAAAAGTGTGGGGGTGACCATACAAAAAGGGCAATTTCCTACAAACACCAAACAAAACTAGTTCAAACAACTCAATTGTTTGAATCTTGACAGAGTCAAACCCACATTTTCACTCAAAGTTTGCATTCACCCTAGACTCAGAGATCACCCTGAAGGAATACATCATCCAGAAAAATTGATGGCTTGATACCAGAACTGTCTAATGAATAAAGCGAAACCATTCCTTTCTGAAAGTAAATTCAGAAGTGTTCTTCAAGGCCTTGTAATTTTGCATCCGGATGGCGGCAATGCTCTGCTTCCAGTGCCTTCCACACTGGCCCCCACCATAAGGGTGCAATGCATACCACATAATTCCTCATCAAAGGCTAAAGAATTAGGATTATATCGCCTGCACCCTGTTGGAACTCCAGGGGCTCCCCTTGCAGCCCACTCAATTATTAAAACCAGTTGGATCATCTACAAAGCCATCACAACTGCGCTGAACGTATTTGGATGACAAGCTCACCACCTCTGGTCGCACTTGGTGCCCATGTAGCCAAGATATCATCAATCCAGAGATGAAGAGCAAAGAAATCAAGCCAACAGGACTATTTATGTCCCAATGATCTAGAAGTCTATCCCTGTATCCATCAGGACTGCCTCAATCATGTTCCAATTCAGGGAAGAGGTGAAAACACACACTTTAGAGAACACTGCATCATGACAAATTAAAAGTCAAATTTTCCTTTTAAAAAATAGCTTCCTGTAATATTATTTATACCCCTTGCATTAATAGTGTACTTATTGAAGGTGGAGGAGGTATGTACAGAGTGGCCAAGATGGTGGAAACTTCCATTTAGACCTCCGTCTGTAAGCCTGACCCTCCTAAATAATTCAGCCATTTGGAGTGAATATTTTGAGCCCAGAGTGGCATGCAGGGAATGACTGTTACACTCTGCAGCCTGGGTAAAGTTAGCCGCTGGCTGCTCGCCCCTGTCAAGGCATTGGAACCTCTGGCAGCAGGAGGGGAGCAGGTGGGAGTGGTTGACTCATTCCTGAAGGGAGGAGATTAAGAGGTGAGTCGGTTGACTATGGGTGTCAGGGAAGCTGGTTCTCGTCCTTTGCGGTGAGGCAGACTGAATTGGTGGTGCCACTGGAGTCCTTGAAGCACCATGAGCAAGACAAGATGGTGCTGGCCTGGACTCTGGAGTTGTCCAGAACTAATAACAGTACCAAGGAGCCTGGGCTTAAAGTTGACGCTGTTGGATTCCCCCCACGCCCTGCATTGTAATGCTCCTCTCGGCACTTCTGGGTGTTGCATGGCTGAGGGGGCAGAAATGATTTGTGTGGTGTGTGGCTTAAGATTCCAACAGAGGCCTCCAGATTGAAGTTAGCCATTTGTGTGTGTGGTTGGAGGGCATCACAGCCTGTGTTGAGATAAGGGAACGTGGGAAAGTCTCGTGCACCATGGACACTGGCAGGCCTGAACTGAACAGTGATGCCAGGGTATGAAGCTCAAGCAAGTCAAGCAGGTCAAGCAGGTCAAACAGGAGACATACTAAGCCCTTGATGGGTCACCCCAGACCTCACAGTGCAGCCGCTCCTGACAAGCGGACTAGTAATTCACTTCTGGATGGGTAAACGACCCAAACTGCAAAACATCCTTGAGTGAAAAGAGCATCCCAACCTCTTGGCCTTATTGGAGCGCCTGGTGCCCCAGAATGCCTTCTTGGTGGGCTTTGCCCTTCACTAAGGCCAACCGGCTGGCGGCATGGTGGGCTGGGGGCAACCAGGAAATATGGAGGAAAACATAAAGTTACATCCAGTTCCTGCACTTGCTTAGTTTCTCAGTGTCTATTGCCTCCCCTGGCTATGCTCCATCACTTAGGTTCATCTGGAACACTCTTGTGAATGGGAGAATCATAAAAAGCCTCCTTACAAAGGGCATTCCTGACAGGAGCATAGCTCCCTGCAGGTGAGAGGTGAGACTGCATTCTCCAGTGCTATAGATGACTTATAACCTACAGAACACCTAGGAAGGAGATCCTCTTTCTATCTGGTGGTGTAAATGACTAAAGATAAACGCAATCACATCCTCCACCAAGGATACATTTGGAAAAAGCATTTGGCTGACACAGAGGTAAAAGAGCCTATACCTGGTGGGTCTCTGCAGACTAGGGACAATCCATTGTCTAGTTCCCCACAACTGATGGACATTATCTTACAAGCAATCCAAGAATCCATAATTATTCTGGAAATGAAGCCTGGAGAAGTGGCAATGGAAGTTACACTGCTTTGCCAAGACCTTAGAAATACAGTGTATAGAGTTGTGGATACAGAAGGGTGAATCACTGAACTGGAGGACAAGGTAACATTGCTCGAGGCATCTGTTACCTGCCTAACAATAACATCAAACATGATGGTTGACCAAGAAAAAGATATGAAGTTATTCAAGATGGATAAACTTGCACTTTGAGGGCATCCCTAAGTGTTCTTGGGAACGTAGCTGAGTCATTGCTAGAAAAATGGACAATAGAAATCATCTCTAGTGAGAGGTTCTCCATGTGCTTCATGGTCGAGCAAGCATATTGGACTGTCATCAGAAACCACCGCCTAGGCACCCCAGACCAATAATAGCAAAACTGTACAACTTTAAAGAGTGTGATGGATGAGATCATCAGAGTGGTGCAAGAGATGGAGCAATTAGGATACAAGTCAGACCTCATCTTGATACTCGCGGATTACACAGGCACACATGCATTTGATGAGGATGATGAAATCATTTCCAGCAGTTAAGATGTTGCAGGCTATGGGCCTATCTACTGTTTCAATCATCTAAATCCTTCCTTTTTCACACTACCTGATGCTGCTTGAGAGTGGGTCAAGGAGAGACATAACTTGTGATGTGTCTAGTGGACCTTTGACAACCCACAGACTATGGTGGTGGGCCTTGAGAACTTACAGTGATGTGTCGCCGTGGGAAGGTGCTGCTTGTTGCGGTGGGCAGAGCCCCCCTCCGGCGAGTTCTAAATCCGGAAAGGTCTCCCTTGTTGAGTAGATTGAATCTGACTCAGTCTCTTCTGCTGTAGCTTCTGCCAACCAATCGCACCCTTCTGAAAAGTCTCCTTCGGCCAACGCTTCAACACACTCTCTGACTGAGCTTATGAATGAATACACGACCTACTGATGTTTTTGCGACTGTTCATGGCACGTTCACGCTCAGCAGAATAGAAATGCCTACTGTTATGGTTTACTTTGAGAATTCTCCGTCATTTGAAAGGATGGCTATTTCTATTCTACTTATAATTTTCTCGATTTCCCAAATATGAAGGTTTTTATGTCCAATTGTCATGTGGAGATATTAGGCCCAGTTAATAAATCGCCATTTTACATGCACACGTTCTTAAGTTACCTTCTCCCCCTAAACACACATTCTTTTGCGTACACCTATGGGATAACATTCTTCAAACTCAGTTTCCTTACAACACGACTTCGTAGGCACTTTATCAAGACACCTTGAACATTCTGTACAAGGGCTAAGTTCAGCAAACAAGATGCTATTTGTTTTTGGCTGCTCGGCGACAGAACTATCATAATAGAATAAACAATGGCGGCCTGGCTGATGCTTTGGCATGGAAACATGGAGGATGTTATTATATATATGACAGCAAGCCTTTGTTTATTCAGAGGAGCATTTTGCTGGCACTGAAAGGTCGGTCCATGCTGGAATTCCAGCTCTGCTGATTCCTGTCACCTCATGCGAGGGATGCTGTCCAAATCTACACCAAGACGGGCAGCTTTTTGTTAGATCCTCGGAGACCACGTCAAAAGTGCTTTCTGTATGCAATATACAACAAAGTATGGGAAATTTCAAAGCAGGAAGCTGCTGAGAGATTGCCCGAAATTGACAGGGCAAATTTAGAAAGTGCTCTGGCAGTAGTAGATATTGGTATGACTACTCTATCCACCAGATTTTAATCTCTGGTGTAACATAGTGTCATCTGCAATTGACATCATTCAGGGTAACATTTCTTCTTTACAACATGGGCAGTCGCAGCTTAGAGAAAATGTTACTGAGTTGGACTCTGCAGACACTTCGGGGTTGTCGCATTCCATGGAGACATCTTAATGCCACTTGCTTGTTTTTGCCATATAATCTTACAAAAGAACAAGCAGTCATGGCAAAAAAGGACGCAACATATACCACGTTACACATAGAGAAGAGAAACTACATTCACTGTTGCTGAAACACCTTCTGTTGATTGGATAATCCACGGATTCATTTCTGTGACAATTTTGACATTTCACTTCCAGTTCTGCTTACAACAATATCAAGTGGGCAGATATGAGGCGCTAGGAGAGTGGTATGTACATGAGTCATGGATCTCACCTTTCAAATACCGCTGTAGGAATGGTGAGACTGATGTTTTTCTTAGTGGGATTGACTGCGAGAGTACATTAGGTCATGCCTTATTGTGCAGGGAAGTTTCACTTCATGGTACTTGTAATGCATCTAGGGCAAATTTGTCATGTTTTTTTAAAGGTTCTCCGGCTGCCGTGATACATCTGCCTTTCAGAATACTCTTGAATGGGAGTTACTTGATCCTGACTGATCAAGGCTGCTGTTGGATGAGACTGAATGTTACCTATATGGTAACGGTCTCCTGGGATTGTAACTTGCTGTACACAAGTACTGTTTCCACCTTCCCGTACAGTTAGGAATGTGATGCTTTGGCCTTTGCTAAAGCTTATAAATGTGCGCTTTGACACTTTAAGCACACTGAAAGCCTTATTGTTCCAAAAAGATGTGGCCTTAACATTTGTACGGGAGACGTTTGATCTTCAAGTTGCAAGGCCCTCTTCTGAGAAACGGTTGCTACTCCGCACTAATTTCCCATACCATTTTGGGGAACTTTTGCACCGCATTTTTAACATGTCTAATACAGTGTGAGTTGCACACTTTTTTTTAACTCAATTGACTCCAGGTGGTTAGCACCTTCCAGACTGTCTTCGGAGTTATTCCATCTTTCATACACTCCGTGCTTGGAAGCATTTTTGGAGGCTTACCGCTTGTCCTGTTCCTAGGTGTCGGGACTGTGCTATTAATTTTTCTGCTCCGCAATGGATGTCCCACTATGAGGCCAAATGGGGATAGCACTACCACATGTGCTACTGTGTCATGAGTGCATGATACAGTACTTTGGTACACCCCTACTTTGGAATCCGAACAACCATTGATTCATGTCATTTCGGCCTGTCTGGCTACACTGCGTGCAGCCCGTTTTCCGCTGTCTGCTGTTCACTTTCGAGTTCGCCCTGGATATATGCTTGGGATTGCAATTGGTTCAGCCCCTGGACATTGCCCTACTGGTGGGCCTGTTAACGGCTCACTTGTACTGCTGTCACTCGCATTTGCCATTGCTCCTTAACGCATATTATGAGCTCTCCTGGGATGCTTCAGCTCCTGGTGATCAGGTTCCTGGCTCATCATCTGCGGAATTCGGCACCAGCTGTTCCTCCCTTGGTGGATGCTGAGGTGGATAGACTGCAACATCTTTGTTCCATAGACCTGATGCATTGGGTGCCTCCGGGATCATCGTCTGTGGTTGCTCGGAACAGCAATGTTTTGTCTGCTCCTCAGAACACATAAACAATTTGGCCGTTTCGAGTTGTATGAACATTTTTTATTCAGACTTGTTTTTAACATTCTAAAATTGTTTTTAAATTGTTTTATACACCACTTTTCTTAATGCAATTTTTAAAATGTGCTTTTATGATTTTTAAATATGGCTTTCTGTATGCTTTTATCCTCAAACTTGCATAGTACCTTTTTATAGTGTTAAGGGTTTTTATGCTTTTACGTAGGTTTAGCATTGTATTTAGATAGCTATATTTTCGTTGTCTTCTGTCCAAGGAGTGGGTATCATGTGGAAGTCTTAGGCCTGGTTAAGAAATCATCATTTTACATGCACACATTCTCAAGCTGCCTTTTCCCCCTAAACACGATGACATTAACACACGTTCATTTGCGTGCACATATGGGATAATATTCACCGAACTCAGTTCGTTTACAACACCACTTCGTAGGCACTCTATCAAGACACCTTGAACATTCTGTACAAGGGCTAAGTTCAGCACACAAGATGTTATTTGTTTTTGTCCACTCTGCGGCAGAACTATCATAATAGAATAAACAATAGCGGCCTGACTAGGGCTTCGGCATGGCAACATGGAGGATGTTATTATATATATATGACATCAAGCCTTTGTTTATTCAGAGGAGCATTTTGCTGGCACTGAGAGGTCAGTCCTGCCGCAATTCCAGCTCAGCTGATTCCTGTCACTTCATATGAGGGATGCTGTCCAACTCTACACCAAGAAGAGTAGCTTGCTGACACTTACCACAGGTAATGGGGAGCTAGACCACTCGGATAGGGATTTGGCAGACACAACAGCAGTCGTGGCTGGCAATGCTCATGGTTGGGGGGTTGTCCGGATTTTGCATGGGGAGGGGGGGGTTCATTTAATAATTAAAAAAAAAACAATCAAACTTACCTTTCCACCGGCCGGGTCCCGCGTCTTCTTGGCTCCTGCTCTCCTGCCTCCGGCAGGAACAGGAAGCAGGCAGCCAGGCTCCCTCCCCATAGCCAATCACAATGCTGCAATGGCAGCGTTGTGATTGGTGGGGACGCCGCCCAGCCAGGGGCTTACGGGGAGGTCATGTTCTCCATTCAGGCTGCATGGAGAAAGGGCAGAGTGCGCATGACTGGTTTGGGAGGCCCCAGAGGGCCGACCAAACAGTCATTGCGCCCTCAGGAGTGGGCACACCACTCCTCCTCTGCCCTGGCTGCTCGCAGAGCAGCCCCGCCCACCTGCCCGCCCGCAACCAAACATAAAATGGTAATAACGGAAAGTTATTACCATTTTATGTTTCTGCTTCTCACACTGGAGAAAGCAGTGGGGCGACGCCCCTGTACAACAGGGTAGAATGCGCTAGGTAGGAGTACACTATATTACAGTACTTGTATGGAAGCGTATAGTTTTCTGTATCCTGCAAAATGGTTGAATTGTTTATCTTTTTCACCATTCTCGTAATGCTAATCACATTATTCTGTTTCCTTCTATTATTCATTGCACCACACGTAATTTGCTCAAGAATCATAATGCTTCAATAAATATTGAAACCGCATGTTGTGTATTTCTTGTGTATCTCTTTGGGTATGCATAAGTGGCTAAGCAAAAGGGTTCTAGATCTGTTACCACGATTTCCTTGGGGAGTCAGGGTTGTCATGTTTTGAGATTGCATTTGCTACCCTGTAAGGTTAGGGGTGCAGATGGTGCTCTCTAAGCTAGCAGGACTATAGGCCAACACACCCTGTAGGGTGCTCTGAATCAGGCTCACACCAGTCCCTCATCATCTGAACATCTAGGACAATTATCATTTTATTGAGGGAAGGCTTTCCATAGTTTGGTTGGTGCACAACATAATCTGTACATACTGTAATATTGACTATGTAAAATATTGGCACCAATTGAAGATTTATGTATCCATTTGTGGAGTTTTCACCCATCTTTGCAAGAAACCTCTAATTGCCCTTTTTCCAAATATCTTCATGCACTAAAGTATGTTCACTAATCGATACATGTGCAAAAATATTATGCCCAATGTCAAACAGTACTTTCAGGGTGTCTGCTTGCTCCTAATCATGTTTATCCAAGCCCACAAATTCCTGCCCTGTAAAAATGTATAAAAGTTTCCCTTGGTTTTAGATTAAACTCCAGCCAGAATATATAAAGATTTACAAGTCCTCATCATCAAATATTTGCCCCAGGAATTTACTTCTATGGCCTGATCAAAGGACCACAGTGGAAATCACCTAAGGGAATTCATGACTATCCTACAAGGGAACAAACAATGACATTGATCTTTCTTCTGCATATTATCAAATTGTCCTTCATAAATACTCTGAGCATCTAACATACTTCATAACCCCAAGAGGTGTATTCAAGTTCTGCTGCATGGCCTTTGGTCTGTCTTCAGCGTCATCTGTATTTCTAAAGGTAATGTATCAACTATATAAGTGGGGTGAAAATGGTGCATATTTTCAAGATGACATTTTGATGTATTGGAAAAATGGATCACAATGCTGTTGTAGAAAGGATGACAACCATTTTGGAGAAAAGTGGAATAACCATAAAGGGGGGAAATTGCTATTTAAGAACAGACTGAGGAGACTACTTGGGTCATCCCATCAATGATGAAGCTGTACAACCAAACGAACGTTGAGTAACGTTTATGATGCATGCACCTTCACTAAGAGACAAGGAGCAGTTCTGTTAATTTTAAATCTATTGGAATATTATGCAAAATTTGTTGAAGGATTTGCAGGAAAAATTAGTGGGGCTTAAAATGCAATTAAAGAAATGTTGGTTTCGAGTGGTGATTGGGAAAGTGATTTTATAAAGTTGAAGTAAGATATATGTTTTCCACTAGCACTGAAACCATTCAACACCATTTGCAGAACTATAATTTTTACTGATGCAAGCAACCATGGATTGGGAGCAGTGTTGGTGTAAAAAGAGAAGCTGGAACAAGGGGTCATCAATGTATTGGCTTTTAGAAGCTTGAGAGGTACAGAAAATAATGACTCTGTGATTGAGAAGAAGGTATTGTGATGTTGGTGGGCCAGAACGTGTATCATATGTTTGAGGGCAGTGGCGGCTGGTGACATTTGAAAGTGGTGAGGCGTAAAATTAGTGGTGGAGCACACCGTGGCGAGCGAGCTTAGCGAGCGAGCCGAACAACCTAAGGAGGGTCCGGGGGGGGTTCTCCCCCGAGAAAATTTTGAAAAATGAGTGGGCAAATGGTGCATTTTCAAGCAAATTTGTCTAGACCAACGCTCACCTCCTTTTTGACTGTGAAGAGTAAAGTGCATGTGGTTATGTAGATGCTTAAAAACATACATCCCATCCTAGTCAGCCTAGCCTGACTCACAAAAAAAAAATATAACTGTCCTGCCAGGTCCACAACCAGGACACTGCCTCAGGACCAGGAAGTGTGTGGAGGTGAAGGACATTTTACAGTGCAGGACAGTAGAAGGACAGCCTCGGTGGAGATAAGCTCCCCCACAAGTAGAGGAAAAAGAGTAGTAGCTGGAGAGTTGATAAAGAACTACAGTAGAGTACCTAGTTTCGTCTTATTCATTTGCCTTGACTGCAGACACGTCAGCATGGAATCACAGGGCAATGATGTCGAGCAGCAGCTGTGTTTACCCTCTGCTGCTCAAAAGTTAGCTCGTATTCTGGGCTTCTCTCCCATAGGCTTCCATCACCACAGCATCCTTTGCCTGTGTGAATTTCCAACCTGTCGAAGGATCTCGGACGCTTGGTAGATGGGACATTTTGTAGGAAAAGAATTATCACATGCAGCATTTCAACTAAGCTAAACTTTACCTCTCAGACAAAGCTGGGCAGACTCAGTAAACTTCTGTTGCGATGCTTTGTGGGTGTTGTTTCGCCCTCCTTCGCCCAACATAACTCCGCATGCTAGGTTTTTAAGCCTATCTTTATAATGATAACACAAAACATTATGTGCCACAATGCGAAGTGCTGTGTTTTACACACTGGTTCCGTTTGGCAGGAGTAAAAAGAATATAACAACATTCTGAATCATACTGACTATACAAAGTCCAACATCAAAACATTCTGTGACAAGCCCTTATTAAAACAATTTCTCGAGTCCTAAATTAAACCTTCTAAATAGGCTTTGTTGGCTGACAAAGTCTGGAAACTGAAAGGAGTGATTTTTTTTTAGAAAATGAAATATTTCATCTAACCTTTGCCCCTACATGTTTATTCTCTCCTGTGAGTTCAGTTGGCAGAAGAATGAAAGGAAACATGACTAAGTCTCGATCCGATATTGGATACTTGCACGAGTTGTCTATAAATAATATTAACAAACCAGAGTCGTGACTGTCGCGGAACAGATACCCACTCGCCCCAAGAGTATAAACAAGGAACACAAACACGAAAAATGAAAACCTGGGGGATCACATTATTAGTATAAGAATTCAGACATGTAGAAGTAGCTATTAATGAATGTACTGTAGGCACGACTGCTTACTAGATGGCAACACCCAATATTTATGTAAAGTGCCGCTATGCTCTTTACTGAAAGAAACAGTCACTCATCGCTCAGTCCACTCCAAGTGGCATCCAAGGACAACTGGGCCAACCGATCTGGAATGATAATTGTCCATAACTACCAAGAACTGTTACCATAGACACAGAACGAACTGCCCAGCCCCGCTCTGTCGTCCCTGGATAAACCACCGAGTATTCTGCTGTAGTTAACTACAAGAAGTTATACTGCACAGAACGCCCAGCGTCCTTTCACTAAATCCTCTGCATGCAGGAATAACAGTCAGTTTTTTCTGACTAATTCGCAATGAAATCGATCAAATTGCACGACTCAGTGTGGGCCCTTTGCTGCTAAACCTGCCAAATGCGAGATTAACATATAAGCCGAACATATACATTTTTGAAAAGCATGCGCTTTGAATGCAATAAGCACATGAACAAATACTTCCTATGACAATGGAACCAAAGTGTGACCCAATGGACAGAGCGTATTATAGTGAAATGGCTGAATTATTTCCAGCCGCGGCCGGCATGCTCGCGGGAGGGGGGGAGCGGGGGGGATTTGGGGAATAAAAGAATAAAAATAAAACGTACCTTACTGCCGGGTACCGCGCCACCTCCGCTCCTGGCCGGTCACGGTGGAATGGTGCAGCCGGGTCCCGCGTGTTGTTCCTGCTGCAGCAACAGGAAGCAGCCAGCAGGCAGCCTCCCTACCCTAAGCCAATCACAACGCTGCAATGGCAGCGTTGTGATTGGTGTGGGGCAGCGGAGAGCGGCCCAGCCGGGCCATTTTCTCTATGTAGGCTGCATGCAGCAGCCTACATAGAGAACAAGGGAGAGTGCGCATGACTGGGTTGGTCGGCTCTGGGGCCGACCAAACAGTCAGTACCCACAACAGTGGGCAAGCCACTCCCCCCCTGCCCTCGAGCAGGACTGCCCACCCGCCCGCTCACAACCAGGCACTTCGCCCCCACGCCCCTATGGAGGAGCCACCACTGTTTGAGGGACTGAGCTTATTGTGTGAATGGGCCACAAACCTGTAATCTATCTATTTGCCACTAGAGGGGCTGTGAGAGCTACATACAGCATTGCTAAGTGGCTGTTCCATTTGCAAGCCTGCTGGTAAAGATGGAGGGGGCAACTGACTTGAAGGGTACCTGCATGACAGCGAGTGTGCAGGAGTTGACAAGAGAGTGCATTTCAAAAAGTAAAAGGCTGAACACACGTGTGACATGACTAAATAGATAAGATATTATCACAGTGTTATAATGGAGCTAGTGTGTGACAATGATGTTTGGATACAATAGAAGATGGTGGTGGTTTCGGTAGGTTCTGGAGTACAATATTGGATTGGCACATGAGAAGCATGTCTGTATGAGTGCTTGGAAGAGACGTGTCAAAGTTGATTTTTGGTGGTGAAGTCTGGTCAAAGAGGGAGAACGGAAGGTGAGTGTCTGCCTTGAGCGATAAGTCACAAAACCTGAAGACGCACCTATGATAAAAGTGCAGAGGCCGGCTGATCCTTGAGAGAAAACTGCTCAAGATATTTATGGTCCATTTGGTGCACTTATGTCTTCTCTTAAGCATGCATGGGATGCTGGTTATTCATTATTTTCCAGTTTGTCCTGTGGTAAAATTTGTAGGACATGCTGAAAGCAGGGTTGTGATTGAGTTCCAAAAAGAGTTGTATATATGTGAGGGAATACCCTTGGAAACAGTAACGGACAATAGTGTGCAGAGAGTGTTGAGTGAAATGAGCAGGTTTTTATAAAATATTGGAGTGCATCATGCCAAATGTTTGGTTTACTATCCGGAAGGAAATGGTTTGGTGGAAAGGTGGAACAGAGTATTAAAGGGCTGTATTCAATTGGCTATGAGCATCTCTAACATCGCCGGATCAAAAACTAAACAGTGCAGGAAGGAGAAAACAAGCCTTCTCAGCCTACACCACCAAGATCTGGAACAACATCCCCTCTAACATCAGAACAGCATCAACACTCCTAAAAGTTTGGAAGGAACTATAAACTCCTCTTTAAGGAACACTACCTCACATGGCCTACTTCTCCTTACACTAGCTCTTCCTGCTCACTCTCTCCCTTCTCATCTGTGTGTCTCCACAGGGGCTAGGCCCCTCGTACAGTCCTTCATTCATAGAAAACTAGGGGCCGCATGTACTAACATTTGAAATTGAGAGTTCCTAATTGCGATTCTATGTGAATCACAATTAGGAAATCACAATTCCAAATGTTCGAAACTCCATTGAGTTTCATTTGTAATTCCCAGTGGGTCGCAAATGACCTGCCTCATTAATATTCATGAGGTAGGTCACAATTTGTGACCCATTGGGAATCACTAAACAAGCATTTGCAATCCAATAGGTTTCGCATTCACGCGAGTTTGAGCTATTGGCATAGTAAATGACAATGCCTTTTATTAATGTTTTGGGTTTTAAAACATAAATAAAAGGCATTGTCATTAACAATACCAATAGCTTAAACTCTGCAAAATGTGAGACCTACTGCATTGCAATAAAGGACTTTCTCGACCGCTTGTTAGATTGTAAATATCAGAGGAAGAGACCAGCCTGCGATGTCTTCAAAGTAGTGATAAATAGTGCAGTAGATGTGTAAGTGTTGTAAAATACACAGACACAAAGTGTGAAGTGAGAGTTACATAACATCCGAGCTATAAACACTAACAAAGCGCTCCTACACCTTTCGCTCTGTGATTACACTGTTGCGGCTCAGGAGGAAGAGCAGGAGGGGGGGGCTATTTCCTGCCCTCTCCTTGATTTGAGTGTGCAGTGTGGCATTGCGTAATGTCATTGCTATCTTTGGCCTAATAAAAAATACCCCATCTGTAGTAGGGCCCTGGCTTCACCTCCTGGTGCTGGGCTGGCTGTGCTTTATGGCAGGCATGGAGGGAGGGAGGGATGGTCTCGGCTGCAGCTCCGGCCTCGTACAGTGCCCCTGCTATTACTAGTGAGCGAGAGGCGCTGAGGTGGTGGTATTGGTGGTGGTGGTGGTGGTATTGGTATTGGTGGTATTGGTGGTGCTGGTATTGGTGGTGGTGGTATTGGTGGTGGTATTGGTGGTGGTGGATTTGGTATTGGTGGTGGTAGTGGTGGTGGTGGTATTGGTGGTGGTGGATTTGGTATTGGTGGTGGTAGTGGTATTGGTGGTGGTGGTACTGGTATTGGTGGTGGTGGTATTGGTGATGGTGGTACTCATATTGGTGGTGGTGGTATTGGTGGTGGTGGTATTGGTGATATTGGTGGCATTGATGGTGGTATTGGTGACATTGGTAGTGGTGGTGGTGGTATTGGTGGTGGTAATTGGTATTGGTGGTGGTGGTGGTGGTATTGGTATTGGTAGTGGTATTGGTGGTGGTGATATTGGTGGTGGTGGTATTGGTGGTGATATTGGTGGTGGTGGTATTGGTGGTGGTATATGTGGGATTGGTGGTGGTCGTGGTATTGGTGGTGGTGGTATAGGTGGTACTGGTGGTGGTGGTATTGGTGGTGGTATTGGTACTGGTGATATTGGTATTGGTACTGGTGGTGGTGGTATTGGTATTGGTGGTGATATTGGTGGTGGTGTTATTGGTATTTGTGGTATTGGTGGTGGTGGTATTGGGGGTCGTATTGGTGGTGGAGGTGATATTGGCGGTGGTGGTGGTATTGGTGGTGGTGGTATTGGTGGTGGTGATATTGGTGGTGGTGGTGGTATTGGTGGTGGTATTGGTGGTTGTGGTATTGGTCGTATTGGTGGTGGTGGTATTGGTGGTATTTGTGGTGGTGGTAGTATTGGTATTGGTGGTGGTGGTATTGGATTGGTGGTATTGGATTGGTGGTGGTATTGGTGGTGGTGGTATTGGTGGTGGTGGTATTGGTGGTGGAGGTATTGGTGTTGGTGGTATTGGTGGTGGTAGTAGTGGTAGTGGTGGTGTTGGTATTGGTGGTGGTGGTGGTAGTGGTATTGGTGGTGGTATTGATGGTGGTGGTGGTATTGGTGGTGGTGGTATTGGTGGTGGTATTGGTGGTGGTATTGCTGGTGGTGGTGGTATTGGTGGTGGTAGTGGTGGTGGTATTGGTGATATTACTGTTGGTGGTATTGGTGGTATTGGCGGTAATATTAGTATTGGCGGTGGTGGTGGTATTGGTGGTGGTATTGGTGGTGGTGGTGGTATTGGTGGTGGTATTGGTGGTGGTGGTGTTGGTGGTGGTAGTAGTATTGGTGGTGGTATTGATGATGTTGATGGTGGCGATTTTATTGGTGGTGGTGGTATTGGTGGTGGTATTGATGGTGGTATTGGTGGTGGTAGTATTAGTGGTGGTGGTATTGGTGGTGGTGGTGGTAGTGGTATTGGTATTGGTGGTGGTGGTATTGGTGGTGGTATTGGTGGTGATAGGGGTGGTGGTATTGGTGGTGGTGGTATTGGTGGTGGTGTTTATGGTGGTGGTGGTATTGGCGGTATTGGTGGTGGTGGTGTTGTTAATAAAACAGGCTTTTGAAAACAACCCGTCCGGTGGCTTTAGCACAGATGACATCTAACACAGATGTGCTGTTGTCAGCTTCAGTCCATTAGCACAGGATTATGTGCTACCTGGAATTCACATGACTTAATTCGCTAATCATTCCTAAATACATTTTATTCGGGGGCTTGAAACAGACACAAGATAATGCCGGGTTAAAGTGATTGAAAGCAGGTGCCTGTGTTACGGGGGCGGCCGTGCTGCTTAAAAAAACACAAGCGGTTCCAGCTGAAGCAGCGCATGTCCGGCCTGCAGTAAGAGAAACTCAATAAAGTAAATAGTGCTTAGAGACTAAATAACAGGTCCCGTGTAACAACTGAAGTAAAAGGGCCAGTCGCCATGGGAGGGTACAAATGAAGACAAGGCCGAACTAAGGAGGGACTAACAAGCCTATCAACGAATCCGAAGGCAGCATTTACGAAAGACAATGACACAAGCCAATGAAAAATATGGGAGGAGAGTGGGCACAGCTTCTCTCCCATACTTTACTACAGCAGTCTCGCAGAGCAAGCAGAACATGCGCACTGACGATAGGGTCACCCTAAAAGCACAGGAATGGTGGCCTGCTGGGGACAGCAGACCACCATGTCTGCGTTTGCATTTCAATAGAGCAACTTTTTTTTTTATATGCAGCCCGTTATCCTTAAAGGAAAATGGGATGCATTTCAAAAATAAAAATGAAAGGTATTCTTTTCATTCTTTAAAAGTAGGCAATGGTCCGTGGGACCACTGCCTACTCTGAAAAAACATTTTCGCATGCATTCACAAAGGATAAGGGATCCCTTGTGGACCCCTTCCCGTTTGCGAATGCGTTAGCACCAAATTGAAATTAGTGTTAAAAAGCGAATGTTTTGCGTCTGCATTCCGGTGACAAAACATTCGTACATACCCTTGCGATCCGGTATTAGGGAGGGATGACCTTAACACATCCCATCCTAATACCGACTCGCAAAACCCAAGTTGCGATTCAGTAACACCGAATTGCAATTTGGGCTTTGTACATCCCAAAATTGCATATTTCCTGTCGCAAGCAGCCCGACTCCGTGAATCAGAATGTTTGCAACAGGAAAATAGCTTCGTACATGTGACCCTAGGTTCATACTTTAGGAATACCTAAATACACATACGTACATTCTAGGTACTCATTGGAAGGTGGCTATTAAGAAGTTGGTGTGGGCATACAGGACAAATCCCAACATTCTGACGAGTGAAACACCACATAAGCCAATGAGGGTTGAGGGGAATTTTAAAATGTAGACAGATTTGGATGCTAAGGTGAGATAATAAGAGAGAGAAAAACAAAACAGTAGTTCAGCTAGGTGAGAAGAGAGCATAGAAACGTACTTGAAATAGTAGGTGTTAGAAAACTGGGACGAGTAAAGGGGTTTGTTGAGGTTTTCTCTTCCCACGTCGGTCACTCATGTGGGAAAAAATGTGATGGACTTGTTCCAAGCATTTTTGTCCGACAATTTCAAGTGCCAAGGGGTGAGTCTAGTCGATTGAACATGATTAATCAGTCTTCTGGGGAAAACGGTTTGCCTTAATCTGTGATAAAACCAGTGGGAGAACACGGAAAATGACTAAATGAACGCTGATTTATGAGATGGATTAAATGCATAATCTGTGCTCCGTGGCCTCTCCCAGCCGACTTGTTTTATATTTTTCGTTGTATGTGCTGTAGTGAGTCATTTGACCATTTTATGTTTTTTTCCATATATAGTATTTCACTTGTATTATCCATTGCACATGCTTGCTACAGCAATTGTGTAGGATTACCAGGTAACCGTTATTTTTGTGGTATATTATCGTTAATTGCGTGCTGACAGTGAAGTAAATTTACACCACGCAGGCAGGTAAAAAAAAAGAAGGTTTCAACGAATGGGGGTCTGCAATGTTGTGGGTTCTTGCCTTGTGAGATGGTACTCATTCTGTAATGCTGCAGGGCAGGGGGACTGGTGAAGACTAACTGCTCCCTTTCCTATACAAGTGCCGAATAAACTCTTGAACAGTAATCACCTGTGTGAGCTTAATTTCACTTATGTGTACGGATCGGTGTACCCAAGGACTTTACCATTTGTTCAATTTGTTTTTTCCATAGTTTTTTCCCATTGTTTGGCCCAGGTAAAGCCCTTTCTATGAGTTCATCAGGGTGTGAATGAGCACGTGCTATGGGCGTATGATGGATTTGTCTGTGTGGTTCTTCAGAGTATTTTGGCGTTGATTTGGCAATACGTCACCAACTTTTGTAGGTGTGTCTATAGTGAAGGTGTGTGGTGGTAATGTTGAGTGGGGAGTGGTGTTGGAGGAGCCCAGTGGTACGAGGGGGGTGGAGGCAGGAGCACTTCGTCAGTGGCCTTCTGACACCATGCAATATCAAGGGTAAAATTCTACCCAAGGGCTAGAAAACATGATGAACAGGGGGAGAACTGATCTGTCCCAATTACAAGAAGACAGGCAACAGACTGGACATCCTAGGTGAACCCACCTAGGACATTGGAGGAGCACAAAACACTTTGCCTCAATCTGTAGAGACAGACAACACTGCCATGGCTGACATGGTTCAGTGGCAGGGCAAGATCATATCATTACACATCTGCTCTGACCTCAGCAATGTGCTCTGCATGCCTACCCCATGAAACAGTTACTCTATGGCAGTGGTTCCCAAACTTTTGACTTCTGGGGACCCCCACTTAATCATTACTGGAACTCGGGCACCCCAACTGAATCATTATTCGAATACGGGGACCCCCCACGAGTCATTACTGGAAGTCGGTGACCCTGGCCTAAGCAATGTTGATGATTTGAACCACTAAACAATACACAAAAATAAAGAAAAAGCAATCATCAAACAAATAGACAAATGACACATTTTATTTAATTAGAAAACACATGTAAATAAAAAAGAAATCAAAATGTAATTTTAATAGAATGGTTGGAGGTTTTATAAATTCAATTGAAGCCACTCATCATCCATGCTATATTCAGTTTGATGCACTTGCACTGCTCCCACAAATCAATCTCCGGATACTAATTTAATTTTTAGCCTCCAGTTTCAAATTCCTTCACATTTACAGTAGGTTTTAAAATGTTCAATTATACATTTAGCATCTTTATATATCTACACTTTATTAATCTGTTAATATTATTTGATTTTCAAAGTAGTCGCGGACCCCCTGAGGAGGCTTCGGTGACCCCCAGGGGTCCCCGGACCCCAGTTTGGGAACCACTGCTCTATGGAATAGATAGGATGGATAGTTATTTGGGTGATCCGCTACCCTGCAACTTCAACGCTGGTGGAAAGCACCCTACAAACCTCTTCATCTACAGTTAAACAGGACAGTGAATGGTTGTTGACCCACCACCTATCCGGCAACCCTCTGTCGAGGCAACACAGCAATTAGTAACATCTATCTGCTGAATGACTAATAGTGCCAAAAACCCCAGAATTTTGCTATCCCAACACTATACAACAAGCATTGACAAAGCCAATACGTTTTGCCAACGCAAGACTTATTGGTGTTGTCAATGTTTTTTTAGACGTTGCACAGCTGCGCAACCGCTCTGAAAAGCATTAACAAAGCTAAATAGCTCTCTGGGAGCTATTTGGCTGTATAAACATTTTTTTTTTGGTTGCTGACAGTAGGACCAGAAGCGGCATGGATAGGGGGGAGGGGCAGTAGGAGGGGGGAGTTAGACGAGAGGGTCAAGCAACACAAGGGGATGGAGGAAGGGAGTTGGAAGAGTAGGAACAGAGGAAGGAAGGCACAAACAAAACAGACAGTGGCGGGGCAAGCAGCACAAAGGGTAGTGGGGAAGGGAGGTTTGGGCAAGACCCTGGACGGCGGGAGGTGGGAGTGAGTCAGAAAAAGCACGGACAGTGGAAGGATGGGTGTATGGACTTCAGACATGTGCACTCTTAGAGAGTGCATGTCGGAAAGAAAAAAAGAAGTTTCTCTGCAAGCAGGCGGGCAGTGGAATGGCAGTGGCCGCAGACAGGAAACTGTAGTTGGTCCATTCTCCACTGTAGGGACAGAAACTCAAAGCCCTTGAGGAAGCAGGGAGCTGCTTACCAATAAGAAGCAAGGAAAAGAGAGAGATGTGCAAGCCAACCAATGGTAAGGAATGGGCGGGCTCTAAGCCCCCTTTACGTTTTTAGTCTACAAGAGATTTCCCTTGTGGACAGTGCAAGTGCTGCCTGGAAGCAAAACCTAAAAATCACTTACAAACTTTGGAAAGGAACTCTTGTGTGCATTTTTGTAGAACTCATGCATATTTGCATAGTTCACACTCCTGTAATAGCAACCTTGCACTTGCAATTTATTTTTTGTAGGAACTGCGAGCTTTTACAGTTTTGTAAAGAACTCTGTGCACTTTAGTAAAAATTCACAACACTTTTGTTATTAATTTTGAGCGCATTGAAATAATTTCTTTAAGATTATGTAAACATATGTGTAAACTGTAGCAGGCTTTTATGAAGAACTAAGTGTGATTTTGTAAAAGGAAACCTCTGTACAATTTTGACAACAAACTCTTCCAAAGCAAGCAGAACTGTGTACTTAAGTAAAGAATTGTGTTTACGTTATAAGGAGCAATGCATGTTTCTTCCATTACCCTGTACAAACTCCTTGATCTTGCCCGCTCTTCGCACTTGCACAACAGGGACAGGTGATTTTCTAATAAATTCCCAGGGAAATGGAATCGCATTTACCATCAGTGAGTGGGGTGGTGTGCCAAAGGCACCGCACGGATAAGGTTTAGCTGTGTCCATTAGGTAAACAAGTAGGCGCTATTCCCAACCATTGTACTTTCACAGAGAACAGTGTGCTCTTCTCTAAAGAGCTGTGAAATGTTTTGTAAAGATGTTTGTTCTCGTCAGGAATGATCTGTGCTCTTTTGTAAAGGACGATGACAACTTTGTACAAATCTTTGAATACATTTGTTTGTAACTTTGCACCCTGTTATGTAGTTACGGTACCAATTAGAGAGGCGCTCTGCTGTGAGACCCCTTCATCATTTCATGAAGTGCGACCACTCTTTTCGTGAAGAGCCCAGTGCCCTTTAGTGAAGCCCTGCCTTGGCACACTTGGCTGTTTGCAAAGTTCTCAGTGGTTTTTTGTAAGATATCCTGCATTTTCTCCTGGTACAGGGCTGTCGGCAACTTTGCTTGATGCTGGTGGTTCTCCTGTTTGTCGTGCATCATTGGTTTTGTGGGATTGGTGCTTTAAAAGGTTTGCAAAGATTCTTGATCTCTGTTACTCTCTGTAGTCACTGTTGCGTTGGCAAAGGATTTGGGATCCAATATAACAATAGCTATTGGAAAAGGTACATATGAGTGTGGAGTCAAGGATATTTCTTTATGGATGCTCCTTAAAAAAACCTTTAGAAAAACGTTGTCTTACATGCTCCTAGTGGTGAAACCCCAAAGTGCCCAGCACTGGTGGATGTCAAATTATTGTCGCAAGCATAAGTAATGCTCTTCTAAGGGGCCAAACTCGCAATTCAATGTAAGTTCATGGGAGATGGTTTCAGAGCACATGTCAGAGTACTCTAGTCTGTGGGAAAATCCCATGTTGATATTTCCAAGTCTCAGTCACTGAAGTGACATGCTGTATTATTAAGTGGTAGTAGCCTAGATTAATCCCACAGCCTCGGCATCTCATTTAGCTCAGGGTAGATAAGTGGACTTCTATCCCTTGGAACTGCAATTTGCCCAGTGAGGTCCCAAACTTAAAAGTCATACAGTGCAGTGTGAGGGGGGCTTTTCAATAGAAGATTCAAGCCAATGTTGGTACAACAGATTCCTTTGCGCTCCAGAGCACCCCTGGACTCTTGGTGAAGGTTAGGGATGCCCTGAAATGGGCAGGGGACAGTATCTAAAAACTGGCCAGCGTAGTTGGCTTTTGTTCTGGTGCTAAAGGGTACTTGAGCTTACGAAGCTCACATCTTAGAGTCGGTCAATCGTGCTCAAAATATGCTGTCCCCCCAGAGTTCCAGTAGTCTGGTTGGTGACTGTGACATATACCAGGGAAATATAAATGCTTCATATCTTTTGAACCACTAGTCACGGTTAAATATTTTGTTCACTAATAGGTCCCTTCAACTTTGGGACTTCATTTGTGTGAAGTGTGAATCCTCCAGTGGCCAAGGAACTTGGGGATAGCAAAACAACCAAAAAACTCAAATCAGGATCAAAGAAGATGTTGGGGGTTTTCTGAGACCCCCACAGCCCAACACTTACGACCTGCCAACATTCATGAGGTGGGTGTGCTGTGTCACAGGATGAAGGATACCCTAAACCGAGGTAAAGAGTCATATCATTGGTACACAGAGACGCAAGTCTGCCAGGCAAGGTTACCACTTTAGAATAGCTCATCTGTACTTTTTGATTTTTCCCTTAGTCAGTACTACAATCATTCATGCTCACCAAAGCGTCTCTTTCTTTCATGGTTTGAGACCCAGGTTCAAACTCCGAGGTGGAGTGAGCACCAAAGGACATCCCCTCTCTACTCAGGCTTTGTGAGACTGACAGTACTGGCAATGCAGATTACAGTGAAGCGACATGTCGTTCTAGCTGTCTCCATTGGCGGGGGACGGCCTAGAGGACTCTCTTGTTAGAAAGTTTGTGCCGTATCACTCCCAGGAGAAGGAGTCACCAAGTGCTGTGCAGGTGACGTAGTGCTGTTATCTTCACTGCCCAGGGCCGGAGGAGGAATCATCACCTACAGCAACTTGTGGTCACACCCCTTTGTCCCGGGCCCTGCCACTGTGCCATTGGTTGCTCCACAAAACCTTGAGAATTGCCTAAATCTCATCGCTTTGTCTGAAAACTATCTGGAGAAGCTAGGAGAGGTATTACAGAGTTGACATATCACAAAACTGTGTGAAAATCCATTGTGCGGTTGTGTAGATACCAGAATTGTAAGGCCTTGAACCGTGACTGTGTCACTGTACCTCCCATCAGTGTCTCTGATGCTGTGGGCACCCATCTCCTTTGGAAGATGTTGACTGTGATAAAGTACCATTAAACATGCAAACCCAACTGATCGTCAGTTTCAGCGTTATTGTACTTTTAATTAAAAACCCATTAAATGCAACAGGTTCCTAATTTACGGGCATTGCGATCACCTTTAATATTCCATCCATTGTGGACTCTCAGAAAAGAGTGCAAAAATGTGCCCCCTTTCGTGTGCCAGGATCAGCTCTTATAGTAGGGTGGGATCTTCTGGGGCTGTAGTCTTTGTTTGGACCCGAGAGACTCTGGGGAGATAGTGCAGGTTTCTGGTTTGGCTTGTCAGAGATTTCACACCTTCCCTACTCATACCACAAGGCCACTGAGCCACCTGTAAATTACTGAGTGTGCACACGCGCATTTGATTTTCGTGATTCGCACATCTGGGTTCATGGATCTGTGTTTCGGCTTGCAGATCAGGTATTTACGAGTTTGATAGGAAAGCAGTGATATTTTGGTAACCTTACAAAAGACATAGGGCCACAAGTACGACTGATTCATTTTACGAGTTCCTAATGGTGAGTTTTTGCGACTCGCAATTAGGAAGTCGCAAAATGTGATGTCTCAAACACATTTAGCAATTCCTAATGGGGTCGCAATTGACCTACCTCATAATATTCATGATGTAGGTCGCAATTTTTGACCCATTGGTTATCGCTAAAAACACAGGGATGGTGGCCTGCTGGGGACAGCAGACCACCATGTCTGTGTTTGCTTTTAAATAAAGCAACAATTTCTTTTTTAAATGCAGCCCGTTTTCCTTAAAGCAAAACGGAATGCGTATCAAAATGAAAAATGAAGCTTTTTATTTTTTAACTCTTAAAAAACATTTTCACAACCATTCACACAGGAGAAGGGGTCCCCTTCCAGTTTGCGACAGGCTTACTGCCTACATGAAGTAGGCGATAAACTGCGAATGTTTGGCAACCGCATTCCGGTCCCAAAACATTCATACATCCCCTCTTTCTAACACGGACTCACAAACCCTATTTTGTGAGTTGGTAAATGGTTACTGACTCGCAAAATATGGTTAGTACATGTCAAAAGGCTATTTAGCAGTAGCAAACGCCCTGATTCTCCATATGCGGCCACTAAAATCTTTTGTACATGTGGCCCATAGTGTAAGTCACATAAACCGTACATACAAATTTATACTCAGAGCTCCAATTGTGACAGCGCAAGGGGCTTCTGGCTTTCAGTGTTAATCTTCATGTTATGTGCAGTATTTTGTATATGCATTAAAGTACTTTTCTTTTTCCAAAAGTAAAGCAGTCTCTGGACAACATTTTTGCGGGCTTTCCTCAGTTTGAGTGAACTGCTCAGACTCACTATCCTGCCTCAGAATGCTAAAGGGATGTACTTCGGATTCAGTTTGAGGTCCAATAGCGAGGTGGTCCCAGGGCACCAGAGGTAAACAGATTAATTGCTGGAGCTCACTGAACCCTGATGGCCCTGGCTCCAGGCCCGGTTGTAGAGTGTGGGCAAGGCACTCCCAAAATGGCCCCCAAGGCATATTCACAAGTAGAAAACAATCATTTGTTCTTTTACTTAATGAAAAGCATATCAGTGGACTGCAGCCTCGCTATCAAAGCCTGGGCTATCATAAGTGCCTGGGGACCAGGGTGAGGTCATAGGGGGTGAAGGCTATTATTGTGCATGTGCAAATAGGAGTACCTGAGACACCCCCAATATATCGAGACCCCAAGCTGAAACAGTATTTAAGAGATGAAAACAGTTTTCTGGAAGAAATAATGCGAAGGATTTTGCCATTTCCAAAAAGGTGAGTGAAAATGAGCAGACAAGCAGGATTTATATCTTAGTAGTGTTTTATTTTATTTCTACTGTGACGGTATTAATTTATGGTCGGGGCCACTGGAATTATGCGGCCAGGGAAAACCAAATTATGTGGAAGGATTGGCTAAATTATGTGGCAAGAAAAGACATATTATGCTGCGTATGCGGCACATTTTGTGATAGTATTGCTTCATTATTTTTACATTTTTACACTTTAACACTGTCTTGGCAAAGGTTACACCTCACTAGTATCAGTTTAAGACCAAAATACAGTAATAGGCAAGTGAAAGGTGATCAATTAACCTTTGTGAAGGGCCTTCCACTATGTAGCAACACGTGTCCCTGCGTGTTTAGGAAGTTTAGATCTTTTCGAGTTAAAAAAATGTTTTTGGTTAAAATCTGCAAATTATGTAGTAGATGATGAATTATGTGACAAATGTGGCAAATCTGTAATCATGCGGAATGCCCTGCAGCCGCAGAACTGCATAATTCCAGTGGCCCAGATTATGGTATTTTATTAAGCAAAAGAACATTAACAATGCCAAGGGTTTGACTCTTGTTACGTGAAAAGACTTGTCAAGTTTCACAAACACAACACTGATGCAGAATGGGAAGGAGCAGCGCAATTGTCTATTATGCGAAGAAAAGCGATGACAACAATTCCATGGCAGCACTGGCGACATGTGCTGCCGTTGTCCAGCCAGGTCTCAATCACCCGAGGTGCTCGCAGAAGGCCGAGCTCGCTAATAAAATTAGATGGAACTTAAAGAACAGACACCCCATTTTGGGGTACTGGTGGCTGTGCATTTATTCCCTCCCAACAAATTCTCCCATTTTGTCACATGAACAGACAGAAATGGATTATAGTCAGAACCCCTGGAATTATGCAATTCTGCAGCTGCAGCGTTTTACATGTAGTTGTAGATTTGTCACATTGCCACATAATCTGCTGCATAATTTTTTGATTTTAACATGAAACCATCTTAAACGGATCAAAAGTTACTAAAAACATGGTCACGTGTTGCTGCACAGTGGACAGCCCTTCGCAAATGTTTACTCGTCACCTTTCAGCTGCTTACTGCTGTACTTTAAACAGGTACAAATGAGGTAAAACGTTTTTCCACATAGTGTTATTGTGTAAAATAATACTAACTCACATTGTGCTGTCCTGATTATAACGTTGGTATTACTCCTCATGTCCCAAACTGATAAGAGAGAGAAGGGTGAGGTGGAGAGAGGGGATGGTGAAGCAGAGGGTCAGAAGGGTTATATGGAGGAGGCTGAGGCAGGAAGAGGGAGGAGGAGGGCAAGTCGGAAATACAGAGGAGGGTGAGCAAGGCTGAGAGCGCGGTGAGGACAGAAGAGGGGAGGAAAAGAGACAAGGGTAAGGAAGAGAGAGAAGGCTGAAGCGAAGCTAGAGGATGGCGAGGTCAGGAGAGAGAAAGTAGGATAGGGAGGAAAGAGAAGAGGGTCAGAGAAATACGACAGTGAAGTGGAGAAAGAGAAGAGTACAGAAACTGATGGATAAGGTGGAGAGAGAGTAGGATGATGTGAAGAGGGTGAGCTGGAAGGAAGTACAGGGTGAGGTGAACGGGACAGCAAGGGGAAGTGAAGAAAAAGGAGGGTGAAGTCGGGAGAGAGGAAGGTGAGGCAGAAAGAAAGGAGGGTGAGGTGGAGAGAGCAGAAAAGATCAAGCTATAGGTTTAAACCTCTAGAAATATACAGTCTAAACTAGTAGACTGAATCTAGAACTAGGTATGGTTTGCAGGTCACAGTCGTACAAGACCATCTAGCATCCCTAGACCCAGCTCTCAGACACCTTGAAGGCGCTGGACAATCCCTTCATCTTTATGACCCACCTATGCATCTTCATGGCCATTCCAGATCACAAATCCTGGAACCGGACCTGCCTGGATCCCTCCCCCGCCACATTCATTTCTCTTATGTTGCTTGGCCAGCACTCTTCCCTTTAACTAGCATCCCAGTGTGGAGTCCTCTTCATCTCCGAGGTGGCTCTTCATCGGCAGGCAGTACTTCGGGCAACGCTTTAATCACATTAGGTCTGGCTGGAAATGAGGTTTTGCATCCTGAGTACATTGTAACAGAGCCACTGTAGGGCAAATAGATGATCTAGTGTACTCAGGGATTATATATATATATATATATATATATATATATATATATATATATATAATGAGGAACATGCACAGGCTCCCTGTTCCAGTCTGAGCACCGATCCACGGCACTCAGACAAATCACAACACTGCATTGCAGCGTTGTGATTGGCTCAGGGAGCCTGTGTGCCCGGGTGCTCCCGGCTGGGACAGAGGAGAGGCGGCGGCCATCCGTTAAAGGTAAGTCCATTTTTTAAATCACATTCCGCCCCACCACCCCCGTCCGGGAGCAGCCGCTACTGGTTATAGATATGATCTGTATATTACAAAACGTATGACAAAAATAGAGGGTCTGCTTTACTTACTGTGAAAAACATTTGTTAAAGGTAATAGGCCCTTAACTGTGGATTGTCGTCACACACTGTTACAGGCTGTTGAAATGTATTTTGATACACAAAATCTCACAGATTACCTCAGTAGGCAATGGTTTTGGTGGTAGCCACCCTCTCTGATAAAACTTGGGGTATCACATTTTTAGTTTGATTATCCTTGTTAGGCCCTTTTAAGAGGCAAAGTATATTGTCCTGCCAACCACAATTTTGTTCATATTTGTAATTTTATAACTGTATGCATCAAGGAATCAAGCCAACACTAAAGACTATACTCCGTATTAGTTCCTTGGGGAAAGTTATAGTAGATTCCATAGGTTTGATCTGTTTATTATAAAACGTTATGACAAAGCCAGTAGGCCTAACTTACATACTGTGAAAAGCTTGTGTTAAAGGCAATAGACATTTAAGGGTGGAATGTTAAATTTGTTAAAGCCTGTAGCTTTACCTGTACCCAGGTATTTGGAACATGGAATCTAAAGGGTAGTAGGCAAGGGTTTCGGTATTGATGACCCACTATTACAAAAGTGGGGTTAGAAGATTTGCACTATGATAATACTTGTTAGGCCATTTTTGGAGGGGTTTTATATTATTTGGACAACTATAATTTTACACAAATTTGCAGTTATATTACTGTATACCTGATGGTTGCCTTGATGGTTGTTCAATATGGTAGGTTTGAGTTGGTTATGGTGACAAATCAATGATAAAGGCTATAGGCCTGATTGGTTGGACAGAGACATGTATTTACTGTCATTACATATGTGAAAACCAATAGGCCTTTAAGTGTGGACTGATTATTGCACAGTGTTAAAGCCCGCAGACAAGTATTTTATTACATGTAATCAATCTCACAGATATTTGGGGGCAAATATTTTTAGTGTTGATTATCCACTTTGAATGTAATAATTCTTGCTAGAACATCTTCGGGAGACCTGACTGGCTTAGTTGTCTGCCAGAATCTTGCAATTAAAAAAACATTAATAAATACATTTGTACCTGCTCTTATATATATATATACATATGTGTGTGTGTTTATATAGTAAAAAGGAAGGAAATAAGCAAAAGAGGACCTATAAATGGAACAATTGAAAATAAACAGCTGGTCCATCCGCAACGACACAAACCGCACGCCTTTTCAGGATGATGTGCACATGTGATCAGACAAATGCTGTCACTTACACGGAAATAAGGCCACTGACTAAAGCGTTCATCTTCTGTACATGATAGCATACAGCATGAGGCAATGGTAGAGGTGTGAGAGCCACTGAAAGCTCAAACCAGATGCCTTGCTCTGGTTCAACTCGAGGTCTCCTTGTGCTACTGAGGCCAACATGAGCCGAGCTTTCATGTGGCTTCTGCCTGCTACCATGCCCTAAACTTGTGCACCGAGAATTGAAGACAAAACATTAATTGCTGATATAAAATGTGAGACAAAAAAAACATAACCTCCTAGGGCTGAACTGCATAATATCCAACACGAAAACCAGTGATCAATCTCTGCTGCCATACTAACAAACTGTGTGCTCCTAGGGAAATATTTTATTTCACTCAGCCTCATTTTTCTTACTCACCCCATATGAGAGCACCTTCAGATACGTGAGTTCAGGATGTGCCCTGTTTAAATACCACTTTGTATTTGATTTATAGATTTCAATTTTGATCCATCTATTATACGTTTCTGGGCCACTTTAATGGTGTACATGACAACTGACTTAGTTCTTAATTTACTAATGCCATTGTAGCCTCAGGAAAGAGAGAGATGGGCAGGAGTGTCTCCAAGTTCACATTTAAAACTATCATAATTAATAAACCCCATCAGGGGTAACAAGCACTATATAAATGCAAACCTTTTTCCCTCTTCTATCCCTACGCTATCCTTCTGAATCCAAATAACTGACTAACCTATCCACCACTCAAATTACTTTTATTTTTCACTATACTAATTCAACACTAATCCTTTATGGGTTCCGGAGTAGCGTGCTACTCGCCGAAAAAGCGCTTTGACGCCTCGTCAGGGGTAGTAAGCGCCATATAAATGCAATTACAATACAAATACTTCTCAATGTAGTGATATAATCTGATTTACTCAGCTGAAACACTTCTGTGTGCTAAATAAATACACTTCTTTTTATTTTTGAAGAGACGTTATCATATTTTTACATGATGTTCGTTGCATGATATACTTGCAATACATTTCCAGGGCTGGGCTCGTGCATGGTCTCTGAGAGCCAAACCAGAGCCATGGCTCGGCTCTGCTCTTGTTAATTTGGTGGCTCAACAATCTTTAGGCAATGGGTCAGCCCACTTCCTTCATTTACTATATTGCCCTGTGGGTGAAGGCCTTAGTCTAACCATATGTGCACATTTCTGAAAATGAGGGTGCGTCCGTGCCAGAGCTGGTGGGCCAGTATTTTTGTTTTCCGTTTTCTCGTTTCATAGGTCCTTTTTTTATTTCTTTTCATCTCCTCTATTTATTGTTTGTGAACTCTTTTTATTAGCATTTTGTGCATAAACAAACATGCTGAGCAAGAAATATGACGCCATTGTGGACTAACGGGATTCAGAAAGCTGAGCAGGGCTAAACAAGTCAAGGGAGCAGCATCAGGGCAAACCCTGAAATCCGGGGTTCAGGGGCTGGGAGGAAAGGTGCCACAACAACCCCATGCCCACTGCGATGACTGTCAATCCTCCAGACCCAGACGGTAGAATGCAGACTCCATCTGCCCCACACTTCTCAAATTTCCTTGGGCACCCTCTGGCTGTATCCCCACCTTTTCTCTCCCCATGTATGTGTCCATCCCTGCGATCCACTGGGCATTAGTGGGCACCGTCTGAACATCCCATACCCATGCTATATCTCTTTTCCCCACCACTATGCCCAAAGAGCAGAACACCAATTTCCTATTAGGGTAGGTCAATGTCTCCCAGGAGGATGCAGTGGGGGTTGTCCAGGATATTCTCATCCAGCATGTCACCTAGTTTCCTCAGTATACTCTCCCAATATTTCAGAATCTCTGGGCACTTCCACAGCATGTGGAAGAAGGACCCGTTGGTGGCACCACATGGTAAGCAGTCAGCTGTGGGGATTTTCCCCATCAAGTGGAGTCTATCCCTGGATATGTACACTCTGTGTAGGATCTTCAGTTGGATCAGGTGAAAAAGTGCCCTGACAGCCACCAGTGCCGCCTCCCAATCCATGTCCTTCATGTCGCCCATGTCATGCTCCCATCGCCTCCTGAGACTTCAGAGGCCATCTGGGATATTGTTAATAATTATTTTATAACTGCCGAAGACCACCCCCTTCCTGAGCAGGCTGCCTACCAAGTGATTCTCCAGAAGTCCGGTGGGGGAGACTAGTCACCGCTTCCATGCGTAGAGCATGTCTGAGCTGGGTGTATTTATAAATTTGCGCATTAGAGAACCTGTAGTCTTCTTGCAGTCACTCAAAGGACTGAATTGCCCCATCCTCAACAACGTTCCCAAGTCTAGAAATGCCAATTAAATCCCAGCAGGCAAAGCCCTGCAGTTTACTGACCTCTTGCAACACAACCCCTTCCCATAGTGGTGTAGCCTAAGTGACTCTCTCTTTCAAATCCACAAGGGTTCTCACACTGTCCCATACGACTAGAACCTCCTACTCTGGAACCAGTAGGCCCACCAGCCCGACTCCCTTCGTAATGGACAAAGTCCTCAAAGTAGGCTCCGCCATGGAGCATCTATCTAGGTGCACGGCAGGGTCCTCCCTCTGGGTGTGTACCCAGTCGTTAATTGCCTGCAGCTTGGAGGCCCAATAGTACACACTTAGGTGTGGGAGGGCAATCCCTCCATTGTACACTGACCAGTAGAGCATTCTCAAAGCTATCCGTGGGGCCTCTCCATCTCAGATGAGCCATTGTACAGCTTTTCTAGCTGGGTGAAGAAGGATTCTGGGATTGGCAAAGGAGTATCCTGCATAACATACAGGAGTTTTGGGAGGGTGGTCATTTTGAGAATAGCCGCTCTACCAAGGAGCGCCAAAGAGATATTCTGCCATCAGGCGACGTCACCCTGTAAGTTCACTAACTGGGAGTCTAAATTCCTCTCTCGAAAGCGCCCGGGGCCCAGTGTGATATTAATACCCACATACTAAAGCCATCAGTTGCCACCTTGATGTAGGTGGGAGTGGTGGTGCCCTGGTCCCATTTACTGATCTTGCAGAGTACTGATTCACTACAGTTCACCCTATACCCCGAGTAGCCTCTAAAGCCCTTGACCATCTCCAGCAGGGAGCCTCACTGTGGCGGCTCCTCCGCTATGACCAGGTCACCTCTGGGTGGGGGATGTCCCGCCCCCAAGACATCAAAGATTCTGCAGTGTCGCCGGCTCCCAGGCCAGTATGTTTTCTTTTTTCTACTTTAATTCTTTCAATTTATCTTGCAAACGTTTTCGAGGTAGGGTGTGTTTTATTGAGGTTGTTTAAGTGTGTGAATGCAAGAATTAGCAAGCGATGACAGAATGGATTCATGAGTGACAGAGCACATGTATGATGACTTATTCAGTGCAAAGAGGCACTTTCATTTAAAAGCCAGACTGATTGGCATTGCCAGTGTTTGTTAAAAAAGTTGCCAAGTCCCTTTGTGAAGTGACCTGAGTCCTTTTTGTAGAGAATTGCGGTTGCTTTTGTAAAACTCTATGGGCCACATAAGTACAAACCATTTTTGCTGTCGAAAACGGCCTGATCGGGCCTTTTCCGACCCCAAAAATGCTTTTACATATGTACAAAACACAAATTGCGATTCGGTAACACGTTACCTAATGGCAATTTGTGCTTGCAATTCAGTATTTGGAAGAGGCGTGCTTAGGCATCCCTTCCAAATACCGAATATAAATTAGATGTATGAATGTTTTGAGACCGAATTACAGTTGCAAAACATTCATATTTTACCAACTCCTTGTAGGAGGTGGTAACCATTTGCAAATAGAAAGGGTTCTGCAAGGGACCCCTTTCCCTTTGAGAAAGTAAAAAAAATACATATTTTTTTTAAGAGCAGGCAGTGGCCCCAAGGACTACTGCCCACTCTTAAAAAACTGAACTTCTAAAGTTTCATATTTTCTTTTTAAATGCATTCCGATTTCCTCTAAGGAAAAAAAAAAAAAAAGATCGCTTTATTAAAAAGCAATCACAGACATGGTCAGCAGACCACCATCCCTGTGATGGCTGCGATTCCTAATGGGTCGCAAATTGCGACCTACCTCATTAATATGAACGAGGTAGCAGGGCTCGAGTCGGGGGTACACGCGGGTGGACGGCGTCCCCCCACTCTTTTCACAGGGTGGACGCCGTCCCCCCTGCCAAGAAGCTGGGCCCCACAGCTGAACGTGTCCCGGTGTAATTTTCAGACACCGGAACACGTTGAGCACGTGACGTCATGGGGTCATTTGCATATTGTCAGTCCCCCCACTTCTTTTTATAGGACTTGTGCCCTGCGAGGTAGGTCTATTTGCGACCCCCTACGAATCTCTAATGAAACTCATAAGAGTTCACACATTAGGAATACCTGTTTGTAAATCTGGCCCGATGTTTCAATTTTCAGCAAAATGTGTATTTTAGTTTTAGGTGCATGGTGTAGCATGTGTTTACCTTCAATGAGCAATACAGCACTGAATGGGGACCGTTTTTTCAGCCGAAACATCTCAACCATGCCCATGCCGTACTTAAAATAAAAAGGTATGAGGCTTAATTTAGTAACGTTTCAGACCGAATTGCGGAAACCAGGATGTGAGGGAACACTTAACTGGGACATTACACTGTGGAGTTGTTTATTTTATATATTTACATTACACACGCTGAGGCACGGGACGCTAAGGTGACTTGCCCAATGCCCAGTATCACGAGTGCCGCGGCCAGCACTAGAACCATGGTCCACGCGTTCTACTGAAAAGCTTTTAAAATTCTTGGGAAATTGGAAGTTTTGCAGACTAGTCTAATGGTCGTTGATTCCCTTGACAGCCAAACAGCGCACAGGTGCGGAAGTGCGCACAGGTGCGGAAGTGCGCAATGCAGAGCTCCAGGCGCAGGCCTTCGCTGTGGCGGACTGTAGGGCATTTGTTTACTCGCCTAATTCTCGGCACTCCGACGTTCCGAATGTATCTAACCTTGAAAGTTGATATTTTTTTCCACATCCCGACCGCTGTATCGGTTTTGAGGCCAAGGTGGACTTTCCAGCACACAAATTCGCTGACGTCTAAACACACGTCCCCCGCCTGGAATATGCTTAAGCAGCCGAAATGCGCCTTCTGACTCGTCAGCGGGCTTGCCTCCTGTCCCCTAGCCGTGGAAGCGAGCGCACACTCAGCTGGCACCGCCATTCCGTGCATAGATGCCCTGCTGACCTCGAAGGGATCGAATGCCACCACACGTGCGCGCGCCGCCGAGGGGCACTGCGCGTGCGGGTCATCGCGCCTGGGCTGTGGGGGAGCAGGTGCTGGCCTGGGGACCGAACCCCCGTGCATCCTGCACTCGCAAGACCGCTTATTCCAGTGGGAGAAGTGGTCTGGGGAAGAGGGTTTGTTTGGCACCAACTGCAGTTCCCCTCACGGGCTGGATGGACGCTCTCTGCAAACGGATTTCCGAGTACTTAATACCCCTCTGATGAAAGAGGCGCTATAGCGAAAGCACCTTAGCCAGCAAAAGGAGGAGGCAGCACCATCTATTTATCAGAGTCCCCAGGCTGCAGGCCGCAGACCTAGTGTCCCTTGTCCCTACTAAACTGAGCTGACGAACTTATTGCAGGAGAGGGAGAAGGCGCTCGGCGGATCCGCAGCTCGCCTTGAGGCCCAGGCGCCTTCCATGTGGAACGCAGGTAGGATGGATGAAGGTGGGAGACCTTTTCGGATCGAGGGGTTCATATTCATGTATCAAGGCCTGCGTGAAGGCTTCAGTGTGTTGTTGTTCTTCATTAGATTGCACTTTGCACCCTGTGAATTGCAGTTTTTAGGTTTCCCAAGACAAGTGAACAATAGGCCCATTAGGCCTAGTATGCAGAATGGCAGGACTAGCAGGTGGTGATGCTAGCTCTGTTGTCTATCAAAAATGGTAAGAGGTCCTTTGTGAATCTGTGCCATACAAATATGTAACACACGGGTTCTGTTAAGCGCCAGTGTCTAAAAACAAATGTATTGAAAACAAAATTGCAATTTGTAAAGCTGTTAAATATGATTTCAGTGGTTATGATTGTAATCCAGGAATTGTTTTACTGGACAAAAGCTAATATAATGATCCCACATTTAACCCAAGTCTAGCATTCGCCCTGCACCCTAAAACTGGGAGAAGATGTTGCCTAATGTCCAGTTCTGCTGACTTTATAACTGGAGAACCAGGTTCGAGTCCTGGCGTGGTCTCCACATGTGTAAAATAAATAATAAAAATGAATCTGATCTTGTGTAACATAATCTGGTGCTCATGGAAAGCGCTTTAATGCCCTCGGGCCGAGCTAACATTATATGAAAACTGCAAAAAAATTAAGACCTAAGTCTAAGGTGAAAACTTGCCTTAGCACGGCCTTTCCCCCAGTTCAGTTATTGACCGTTTTACATTTTACATAAAAAAAATATAGTAAAAGATAGACTTGCAGTACATATTTTTCAGAATTAAATAGTTCAAATTCACATTTTTGGAGTTTCTGTTCTCCGGGATTTCATGTTATCCGTTTTGACTACGTCCTAGGATTACATGTCTCTGATCTAACATCACATTTTAGTATATTTGGTCATTTGCAACAAACTAGAGTAGTTGCAACAAGCATGTGTATATTAGTATTATTATTTTCTGATATGCGAAAGAAGTTAGATCCGTTTGGACTGGAGCCTGTGACTTTATATATAGCACATTAGGCCTAGATCTCAATACGTCATGAAAAAATAATGTAAGAAAATGAACCAACTCCAGAAAGCATGTTCTGCGATGGCCACACCACTTTTGTTGGTATTCTCTGAATTCTCCTTCTGCCACTCTCCCATCCCATTCCTGGTGATGTGTGCTTTAGAGGAATCTGTTACGTTTGTTAGATTTTCCATTTGCGGCAAAAGAGATTGGGAAGAGCAGTAGAGACATATGTGTAAACTGCACATACTAACTACACAGTGACAGTCACCACTGTAGGCATTTTTTGAATTTGCTTATAACTTTTAACCCTGTGGATGGATTTGCACAAAAATGACCAGTCTACTAGCTCAGTCATCTACATTGTGGCATGCCAAGTTTCGTGAAGATCTATCCCCAGGAAAAATGGTACGGTGGCGGGGTGAAAAAGTGTATTATTTCCCATAAAAAAAATTGCACAAAGAGAGAGCAAAAATTGCTGAACAGATTTACACTAAAGTTGGAATGAAAGTGGAACTTTACTGAGAAAGAAGAACTTTTCTCAGAAAGTGTGCTTTTTTTGATTTGGTGTAAATCTGTTCAGTAGTTTTTGAAATATTAACTTTTAAAAAAAAGTTGCCAGGTATGATTTAAACAGGCACGTTTTGTATATCATGTCAGTTAAAAAGACACTTGTTAATTTACTTATAACATTGGCATCATTTGATAAACGTGCCTGAAATTTGGCACACACCAAACACAATGGGGCCGATTTACGAGCCCCGTGCGCCACATTTGCCTCACTTCTGTGACGCAGCGGCGGCGTAAAGCTAGCGCCATGCTGCGGGGGATTTACAACGTGACGCATCTAGGGAGATGCGTCACGTTTTAAAGCCCTGCGCCACATGA
The DNA here is from genome assembly GCA_963921515.1 of Calotriton arnoldi. Taxonomy (NCBI): domain Eukaryota; kingdom Metazoa; phylum Chordata; class Amphibia; order Caudata; family Salamandridae; genus Calotriton; species Calotriton arnoldi. The sequence continues at coordinate 1,530,789 of CAWUFW010003247.1, forward strand.
AACCTGCGTCAGGTTTCATGTGGGCGTCCTGGCGCAGGGGGGGGGGGGCGATCCGTCGCAGGAACGCCTCGGAAAGGTGCCTGAGTGAAATCTACAAGATTTCACTCAGTCACTTTCTCGACGCCACTGCGTCAAAACCTTGCGCCTGCTTGAAGCAGGCGTAAGGCGTGACGCACCATGTTGAGGATAGGCCAGTTTGGAACAGTGCTGGAGTTGCGTCGCGCCCGCGACACAGCTCCAGCACTGCGCCAACCTTACGCCGGCAGATGCGACACGCATCTGTTTATCCTTACGCCATGATGCGCCGCATTGTAAATGCGGCGCATCTGTGGTGGCGCACGGGTTAACTTGCGTCACGCATCTTTCCTGGCGCATCCCTGCTGATTTGCAGGGATGCGCCAGGAAACGTAAATCTGCCCCAATGTATGTTCAGATTACTACTGGTGTTTTCGTATTGGTGCCTATCCATAAAAGGATGGGTTAAATAGGGAGGTAGAACATGTTTACTTGCTAATAAGATTGGCACTGTGTAATGAATCCGCGCAGAATTTGACAGAAGCAAGGAAGGATTACTTTTCTATTTGTATGTCAAGTTGTGTGCCAATCCACAAAGGGGGCCTAGTTAAAACATGGGAGGTCAACAAAAGTTTAATTTGCTTTTAAATACATAAAAGATCAATTAAAAGTTTATTTTTAACTTTGGCACTGTTTGGTCATCTAATCACTTTAGCATAGTTGGATAGATCTGCACAAAATTTGGCAGGGTCTGGGCACAGTCAACCTTCTTTTAGTATTTTTAAGTTTGTGCACATCCACCAGGGGCAGGGGCCAAGCAAAAAAGTGGTGGAGTATTTATTTGCCAATAACATTGTCACTCTGGTACGAATCTGTAAAACAATTGTCAGAAACTTGGAGGCTGTGTTACGGCTGGCTTGACAGCGCAGCAGTTGTCAGAAAATGATGTTAGCATTACTAGAGAGGTGCTTTGGCTCCGCTTAAATGTTGGGGGCTAGGAGTACATGTTTAGATTGGGCAGAACTTGCGTGCTCCCACCAAAAAGTGCCTACTCACAACACAGCTGTGATCATTTTGTTTATTTATCCACTTGCCTGAGCTTGAATTTTCAGGGGCCCACACATAACATTGTAATGCTATTAAAGTGTCTTGGATATCTAGATCATTTGTGTTATTTTTCTCTGGCAGCAGGACAGGTGGGAGGAGGTCAGTCATTAACCTACTTAGATGTTTAGGTCTGGCTTGACAGCACAACTGCCACTTGACCTTTACCCTACATCAATATTATTCTACAGTTCTTTGCTTCCACACAAATACATATTCATTCCCATGCTAAATCCTGGTAATGCTTCACATTACCATACAACATTCTTTTAAAGCCAGACATATTGGCATTACCAATGCTGATTTTTGGATTTGTATGTTTATTGCTGTGCCCATCCTTCACAGGAAGCAAAGTTAATGGGGGTATAACATTTTCAATTGCTGATGCACTGTTTGATGAAGCTGTAAAAATGTGTCAGGCAGTTTGCAAGTCTCACCCAGTGCAGGTAGTTCTATTTTGTTGTGCAGATTCAACAGGGGGAGGAGTTAGCGGGTATCAAAACTGTTTTGGTTTACTAATATCTTTGGCACAATCTGATTATTCTGCTCGCAATTTGGCAGAGAACTGGCATGTTTAGCTTCCTCGTGGTTTTTCTCAATTTCATGCAGGCCCATCAAGGAGTGGGAGATTTCAAGGTTGGGGGAGAGAAAGAAGTCTTCATCTGCTAATACATTTTGCATTGTTTGATGAATCTACAAAAAATTGACAGATGTTTAACGAGTTTAGTTTACTGTTAGTTATGTCAAAATTTTAGAAGATCGGTCAGGGGCACAGATAAATGAAAGGGCAATAGTGTTTCATTCACTAATAACTTTGGCACGGTTAAATCTGTATGAAATTTGGCAGCCAGCAAAATAAGTCCGATGTAAGGCCAGGCAAGCCTTGCAACCAATCCGGCTGCATACACCTGAAGGTGGTTCGGCGCTAAGCCTATCCGAAGTGCAGAATGGGTACATGGCAGAATGTGTGCAGTGTGGTTCGCCATAGGGCCTGACCATGCAGCAAAGCCCTGGAGCATACAGATAAAGGCTGTGTGCAGCATGGATTGGCGAACCATGGCTGGTTGCGAGCAGGGCTCGGGGAACAGAACACACCATAACGTATAACACCTGCCATGCTCACAGCACCAGTTTGGCAAGCATACAGAAACTAACAAAACAAGCATTTGCAATGCAATAGGTCTCGCATTTGCGAGAGTTTGAGCTATTGGCATTGTAAATGACAATGCCTTTTATTTATGTGTTGGATTTCAAAACAGATAAATAAAAGGCATTGTTATTCACAATGCCAATAGCTTAAACTCTCTCAAATGTGAGACCTATTGCATTGCAAATTCTTGTTTATGAAGATTTCAGATTATTGTGTAATAAAATGCACTGTTTTGTATGGTTTCTCCCAAAATATATCCCCTTCTGTAAAGTGTTTTTTATATCCTAGGATATTTGGCCAATGTTAATGGACTGCTTTCATCTAGATTTACTAGAACACCGTTTGGGGTAACCACCCAGCCCCCTCCAAGCTTCTACCATGCTGTGACAAATGCTACTGGCATATTATGGTTTAAATGTATCCCTTAACCGCTAAAACCCTTCTTATGGGTGACCCAGAGAAGGGTCTGATATTTATTTAGCGCAACTGATGAAATGTGACACTGCAGAAGTCAAATTCATCAGGTGCATACAACTTTTGGGAAATAACGTGTATTTTGGTGCAGTAAGCACGAAACTCTGCATGGTCCAGATCTTACTAGGCATTACATTTTGGCGCGTAAGACTACTAAAGAAGTTCTCCTCTATGTACTGAAAAATGCTTTGTAAATTAGCCCCCAGATACCTCGATGTAGCGTTACGGCCAGAGGTGCAGACTTTGAACTAGGAAACCAAGTTCGAGTCATAGCGTCGGCTCAACTCAACATCCTGGGCACAACACTTCAAAAAAAATGTGACCTTGTGTAATAAAACTGGTTACTCCTATAAAGCGCTCCAATAACCTCGGGTCAACATCGCGATGTATAAAGCTAAAAAAAACAAAACAAGGGTTTATACGTGGACTAAACTGCTCCCATAACGCGCGAATTCATTCCCAAACTGATCAAATTCTTTACAAATGTCAAATTGAGAGTACAGGCACGACCCAGCCTGAAGACTGCATTCATGGGATATCTGTTTTTATTAATTTGTTTACTGAAGTGTAGTGGTACAATTCAAGACCAATAATCGCGCCATGTACGGTGTCTTTTCTGCCGTTACATGCTTAGAGACAGTTGCGTATGTTGAAACCGTCTAGTCATTAAAGGTAGCGAGATTTTCTTTTAGGCATAGGAATATATGAGCGCTGCGGGCAATTATTCAAGTCATTCCACCCGCGCACACTATGTACAGTGAAGCCCAAACACCTGGTTTGTAAACTCTTCAGAAAGCAGTTACGCTAAATGTAAACAAACTAATATGGGGCTTCCGCAGAAAGCGAAACCAGATCGTAATACGCAGGGACCCAATCCGTAAACCAGTGAGGAACGCACGAACAATGAACTTCTTTTTAATTCACCGTCATACAGAAAATAACGTACCTCGAAAGCTACAAAACCAACGTGCAGCTCCGTCTTCCAGGGAGATCTGTCGAAACGAAACACTTCCTGTTAACCACAGCAAGGCTGCACACATTGCTGGGCGTGTGGACTATATTTAAAGCGACAGGCACTCTGAACCAGCGCGCGCGGTGGGAGCGCACGAGACACCGTGAGCGTGCACATCGGCTGTCCCGGCGAAAGCTGAGGATCGCCGGAGAAGACGCGCTGTTTATTTGCGCTGAGGCTCCGAGTCTGAATCGGAGGCTGAACTGTCCTTGAGCCTGGCACGCTCGCAGCACGGCCAGCGTGACGGCGGCCGCATGGGCTGCGAGGTACACCGAGCACCCTGTGAGCTCTGAGGACACACTGCAGGGCATCGCGCTCAAGCATGGCGGAACGACGGTAAGGTGGGTGTGGGTGGGTGGTGGTGGTTGGCAGATGGCGCATGGTTGACTGACACTGGAGGGGGTGCAAGGACAGCTGGGGAGTGCGTGCACAGCTCATGTTTTGCGGCTGGAGAGGACGGAAGGGGGACAGGAGATGTGCACATCGCGTGTCTGTACGTGCGTGTTCACGGTTGCAGTCCGTCCTGCGCGTGCACATCTCCTGTCTCCCTTCCGAAGCAAGTCAGTAACAATAGATCTCGCTAGCGACAGCGCTTTCGCGCTGCGTCGCTAGGCGAGACCTAAAAAGGAGTTAAGAGGACAATATGGCATCATGGCGGGTGGCGTGAGTTATGGCATCTCTTTTGTCCTTTGGTAACCATAGCTGGCGAATTTCTGTGATTTGACCCAGAACCATAATGTACCTTAAGTTTTTTTAAATTAATGGAAAGAAAAAAAAAAATATATATCTTCCTACGATCCACCCTGGCAGTCACTAAACGGCAACTCCAGCCTCTGGGATATCTGTGAAAAACGTGAAGACATCAATGTCCCACAATACATTGCAAATGTTCATAATTTATAATTCCCCAAATCCGGGTAAGTTATTGCTTTGCCTCACAGTTTTTCCTTTTATTGTGCTGCTGTTCCAGTCACCTCCTTAATATATTTGCTGTGCACATCTCCCTCGCCCGCTGCATGGTGCCGTTCACAGTCATCCCGTAGGTGTCCCTCATATGGCAGGGCACCTTGGACTTGTATAGTCCACAGCCTTTAGGTTGCCGGGCTCCTGACAGCAGCGGTTCAGACTTGCCAATACACACAGCTTCCTACGATCCACCCTGGCAGTCGAACTCTTGGCGGGTGCTTCCGTGAAGGGGGGTGCTACCGCCTTTGTTCCACAACAACTACTTCCTGATGCGGAGCACTCTCGGGGTAATTACTTGATTTTCTCCTGCAAATGCATTTCGGCATCGGCCTTCATCAGTGCATAAAATCAAAATAAATGAGCACAGCTTCGCAGTATTTAAATCCTTCATATGGCTTTTATTGGTGGGACTGTGAACCAATCACTAAACGGCAACTCCAGCCTCTGGGATATCATTTGCAGGAGAAAATCAAGTAATATATATATATATATATATATATATATATATTACCATAAATTGGCCTTAATTGAAGACGCACTTGCCTGCTGATGAATTCTCAAAATCCCTTTATTTTGAAGCAAACCGGCAACTTGCATCCAGATGACATTTCTGCCTGACGCGTTTCGAAGCAACAAGCTTCTTGTTCACAGGCTTGTCAGAAATGTTGTAGCAGCGCAGAAAAACACACTTGTCTATATGCCAATTAAAGTCATATTGCCCTCCGGTGGGCCTCTCAGGTGAGTGTTGCCTTCAGTGCATGTTGGGACTTGTAGTGTCCTGCAGCCAATTCATCCCCTTGAGTGGGGTCTGCGCCATCTCCGGTTATTGATATCTTTATTAATTGCCTTAAATAAAGGACTCTGGAGAGTTTGTCTGCTTTGAGAGTGCGTCTTTGATAAAGGGCAACCTTGGGATAATGTATGACGGCAGTCCTGCCGTGAAGACTGCACCACCACCAGAGTATAATGTGGGACCGGAGGTTCTGAATTCCTCAGAGCTTCGCAAGGTACGGCAGATTAATGGATATTCAAACTGCATTTTGCATTGAGAGGCCCACTGGAGAGCTTAAAAACAATTGATTATTGGAATGTTTTGGTGCACACCCACTGGAGGGGAAAAACTAATAATAAGGCACTACGAATTCCAGCATGCTTTGGGAGAACGAACACACTGGAGAGGCCCACTAGAGGGCAATTAATTAATTAGCATGCAGAGGAGAGTGAAGTGCTGACGTGCTGCCAGATCTATTCATGCATGCCTGTGAACAAGAACCAAGAGGTTTGAAACGCGTAAGGCGAGAAATATTTTTTCAATGCGAAATGCTGTTTGCCTTAAATAAAGGACTCTGGAGAGTTCGTCTGCTTTGAGAGTGCGTCTTTGATAAAGGGCAATCTAGGGATAATTAATATATATATATATATATATATATATATATATATATATATATATATATATATATCCACAAGACACCTGCTCCCAAGTTGAGGCGCCACACACGTCGTGAGATTCTACCTTTTATTGGTGGTTTAAGGGCTTAGTTTTGTCCATCAAGCACAGTCTCAGCATATCCTTTCACAAGTAGTCTGTTCAGCCACACGCGTTTCGGGCGTCCTTTCGCCCTTGTTCACTGGCCCAGATTGATGGAGTCAGGCAGCAAAAAGTATCAGCGCACCTGCGCAGTTTAAATATCCCGCCTCAGTGGCGCAAGCATCCAGTGCATTCTGGTAGGTATAGTTCTACTTTGAATATTGTCCATAGTGTATGCCGCCGTTTTTACTCATATTGCTGTTTAAAAAACCCCAGTGGGTGTCTTGCATGGACTCGACTAAAATCCTTACTTCTGTTTACCCAACCAACAGGTCACGTCGTTCCTTTTTAGCGCAACCATTCACTAGCGCTACGGACCCGCTCCTTAAGCGGTGGGGCGCCTCGCGGTCCGAGCTGACCGCTCACAAATCCACAAGACACCTGCTCCCAAGTTGAGGCGCCACACGCGTCGTGAGATTCTACCTTTTTATTGGTGGTTTATCCTTTCACAAGTAGTCTGTTTAGCCACATACTTCTGTATGTATGTATGTATATGCATATGTATGTGTATGTATGTGTATGTATATGTATGTATATGTATGTATATATATGTATGTGTATGTGTATGTGTATATATATGTATGTGTATTTATATATATGTATGTGTATGTATGTATATATATATGTATGTATATATATATATATATGTATGTATGTGTATGAACAGGCTGTGCCCGAATCACGGACCCCCTCCCCCTCAGAGGGTCTTCCAGTCTCCAGCCTACTGCGTACTGTTTTCATTCCGGAAGGAATACTTTCTGGTGACCCCCTGCACCCGGAAGTATTTGGTGAGCTGCCCGGTCGGAGAAACGAAGAGACATGAGTCGGAGGACCCACGATTCCTTGCTGGAACCACTGGTAAGCCACCTATATACGTGAAAATTGCAGGTGGGGAGGTGTGCAAGACACCCGATATACGGTCAACCGAGGGCGCGACGATAAGGGCAGTCATTGGGGCTCCAGTGCCGGCTACTACGTGTCCCTTCAAATCGGAGGTGAATTTGGGGTTGTCTTCAACTATACTGCTATAACTAGCTTCCAGCATGGCCGACGATATAATCGGAGAACTGGAAGCGGCGGCTTTAGAATTATTTACTAACTTGCCAGCTGTTTCGGAAACCGGACGGAATAGAGAGGAAACTGTCAGCTCACCGGAAGGTGAAGTCAGGACACTCTAAAAGAAACTAGAAAAACGAATGAAGTCAGAAATCACTAAATGGTGGGAACAGAAATCATTGGAAAAATACGTAGAAGTAAATAGAGTACCACGAGGACTACGTATAATGCTAGTTCCAAGTTTCGATAACCCAAATCCTGCTATGCTAAAGGAATGGGCGAGCAGCAATTTAGAAGCATCTATGCGCATGGTGCAAATATTGATTAAATATGCCAGACTAGACTGAGAAACCATCCTCAAGGAAATTCAGCAAATAAATGAGGAGCTGGCGAAATCAAAATATAAAGATCTAATAACAAAGACTAAAAACGAAATTCAAATGCGTCTCAAGAAACAGGAAGAAATAATTAAAACAAGAAGGGCATACAAGTATTCACGGGATAAACAAGATTATGAAACAGGTCAAATCTTTACGTTTGCCAAAAAATATGACTTTCTAAAAAAGTAACAGCAACCGCGAGCCAATTCCAGTGGGGAACAAGGAAGAACTAATAAAGAACCAGATGCAGAATCCATGTCTGAGTCCAGCTCAATCGTAAGTGAGATTGATTCTGATGACAGTAGAGGAATAAGACACCAAGGGAGAGAAGACATGGGCACTCTTACCCCGGCAGAAGAACTGGATTTTGTGCAGCGGGCGCGGCGCCAGACGCTCAGACCACGGAAGCCCGCACAGAATCAAGATCACGATGCAACAAAAGAAGGAAAGTCAGAAGGCAAATCCGGCAACGTAAGAAACAGACAACCTCGCAACAAAAAATGGAACAAGAAGTAACACTTAATACCAACACAGTGGTGAACTTATCTTCTGTCCAATTAGATCAAGCAGAAATCCAACTTCTGGCATTAGGGTTATCATACTGTCCAGAAAGTAGCTTGAACTATGTACAAACTCGAGTGGACATATATAAGTTTATCCGCAAAATGAAATTGAAAAAATACTTTGCCATCAAAAATTCTAAAAACAACAAGACTTCAGAAATATCAGCTAGTACAACAACATCCAGTTCTGATTCACACTCTATGCTGTTGGTATCTGATATCCCCTTACTACGAACCTTGGGAGATTTATCAGACGAAAACCAGGGGAAAATAACTTCATCCACGCAAGATCTGATCAAAGATATGGGTATGACCACATCAAGGAGTGAAAAATCCCCCTTTAAACCAAAGTCCACTTTTGTCCCTATCATGCCACGAGATGCTATCGACATATAGCAAGATGTTATTATTGATGAGGTAAAGAAACTTCGCCTATCAATAAAAGGTCGAAAAGGAGGCATCAAATTCAAATACAAAAAATATCAAGACCTGATTAAGAAGCTTCAAGAACACAGCGAAGTTATAATAAAGCAATCGGACAAGGGGGGCAATATAGTCCTATGGCCCAGGAGTGACTATCTATTCGAAGCTGCCAAACATCTGAACAATGACAAATGTTACAGAAAATCTAATTTTCAGCAACTTTTATCATTGAATGCTTTGTGCCTTAAACACTTGAATAAATGGAGACGAGAGAACCTGCTCACTAACGACGAATTTTCCTACCTTCGAACAGAATTCCCGGTCATCCCCATTATGTATTTCATACCGAAAATACATAAAATGATTACCCCAGTCCCCGGAAGACCTATCATCAGCGCGAGGGGTATTATTAGAAAAACTGTCTGAATATGTGGACTTTTATCTCCAAGATCTAGTCACCACCCTCCCTTCATATATAAGGGACACTAACCATTTTTTGGAAAGAATCCGGGGTATATCATGGTCAGAAGACTATCTGTTGGTCACCTTAGATATATGTGCATTGGGCCCGATTCACAGAACTAACTTAAGACAAAATCCTAAACTTACTACCATTTTGGTATTCACAGAAGGCACTTACTCATTTTGGTATTCACAGAAGGCACTTACTCATTTTGGTATTCACAGAAGGCACTTACTCATCAATGAGTAAGTGCCTTCTGTGAATACCAAATGAGTAAGTTACTCAAAATGAGTAAGTTACTCAAAATGAGTAAGTTACTCAAAATGAGTAAGTTACTCATTTTGGTATTCACAGAAGGCACTTACTCATCAATGAGTTTACCATATTGCACAGTAAGAAATAACGTTATATTTACAACAATTGAGGAGTTGTGTGTGTATATATATGTTTTTAATGTGCCAAAGAGCATTAGGCAGAAAACATGGATTTTACCATCGTACTAATAATGTTTTTTTATAGATGCAACAATTTATGTTGGTGAATCATCGCGTAAAAGTATCGCACGATGCAATTCTAAATATATTTATATATGAAGACATTTTGGTTTTAAATCGCAAACATACTAAGCCAGGTAATAAGGGAATTTATGAATAAGAATGTGTAAAAAATAATATGTTGCCAATTGAAAAATGGTTGTGCTAATATACAGAATGTGCATAGCAAAAAAACGTGAAAAAGAAAACAGACTAACTGTGTATGAAGAATTAGTGCTAGTATGTTTTCTATGTTCACATATCACGAAGGGTGAAAGCACAGCATATTTAAACATGGAGAACGGCTGCCTTTGTAACGAGATCAAGGGCAAGTGTTGCCCGAAACGCGTCGTTCTGAGGAGCAAATAAAAAGATCTTTATGCCAAAGATTTCCAGTGGTTCGTGGATTCTCTGTTCGCCCGTCTGGGATGTGGAGGTGCGGAGAAACTGAGTTTGTTCGTTGATGTCAATTACGGAAGGTGGTTGCTACCGTGACGAACCCACTCCCCGTGAAGTAGGCTGTCGTCCTCAACCAGAGTGCCAGGATCCGGGAAAGGAGTGTCGGCGACAGTCCCCAATTGCAGCCGGATAATCTCGAACGCTGGAAATTCCGTCGCCGTGGATGCAGTACCGGTCGAGCGGCGGAATTAATAGGCGGTGAGTGAAACGGCGATAAGCATTGGTGGGGAGGAGTGAAAGGCACGACCCGAGTTGCGAGCACAGGCAACGTCGGAGCGGAGTACAAAGTACATTTTTGCCCTCAGTATGTCAGCGGAGGCAGTTCGTGAGCGCGAAGCCGCTGCAGAGGAACTTTTTAGCAATTTGCCAAAAGTAATGTCGGAAGGGGTGGCTTCCACTAGTTTAAATACAACTAAGGAAGGAGATGCAAAGACTCTGCTAAAAAAATTGGAAAAATGTATGAGAGCAGAGGTCACTAAATGGTGGGAGCGCAAATCACTTACCAAATATGTGGAAGTGGGACGTATCCCTCGTGGTTTAAGGATTCTATTAGCTCCCAGCTTCGAGAGTCCAAATCCAAATATGTTAACGGAATGGGGCGAGAGTAATTTGGCAGCGTCGATGAATTTGGTCAAGATATTGATAAAATACGCAGAAATTGACCGGCAAGCCCTAATTTTGGAAATAGAACAGATCAATGAGCAACTGACGAAATTAGAACCAAGTGACTTTATATCTAAGACCCGAAAGGAGATACAAGAAAGACTGACCAAGCTGGAAGATAAGATCAAGAGTCGTAAGGCATATAAATTCTCCAGGGACAAGGGGGATTACGAGCAAGGACGAATATTTTCTTTTGCCCGTAAGTACGAAAACGCCAAAGAAGCAAAATTCAATGCGCAACCTGTGAAATCAACATCAGCTCGGGCACAACATGCAAATATAGATGAGAATGTAACCCCAGACGCTTCCGATAGCGATCTACTAACAAGTGATTTATCGTCAGACAACGGAAGCATAAGCAGCGTAAATGAGTCGGGGCATACGCGCATTTTGGGCCTAGGAGAAGAGGTTGATTTATTATCGTTCGACCGACGCCAAACACTGAGACCACGGCACCAAAAGAAGATAATAGAGTCAGAAAGAATGCAAGAAGAAGGGAAAGGCGCAAGAAATGGAAACGCAAAACCAAAAAGAGCATACTGGCGCAAAAAGTAATGGTTGACGACAACACCATTATTAACCTTTCTTCAATGACTCTATCTGAGGCCGAAAAGCAGCTGCTATCATTGGGTCTGTCTTTTTGCCCTATCAGTGATTTCATTTATGCTTGCACTAGGGTTGACGTTTTCTGTTTTATCCGGAAGTAGAAATTGAAGAAGTTCTTCGCCATAAAAGATGGCTTGAAAGAAGCACAAGCAAAAAATATCAGTGAGACAGATTCTAGCATGGATATGCTTGCATCGGATGTGCCCATTCTTCTTGCTTTACAGGAACTGAGCAATGAGGGCAATAACAGCAGCCAGGTCACGACCGAATTACAATCAACTCAAGCCAGATTATCAGCTGCCAATATCAGGCAAGTAGGAGCAGGCATGAGCCCGTTCAAATCAAAATCTAACTTCATTCCAAACATGCCAAAAGACCCTATCGATATCTACCATGAGGTGGTGATTGAAGAAATCAAAAAACTACATCATCAAGTTAAACATAGGAAACGTTACAAAAGCAAAGATGAATTGCAGTATTCCAAGTTGGTGAAAAAGTTGAGCAATAATCATGAAGTCTTTGTTACAAAATCGGACAAGGGTGGAAATATAGTAATATGGCCACAAAAACATTACGTGCTAGAAGCTCACAGGCACCTAGATGATCCGAAATGTTATGAGAAGACAAACATCAAACAATACAATTTGGCAAAGGATATTTAAAAAAAGATGTTTTTGGAATGGAAACAAGAGGGAATTATTTCCTTAGAAGAGTACAAATTTCTGCATGTGGAACATCCGGTCTTACCTAGACTTTACTTTATCCCCAAGGTTCACAAGAACATTACCCCCATCCCAGGGAGACCGATCATTTCAGCGATCGGCAGTATGGGGGGAAAGGCAACGCAATATATAGATTATTTCCTTCAGGATTTTGTGAGACAAATTCCCACATATGTGAAGGACACGGGGGATTTTCTGAAGAAGATACAAGATATAGAATGGGCAGAGAACTTGATGTTTATCACATTAGACATCGAATCCTTGTATACAAGTATAGAGCATAATACAGAATTGAATGCAGTACAGTACTTTTTAAACACAAGGCCAATAGATTGTTATAATCATAACAAAATGCTTTTAAATTTGATCGCTTGGTGTCTGTGCAATAACTTTTTCACCTTTGGCAGTGATGTTTACTTGCAAAAAAGAGGTGTGGCGATGGGAGCCTGCTTCTCCCCCAGCTATGCATGCTTGCATGTAGGCTGGTGGGAGGAGCAGGTTCTCAAACCCATACTTAGGGACAAATATACCAACCATGTTTTATACTGGTTGAGATATATTGATGATGTTTTTATTATATGGAATGGGGATGAGAAACAGGCTGGTGAGTTTATTAATTGCATCAATGATAATACTGCCAATTTGAAGTTTACCTCACATATAAGTAGGGGATCTATTGAATTTTTAGATGTGCGAGTGTATGTAAAAGAAGGGAGGTTAGCGACCACCTTACACAGAAAAGCCACAGCTGGAAATGTCACATTTCACGCCAGTAGTGCGCATCCTCAGCACTTGATTAAAAATATCCCCTACGGAGAACTTTTACGTATAAAAAGAATCTGCAGCACACAAGAAGATCTCAAAGTGTGTACAGAAGAAGCGTTAAGCAGATTCAAACAGAGAGGGTATGACGACAAAGTTTTAATTGAGGCAGAAAGGAAGATGAAGGAAAGAACAAGGGAATCTTTGTTTTCCAATCATAGTAAAAAAGGAAACGTGGCTGATGTTAACAATGCCCCCAGACTTATCACCACCTATAATAAACAAGAAAGGAAGATTCGATCCATAATCAAACATAATTGGCCAATTGTGTTGACGGATGGGGTATTGGCTCCGATGCTCCCTGCCCAACCTGTGATTACATACAGAAAAGGCCCCTCAATGCGTACTCAAATTGTGAAGAGCAGCCCAGAACTGTCTAAAGCCACCATGTGGCTGCAACCGAAACTGGGTTTCACCAAATGCTCTTCCTGTAGGGCCTGCAGATTCGGGGAAAATACAACCCATTACACCACTCCTTTCAGCCCGGATAGAATTGCTATCCAGGGCAAATTCAACTGTAGAACGGAGTATGCAGTGTATATTTTGTCATGCACCTGCGGCCTTAGGTATGTGGGAAGTACCAAGCTGCAGGTGCATGTCCGAATTCTGCAGCACCTACGAGCAATCGTGAATAATGACACTACTTATCCGGTGGCTCGCCATTTCAAACAGATGCATGATAACAACCTTAACTGTTTGAAATATTTTGTGGTGGCAGCGGTTCCAAAATTACGAAGAGGTAGTGACAGGGAAAGGAAATTAAGGTAGATGGAGTCCCGTATGATTTTGGAGCTAGATAGTAAGTTCCCCAATGGATTAAATAATACTGAGGACTTACACTATTTTTTATAAAACCACATTCTGTTATAAAAGATGAGTGAGCTTAAAGATCATTGTGGTATGGTCCCCGAATGACACTGATCTGACATTCATGGAATACAAAGATAGGACTATAGCAAAATATGCAATAGTTGTTTCTGCAGTGGCGTGTCCCAAATTCCATCTGGGACCGCGCAAGAGATGTACATATACACATAAAATAATTTTTTAGATATGGCTTTTATGATGGTATTTTTTATTGACGATTTAGCACTTGCACTTTAAGTGGTCTAGTTGGCCAGATTTAGCACTTTTGCACATCAAGCACTTTACAGTTGTACTGCATACTTTGCACAGTATATAGCACTTTACCAACAGGCATTTTTGCACAGGAAGGAATATCATTAGGTAACAATTCCCTGCATTATGGCTTGAGTTGTGATTAAATTTGCGACGAGTAGCTGCACAGTTTGCACTGTTAGGAATAACACTAGGTTTACTAATAAATTGTACATATATGAGTTGACTGTACGAATAAGCATTAGGCAGGAAGAATAGATTTTACCATATTGCACAGTAAGAAATAACGTTATATTTACAACAATTGAGGAGTTGTGTATATATATGTTTTTAATGTGCCAAAGAGCATTAGGCAGAAAACATGGATTTTACCATCGTACTAATAATGTTTTTTTATAGATGCAACAATTTATGTTGGTGAATCATCGCGTAAAAGTATCGCACGATGCAATTCTAAATATATTTATATATGAAGAAATTTTGGTTTTAAATCGCAAACATACTAAGCCAGGTAATAAGGGAATTTATGAATAAGAATGTGTAAAAAATAATATGTTGCCAATTGAAAAATGGTTGTGCTAATATACAGAATGTGCATAGCAAAAAAACGTGAAAAAGAGAAAAAGAAAACAGACTGTGTATGAAGAATTAGTGCTAGTATGTTTTCTATGTTCACATATCACGAAGGGTGAAAGCCCAGCATATTTAAACATGGCGAACGGCTTCCTTTGTAACGAGATCAAGGGCAAGTGTTGCCCGAAACGCGTCGTTCTGAGGAGCAAATAAAAAGATCTTTATGCCAAAGATTTCCAGTGGTTCGTGGATTCTCTGTTCGCCCGTCTGGGATGTGGAGGTGCGGAGAAACTGAGTTTGTTCATTGATATGTATATGTGTGTGTATATATATATATATGTGTGTATGTGTATAT
The DNA here is from genome assembly GCA_963921515.1 of Calotriton arnoldi. Taxonomy (NCBI): domain Eukaryota; kingdom Metazoa; phylum Chordata; class Amphibia; order Caudata; family Salamandridae; genus Calotriton; species Calotriton arnoldi. The sequence goes on from CAWUFW010003247.1 coordinate 1,545,835, forward strand.
ATGTATATATATATATATATCAATGCTCCGGGAAATATAATTATTTTTTCATGGATTGATAAAACTTAAAGCACATTATGGGTCTGTGTCAAATTCATCAAATCACTGAAATTAAATATATATATATATATATATATATATATATATATATATATATATATATATATATATATATATATATATATATATATATATATATATATAGAGAGAGTATTTTATTGATTAACAGTACTGTCTGGCAAAAAAGGTAATCTGGGAAAAATGTTCTGACCTGAGGCTACTTTTGGGCTTACAACCAGGCACATTACTCTTATCTCCTCATCAGCTACCTCTTCCTCCTCTTCCCAAATGACCATCTCCACTTTTTGTGGGAACTGTAGAGCTGTTCCAATTGATGCAGCATGCCTTTTTAGGTCGAGCCTGGGCAGTGCATGCGCTGCTGCGAGGCATGCATTATTGGAGTATGGACTTGAAGCCCTGCCCACTCCCCGCCCATATTTTTAATTGGCTTGTGTCATTGTCCTTCGTAAACGCTGGCTTCTGATTCGTTATTAGGCTTTTTAGTCCCTCCTTGGTACCCTCTTGTCTGCATTTGTTACCTCCCATAACGACTGGACCTTTTACTTGGCTTGTTACACTGTCTGCGAGCACTATTTAGTTTATTGAATAATGGGGACAATGGTGGCCGCTTCTTTTATTTGCAGCGCGCCCACACAGGACAATGGCGACCGCTTCTCGTAAGGAGTGCTATGCCGCTCTACCTTTAAAAGTGGGTGCCCCCTACCCCCACAGCATTCACAGTACAATGGCAAACGCATATTGTTTTTTACCACTTTTAAGCTGAGCGCGGCGTCCACTTCAGGGTCACCGTGCTCTGTTTCATTTCTTTCTTTCTTACTTTAACGGTGAGCGCGGTGCCCGCTTTAGGGACACCGCGCTCTGTTACTTTTTTTTTTTTTTAACTGCAATGATGAGCACGGCGCCCACTTCAGGGACACTGCGCTCTGCAATACAATAGGTCTCGCTTTTACCAAACTTTGACCTATTGGTATTGTAAATGACAATATCTTTTATTATTATAAAAGGCATTTCCATTTACCATGCCAGTAACTCAAAATCTCGCAATTGCGAACCTATTGCATTGCAAATGATTTTTTGCCTAGTTGTCCTGAAGCATCGTGTAACACTCGTATGCATTTTGTTTCTCAGTCTTGTACAACACAAACTCGGCCCAAAGGTATTACACGAGCATCAGTTAAAATACAAAAGGGCTGATTCACTTTTTTTTGAGGGACAGGTAGGTTACGTGACTTAACCAAAATCAGAGGATGTTGATCCGACTCCAAGACTTGAACCCCGTTTCTTTGTCACAAAGTCAGAAGCTCTGGCCGTAAGGCCTAATCCTCTCACTTCTGAATGGTGGCAGAGCAGTGTGCCTTCCTTGTGTGGGAGCAATGCAACAGACAGTGCAAAGTTCGGCATCTAATGGGTGAAAGGGGTGAGAAAGAACTAAAAGCACAGTCACACATTTAAATCATGGCGTCAGTAAAGTAATTATTTTAATATTAGTAATAGCAGTATTGCCTGCTATTATTAGTAATAATTAATAAAACATTACATTTTATCATGGCTCAGCTTGATGCCGCAGTCTTTGACCACTAAAAAGACTAAAAAGATCGAGCAAGTCGTGCTAGGATTCTAAGTTGTGAATTTGAAGTATCACGTGGTTCCGCGCAGCAGGTGCATTGATCCACTGAATATCTTCATAGGCTTTTTGGACTAGCAGAAGTCCAGGGAGTCTGTCTCCAGTTCACTCTCAACGTACAGAAATACTGAAAGCAAAATACGTACCCTCAGATTGGAATTACATTCCCTAAAATACATTATTCCCAGTGGTACAACATTCTAGAATGGTTACTGTAATGTATCAGATTTTCTCTTGTGGTTGCAGCCCTGCAAAGCTGCTGAACAGGAAAGAGAGAATCTAATTCTGTTTTGCCTGCTCGGTCAAACTGTGTGATCCTGGACAAATCATTTTCAGGTCTGTCTTCACAGCACAGCTGTCTGCACGGCCTACTGTTATAAATTCCTTAAAATACACAGAGCGATTTTTTTTGCTCTCTCCAAACAGTGTTTCTCACTCACCGCATGCTGTTGGCTGTTTGCTGTATCACTCCCGCTATGGAGTTCTTGCCTTGCATTTCATCCGGGGCTATTTTACATCTCAACAGTACTCCGCATCATCACACATTAAATTCTTTATCTCATATTTATACTGTATACAGAAATCAGTTGATTTTTATTTTTTACTGCAGCAAGCAGTTTTATTGTTTTAATTGAGACTTAAAAGCCAGACTTGCTGACTTTGCCAATCCTTGTTCTCCTTGTATCTCTGGTTCTTTTGTTTGCTTTCTAAAGGGAGCTATTAGAAGCAGGCAGTCATTGGTATTGGCGTCATATTCAAAACAGGACCTTTTCTGATTTGTTGGTTATGTGAAGACTACAAGCCTCTTTGGTCTGCTTGTCAGACTGACTTTCCCTTTAAAGATTTTTACTTTGGGTGCCACGAGTTTGCCCCTTATTTCGTATGATATTTGTTAAAACGTTGATTAACCGTGGCAGGGTTTATCAAATAAAAAGCCACGCTAGCTGTCCTTCTTTTCCATTTCCAGAGATTTCTGGTTGTCCAATATCATTTGGCTGTGCACATTTTTTTGCATTCTGGTACTTTTGCGCTTAGCCTTGGATTTGTAAGGTGTAAGCAAAACTTAAAACACCATAATGCAACTGGAAAAAATAGGCCTATAGATACCGCTCGTAACTAATACGAGGCAACTTGAGGGCCCTGTAATGTAATCGTTTCCTCATAGAAGCAAGCCATTGTGTCCCAAGGTCACTTTAGCCAAGGAGTGTGTGGGTAGGACGCAGAGTTGGCATGTATGGCCTGTGTGTACAAGCTTTTAGCTTTAAGTTTTTGCTTCTGTTTGCATCTGTCGTGCGTAAAAGGCCTCAGAAGCCCATATTTAGGCGTGGGCAGGATGCTGGTGGGCTGCCAACTAACCTGCTCTCTAATAGAGCTGTTATGTGCCGAGGATCACAACTCCATGTCGCTGTCACATTCTTTAACTGGTTTCTGGTAAAGAGAGCTGGCCTTTAAGTAAATGTAGGCTCACTACAGTCTGTCCTTGGCTTAGTGTTTAGGAAAATCCTCAGAGGCATGTCTCAGATCTGATATCATTTTGGGATCCGTACTCTAACGCTGCCTTTCGCCAGCACCCACTATTTACTTTGATCTCAGACCAGTATAGCTGGCACCACACACAGAGTCTAGAACCAGTCAGTCAGCACCTGGGTACCAAGCACCAGCCTACCAACCCGCTGCCCATTCACAACTCAGACCTCAGTAAACTAAAGTTGAATCATGTCAAATGATCAAGTTTTTATTAACGACCTGAAGTAATATTGTGTCCAGAATGATTACCAATATACCATCAAGGAAAGTATATATAGGTATGTATAGATTCAATGTTCCTAAATCCACATCTATGTACCTACTCCTTCTTAGAGTGCTCCATTATTTGTTTTTAAAGTGATCCTCGGTAACTTCCTTGCTCACATACCACATTGGTCCGGCTCTTATGTAAAAATGTCATTAACACTCTGCATGCATGCTAATGTTGGCTCAACCAATCAGAAAGCTTAGAATATTGACATTCACTACTACGCGTTGTTTGTCTGTATCCTATTTTCATTGAAAATCTGAAGCTGGAATGTAAAGCAGATGGCGCTATCTGCCTGTACGGTGTGATGGTGGGAGACAAGTGCTAATTGTTTATTTTCCATGTCCTGGCTATTGTTAACAGCTGATAATTGCCCATTCCACCACTGTTGGTGTCTGTATATGTTCCCCTCTGCACCCCACCTCGATTTATTACTTTATTTTTATAACTTTTATCCCGTGCTACCTGATCTGTTTTGATGTTGATAAAAGATTTTACTGTTCACAAAGTCGAGGCTACGCTTTTTAACAAACCCATAGCTTTGAAAAGCTGAGTCTGCCCAGTAGAAAATTAAATGTGGAACCTCCAAGTTACACCACAATATCTAGAACAAATGCGTTAAACTCAGGGGAGTCATTTACGGTTGGCGGGTTGGCGAGCATCAGAGAATGGAAACATGGGCTCAATGTGGCCCACTGACTGGCAGGAACCAGCTAGGAACTGATAGGCTTTCTGTGGCTCAGTAACTGATGGGAGGGGGGGGGTCATTTAGGGGTCATCAGGAGTAGAAGCAGAGACCCATATGCTTCCCTTTGTGTATTCTGTGCTTGTTTTTTATCAGCTTGTGTGAGAGTGTAATTTATTAGAATTACACATATTATATGTTCTGTTTTCTGCAATTCCATTACACATTGTAGAAAATTGGGTTATTAGTTGAGAAGGCTGGACGCCCCACTAAATAACAAACACAATCCTTGTCAGAGTGAAGCACAAAAGTCACTTTGCTTAACCCTCTGGTAGCTTGGCAAAAAGCAGTCAGGCCTAAATTACAGGCAATGTATAAAGTATTTATGCAGTACTCAAACAGCAATTAAGTGAAAATGCAACAGAAGAAAAATCCCAAACCAACTTAGAATAATGGAGTAAACTTTAATAAATAAAATGACACAGAAACAACAAGCATACAGCCAGTAGAATCGTTGAGGTGAGTTTAAAGTTTTACATGAAAATAGCACCAAGAAGCGCAGAGCCCCACTCACGGTTATCTGGTTTCGCTGGACCGGTGTAGTCACAAATTTAGAAAGAGCGCGATGGAGCACAAAATCAAATGAACCTTGGAGTCACTTCGGAGGAGCCTGGCTTCAAGGCAAACATGTTCAGTCTTCCTTCTTCAGAAAGCAGGGCAGTCCTTCTGAATGTTCCACAGGTCAAAGAGTGTTCTAATGAGAGGTTCAGAAGGTGCCACTTTTATCCCGAGTGCCATCCTGTGGATGGGGGATCCCCCCTTTGTCTAACCATTCCCTTTTCCTTGGTTTGGCTCCAAATTGTCTAGGGTAACAAAGGGCAGGCAGGTCTAGGTGTTAGCTGCATTGGTCAGTGAAGGAGCAGGCCGCTTTTTGAAGTCAGGAAGGGGATGGGCAAGCTCTTAGACTACCCTTTGAAGCCCAGGATAGCTGAGTACAACTCTACAAGACATCCTGCTCAGGAGTTGAGCACCCTCCCCCACGCCCAATACCCCTTTGTCTCCATGTCTGGAAGGAATACACAAAGCACCACACAAGAGCCATTCACAGTCATGTGACCATGGACACTGGCAGAAAGGCACATTTGGTTTGGGCAGAAAAATGCCAACTTCCCAAAAAGTGGATTTTTCAGAATATTAGCTTATAGCTCCAATTTTACCTTTAAAGAGGATTTTAAATTACAGATCATTTGAGTGGAAACAGCATTTTTCTATCTGGTTTCAAATTGAAGTCATCACTTGTTAAGTATAATAAGGTAACACAGTGTTAGCCTGAGGGAGAGATTGCCTTACAACATTGAAAAACAACTTTAGTTTTTTTTTCACTGTCAGGGCATGTAAAATGTAAATACACTTGTCCTACTTTTTAAATACTATACCCATTACCCTAGGAGTGGTTAGGACCTAACTTAGGGGTGACTTATAAATATTAAAAAAGGAAGATTTAGGTCTGGTAGGCGGTTTATTTTGCCATTTAGAAATGGCAGTTTAAATTGCCTTACAGACTGCAGACAGACATGTTTTACATGTGCTACTTTAGTAGGTGGATAATGAGTGCTGCAGCCCACTAGTAGCATTTAATTTACAGGCCCTGGGTAGATGTAGAACTATATACTAGGGACTTACAAGTACATTACTTGTACCAAGGAGGCTTTGGCCAATTTTACCATGTTTAGATCGGGGAGCACAAGCACTTTACCACTGATTAGCAAGGAAAACGTGCAGAGTCCTAAAGCCAATAAAAGCTGGTTCAGCAAAGGAAGGCAACAATCTGGGGTCACTCTGTAGAGACAGGCAGGCACAACAGACATTGTAATGTCACTTGTGAGCCATCAAAGTCAAAGATCATCATGATTTTGAATAACACCTGCAGGGCCGGACTGGGAACAGCAACCAGCCCTGGCAGATTGCTGCTCGACCGGACCTGGGAGAGGGAGGCGGTGGCGGAGGGCGAGGGTGCTAGTAAAAAGCACCGCTCCCGCTTTTGTTACTGGGGGCTGATATTGTAGCACTGCTGCAGTACCGGCCCCCAGTGACAAAACAGGCCCCCACGGCCAGAAAACCGGCCCCCACACTTCCAGCCCACCGGGTAAACGCCCTATGCGTGCTACGGCCAGTCCGGTCCTGAACACCTGTCACCAGAAACTCATTCTCTGACACCTTTGATGCTCACGTTTATGGATTAATATTTGTATTTAATTGAGCCATAGTGGGCAGGAGATTGCAATGTAGTTTAATATCATGCATTGAGTTGAGATCTACGTTGAGGAGGTAGATATTTAATAGTAGAACTTGTAATGTCCTTCACAAGACACTTTTCGTGGACTTCAATGAGTGTTTATGTTCTTGGTAGGGAATGTAGACGGCTTATAGTTAGAGGGAGGTCATTGGTGGACACCTGGATTCTTGCGACTCGTCTACTGTGGGAGCTTCTTAGGCCGCCCTCTGAGGTTGTCTCTGTCGTTCCACTTTTTAATGATATAGACTGCCGTTCCGCTAAGAGTTATAGGCTGGATGCTTCTATGATACGCTTTTTGTGTGGGGTTACCCCAGAAGTTCTCTTAGTGAAGGTTATTTAATTCTTTCACATTTTAATTAAATGCAACTCAACTGGAAGGATGGTCAGTGCACTGTACATCAGATCAACATGGGGGAGCAATGCAATCCCCTGCAGAGAACTGGCATAAACATACTTTTCTACCCCCACCTACACGCGTGATTTCTGAAAGAAACTAAAAACATTGCTCTTGTAATAGATCCCAGACCGGCCAGTAGCACTCAGCGGGTGCCAGGATACCTTGCCAGGTGATATAGTGCCCTACAAATAGAAAGAACATAACATTTGACTAGTAGGCTGTTAAATAAGAACATATAAAGATGCATCAGCTGCCGCTGCAAAAAGCGAGGAGTGGAAACCATCGGAGATTAACATGTTATGCTATAGCTCTAAGCCAACCGGTGTCGCTATGAAGAAAGATTCAGTGCCCGCTATCTCATGCTCATAACCAGAGTCCTCTCCTGGTTCCTTAAATCCATCAATTTGGTTCAGCACCCATCAATGCAACCAGAATCACTATTGCATATTTGGTAGAATTCAGCAAAACACAATTCAAAGGGTATAGCATCAATCAGTTATTTTCATTAAGTATAACACCAATCCAGCATGTCTGTTTTATGATCCTTTATTTGTGACTCTTCTTCACAATTTGGTTAAAAACGTAGCCAGTGCGTTTCGTCCTCTCGGACTTCTTCAGGGCATTCGATGTTATTCTCCTATCTTGACTACAGGCTTTAATAGTAATTCCGTTCTTTTGAAGGGGTATGATTTTAACCTCATGAATTTAGGTATTCCCTAGAGCCAGTACGCCAAAAGAAAGAAGTATTCATGCAGATGTCGGTGTTTAATCCGGTCTATATATCCTGGGCATATCACTACAATTGGTGCTGCCCCATTTTTTCAAATTCGAAATGTAAAACGATGTGTTGAAAGTGGTCCCGTAACCTCTCCTGGTTCCTTGGTTGTGGAAGAGGCTAGTTAGGAGGAAGCGGGTGAGCATTTTGCATGATCCCCATCGAGCACAGCTTCCATGTTTCTCTACGCTGCATCATGAGTTGTTTTGGTCCGCTTCAGTCCTCCTTATCACCTCTCCTACCACCCTTCCGACTGTTCTGGGAGCTTCTGGTTTCATGTCGTCTTTTCAGGCTATTATACTTCTTGACATCTAAAGATAGGTGTATCAATGCCCTATGTCTCTTCTGCGTCAATAACGCACTTAAGACTAGAGCGTCAGAGCGAGCTGAGGACATTGGCTCTAATACCAGGCCTTTAATGACAAACACTACACAGTGAATGGCTCTTGACAGGGGCTTTTGATAAAACACATTTAGAGCTTGAACGCTTTTGGTGTACTGCCCCCTGAAGTGATTCCAGTAATAGTGTTCCTGACATCCTCTGTAGATGTCTTTTATGGTGATGACTGTGGGCGTGTCTTTTCACTTCACATCCGGGGTTTAATCCTACCTAGGCGTAACTCATTCCGCTTTCATAAAAGAGATATTTGAATGTAGTCTCTTGGGTTTATAGGCAGAGCTGGATAGCTGTTCCTCCCACTTTTAAACAAACAGTGGGAACCGTATTATTTTTACTGTAAATTGAAAGCTTCTTGATTTTCCTTCTAGGGCTTAGTGCCTCCAACCTGCGTGCCGCTTTGCATGCAGGCGGGGATTTGAATAAACCCTAATCCGGAGGCCCTGCTTGCCAGAGTACTATTTTGAAAGCTACTTAGACTCGTGGATATTTTGTCAGTGGACTTTTCTCCTTGGCTCTCATCACAGATTGGAGGCTATCGGTATTTCTAGAGGTTCACAGCTTTTTGCAGTTCTTAATTAAACGTGGCACCATTGTATATTGCCTGTTTGCTGGGACTGGGCTTAAGTAACCTCCCACCCACACTTTTTCTTTCGTGAAATACTAAGGGCCCCATTAGGATGGTGGGCGGTCTTCAGTCCGCCCGCCACCCTAGCGGTGCTGGGACTGGCCGCCAGCGGTGCGGCGGTCCCGCACCGCAAATTAGGATGCAACCGCCACCCTGGCAGTCGCATTCCGCATCTATTACATTGCGGAGGGTGCTGCTGTAAGCAGCACCCGCCGCAATGCCAAAGAGGCATGTCGTGCATTGCCATGCACAAGGTGGCAGGCACCACGCGGTGCCTGCCACCTTGTGCATGGCAATGCAGGGGGGTACCATAGGTACACCCCAAGTGCAGCCCACCACCCTCCCACCCCCCCAGGGGCCCGCAATGGGCCCCCAAAGCAATTCCCGCCAGCCTTTCCATGGCGGCATCGCCGCCATGGAAAGGCTCAGTTTACCTCGCATCCTAATATGGATGGCGGTGCCTGCTAGGCACCGCCACCATATTCAGGCCCAATTCCGCCCGGCTGGCAATCGTGACGATTGCCGACCGGCAGAAATGCGGCAGACGGACTTTCCGTCCGCCGCGGTACCCCCCGCCATGATAATATGGCGGGGGGTGAATCATGTTGTGATGGCGGGCGGATCGCCACCGCCGGCCAGGCGGTGGCGATCCGCCCGCCATCATAATGACCCCCTTAGTGTTTTTCTCCTTTTGTCATGTAGTCAAATATAAGTGAATAGAGATCAAGCAGCCAAAGTACAGTTTATTTGTGCTGTGCTTTGTAGCTTTGTCTAATATTCATGGTTTTTTATGTTTATTTCTCAGTCAGTGAGATCTGATCTTGTAAAAATGCCTTTTGGCAGACTGATCATATTAAATTGTTATCCAGGGTTGGATTGGGATCAAAAATAGGCCCGGGCACGCTAAAAAAAAGTGGCCCACATTTGCGGATGTTTTCTTAATTTCACTTAGACAAAAAAAAATGCGTTCACACTGCTGAACCACACATGAATGCAAGTGAGACCATGTCTGCTCAGGCCCCCACTCAATCTGCGAGAGAAAGGAGTGACCTCTCTGCCCATCTGCCTCCAGAAAGGCCACTCAGGCAACCATTGGGCCGCTGGCGGTATCCAAACAGCACAGACAGCCCCAGGCTGCCCAAAAAACGGCCCACAGCTGGAACTCGGATACCGACCCCTCGGCCATTGCCCGAGCCCGCCTTACCAATCCGACGCTGCTGTTATCTTATAGTCAGGACCACAAGCATTATGTAGCAGAGGATGAACAAGTTATGTGGCAGAAATTGACTAAATTATGTATCAATAAGAGGAAAATGATGTCATAGTGCAGCACATTTTGTGATACTGTTACTTCATTATTTGGTCACTTTTACATATGGTAACACTTAATGGGAAAAATGTTCACCATAGTAGTGTCTATTTAACACCCAAACACAGCAATAAGTAACTGTAAGATGACCAGTCAACCTTTGTGAAAGGCCTTCCACCGTGCAGCAACATGTGACACAATGTTTTTAATAACTTTTAATCCGTTTAAGATACATATAATTTTTTTTAAAAAACTCTGCAGATTGTTTTATGTGGGAAATGCGGCAAATACATAACTATTGGAAAAACAGTGCGGGTGCAGAATCACATAATTCAAGTGTCGCTGCCTATAGGGCGTCATCTCCTAATTTTAACAGTCCCTTTCCACTGTTATGAATTAAGAATTACGGTGAAGGGTTGACCACATGTGGGGGTGGATTGAGTCTCTCAACGCTCAGCTTCAGCCATGTGTCTGTATTCATAGTCCTAGTTAAATGTGCTGCTTGAGACCGTTTGTCACTGTTACTCGAAGGTATTTCTGACCCCCGTTGCTAAATTGTTTTCTTCTTATTCACCGTGTGTTCTATTTCCCTCTGACTTTAACTGGGGAATATCAAAATTGAAATCGCCATGAGGGTCTGGCTTTAGGACTTACCACAAATCGCTGCAAAATGCGTGTTGATGTGGTAGTGTTATACCAATGACTTTATCCTTCGGATCTGGAGTGACTGAACTGCCTTGAGAGTCTTTAGTGGTAATCTTGTTAATGAGAAAAGTAGTTTTATCTTGCATGGTAACGTTTTATGCTATTGCTGCTTGTCACGTATTTGGGTCGCTCACAATAAGCGAGAATTTTTATGGAATGAAATTTCAGTTACATATCGGTACAAGAACCGAAAGGTCCAATATGATCTGCTTGTATTGTTAGAAATGCTTCCGAATTAAGCATAGGTTTCCGGTCAGAAATGCTGGTGTGGCTGTAGAAAGGAAAGCAGTGTTAGCATTTGTGTTTCATTTGTCTATGACTAATCATCACTACCCTTAACATAACCTTTTCCTCCGGGACCAGCAAGATTTTGGACAACTTTTGTGTCTGCCTGCTGTTGGAATATTCACCTTTCTGGTGGTTTTGGTTGCATAGATCCTTTCATTGTTTCATGTCACTTGAACGAGCTCTGGTCTTTTGGCCAGCAGACCTTTTGCTATAAAGTGCTGCCTTAGTCATTCCTTCCAGGCTCTGCTCAGCCAAGCATCTGAGGTGATAGACTGTTGGGGGATCACGGATTGGCTGAGTTGCAGCTATAGAGTGGGCAGAGAAGACAGGATTCTGGTCTTGATGGGAGTGGGGAGGGGTTATGCTATTCAACCTGCCTTCATCTAAAAACTTCCAGGGGATTTAGGTTCACCAAATTATTGATGGGGCCCGGATCTTTGTCATATGGCCAGATCCATCGGGACAAAATGCTGCACATAGCCCAAAGGATGTGCGTACTCAAATGCTGATATGATGGTGCATAGAAAAGACTAGTGAATCAGCATACGTTTCAGACTCCAAGACCAGCACTGGCCACCCAAGATTCACACATTTTTAAAAAAAATACCTTTATTTGGTTTTTCACTGGAACAACACATAGTACAAAACAGTACTTCGATCAACAATGCTGCATTGTGTTCGACATACAGATCATACAGTGTTTCAGTAGGACAGTACAATATCAGGGTTGTCTCCATGATCCATCTCAGATGAGTCCAAGACACTTCAGCCAGTATTAATACCATTATGGGGCACTGCATAATGGAGGACGCCATTCCATCCCCTCCCACACCAAGATCGTAGTGTTGGAGCCAGGGACCCCATACTTTATGGAACTTCTTGGGGCACCTTCTTGCCTTGTATGGACCCACTCCACGACCATGAAGAGGTTCATTCCTATTTTCCATTCCTTGAGGGTGGGTGGCTCTGGGGCACCCCAATGCCTGGCGATGTCTCGCTTCACCACCACAAGTCCCAGGTGGCTAAAAAGGAGTATACTTCTGGGGACGTCTGCCTCTGTGGGTATCCCCAGTAGAACAAATTTAGGGTCTATTGGCAAGCTGACACCCAGTATCTTATTTAGTTTCTCCTCCACCATGACCCAGTATAAACTGATCACAGGGCATTACCACATCGTGTGTATAAATTATCCAGCCACATCACCACATCTCAAGCAGTTAGAGTTTTTGGCCCTACCAAATCTATACAGATGTGCCCTGTCGTATTGTATCCTGTGGAGGGATTTAAATTAAAAAAGGCATAAGCGGGACTTAATTGCCACCTCCCTTGGGTTCTTCAGGGCAGCCTCCCATTCTGTGTTGTCTAATTCACCAACTTCACCTTCCCATGTTGCTTTCAATTTTTCAGGGTATCTGGGATATTATGAAGAATAGTCTTGTATGTCCATGATATCGCCTTCTCAGCCAGCTTCCCCTGAAGGAGTCTCCCCTCTAACGGGGTGCGCAGTCAAAATATTGTTTTTTTTATATCGACCTACACTAATATCGAGTTTTTAATATCGTAGGGACAGAATATCGATGTCAAGAATATCGGTGACCAGAATATCGACCTTAAGGTAAGTAATATCGGTTTTTTTTATATCGAAGTAAGTAATATCGAAGTAAGTAATATCGTTAGCAAAAATATTGTTAATAATATCGATATTTATATTAGTGTTATGTATTTTAGTATGTATTTTATATGTATGTTTAACATTTTTTGTAATGTATTTTTATTATTTTTAAATATATGTATTAAATGTTTAGAAATTAGTAATTTTTTTTAAGTAAATTTTGCGTTTTAGTATCAGAGCGGGTTGTGGGTTTATAGGGGAATAGGGTGGGAAGTAATTTAATTATAATTAATTAATATGTTTTTATTTATTGATTATTAATTTATTGCTAAGCAATTATTAATTGGTAATTTTTTTAAATTCATTAATTAATTATAATTATTTTTTTTAATGCATTATTGTGAATTAATTTATTAATTATTAATTAAGTTTTAATAATTGATTAATTGATAATTAAATTAATTATGTTAATGTTTATGTGTAGCGGGTTGTGGGTTTATATGGGAATAGGGTGGGAAGTAATTTAATTATAATTAATTAATTAATATTTTTTTAATTATTGTTATAGATAATTAATTTATTGTTAATTATTAATTGGTAACTAATTTTTATTAATTTATAATTATATTAATTATAATTAATTTATTATTTTTATTTATGGTTAATTAATTTATTGTTAATTTATTATTAATTGGTAATTAATTTTTATTAATTGGTTAATTGATACTTAAATTAAGTGTGTTCTTTTTTTATGTGTAGCGGGTTGTGTGTTTATGGGGGAATAGGGTGGGAAGTAATTTAATGTTGTTTAAGTAAATATTAATTAAATTGTATTGCTATTTATTATTAATTTTTTAGTTAATTAATTATTAATGTTATTTATTTTACAAAAATTATTTAATTAATAAGTATGTTAATTTAACCCCTACGCTATCCAACACGTTCCCTACTGTTGCACTCACTGGAGTGGGAATAGTAATTTTTACCCCTACGCTATCCAACACTTTCCTTTGTTGCACTCACTGGAGTGGGAATAGTAATTTTAACCCCTACGCTATCCAACACTTTCCCTACTGTTGCACTCACTGGAGTGGGAATAGTAATTTTTACCCCTACGCTATCCAACACTTTCCCTACTGTTGCACTCCCTGGAGTGGGAATAGTAATTTTTACCCCTACGCTATCCAACACTTTCCCTACTGTTGCACTCACTGGAGTGGGAATAGTAATTTTAACCCCTACGCTATCCAACACTTTCCCTACTGTTGCACTCCCTGGAGTGAGAATAGTAATTTTTACCCCTACGCTATCGAACACTTTCCCTACTGTTGCACTCCCTGGAGTGGGAATAGTAATTTTTACCCCTACGCTATCCAACACTTTCCCTACTGTTGCACTGCCTGGAGTGGAAATAGTAATTTTAACCCCTACGCTATCCAACACTTTCCCTACTGTTGCACTCACTGGAGTTGGAATAGTAATTTTTATCCCTACGCTATTCAACACTTTCCCTACTGTTGCACACACTGGAGTGGGAATAGTAATTTTAACCCCTACGCTATCCAACACTTTCCCTACTGTTGCACTCACTGGAGTGGGAATAGTAATTTTTACCCCTACGCTATCCAACACTTTCCCTACTGTTGCACTCCCTGGAGTGGGAATAGTAATTTTTACCCCTACGCTATCCAACACTTTCCCTACTGTTGCACTGACTGGAGTGGGAATAGTAATTTTACCCCTACGCTATCCAACACTTTCCCTACTGTTGCACTCACTGGAGTGGGAATAGTAATTTTTACCCCTACGCTATCCAACATTTTCCCTACTGTTGCACTGTTTGGAGTTGGAATAGTAATTTTATTACCTCCGCTATCTAATATTTTTTGTATTATTTTAGTTAATGTAGTATATAATTAATTTTTAAAAGATTAAAAATAATTTTAATTTTTTTATTTGTTATATATATTTATTTAATTTTTATTTATATTATTTTTGTGTATAGATGTATTTATAATTTATATGATATTTTTTAAATGAGAAGTTATTAAAATAATTATTAAAAATTATTAGTAAGTATATATTATATATTATATGTATATGTTTTATTTTTACATTACATATATATTACTTATAATTTTTAAACATTTTAAAATATTTTTATCTGTTTATTTTTATTATATGTATTATTTACTTTATTTTACATTATTTTTTTAACTTAAATAAAAAACGATATTTTTAACAACAATATTTTTGACCGATATATTTTTTTCGATATTTTTGTATTTACATAATGTAGATAGGATGTCGATATTCTTGACTTCGATATTCTTGCGTCGATATTTCTGTAGGTCGATATTTTGTCAGTGATTCCTCTAACGGTGCACAGTCCTGGAGGTTGCCAACAACTACTTTTTCCACCTTTCAGGCGTGTTGCAATTGGGTATTGTGTAGATGGTATTCCCTCTGTAGAGAACTAAAGGGGATCAGTGCACCTTCCTCAATGAGGTCCCCCAGTTTGGAGATGCCAATCATGTCCCATTGTTTAAAACCCTTCAGCTTTCCAAATTCCTTCAAACGTGTTCCCACCCATAGGGGCTTCTCTCGAGTCAGCCTCTTGTCCCATTTCGTTAACCTGCCCACCCTTTTCCATGCAGCAATAGTCATCTGAGTTGCAGTCAACAGGCTCTGGGTCCCCTTGCCCCCACACAAATAGTGTAAGTGTGAGTGGGTCTGGAATTGGGTCCTCTCCAACGTATATGTTGGATGGTTTCCGGGTATGTACACCCAGTCATTGACCACAATTAAATGTGCTGCACAGTAGTAGGCCCAGATGTTGGGGAGGGAAACACCCCCGTTATATTGATTCCTCTGCAGTGTCCCCAGCACCACTTTAGGGTGTCTCCTGTTCCATAACAACGTCCGGATTTCACTGCCTATTCTGGCAAACACATCCCCTAGATTCATGGGATATGTGTTTTGAAGGATATATAGGAGCTTTGGGAGTGTAAAGATTTTGTACATGGGCGCCCTTCCCAATAGTGGCAACGGCAGTGTCCGTCACCTTTTGACCATGGAAGTCCGTAATGACCCTCCTAATATTATGTGCCAGGCTAGTTTCCACATTAGAGGTCGCATAAATACCCAG
Source organism: Calotriton arnoldi (assembly GCA_963921515.1). NCBI lineage: Eukaryota > Metazoa > Chordata > Amphibia > Caudata > Salamandridae > Calotriton > Calotriton arnoldi. Next base: position 1,561,575 of record CAWUFW010003247.1, read on the forward strand.
ATATTTAAATATCTGTCTAACAATTTGCAATTGTCTAGGACAATCTTGTTCCTCAAAGGCACCACCCGCAGACTTGTCCCAGTTGATACGATATCCCGCATGCGCCCCATAGCTATCGAATATCTGGAATATAACAGGGAGTGTCGCCGTCAGTCAGGCTATGTAGAGAATGATATCAGAGTATAACTATATCCATTCACTGCTCTATTCCTTCTCCTTTTCATCCCACTATGCCTGGATGCGTCCTGATTATGGAAGCCAGGGGTTCCAGCACTAGGGCAAATAAGAGGTGCGATAAAGAGCACCCCTACCTCATGCCTTTCTCGATGAGAAGCTCTGCAGATAGCTTGCCATTCACTCTAAGTCGGGCAACTGGGTTCTTATACAGTAGGTCTATCCCAGCGATAAATTTGGGACCAAACCCAAACTTCACCAAGGCCTATCCCAGAAAGGGCCAGTGGACGGCATCAAATACCTTCAAGGCATCAGACAGGATAATATTGGGATCTTTCCTATTTTGGACCACCGCAAGCCAGTTATAAAGGCAGAGATTGAGTCTGGTCGATCTTTTGGGCATAAAGCCTGATTGGTCTAGGTGTATTAAGTTAATGATCACCGGTAGAAACCTGTTGGCTAGTATGGTAGCTAGAGTTTTTGTCTCCATATTGAGAAGGGAAATCAGACGATAGGAACCACAGTGTGTCACAGGCCTACCTGTCTTGTGTATCACTGCAATAGTGGCGCTGCGGAGATCTAATGGGGGGCTCCAACTTCCTTAACCTCACAGAACATCTTAAGCAAGTACAGGCCCAAGAGTTTGGCGTTCTTTTTAAAGAGTTTATCCAGTATGCCATTAGGGCATGTGAGTGGCATCTTGTTGGACTTGGCCCTTTTTGCAGGGTCATCCCTGAACTTTTTGCCTTCCTCCTAGTCTTTTTTCTGACCTGGTGTTGGTGGTTTTAGGACTCTGGGCACTTTACACTGCTGTCCAGTGTAAAGTACGTGTGCTCTCTGTGGTAAACATGGTAAGATTGGTCTAAACCTGTTTGGCATATTTAATTTACCTATCAGTCCCCAGTAAAGTGGTATCTCATATACCCGGGGCCAGTAAATTAAATGCTACTGGTGGGTTTGCAGCGCTGATTGCGCCACCCACCAAGGTAGCCTTTCAAACCTGTCTCAGGCCTCTGCCATTGCAGGGCCTGCGCGCGCAGTTTACTGCTGCTGTGACGTGGCACATAAAGTGAGTGCCACGTCTGTGACTCCCCTTTTACTACATATCAGTCACCCCTAAGGTAGGCCCTAGCTAACCCTATGGGCAGGGTGCATTGTAGGTAAAGGGTAGGACATGTGCCTTGATTTTGTGGCATGTCCTGGTAGTGACAAACAGCCATTTTGGTTTCTCACTATAGTGAGGCTGCCCTCTCATAGGAATGCATTGGGGATTCCCTGATATGTGTGTCAGTGGTAATTCCTGATATGAGAGGAGCAGGGTGGTCAAGTTTGGTATGTTTGGAATAGTAATAATAAATGCTGCGTAATGGTGTGCGCAGATTTATTATCACTATTTTAGAAATGCCACTTGTGCTATGTGTCTTTGCCTGCCTGATTTGTATTGCATGTCTGGCTCTGGAGTGACAGGGGCTGGTGAGGTGTGTGGCTCCAGAGAGGCAGGGTGAGTCAGCGCTCGGCTGAATAGGAAGATCTGCATTTGGAGTAGTGGGAGGAGTAGCCCCTGACCCTGAATAGGTCTGTGCCTGCCTGGTTCAATGCTGGCTCCGCCCCCCTGTGGTGTGTCTGAGGACAGAGCCCAACCTGACAAAGGAGGGTGTGAGCACTGTAAACAAAGTGCTCCGGTACCTCCCAGATCCAGTTGGGACTGGATCCCCAAGCCCTGTGCCAGGGCAGAACAAAGACCAGCCTGATATAAATATGGGGGCTGTGATCCCTTGTAAAGTGTGCTGCTTTGGGTGGTTGCTGTACCTGCTGGGCCCCAGGAGGAACCGCCACGAGGGATTGCCCCTCTGCCTGGAGGGCCCTGTGAGCTGGCCTGCCTGGGCCCAGCTCTGCCCCTGAGGACTTTGGGGGCTTGACATGTGGGAAGCGCTCTGGACTTTGCACTGCTGAAGTCCGTGCCCCAAGGAGAGGGCTTGCGCAGGGCTGATTGAAGGAGGGGTGCTTCCCTGCAGCATGGGCTTCGCTGTCCACCCCTCCGTGGCCTGAGCCCCAGGTGTGGGCTCACTCTGCCCTGTGTGCCTTGGGGGCTGAAGGAAAGGACTACTCCTGTGTTTGGCACCCCTTTTGTGCCCAGCGCTGCCCTGTGCGAAACGCCTGGTGAACGCTGCATTTCTTTATTTCTACCTTTGAGCACGAGAGCAAGGGGGGACTTCTGCTCCCAGAACGAGAGGAGCGCTGCCAGCTCCCCCGCTTGGTGTACTACGGGAGAGACTGGCTGAGTGCTGTGTTCATCCACCGCTTTGTCTAGCAGCCCGGGTGGAGGGCTGCTCTGTTGAGGAGTGTCCCAGCAGTGGCCTGAGTGTGCGGCCGTGCAGCGAGTTCCGAGCTGCCTCGCCGGGGCCCAGGTGCGACGGAGATTTTCGCTCCGTGAGTCCCCGCCGGAAGCCAGGCGAAGACGACCTGGAAGACAGGCGGCGCTTGCCTGACTAAGGGCGGGGCTCCCCTCGCTGAGGAGGAGAGCCCCATGTGCTGGCCAGTAGAGGAGGAGCCTCGCGGGCTCCCCGGGTCCCAGGAGGCGAGGACCGGAGCCCCGCAGGCTCCTCAGTGACCGTTTCCACTCCATCACTGGTGTCTGCCAAGAGGGAAACAAAGCTCCGGTGAGTGGGGGCCTGCCGAGGCACACTGTCGGTGCCTGGAACCTGCGCGTCGGAAGCCCCGGTGAGTGGGGCTGAACCTGGAGCATTGTTGGTGCCACGAGTAGGCACAGGAGGAGCCCGGTAAAAGGGGGCTCTCAAGGTACGGTTAGTGCCAGTGCTGTGTCTTCAAAGCTGCACCGCAAGAGCGCGGGCAGCTGCAACGAGGGGACACTTTTGTTTAGAAGTCCTGGAGTGGGGCTTCAGAGGCACAGTGGTGCCAAGGCTGATTTTCTCAGCTGCACCGCGAGAGCGCGGGCAGCTGCAACGACGGGGGCATTTCTTTGTGTGGTCTCAGGAGAGACAAGGGTGGGTGACACCCGTGCCCCCATTTCTGGTGCTGGCCTGTTGGGCCTGCACCCTGCTGCAGTGGCAGCTTAGCGCCCTGACTTTGGACAAAGGGCATTTGGGACAGCCCAGATGGGCCCCAGAGGAAGGCCTGTGAGCACCTGAGGTGCTGGGAGGGCGCAAGGCCCGGACAGTGTGTATAATGTGTTTATGCCTGAGGTGATGTATGCACCTAGGGAGTGTTACTATGGTACACTCCTAACTGTGATTTATGCCTAATGTGTTTATGCATAATGTTTCCACTAAGTACAGTATTTTACCAGTAGTTAATGGTTGTGTTATTACCTGTTCTAAGGGTTCTGACAGTGGCCCGATTAGCCCTGTCATGTATATAATCCCCTGTGAAGTATTGCCTAGTGCCAGGTGGCACAGTGTACATTTGTGATTATGATTCTAATGTGTTTCTGATAATACAAAGGCTATTTTTTATATAACCTTGTGTGGAGTTTCTTTTGTGGTGTGCCTAGTGTGTCGCTGCTGTGTGTGTGTGCTGCGCAAACGCTTTACACATTGCCTCCGGGATAAGCCTGACTGCTCGTGCCAAACTACCAAGGGGGTGAGCAGGGGTTATCTTCGGTGTGTAACTCCCTTGCCCTGACTAGTAGTGGTTTCTGCCTGGCTTAGGCGCAAGCCCTAGCCAACCAGAAATCCCATTTCTAACACATCTGCTAAGGGCCGAGCCTTATAGAATGCTGCATAATATCATGCGAACTCGGTCGCCCCAGTGTCTCTTATGATTTCAGTCACCCATCTAGCCTCAGCCTCTTTTCTACCCAACCAGGCCAACAGTCGTCCCGCTTTATCCCCAGTATCATATAAACAGTGCTGTTGGGATAGGATCATGTCTCTGAATTCTTGATGCGCCAGAACCTGGTATTCCCTGTGGGTTATCGCAGTCTTACGCAGGATGGCTGGATCAGAATGGCCCCAGTCTAACCTCTAATTCCATAAGCTTCTGTCCCCATTCCTTCATGTCCTGCACCTCCTTTTTCTTCCTATGAGCTATGATGTTTTGTGCCCTATCTCTAATTAGTGCTTTATAAGTCTCCCAAAGGACCGTAGCAGATGATACCGAGTCTTTGTTCTTGGTGAAGTAAAGTTCTGTTTCTACTCTGATTTCCCTGGCTACAGTGTAGTTCGTAAGCGTTCAATTATTAAGTCTTTACATACCCATTTTTCCGTGTCCATAAAGTTAGCCAGAGCGGGGAATGGTCCGACAGACCCCTGGCCAAATATTCAGTTTCCCCCAACCCTCTCACTTCACCCACTGGTGCAAAGATGTAGTCCAGCCTGGAGAACACCTTATGGGCTCCAGAATATTAAGAATACCTGCGGTCAGTGGGGTGATGTTGGCGCCAAGGGTGGCAGTGAAACTCGGCAGAGTTATCTCTTTCTGTGGCCCCTTGAACAAGCTGGTGCTGTCTCGGGTCGGGTCCATTACATCATTAAAGTCACCCATGATAATGTGTAGGGAGGAGCCTGCCTTTAGCAATATCCCTGCTACCGTGTCTAGGGTCACCTTTTGAAGTCTTGGGGGTGGGGGGGGGGCTTAAAGGCTAGTCAAAGTACCATCTCTCTAACCCCAAAGTCCTTTCACTGTCATGTAGGTCACACTTGAATCCGTCCCTATCTTCTCTATGCGAAAGAGAGGGGTCTTCCTGACAAGAATAGCCACTCATGGGGAGCCCGTACTGAAACCCGCCTGTACCAATGTTTTGTATGCCCCTCTACCTAAAAAACTGCAGTGAGAGTCGCACAAATGGGTCTCCTGCAGGAAAACCACATCTGATTTATGTCTATTAATATACCTATCCACCAGCCCTCTCTTAACCTTGTCGCCGAGTCCATTCACATTCCACAACAAGAGTGAATATCTCCTGTTACCTTGTTCGTCTGCCCCCCCTTACATTCTGAGATAGTCTCTGGCCTGACCATGTTTGGCCCCACCGTTTGCACCTGCAGAAGTCATGTATGTGTTCCAAGTGCAGCAACAACTTACCCATCCCAACTAAAGTCCCTCACCTCCTGCACGCTTCCCCCAACTCACTATCCTGGCAACTGTGTTATGGGAGAGGCTGGTGAGGTTTGTAGCCCCCCTCCCCAAAGTAACCCCTCCCCCTTTACAACCCCAGAACCTACAATCTACTAATAACAATAGCAAGCACACTAAATGTAATACCAGCGGCCCACCAAAGCCTCTGTGGGTTCAGAAGGGGCGGGATTGAGGCTTCATTTACCCTCTTGTACTATATTGTTGACTCTCTGCCACCACTCAACTGTCAGTCCCATCTCTGACCATCGCTCTCACATGAGAGCCATCTCGCGGCTGTCCCGATTCGAGTAGTGTAATCTCTCTCTTTGGCTAGTGGATGTTGGTCATCCGTATCTGAGGATCGGTTTCTGTCTGAAGTATAAAGAGACTGGGCATTGCGATCACCAGCCGACCTCGATTCATCGCGTAGCAAGGGTACATCACCTTCGGTATCCGAGGACATCCACAGCCTTCGGTCCCGTCGATGTATCACCAGTGGAGTCCCCCTGGGTTAGGGCACATCCGTTTGGCTCTGTCTTCTTCTCCCATAGTGGCGTGTCTTGGGTTGTCCCCTGCCGGGTAGGGAGTACCTCCGCTGTATCCCCCATCATCAGTGTTTTGCTGGGGCGGGCTTCCCTCGAACCAGCTCCAAGCCTCTTCAGGGGATTTGAAGAAAAATGCTTTGCCCTCAAAATATGACCTTGTGCTTTGCGGGAAACAACAAAATGTATTTAAGCAGGAGGGCTCTCAGTTTAATCTTAATGGAGTCAAAAGTGAGCTGCTGCCTCTGCACCTCCCTAGAGTAATCAGGGAACACCATGATTTTACTGTTGGCATATCAGACCTCTCCCAAGTGACTGATCTCTCTTAGTATCATGTTTCTATCCAGGACATTTTAAAAAACGGGTGATCACAGGACAGGGGAAAGTGCCCAAGACGTGGTTTGAGAGTTAAGATCCTGTGGGCGCATTCAATAATAAAACGAAGAGAACTGTTCAGACGGAAGGGACGCCCGCAACCACTTAACCAGAAAGGCATCCATATTTGGACCCTCTACCCCCTCCGGGAACACAACAAAGCCTAGGGTGTTTCTCGAGGTGTGGTTTTCAGCGTCATCAACCCTCCAGTTCAGATCTCTAACCTCAGCACGGAGGTCCAACACTTCCTTCTGCAATCTATGAGTAACGTCCTCCACCTCTGAGATCCGAGTCTCCATCGTAGTGACCCTTTCTGACACATTCCGGAGGTCCTGCCGAAGAAGAGACACGTCGGACCGGACCTCTTCAATCCATCCCTCGAGGGAGCTTCGGAGGATTGAATTGTCAGCACCAGGGCTGGTTATTTGGCATGGGTGGGGCGTCCTGCTCCGTCCCTGCTGTGGGCACCACCACCCTCATATAGCGGTCCCTTTTGCCTTGTCTATGGGACTTAGTATCTTTGTCTTTAGCCATGGCACCTCCTACGGTAAACACCACTCGAGAGAAATCAGGTATCGTGTTTGGTCCCAGTTTTTACAGCTCTCCGCTTTGACCCCGGGGCTCCCAATTGTCACCCCCAGTTCTCGTGGGAATACAATCCTGCAGATGAATGGAATAAAGGGGTGTTAGGGGCCCCTCTGCACACCAAAAGTAACGCAGCATGAGCTGCCCCAGGTGAGTCAGAGGGTCCAGAGGTTACCACTCTCCCCCATGTCCGACTTGGGAAAGGCAAGCGGGCCAGCAGATAGTATGATGCAAACAAACAGGCAAGCTCAGGCCAGCGAAGCGACTACGGTGTCATCAGTATATCAGAGCCATGTTCATAGCCAGTGCTCACCGGGATTCGAGACCATCAGTGTGGTGTCAAAAGCTCAAAGCAGGGACTCCCGGTGCAACATGTCGTTGGGTCCCAATGGGATAGAGTTAGTGGAGGGGCCTGCTAGACCCCATGGGTGGCTCCCAATGGAGAGTGCAGCACGGGCAGGCCCTGATTGCAATGGCGGAGCAGCGATGCGCCCTCCTTCCTCTCTGTAAAGGATGATGGGTGTCGGTTATACTGTGGCTCAGATAGTGGGTCCATTTCAAGTCAACACTCCAGTTCCGCCTCCGGGACCAGTAGATCCTCAGGAGTGTTCTTACAGTGCCGTAGTGTCTCATGGAGCAGAGAGTCCCATCACAAAAAGGTCACCACTGCATCAATGGGGGGGGAAAGAATATAAGGCAGGCAAGTAGGCCCGCAGCAGCTGCCACCAAGAGACATCCGCAATCGCCCGTGAGGCCACCTCTTATCTCTTCATAACTCCACTGCAAGTCTGGCCCAAGACACAGCCGGTCAGAGTAGGAAAACTCCAGGAGGAAGGAGCTTAGGCCCTTGGGGCAGACAGCGGTCCTCTCAGCTCTCCCAACACTGCTCCTGAGGTAGGCAGTTCCATTGGTGCAGAGCCTCTGCGGGGGCAGAAATCCATAATAGTATGCGTCGGATGAGGGGGGGCCCTCAGCTCAGCGGGCCAGCACCCCTTAGTGAAAGCGAGCAGAACCCCACCACCTCTTCAGGAGGCACCATAGAGAGCGAGGAACACACTGCTGTGTCACAGGTCGCCTGGCCATGATGCTAGGCCGCACTCGGACCTCCAGTGCCCGTCAGATCACACCAATGCAGGCTGCTCCCAGCGGGGTCTCCTGGGCCTACAGCGACGAGCCCACGGTCACACAGGGGGGGCGTCCTCTCCTGCTGACAAGGTCGCATCTTCGGCAGGAGGGTGGCCGAGGGGAGGTCAGTGCAGCTGTGTACCATGGCGCGTAGTCTGCAAGACACGCACCAGAAGGTTCCCTCAGCCAGCCACGACTAAATGAGTGCGGCCACCGCCCCAACAAATCCTGATGGGGCGCCACCTGCGGGGACGGAGGAACAGCAGTCATCCCACCGGACACGTCTTGGGGACCTCCAGAGTCATTTAGGGACAAGGCGGCTGCCACCAATCAACGCCACCCTCAGCTGGGGCGTCCCGTAAGCTCAGCGGCCTGTCTGCAGATCTCACCCCTTCGTGGCAACTTCGGCCCAAAAGCGATCCACCCCTTGTCGCAGCTGGCTCTGGGATGTTTAGTACGGAGCTCCGTTAAAGAGTGTCTGTCATATTGGCCTCTCAAGCCACGCCCCACGTTGCACACTCTAGACCCTAGAAAGCAGGAAACATGCTTAGAAATAAATGGAGTGATCTAATTAACGTAAACAATAACATCACTTCATCCTTGGAAGATTTGTTGCAACCACATCGAACCTTGCTTTGCAGTCGTTGTTCATGTACAAACTGCAATGCAATCAAAGAGGCATGCAAATATATGATTTCCAATGTATGATTTTCATGTTCATGTTCAGCAAAGCAGTAAATGTTTGAGGCAATACATAAGCATGCGTTTAAAAAATAATGCACACTTCTATAACCATTTAGTGATGCCTGCCAGGAAGTAAAACACAAAGATATGCAAAGATTGCTTTAAGAAGCCTGGCATTAAAGCCTGGCACTGCTGATGCCCTTTATTTTTGGAACTCAACAGATTAATATTAGTGATGACAAATGATTGTATGTGGTACTTCTATAGTACAAACCTAGTTAAAAGGCAGCGTAGCACTGTGTATGGTCGAAGACGTGCATAAAGTCAACGAGTGAGGGGATAGATATCTGGTTTATGGACGGTTAATTCCTTGTGATGGTGCGCGTTCAACTCTTTCCTAAATTGGAATAGCATTAGAGCGATCTTGAAGGATATAGGGATGTTGTTCTCGATCCTGGGTGCATAGATGGAAAAGGCTAAGGGGACGATTCCGATTCGGGCCGGAAATCTCTCCGACCGAGCCGGACCCGGAGAGATTTCCGACCGAATCGGACCCTAGCAGTCCGACCGAATGAGTACGATGCGCACGTATGCTATCGGACTCGATTCGGTCGGGACTCCCATTGAAGTCAATGGGAGCCAGTCGTACGACGCGTACACGGGCTCCCATTGACTCAATGGGCACGACGCGAACAAGGGCGCCCCTACAGCGTGTTCGCGTCGATGTGGGTCGCACCATACATGCACGTGTAGGGGGACCCATGTGTCCCCCCTGTGTGCGACTCGCACGCCTACGCTTCCAGGGGGGTCCGACACGGACCCCCAAAGTGCGGCTCCGACAGCTCCTTGGAGCCGGGCTGCGCGAGTCGGTCGGAGCGGTCGAGGTGCGCATCGTACTTACCCGGCCGGGAAACGTCTCCATTGCGAGGTGCGCGTCGTCCCCGTGCGAGTCGGTCGGAGCGGTCGGGTCCTGCGAACGAGTCGGTCGGAGATTTCGCGAGCGCACGCATCGTACTCGCTCGCCCGGACGCACGTACGACTCGGTCGGGAAATAGGGCTCCGAATCGGATCCGGTTAAGCCGAATCCGATTCGGTGCCCTACCGGCCGAGATCGGAATCGGCCCCTTAGTGTCTTGTATTTTCTTTTTCACACATCTTAGTCTGCAGTCTGATGTTGTCCTGGTTCCAAGTATGCGGAGATCCACCAGAAATGGTGAGCTTGTCTGCACGTTCAGTGAGGATGCTAATTGTGATGACTTTGTAAAGGATGCATCTGGTTATGTAGATGGTGTGGGTCAGCAACAGGAGCCAAGGGGTTACATCAATATGGGGGTGATTTGATCATTGTTCTTCAGACCTTTGATGATGACGTATCATCCTTAATGCATATTTTTATGTTACATTATTAAAAAGATGCCATGGGACAAGAGTGGAGTTTTGAATACTCAGATCTTAGAGGCTTTTCGACCATGTTGTGGTTTTATAAGTGCCTTGAGGCATCCTTTTGATTGTGCGAGTGCTGTGTGAAAACAATTAATGGCACAACTAGAAATGTGAAAAGAACATCTGGAATTTATTTTAACACTTCTAAATCACAGGTATATTACGTACATGTTAAGTGGGTAAGTTTACCAACTAACCAGTTTTTTAATAAAATTAAACCACTAAAAGAACTCCTAAAGAAGGGATTTTAAAACTAGGGAAGATAATCTTGGTGTAGTGTTTGGACATTTGGATCTTGTGGCAGTGGTCCCCCCTCCGATAGCAGGACTAGGATGGTTGTGGTATTGCTAATGTACTTTAAGTGTTATTCACCAATGCCTGTTAATGCTAGGACTGTTGTGCTTACTTACAAAAGTAAGAATGTAGAACTTGCTATGATTCTAAGGCTGCTGGTCTATCATAACATCTTGGTCAGTTGCCTCTTGGACTGTTGTTGGATGTACATGGATGGGGTGTTTTTAATAAAGAAGCTACTTGGATAATCTACTGCCCCCTGGAATTGGCTTTATACACTGGGTGAGCCCACCAGGAAGAAAGGGAACTGACATAGGGAGGTCAAGGGAGAGAGGAAGTAGTAACAGTGAAGACGCAAACTGAATAAAGTTGGTGGTTCAATCTGTGCCCGTGTTCCAAGTCGTTTATTCGTTCTCGCAACTGTGAGGATATGACAGCTGGCGACGAGCAACCGCGCCTGCACCAGTGCCCTCGCCCTCACCACAGGACCCACCTGCTCCTTCTGCTCCTGTCTCAAAGGCTTCCTCTCGCAGCGATGAAAGCGTTGTCTGATTGGAGCGGTTGGGCGGGAGCACGTGTGCAGTGGGAGCTCACACGGCCGCTGACTGTGCTCAGGCTGAGCGGCTCTGCATGCTGCCACATTGACCCATGAGTGGCCGCATGCTCTTCACAGTGCGTGTTGGCTCTCTTCAAGCCTCATGCTGCTGGTGATACCTGCCTGGATTTTGTCTGGTCTGTTTACGACCACGTGAAGCTCGACTGCCAAACGCTGCTGAAATTTGTTTTACCACCTCCACCCCTGCTCTCACATGGCCTGCTCTTAAATATGAGGAGGTTTCCTGTCTGCGCAATGATCCGTCTGGCCTGCCTCCTGTAAGTCCTCCTTATGCATGCTTTGCTCTGAAGCCGGTGGAACTCTCATCTGTGTATCTAAAGGGGCTGGCCATTCTTACCCCTAATACCATGACTGTGAGACTCTGCCAGATTGCAGCACACTTCTCTCATTCCATAACTGGTGCCTGTATCCGCATCACCACAGTGCCTCTTCATTTTCTGGTCCCGGTACTCTTCTAGGCACAATCACCAGTGTCAAAGACACCCTGATGTACCACATATACTTGTACTTCTGCACTCACTTCACGATGGCGCAGGCAGGAGTCAAGCACAACGCAGCCGCTTTCTTGAAGCCGTTTGCCACTGCCAAGATACAAAATATTGGCGCCAAATGGGCCGCATGGATCGACACTTTCGACTTCACTGACTCTCAGGAGGAGGATGATGATGATGCTAAGATAATCAAGTATCTCAAAAACCTGGTGGGAGGGGGTGTCAAGGACGCCATCAAGAAACTAGTAGGTGAAGATGCTACCTCCTATCACAAAATGAAGGAAGCGTTGGAGAAAAAAATGTGATCCTTCACTAAATGTTGATTATGAATGCTACATCTTCCACAGAGCGCATCAACAAGGTGAGACAATGGATGAGTTAGTCTAAAGACTTAAAACCCTCATCTAACAATGCAAATTACGATGAAAAAGCCAATCAGCTTCGCATCATAGATGGGTGTCTGTCTGACTCATTTCGATGCCACATGCTCAGTGACACCCTCACGGTGGACAAAATGTTACTGGCTGCTTGGTCAGAAGAGAGAGCAGAACGACAAGCAACTGCCATGGAGGCAGGATCCTCCTCTCGAGAAGCAGCACTTGCCATGAGGAGCCGTCACAAGACCAGCTCTGACACACGCAGATCAACGCACAACAATCTGTCAAAATTATGCTACCGGTGCGGATTTGCGTTCCCACATGAGAGTCAATGTCCGGCCCTCAGACAAACCTACAAAGGATGCGGTAAGGAGAAATGCTTCAAGGCAGTGTGTCAAGCTCGTCAGAAGAAGAACCAGCTAGACACGAGAAAAGACGTGCACACAAATGGCAGTTGGAGACAATCCAACAATAGTGTGAAAGGAAGGCGGAGACATCATGTACGACAGATTAAATCCAACATTATCACAATATCCTCCTCATGTTCCAACAGTGGGTCCTCCACCTCGATGTCAAATGAGAGTGAGAGGGAAGGATATCTACTAATGATGACAACAGACACGACCCCAATATACGAACTTGATTAAGCAAATCAACTCTGAACATCCACCTTCAGTCATCTGCACGAAAGTGCAAGTCAGGTGAAATGAAAGGACACCAAGTCCAAGAGCCCTGTCATTCAACTCAAAATAAACGGTTGCTCTATAACATTCATGACTGACAGTGAAGTGTACATCAACATTATGTCTGAAGACAAATTCAAAGAACTGACACTGACTCTTACCCCAGCAGACATTAAGGTATATGCACAGGCCACCTCTCAGCCTCTGCAAAGCCAAGGATCTTTCACGACAACGATGAAACACAAAGAAAAATCAGCTCAAGTGACAATACACGTTCTAAAGTGAATGACATCCAGTGCATGCCTTCTCAGTTTCACAACAGCAGCTAGCATGCGGCTGATCTCTGTCAGCTATCATCTGAGCAAAGAGCCTGACATAGTTCGTCAATTCCCATCATTGATTCATGGATTGGGAAAATTGAAGCATGTCAAAACTAAACATAACTAAGATATTCGCCCAATAGCCCAAAGGCATCGTCAAATTGCATTTCACCTACAAAATGCTACCCTTCTAAAGCTTGGCATTATAAAGCACTCAACTGGACCCACCCCGTGGGTTCCACCCATAGTTGTTGTGCCCAAAAGAGACAACAAGACTGAGGTACGTATCTGCGTTGACATGCGTCAACCAAATCGTGCAATACATCGTGAAAGACATCCAGGACCCACATAGCAGGAATGAACACCCAACTTAATGATGCCAAAGTATTCTCTAAGTTGAAACTCAATAAGGGATACCACGAACTAGAACTGGAAGAACACAGTCGATATATCACTACTTTTTTGGCACATGTGGGCCTATTTAGGGCCAAGAGACTCAGTTTTGGTGTCTTCTCATCAGCTTAAATCTTTCAAGATGAAATTCGTAGAGTCATCCAGTTTGTATCAAATGCTTTCAATTACAGTGATGACATCTTGATTTTCGGCAGCTCAAAGAAAGAGCATAATAAGGCACTTATAAAAGTATGTCAACTACTCAGGGATGCTGGCCTTACTATGAGCATTCACAATTGTGAATTTCATAAGACACAACTCGAGTTCTTGGGACACATGTTCTCCGAAAATGGCATGGCTCCTGACCCGGAGAAAGTAAAAGCCCTCTAAGAGACCAAGCCGTCTCAAGACGAGAGCCTGCTATGTTCCTATCTTGGGATGGCCAGCTATTGTAATAGATATGACTATGCCACTCTCAGTGCCCCTTTGCATGAGCTAACGAAGAAGAACGTCCAGTTTCAATGGCCAGGTGGCCATGTAAGAAGCTTCAGAAATATTAAAGAGGCCGTTGAAAAAGCAACAGTCATGGCCTATTTTGACCCAAAACTTCACACTGAAGTCACAGTTGACGCAAGCCCAGTGGGTTTGGGAGCCATCTTAGCGCAACACAAAAGTCTGCCGGATGCCCAGAGACATATTGTCGCCTATGCCAGCAGCAGTCTGTCCAGTACTGGACAAGCATACTTTCAGCCGGAGAAGGAGAGCCTGGCAGTTGTCTGGGCCTGCAAACATTTTCGTATAAGGCAAGCATTTTGACTTCAAGAGTATGACTCCCCCATCATTCACAAGCCAGGAAAGGAACTATATTCTGCTGACTACTTCTTGCGAACCCCTTTGCACGTGACTGCCTCAAGGCCCTCGGCAGCGGAGGAATACCTCAACTTAACATTGCAATTCAGCACTCCCTCAGCGCAATCCATAGACCAGGTGGCCACTGCCACCAAGGCTGATGACACCATGACCGTGGTCAAACAACTGATTAATGCCCAGACCTGGAAATTAAAGAACAAGAAAGGAGGAGCATCAGAAGAGCTTCAAAAGTTCCACAATTTCCAAGAGGATTTTGCAGTCACTTTAGAAGGAATTATTCTCCGAAGATCGAGAGTTGTTCTGCCAGAAATCCTGAGACACACTGTGTTAGACTTGGCATCTTTTGGCGTGTTTCCCCTGACTTTTTGCTTTCTGACCTCCCGGTTTTGACTCTGTTTTTGCTGGTGTAATGATTCTGCGCACTTTCCTCACTGCTGTCCAGTGGGAAAGTGCAAGTGCTCCTGTATAAAATGTATTACGGATTGGTGTTTCCATGATTGGCCTATTTGGTTTATGTGTCAGTCCCTTGTAAAGTGCACTGCGAGTGCCAGGGCCTATAGACCAAATGCTGTTGGTGGGCTGCAGCACTGGATTGTGCCACCCACGCAAACAGCCCGTAAAGTGTAACTCGGGCCTGCCAACGCAGAGCCTGTGCGCAGCCTGGGGCTGCCATGTCGACTTGGCAAGTGCACACACTTGCAAGTCCCTAAACCTTCCCTTTGCTACATGTTAGTCACCCCTAAGGTAGGCCCAAGGTACCCCTGTGGGCAGGGTGCGTTGTATGCGAAAGGTAGGACATGCCCGGGTGTATGCGGCATGTCCTGATAGTGAATTACAGCCTAGTTCGTTTTTCACTATTGCAAGGCTACCTGTTCCCCTAGGCCAGAACGGGCAGTTTTGATTATTACAGCTTATAATCCTAACTGACCCCGGGAACATGGTAGAAATTCGAGTTTAGTATGCCTGGACTCAGAATGATAAAATGCATCTTTTAGTGAAGTTGGTTTTAACATTCTGTGTTTGAAAATACCACTTTTAGAAAGTGGGTATTTTCTTGTCTAACCATCCAAGCCTGCTTCTGCGAGGTTGTGTATTCCTTGTCTGGAGTGTGAGTGACAGGGGTTGGGGGATGCCAGGAGACAGGGTGAGTCAGCACAGGGCTGAATAGCAAGGTCTACATGTAGATGGGTGGGAGGGGTCGCACCTGGGCCCTGAATAGGACAGTGCCTTCCCTCCACAATGCTGGCTCCACCTTCTGTGGTGCGTCTGATGTCCCTGGCCTACTCACTGAAAGAAGGGACGGAGACTTGTCAACAAAGTGCTCCAGAACTGGTTTGGACTAGGCAAAGGCCTCTCTGCCTTCAGAGAACAAAGGAATTTGGGATATAAATATTGGGGCCCTGACCCCATGAATTTAGATCTCGCTGGAATCAAGGAACCTGCCAAGACGAAGAGCTGGAAGAGCTGCCAGGAGGAGTACTGCCCCTTTGCTGTGTTGTTGCTTTGTTGGGTTGGCCTGCAGTTGCTGCTTCTGTCTTGGGCAGTGAAAGGACTGGACTGAACTTTCTACAAACTTGTGCTGAGTATCTCCAAGGGCCTGAAACCGAGCTGGCCTCCTGTTAAGAAGTCTCAGGGACTGCAAAGACTTCACAAGCCTCTGGGTACCGCTTCTGGAACGCTGTTCCAGTTGCCACAGAGGAAGGGAACTGCAACCGACTCCGTCAACCGAATCCATCCCTGGCCGGTGACCTGTTTGCCCCGCAGACCGCATCGCCCCGCTTCGCATCGCAACCCTGGTCTCACCGTAGGCGACGTCCGACGCCATCCACATCGAGCCGCTGCTTGCACCGGGACCTGTGGGCACCGCAGTTCGCATCGCATCGCTTCACTGAACCAGCCGGACCCGACCGACGCGGTCGCTGCAACTGGCTCAAGAGTCGAGACCGCACCGCATTTGGGGCACCGCTCGCACGTCTGCGACGCACCGCTCCGACTCGCACCGCTGTCCGACGCCAGCTCCCGCACTCCGGCTAGGTCGCCTGCATCGCAACCTGTCAGCACCGCATCGAGCATCGTCTCACCCTGCATCGCACGCCTTGGACTCACCGACTCCGTCTGCACGACGCTCATCGAGCCGCTGCCTGCACCGCATCGAGGGACACTGCACCTTGCATCGCTCCGTCTTGCACCGCAACCGCGACGAACGCCGACCGGCTCGTACACTCCGTACCAGCCACAACGAGAAAGGTACTGTGACCGAGTCTGTTCACGACTCTGCTGGCCCGTATCGACGCGGTCGGCTGGAACTGTTAGACTCTGTGGTTTTCAGCATCGCGGTAGGCTCGGATGGAGCTACCGACTCGTACGAACTTTGCTTTTGTGCTATTCCTGCACAGAAGAAGTTACCGTATCAAGTATTCATTCGTAAAGTATAGTATTGTGGATTTTTGTCGTAATTGGTCTTGTCTTGAGTATATAAAATATTGGTTATTTTTCTAAACTGGTGTGGTGTCCGTTTGTAGTGCTTACACTGTATTACTGTTGGTTATGTGCAAATGCTTTACACACTGCCTCTGAATTAAGCCTGACTGCTCGTGCCAAGCTACCACGAGGGTGAGCAGGGGTTACTTCACGAGTGTAACACCCTTACCCTGACTAGGAAGAAGGGTCCCTACTTGGACAAAGGTGCAAGCCCTTGCCAACTAGAGATCCCATTTCTAACATTGGTTGTCAGCGGTGAGGATAGGACTTGTGTTTGCACTTGACTTACAGTGATTGGTGTGCACTACTACCATATCGCAGACCATTACGTACCACATACTGGTTCTTTTTCTTTTGGCCTATTTTTGATCTTGCCAGTTTTCAACTCACTACTTTTGTCATGCCTGAATCAATTGCATCGTCCGTTGCATCTCTGGAAGTTATCTTTGAGGAGGATAGGTTGGAATCCTACGCCGTAAAGGAGCTACGGGCGATTTGTAAAAACCTGAAAGTCCAAATTAAAGGCCTCACAAGGAAGGAGGAGCTACAGAAGGCGCTGAGGGCCTGGGTAGCAGCCAGACATGCCAATGGGCAGCCTGGTAATCTCAGTGAGGACGTGGAGGAGCCTATTTCCAGGGTGGATGTGCTTTTGGGTAGGGTGGAACCCGCCAGATCAGGCAGCAGCAGTCTGTCCCCAGAGGAGCTGGAGGACAGGCGGGAGGCAAGGCAGTTTGAGCTGCAGAAGCTCAGGCTGGAGAGTGAGCGGGAGGAGAAGAGATTGGCCATAGAGGAGAGAAAGATGCTCTTAGAGCATGAGAGAGAACTGAAGGAGCTAGAACTTAGGAGTAAGTCAGGCTCAGATGGTGGCAGCAATTCGTCCAGAAAAGCAGACAGG
The DNA here is from genome assembly GCA_963921515.1 of Calotriton arnoldi. Lineage (NCBI taxonomy): Eukaryota > Metazoa > Chordata > Amphibia > Caudata > Salamandridae > Calotriton > Calotriton arnoldi. Next base: position 1,578,999 of record CAWUFW010003247.1, read on the forward strand.
ATTGTGCACATTCCCAAGAATGTAGGCAAGGAGTTCAAAAAGGGGGATGACATACAAAGGTGGTTTCAGGGTTATGAGGCAGCCATACACATGAATGGGGTCCCTGAGGAGAATTGGGGAGCAGGATTGTGGCCACTTTTCCCGGAAGAAGCAAGGGATGCTCTGATAGCTTTGGGTAAGGGGTATCACCTCACCTATGCTGACATGAAGGATGCCCTTCTCACGAAGTATGGTCTTACTCCTGAAAAGTACAGGGATCAGTTCAGGTCCAGTAAGAAGTCTGATGCCAACACTTGGTTGGAATGTGTGGATGTGTTCTGCAGGTCTCTGGATGGTTGGGTGAAGGGCAGTAGCGTAACAGATTTTCAGGGGCTCTACAACTTGATTGCATGGGAGCACTTGTCTAGTCTATGTTTTGCAGATCTCTGCCAGCACCTAGTTGATAGTAAGCTAACTGACCCCAGGAAGCTTGCTATGGAAGCGGACCGCTGGGTGAGTACCAGGGTCCACAAGAAAGCGTTTGGGGGAGACTCAGCCAAAGGTGGGCAGGGTCCCCCGCAGAAAGGTGGGGGGGACAAGGGTAAAGCACAGGAGTTCTCTAAAGGGCCCCAAACTAATACCCAGGGTAAGGGTTCCCAGCCCCCCGGTGATAAGAAGAAAGGGGTCTCTACAGGGAAGCCTGTTGAGACCGGCCCCGCAAGTGTTATGCATGTGACCAGGTAGGTCACTTTAAGGGGGACCCCAAGTGCCCGAAGGGGACACAGCCACCCACCGGTGGACAGTCCAAAGTGTTGGCTAGTGTAGCACTCGGGAGGAGGGGTGCCCACAGGAGGGTGGGGATCCCGCAGAAATGACCCTTGTCTCACTAGGGGACAGTGAGATGGTCCCAGGAAACCAGGTGCCCCCTAACACAAAGAAATATAGCACCTGGGTGACCATTAATGGGAACAGGGTAGAGGCTCTCAGAGATACTGGAGCCAGTGTGACCTCAGTCCGGTGTCACCTGGTGTCTGAGAAGCAAGTAGTCCCCGGGGCATTCCACCAAGTAGTTGCTGTAGACAACTCAGAGCGCCAATGTATGGTGGCGCAGGTTCCCTTTGAATGGGGGGTCTCAGGTCCCTTGAGGGTGGTTGTAAGCCCTACCATGCCTGTAGATTGTCTGCTAGGAAACGACCTGGAGCAGTCCTTATGGAAGGAGGTTGAGCTCAGGTCTCACTTGGAGATGCTTGGGTTGCCAGAGTGGGCATGCGTGTCTACTCGGTCAATGGCAGCCAGAAAGGGTGATCAAGAGGACTTGGAGCCTGAAACAGTGGCCCAAGTCCCTGCCAAGAGAAAGGGCAGGGGCGCGGGAAACCGGCCCCCAAAGTTCCCACGGACCGGGAGGAGGCGGACCTCGAGGGGGACGCCCCGGTGCCTACAGGGGAGCAGGTAGCCGAACTGGGAGACATCTCTGAGCTGACCCATTGGCAGCAAGAAGGGGGTCCCACCAGGGAGGAGTTCTGCAGGGAGCAGAACGAGTGCCCTACTCTGGAGGGTCTGCGGCGGCAGGCTGCAGACCAGGCAGCTGGTAATCAGTCCGGGTCACATCTGATCTACTGGGAGAGTGGTCTCCTATACAGTGAGCCTAAGGTTGCTGAGCCTGGGTCAGCCCGTGTGCTGGTGGTACCCCAGCGCTTCAGGACCTTCCTACTGGGTCTGGCTCATGACGTGCCTTTGGCAGGACATTTGGGGCAGGACAAGACCTTTGACAGGCTTGTCACCCACTTCTTTTGGCCCCAAATGCGAAGGCAGTCAGATGCACACTGTAGGTCTTGCCAAACTTGCCAGGCAAGTGGTAAGAGTGGGAGGAAGGTCAAAGCTCCTCTCCAACCTTTACCTGTTGTTGGAACACCCTTTGAAAGGGTAGGGATGGATATTGTGGGGCCACTGGATCCCAAGACAGCCATGGGCAACAGGTACATCCTGGTCTTGGTGGACCATGCCACCCGGTACCCGGAGGCAATCCCTCTCAGGACAACGACGGCGCCAGTGGTGGGCCGGGCGTTAATGGGGATCTTTTCCCGTGTGGGATTCCCCCGAGAGGTGGTTTCTGATAGGGGGACCAATTTCATATCCAAGTATATGACATCCCTGTGGAAGGAGTGTGGTGTAACCTACAAGTTCACCACTCCTTACCACCCCCAAGGAAACGGTCTGGTGGAGAGATTCAACCAGACCTTGAAAGGCATGATCAAGGGTCTAACAGAACCCATGAGGCGTAAGTGGGACGTCCTCTTGCCATGCCTACTCTTTGCATACAGGGAGGTGCCTCAGAAGTCTCTTGGGTACAGCCCCTTTGAGCTCCTGTATGGCCACCCTGTCAGAGGACCTCTGAGTTTGGTAAAGGAAGGCTGGGAGGCAGCTCCCAGGAAAACTCCCCAGGATGTATTTAGCTACATGCTGGCCTTTAGAAACCAAACTGCCCGCTTCAGGAAACTCGCTCAGGCGAACCTAGAAGCAAGCCAGGAAGAAATGAAGAGATGGTATGACCAGAATGCCACTCTGGTCGAATTTCAACCTGGGCAAAAAGTGTGGGTCATGGCCCCAGTGGCACCTTGTGCCTTGCAGGACAAGTGGACTGGGCCATATGAGGTAAAGGAGCGCAAAAGTGACGTCACCTACCTGGTGGATTTGCAGGCTCCAAGGAACCCTTTGAGGGTCCTTCACGTGAACCGCCTCAAGCCCCACTTCGAGAGGTCCGAAGTGAGTATGCTCTTGGCGACAGATGATGGGGTGGAAGAGGAGAGTGAGCCTCTCCCTGACCTCCTGTCTACCAAGGAGCATGATGGGTCAGTAGAGGGTGTGATCCTCTCCCCTACTCTGACTCAGGAGCAGCAGGGGACTGTCGCCAGTTGTTGGGACAGTTCGCCCCACTGTTCTCTCTGACCCCGGTGTTACTCACTGGTGTACCCATGACGTGGACACTGGTGACAGCCCTCCTGTGAAGCCCAAGATTTACAGGTTGACTGACCGGGTCAGAGCCAGCATCAAGGAGGAGGTCTCTAAGATGTTGGCGTTAGGGGTGATTGAGCCCTCCCACAGTCCTTGGGCCAGCCCAGTGGTCTTGGTCCCAAAGGCGGCTGCGCCCGGTGCCACTCCAGAACTCCGGTTTTGTGTGGACTACCGTGGGCTCAATGCCGTCACCAGGACTGACGCGCACCCCATCCCCAGAGCTGATGAGCTCATTGATCGGTTGGGAGCTGCCCGGTTCCTCAGCACGTTTGATTTGACGTCTGGGTACTGGCAGATTGCCTTAACCGATGGGGCCAAGGAGAGATCAGCATTCTCAACCCAATTCCGGGTGATGCCCTTTGGGTTGAAGAATGCCCCTGCCACCTTTCAGAGGTTGGTCAATCAGGTGTTGGCTGGGCTGGAAGATTTCAGTGCCGCCTACCTGGATGACATTGCTGTGTTCAGTTCCAGCTGGGAAGAACCTTTACAGCACCTTGAGAAAGTGTTGAGGGCTCTGCAAGGTGCAGGCCTCACGATCAAGGCCAGTAAGTGCCAGATCGGGCAGGGTTCGGTGGTGTACTTGGGACACCAGGTAGGAAGCGGCCAGGTGGCGCCCCTACAACCCAAGATTGACACCATTCTGGCTTGGGAACCCCCAAGACCCAGACAGAGGTGAGAGCCTTCTTAGGTCTCACCGGTTACTATAGGAGATTTGTTAAGGGCTATGGCACCATCGTGGCCCCCTTAACAGAGCTGACCTCTAAGAGGCAGCCCAGGAAAGTGATCTGGACTGAGTCCTGCCAGAAAGCTTTTGATGCCCTGAAGGCAGCCATGTGCACGGCGCCCGTGCTCAAGGCACCTGACTTCTCCAAAGAATTTGTCGTGCAGACTGACGCTTCAGAGCATGGTGTGGGAGCGGTGCTCTCACAACTGAACGAAGAGGGCCTGGATCAGCCTGTAGTCTTCCTTAGCAGGAGACTACTTCCCAGGGAACAGAGGTGGAGTGCCATAGAAAGGGAAGCTTTTGCTGTGGTCTGGGCACTGAAGAAGTTGAGACCATACCTGTTTGGGACTCACTTCCGGGTTCAGACAGACCACAGGCCCCTCAGATGGTTGATGCAAATGAGGGGTGAGAATCCAAAACTGCTGAGGTGGTCCATCTCCCTACAGGGAATGGACTTTACGGTGGAACACCGTCCTGGTACAGAACACGCCAACGCAGATGGTCTGTCCAGGTTCTTCCGCCTTAGTGAGGAGAACTCCAATGGGGTTGGGTAGTTCTCCCTACTTTCAGCTGGAGGGGACATGTGTTAGACTTGGCATCTTTTGGCGTGTTTCCCCTGACTTTTTGCTTTCTGACCTCCCGGTTTTGACTCTGTTTTTGCTGGTGTAATGATTCTGCGCACTTTCCTCACTGCTGTCCAGTGGGAAAGTGCAAGTGCTCCTGTATAAAATGTATTACGGATTGGTGTTTCCATGATTGGCCTATTTGGTTTATGTGTCAGTCCCTTGTAAAGTGCACTGCGAGTGCCAGGGCCTATAGACCAAATGCTGTTGGTGGGCTGCAGCACTGGATTGTGCCACCCACGCAAACAGCCCGTAAAGTGTAACTCGGGCCTGCCAACGCAGAGCCTGTGCGCAGCCTGGGGCTGCCATGTCGACTTGGCAAGTGCACACACTTGCAAGTCCCTAAACCTTCCCTTTGCTACATGTTAGTCACCCCTAAGGTAGGCCCAAGGTACCCCTGTGGGCAGGGTGCGTTGTATGCGAAAGGTAGGACATGCCCGGGTGTATGCGGCATGTCCTGATAGTGAATTACAGCCTAGTTCGTTTTTCACTATTGCAAGGCTACCTGTTCCCCCTAGGCCAGAACGGGCAGTTTTGATTATTACAGCTTATAATCCTAACTGACCCCGGGAACATGGTAGAAATTCGAGTTTAGTATGCCTGGACTCAGAATGATAAAATGCATCTTTTAGTGAAGTTGGTTTTAACATTCTGTGTTTGAAAATACCACTTTTAGAAAGTGGGTATTTTCTTGTCTAACCATCCAAGCCTGCCTCTGCGAGGTTGTGTATTCCTTGTCTGGAGTGTGAGTGACAGGGGCTGGGGGATGCCAGGAGACAGGGTGAGTCAGCACAGGGCTGAATAGCAAGGTCTACATGTAGATGGGTGGGAGGGGTCGCACCTGGGCCCTGAATAGGACAGTGCCTTCCCTCCACAATGCTGGCTCCACCTTCTGTGGTGCGTCTGATGTCCCTGGCCTACTCACTGAAAGAAGGGACGGAGACTTGTCAACAAAGTGCTCCAGAACTGGTTTGGACTAGGCAAAGGCCTCTCTGCCTTCAGAGAACAAAGGAATTTGGGATATAAATATTGGGGCCCTGACCCCATGAATTTAGATCTCGCTGGAATCAAGGAACCTGCCAAGACGAAGAGCTGGAAGAGCTGCCAGGAGGAGTACTGCCCCTTTGCTGTGTTGTTGCTTTGTTGGGTTGGCCTGCAGTTGCTGCTTCTGTCTTGGGCAGTGAAAGGACTGGACTGAACTTTCTACAAACTTGTGCTGAGTATCTCCAAGGGCCTGAAACCGAGCTGGCCTCCTGTTAAGAAGTCTCAGGGACTGCAAAGACTTCACAAGCCTCTGGGTACCGCTTCTGGAACGCTGTTCCAGTTGCCACAGAGGAAGGGAACTGCAACCGACTCCGTCAACCGAATCCATCCCTGGCCGGTGACCTGTTTGCCCCGCAGACCGCATCGCCCCGCTTCGCATCGCAACCCTGGTCTCACCGTAGGCGACGTCCGACGCCATCCACATCGAGCCGCTGCTTGCACCGGGACCTGTGGGCACCGCAGTTCGCATCGCTTCACTGAACCAGCCGGACCCGACCGACGCGGTCGCTGCAACTGGCTCAAGAGTCGAGACCGCACCGCATTTGGGGCACCGCTCGCACGTCTGCGACGCACCGCTCCGACTCGCACCGCTGTCCGACGCCAGCTCCTGCACTCCGGCTAGGTCGCCTGCATCGCAACCTGTCAGCACCGCATCGAGCATCGTCTCACCCTGCATCGCACGCCTTGGACTCACCGACTCCGTCTGCACGACGCTCATCGAGCCGCTGCCTGCACCGCATCGAGGGACACCGCACCTTGCATCGCTCCGTCTTGCACCGCAACCGCGACGAACGCCGACCGGCTCGTACACTCCGTACCAGCCACAACGAGAAAGGTACTGTGACCGAGTCTGTTCACGACTCTGCTGGCCCGTATCGACGCGGTCGGCTGGAACTGTTAGACTCTGTGGTTTTCAGCATCGCGGTAGGCTCGGATGGAGCTACCGACTCGTACGAACTTTGCTTTTGTGCTATTCCTGCAAAGAAGAAGTTACCGTATCAAGTATTCATTCGTAAAGTATAGTATTGTGGATTTTTGTCGTAATTGGTCCTGTCTTGAGTATATAAAATATTGGTTATTTTTCTAAACTGGTGTGGTGTCCGTTTGTAGTGCTTACACTGTATTACTGTTGGTTATGTGCAAATGCTTTACACACTGCCTCTGAATTAAGCCTGACTGCTCGTGCCAAGCTACCACGAGGGTGAGCAGGGGTTACTTCACGAGTGTAACACCCTTACCCTGACTAGGAAGAAGGGTCCCTACTTGGACAAAGGTGCAAGCCCTTGCCAACTAGAGATCCCATTTCTAACACACTGCTATTGAACTTGCCCCTGAAGGCCATTGTGGTGTCATTGCCACCAAGCGAGCTTTGTGAGAGAGAGTGTGGTTTCCCAAGCTAGACGAGAAAGTTGAGGAGGAGGTAAAGAAGTAGCACCTATGTCAATGTCTCATCAAAAGCCACACATCATCCGATAATGTCAGATTTTCCTGCTCAAGCCTGGGAAACAGTTGCCATCGACCTCTTTGGACCACTAGCTTATGGATAGTATCCTGGTCCTCATTAACGAGTTGTCTCATTTTCCACTGATTAGAATCATTTCGTCCACAGGCCATGAAAAGGTCACAACGATATTGAAGGACATCTTCACAACGTGGGGCATTCCTCAAACACTCAAGTCAGACAATGGCCCTCCATTCACCAGTAAGGCATTTCAAAACTTCCTGACCCAGATGGGTGTAATATACCAACAAATCAAACCCCTCTGACCTCAAGCCAGTGGCATAGCTGAAAGGTTAATGGGCACCCTCAAGAGAACCGTTTAGAGGGTGTCCGCAGGTAAAATCTTTTGAATCAGACACTGTGTCAGGTTCTGAGAGCCTATCGCTCAACGCCTCACTCCACGACTGGTGAGAGTCCAACCACCGTCGTGTTTGGCCAAGCAATTAGACCAAGCTTCCTCAGTGGACTGCTGAAAGGCAAGTGAACATTCAAAAACCCCAAACTACTGATTCACACCAAAAAGAGAAGATGAAGACCTATGCAGACAAACAGCGACACGCTTTAGAGAGTGCAATTAAAAGAGGAGACTGGGTACTTGTTAGACAAAGAAAAAAACTTAGCACCCCATTTGATAAAGATCCTTGACGAGTAGTAAAGAGAAAAGGACACGTGGTCACGGCATATCGAACTGGAAAACCCATCAGTAGATCAAACTAATTCTCCACTCTTCAGAGCCGGCAGGCTCAACCAGTCGAGACTCATTCCATTCATGTGTGCCTCCTGAAATTAGGCTGCCTATTGAGAGGACACACTCCACTCAGTGGCCACCAACGGATCCAGAAGACAAGTGTATCCACGTCGAAGACTAATTGAAGATATGTAATTATTTCTGTTAAAAGTTGCAGGTTCATAGCTAAGTCGGGGGGAGGTGTAGTGTGGGCACTAGGACCCTGTAAGAGTGGTCCTGCCTCTGATAGCAGGATATGGGGTGGGTGTGGCCACTAGGAAGAAAGGGAACTGACTGGTAGGTAAGGGGACAGAGGAAGTAGTAACAGTGAAGATGCAAGCTGAATAAAGTTGGTGGCTTAACCTGTGCTTGCGTCCCAAGTCATTTATTTGCGCTCGCGACTGCGAGGACACAACACTAAGTTGGTACACTGAAAAGGGTTTGTTGCTCAATAAGTTAAACACATGTTCTGCTTTTAATATTGTTCTTTGGATATAACGTTTTGTAAATTGGGAGATGGCTTGTAAATGTAGCCTCGTGTGTGTCGACGGCTTCCCACAGCATCCATTAGATGCTGCTCTTTCTAACACCGGATCTAAAGAAGACAGATCCCATGCAACGCAGCGAGCTAGAGCTCCCCTGACTTCTGCTGCTGCCTCACCCCTCCTCTCCTCAGTATTCTTATGAATTGCTCTCTTTCACTGCTAAACCTATGGCTTTCATTCACCTTCATATTACTAAAGCATATTCCTGTAGGGTGAGAGAAGATTGGACCCAATCACGGACGGTGAGACTTAGCCAGTCTGGGTGTTCAGCTGCCAGCTCTAAGCATTCTGAGACTTGTAGTCAATACCTATCATGAGAAAAGTAACACTAGCACAGCTACTGCTATAGCCAGAAGGGCCACGACTGGAAGAAGAGTGTCCTCACGACACGGGGTACAATTGACACCAATGAATATTTGAGAGAAAAAGGTGCCTCTCTGCTGTTCAACAGGAAATTACCCAAACACCAGCTGGGGACACACATTTTATATGACTATCTCCAGTGCTTGAAATGGAAAAATAGAAGTGCAAGTACTCTGTACCAGAGTACCTGCTTCTTTCTGAGAAGTGCCGGTACTCTCCAATTAAAAGTATTGCTTTTCTCTTGAGAAGTGCCGGTACTTCACTCTCAAAATAAAAAAGTGCAGGTACTCCGTACCAGACAGTACCGGCCCATTTAAAGCACTGACTATCTCGACAGAGACCACCGAGTGCTAAAGGGCATAATTAACAACGCTGATCTTTGTATTCCCCCAAACCATGCACACATTGGAACCGACTGGCAGCAAAAGAACAGAGGCTTATGACCTACAAGGAGGTGAATTGGTGTAGACGATGGAGACACGGAAAATAATGGGGGGTTTTTGGGTAGAAAAAAAATGCAATCAAAGAGTGAACTGTTATAATCTATATAATTATTCCCAAATTCCTCGTTAACCGCAGTGCGGGGACAGCAGATCATTCAAACAGTGAAAGCAAACACCATTGAGACGGGGAACAGACTGTGGCAGCAGATAAGGCAGAAATGAGGAAGTCCTGCATTGTGTGTTGTGTGCGAGTAAACAGTCATTTGGTTTTGCATTGTAAAATATCATTATGGCCTGCAGCAGAGCGTTGCAGTGATTGATGGCGATGCTTTTTGTACTTTCCTGTGCTCGCTTTTGCAAGAAAAGGGGACTTTGTCAGAATAAAAACAGCTATTCTGGAGGAATAATGGAAGGAAATATCTTCCTTTAAAGTGTTTCTCCACCAATCTAATTGTGTGAAGTTCATCGAAGGGTCTGTAGTTCATATATTATAAATTAACTGCTTTTAACATATTTGAAAAAGACAATATTCTTTGTGTTATGTTTGCAAACAATTTATGGGCATCTCAAACCTTCCATTCCTCACTGGAACTTGGAATTAATTTTGATTGCCTTCATCGAATTTTTGGCAGGAGATGGCCTGTCAAATCAAACAGTGCTGTACATTTGGCACCAGATGTGCAAACAAAGAAAAACAAATTCAAAGTCATTGTTATGTGACCACGAGTGTTATTTTCTCAAAAAAGAATTGGATATTTTATTGCATAGTAAATATGTTTGGGCTGAGGTTCGACCCTTAGGAGCTGAAATTTGGTAATTAAAATCAACCTGAGCGTTTATCTCCTGAATCTCAACATGTCAGTTTAAAGAACGGAGTGGGAGCATTTTTAAGTCTGGCCTAATGACAGCATTAGTTGTTTCACCAGCCTTGTGTTTTCTAAAAAAAAATAGAATAATAATAAACCTATATTTATAATATACACTGTAAAATGCACATATATCCATTCTTATTATGAGTTTTTGGAAAGCATGTGGCTGGCGAGACAGCTAATTAGCTATATGATATCCATACATGATATGTATGTAATATGTGCGTAAAGGGGATTTTGGTTATCCCTCTTCATCAATAGGTCTTTTCGAGTGTCCTTACATTAATGATTCTTCTGTCCATAACATCAAGGGTCTGTGGGTCAGTGCATTTCAGCCATTTGTCTCTTTGCCGACAGTGACCAAATTGTGCCGATATCTGCTTTCGTTCCTGCTTTTATGTCCTATTTTTATTTTTTTCAATGCAGCACTTATTACTTTAGAAGGTGGTATTTTCAAGTTTTGTTAATTTTAAACATGTAATGCCTATTGCTTATAAATAAATAAATAAAATGCAGACATTCCAAGGCCAGACTTCGTGACTATGCTAAAACTTATTTTTGGTATAATTCCGCAAATCTGCCTAAACTATCTAGCTTGCCACATCTTCCATATATTCACCAATACAGCCAGATACACGGTCCTGATGCTGACCAATGCAGACATGTGAGTCGTCACTGTATTGCCCAAATCAGCCAATGTTGTCGTCCATATACAAGCCAGTCCAGGATGCAGTGTTGTTCAGTTATCCATTTTGTATGGCCTGCAATATGCTGCCCAACCCATGAGAGGGATCGATATAGAAAAACAATGGTCCTAGACTTATTTTCAACTACAGTTTAGTTATGAGAACAATTTAATTAAGAGAGCATTCATTTATCGAAAACCACATCAGATATGTATATGTTCAGCATCTGGTTATTAATGCACAATCATTTGTCAAGAATGCACATCCTCAAATGACACAACGGCACCAAAAATATATTTCCAATAGTGTCTGTTTATTGTATCTCAATTACTTTTATAACGGATCACCATATTGAATGTTTAAACAGAGAGGTTGCTCCAAAAGGAGTGTGAAAGAGAAAGTGTGCTTGTGAATAGAACAGATATGAAAGAAGGAAATCAAGTCCGGATATAATTCACCGAAACAATTTTCACTTTAGTATCATAAGCAAACCGGCTATGATTTCTAATGACACCAGTTCACAACTAGGCCTGTCCCTCATAGATAGTTCCAAACAGTTGTTTTCCGATTTTCTGGAGGTGCACAGAGATTATATCATCTGTGGAATGGGCAGGGCTGGGGTGGTATCAGGTACAGGCCCACTGGGGGAGTGTCGACGTTTCGACCCTGGCGCATAGAGGGTAATTTACATCCTCAGCGGACGGGTCTTCCTCAGGACAAAGGGGAAGGGGGGCAACCGGGGGGTGTAATAATATGACTAATTAAAAACAATCAATGAAAAAATTAACTGATGTCAAGGAGGCGTGCCTACTCACTGACCTATGGTTGGGTAAAGTCAGGATACAGTCCCTCGTGTGATGGTCTGTAAGAATGAAGATGTACATATTGAACTATTCATTCATAATAGATGTAACTATTGATATAGTCAAGTAGACAATTGTCCACTTACCCGCACAGTGTTTGCGGCGTAACTATGATTTCGATCAGAAGAGTTGTGGCTGCAGTGTTTTAATTAAATCAATCATGAGAGGGACTGAATCCTCATTGCAGAGATGAGCTCCTCATCATGCTTATCGAAGGCCATCAGCAGCTCTGATTTGTCTGATCTCTCTGGCGTCTGCCACCAAACCTATAATGCATTGCTGTGCAGACTGAAAGTTAGGTTCTGGATATCCGGAAGTGCACTAAAATGGATTCGTTTTTTTGTTCTGGTTCGTATCCTACAAGCAGGCAAGAAATCTACAGAATCACTTTCTCTCAGGATACCTTTTGTGGTGTTTTCAGATCTGCCTTATCACCGCTATTGATCAATTGATGTATGTACCACTTTTCACAGCTGCCAATATTGGGACGTTTCCAGATGCACATCAAAAACACAAATCTAGCTCCATATAGAAAATGACTCCTAGAGCCAATTTCACATCACCATACACCTCATAACCAACATCGGATGATAGAGAGCTTCCTTTGACGAAATTGGGCAAAAATGGAAATCCTACCTCTAGAAAAAAAATACACTGTGGGCCTAATTACAAGTGGTTGGTTAAATGGAGATCTCCGTGCAAACACTTGTACATAAGTAATAAAATAAAATCCATGAAGCAAGAAAAGGGTGCAGTACCACAGGCTGTGACTAGGTGTTCCTGTGAAGTTGTAAAGGAACCTCTATTAGCCACATAAGGTACTGCACCCTTACGTATGCTACTGCGGGTTTTTTTATTATTTTTTTTTTATTGAGTTTTTAGTGTACAACATTGCATAAAACATCTGCATTTGTATACAAACTCATTGTGACATATTCAGGATTAAGAACATTTACAGTACATAACAACAACACGTACTACAGTACATCTTATACATGCCGTTTCTTGTCTGCTACCCCGCTGAGGCCCTTTATCCATCTCGCCTGCCACAATTGTATCCCATGTAACTTCCCCTACGTCACATAAATATTCATAGCATCCAATTTATTTCAAAACATCAGGTTGATCTGCAAGATATACCGGTTACCGGCTCCAAATATCCTTTGGCCTGGAAGAGATCGGCAGGTCTTCAGCATATATATTTAATTGCTGCTTACAATATACTATATCCTTAAGCCAGGAAGCTACTGTAGGCACAGTCTTCCCTCCCCAATGCTTGGCTCCTACCCTTTTGGCCAACAATAAAGTAACAGCCGCCAATCTACGGTTGCATGGCTTGAGTGTCTTATATAGTCCCAATAAACATATTTGCGGGGGTGCAGGCCACCATTTCCATAATCATTTTTGTGAGGTGTTGCGGGACACTGACACGGGGTTATTTTGAAACAAAACAAAAAAACAATCTAACAAGCATTATTATTTGCAATGTCAAATAGCTCAAACTTTCAGTAATGCGAAACCTATTGCATTGCAAATGCTTGGTATTGTCTGGCGTCATGCACTGTACAGCCTTTAGGCGCTTCTTGGTTGAGAAAGTGCTAGCTCAAGATTGGGAAGAGATGGCGAGGAAGCTGGAAGTGTTTGAAGTGGAATGGCTTTGAAGGTTGGAAGAGGGGGAGAACAGGGTGATACATTTTAAGACTCAGTGGTACGAATGTTGAAAGAGCCGGTATAGGGAGCAGAAAAGGGGCAACGAAGGCCCAGCGAAGTGACGAGGCAGTTAGCAGTGGTGGTTTATTTTTCTGAGGGGGTTTTAATGGTATGAGAATGACCAGGGGTAGTATGGAGTTGGGTAAGTTGGTCTGAGGGTTAGACCAGGTGAGGTGAAACGACGGTTAGAAGTTGTTGTTTGGCATTTAGAAGTTATTAATATTTAATTTTTAAGTATATTTATATTGACATTGCAAAAGAAACACAGAACGGTATACCATTGGCCACCCAATATGCATCTTAAGCGTACAATGAATATTCCTCTGATCAATAATACAGTAAGTTATATTGCCACCTGTTTATTATAGGCAATTTTTTCCATTATCATAATGCAAGTACCCTAACAAAACAATGATGCACTAAACTTTGCCCCTTTCCCTAAGTCATTGTTACTTGAGAGTTAGAAGTTATGATATAAATATCAGGTATGGCGACGGTATGAGGGTTAGTAGAGGTAGAACGAGGGCTAGCTGGCTCAGGAAGGGATTCAGATGCAGACTTATTAGAGCATTCATGTTTGAGGGTAACAGGTGGCAGGATTCTTAGTCACTGTGGCACAGGTGTTAGGAGCAGTGTATGATAGAAGAGGTGTAACTTGGAGGGCACAGCCGAGTGTTTAAAGGACAGGTAAGACGGGGACGAATTGACGTGAGGTTTAAACGAGGGGTGAACGAGGGATTAAAGACGCTGCTTGGATGGTTAGATGCTTCATGGAGGGGATGTGAGGGTCAGAGAGGGGTGAACGCGAGACAGGATGTTACAAGCAATGAAAATGTATATAAGGTGTGTGAGGGCTTGACCGTCCGGTGAGCTAGGTAGTGGATGTGCTTGCTGCAGAGATATGTGGGTATTTTCAAGGTCACAGGTTTAATCTCCAGAGGACAGACTCCACCTGAAATCATTTTGTGGGTGACATTGTGAATATCATAATCGTGCTTTTTGACAGTAATCGTTTACGTAGTGTGACGGATCTGCGAAGGGTGCGATAGAAAGCGCTAGGCGAACGCCACAAATTAATATTATTTGTATAAGGCTGTCACGAGGTGCCGAAACAAGAGGCAATGGAGCAGGAGACAGATGTAGATTCCTTTCCCCCTTATCTATCTCCATCTCCTCTCCTCTGTTTTCAGTCGGCATCCACGGTACAAAAAATGGACTGCGCCTTTAATGACCTCAGGCTCTGGGACCCGTTCTCCGATCACGTGACTTGGTCACATGACCCAATCAGCGCAAAGCCCGACAATCAAGGAGAGGTGAAATGGAGACCTCCCCTCCAAGGGGACTCGGACGACTTCCACCCGGAGATCCGAGTCGGAGACGAGAGTCCTTTCAATCTCACACCGGAAGAGAAGGAGGACGGAAAGCCGCCAAGAGACGAAGCGACCCCGGAGGAAACGGAGACCCGGACGACCGCTACCGGAATTACCAAAAAGAGGGAGCCGGACCCTATTCGGCGCTGTGAGCAGTCCCGCCAGGTTCCAGGAGGGACGTGGCTAAACAAGGTACAAGAGCGTTTGGGACCTGCTTGGAGAAAGGGAATCCGAGGCGCAAAGCCGGGCCGGGACAAGGGAGGCGAGTGAGGTTCTCGCACAGTGTCAGGCGTGGCTGGCTGCGCATAACATAGAGCGTGGCAATAGCAAAAGCAACACTGGTGGTGGATCTCGGGTGAAGTCTCCCTTCACACCCTTCCCCTTATTGTACTAAGGACTTTTGGACAACATCCTTATATAGTTCTTTTTGTTCCTTTTTGTTTCCTTTTATACCCAATCCTCCGGAGCCTCATGGTAACCTATGGAAGAGAGTGAAGACGCCAATCAGATCTCTGAATAAGAAGAGACCGAAAGAAGACGCTTCCCTCTAACCCCTTGAAAGGCAAAGCCTACTTTGTGTTATGAGAAATAAAACCACTTAAGTACTAAACACAGTCCCTGTCTTGCTTCTCCACCACGCCACAAAGGCCTTCAGTGGTGCGTGTTCAGTCTCAAGGCAGAGGCCAGTTGGCTGTGGGTAGCACGCCAGTGACTCCCAGAACTATGAAACTGTGCGCACGTTTAGAAAAGGAGGGGGTAGCGAATGGTTTGCAATAAATGCGGTTCAGTTCCAGGAACGGAGCTTAGTTCCAAGAACTCATCTGCAGGCCAGTAAGTTTCAGCATGCGTTTTCGCCTGGATCTTTGTTTTTAGGTCTGGCCTAGATACAGCTATAGACAGGGCAGATGTTCTAAAAAAAGAAGTTCAGGCACTACCAAGTTAGGCATTATACAAGTGACATCATGGCGCATGACATCACAGTTTTCAGAGTTCTCAGCTTGTTCTCAACACGTGGTTGTTTTTGCTGCTGGATTGATTGAGCTATGGTTCAAACAAGGCTCGTTTTTATGGCCACTAGGGCCGAAGACAACACAAATCTCTACGTCCTTGCTCTTTTGGCTGAAAAAAAGTGAAGCAAAATGCTCGTCCGGGCACCTGGCCTTCAACAGAGGTGCAAATGGGGCGAAGCGTGCCTTTTGAAAATAAAGGCGCACGGCCACCACTGCCTGATTACTCTGATGAAAAGAAAGGCGTGTGACCGCTATTGTTAAAACGTGCTGCGCTGCCAAAAAAAACCATGTTTTATAAATGAAAAGGTGCAAGTCAGGCGAGCCATGCAAATGTGAAAATATGACGCGCCGCCATTGCTAATGAAAACAAGTCGGGGAATCTGTGCATTTTGAAAATATCATGCGCGGCCACCATTGCTAATAAAAATGAAGCTCTGGGAAAAAAAAATACAATGTTGCAAAAATAGAGTAGGGCGAGCTGCGCACAGCAAAAGAAAAGTTGTGCAGCCGCCATTGTTAAAGTCCAAGCAAGGCATGCTGCACTGCAATAAAAAATGTCATTAAGTTGCGGAAGAGCGTGTCGTGCCTGCAACAGCAGGTAGGAGAAAGTCATGTAAGAAAATAATGCTCACAGACTGTAAATAAACATACCGAGTAACAGCACATGTGAGAGGGGCAGTCCTCATGAGAGGTTACAATTTGAGGAAAGAAGGTACTGAGGAGGGACTACTAAGTCTATTAACAAATCAAAAGCCACCATTTACAAAGGACAGTAACAGGAGCGAATTGAAAAGATGGGTGGATAAATAAGTGGAGCTTAAATTCCATACCTGAATACAGCATGTCTCGCAGAGACAGTGCAAGCGCTGCCTCGGCGAGAGCTAAAAATGGGTGGATTGGCAGCTATTGGGTGCCCCCACAAAAACACTAATATGGGTGAAGGAGGAAGAAAAGCGATTTATTATGGGAGGGAATAAAAAGAAATAGAGGGAGACTGGCTTTTGGGTTTACCCCCACGGGAACAGCAATTAAAAAAGTGAAATCTTGCACAGTGACAGGACATCAGATGATGGGCAGGGGATGAATGGAAAATCCTTATAGCAATCGAACTGAGAGTACCCATTTTCAAGATTGATAGCAGTTGCACCTTAGAAAACCAATTTTAGAAAAAATTACAATCTTTGATATGAA
This sequence comes from Calotriton arnoldi, assembly GCA_963921515.1. Classification (NCBI taxonomy): domain Eukaryota; kingdom Metazoa; phylum Chordata; class Amphibia; order Caudata; family Salamandridae; genus Calotriton; species Calotriton arnoldi. Next base: position 1,595,659 of record CAWUFW010003247.1, read on the forward strand.
TCCTATGAAATGGTAAACCCCATTCATCTTGAACATTTTGATTTAAACAATATAGGATAAATGTTTTCTCAGAACTTCTATTCTACGTGTTAGTTTTTTATATTACCTGCAACATGAGGCAAACCACTTATCACAAGAAGTGAGTACAGTAAACTTGTTTTCTCAGTACAACATTGTATGTTTCACACAAGCTATATTTTTTCGTGGAGACAGAAAAAGAACTTTATTAATAAAAATGGAATTCCTGAACTTTCATGTAAGACAAAAGCATTAAGCCCTGAGGAATAGCTTTTGTATCAAGCTGAGCAAACATATCAAAATATTGAGCCAGTGTTACAGAATGTGCTTCATAATTTGCCTCTCCATGCTGCATAATTTAGTCCTCCATTGCTTCACAATTCCAAAGCTACTGCATACATTCCAGGCTTTGAAGAAAGTTAACACAGTAAATACATTTTCAAAACCAAATAGAGGTAAACATGCTTTTTCAGCTGGTACGTTTGAATGGGGCTCTGACATGAATAAAGGCAATGAGCTGTTAAATAATGCCCTGGGAATCTCATTCGGTGCTCCAAGATCCATCCTTTATGCATACCTTCTCTTTCAATAAAACCATCAACTTGTAGAAGTTGTCAGTGATATGAGCTCAGTAGACAAGGTGACCTCCATTATCTATGGTGAAGGGTTGCTTGTGGGTGTTGATACTGATGACCTGGTAGATGTGTGCCCACAGCACCCAAGGGCACAGTCTGCTTAGTGCTGAAACTATTTTTGGCAATTAGCTTGTATCAGGGTCATTAAAGATGGGTTTTTATTTTTTCATTTTTTTTTTTCTGGTGGAAAATTATCCATGCTCCCAATTTGCAATCAATAAATATAGAGTAGCGGGACTGGGTTAAGGAAAGATCCAGGCAACGCTAAATGCTATTGCGGACCTGAGTTGATAAAGTTACCATAAAAGTGGCTACAGATGGATGGTCATCTAGTGTGAGCCTAATTTGAAGCGGTTGGACAGGGAAGAGCTAGGAGCTGCTTCCTAGTTTGAACGTCTGACCATGGACGCAGACGCTGCAGTTTGGAGTGGGATGCATAATTTCAAGTAGGAATGTGTTTGTGTAGATTTTGACGTTGCAATATTTGCTTTTGATGGGGGATCATAACTTCTAATTGTGTCATTACCTAGTGAAGCCAATCTAGTGTTTTCCTTGGCCTATTAATCACTTTTTCCAAGAAACTGATGATGTTAGAAAATGTTTGAAGTCCTCCTTACGATACCCTTAATTGCTTCCAAGAAGCAGTGCCATCTCCAAAATGAGAAACTCTTTGATGCTCTGAATTGACCTCTAAAACTTCCTTCTGATGATGTTTTAGCTGGAAGTCTGGGGCTTAACCACCTTCTCAGTAACGGTACGAAAGCTTCAAAGGAACAGAAAACTGCGCAGTAGGCCCATAATGGACCACAAAAGGGTGCTGTTATATGAGGCTGGCCGTCTTACAATAGAGCATTTGTCAGAAGACAGTGCTACATCATGGCTGAAAACACTTCGGTTGATTTTGTTTAGAACTGCTTCATCGAGACAGATCGGACTGGAGGCATCCGAAACGTTCTAACATTGTTTACACTTCTAGAGTGGAAAACCAAGGAACAACTGTGAAAAAGTGGATAATTAGTTGGATGGTAGTCCACCACAAGTAATAATGGAACTATTCTTGTTGGGTCAAGTAAAGTTTTCAGTAATTTAAACATGAGCACAGCTCCTCATAGCTCGAGCACAGCTCCTCATAGCTCTAGCACAGAGCAGGCAGGATCAATTCATGACAATATTTAAAGCATTTACAAGTACCAAAACAGTTAAAAAGTTGAAAACACAACACAATCAAACTCCTACTCAAATTTGTAAAATCAGAAAATATTTTTATGAAAAAAGAGACCAAAAATCCTCCCGGAGATGTGAATTTTTAATATTTGAAATAAAAATAGTGCCAAAAAGTGCTAAGCGCCAACCGCTGGCAACTGGTTGTGCTAGACCAAAACAAGGATAGGGTTTAAGGCTGACCGTGATGGAGCACATGTTGGATACACAATCTGACATTTGTCCCAGCTGGAAAGTTAACTTCACACATAGAAAATTTCCAAGAAGGTAGAGGCCTCATCGGGGAAAGGATGCAGGCTGGATCAGAAGACAGGCTTGTTGACAACAGGTTGACAGAGGACAGGGTCTCGTTAAGTCTTTAATGAAGGCAGGAAAAGCTCCTAGCAGGAAAGGTCCAGAGTTTGTGCAATGGAAGCCGTCAACATAGATATGATGCTGCTTGGTGTCTGGTATGGTGAAGATTTCACCAGACCTTCTGAATCTTTTCTGGTAGGTGGATTACTTCAGCCGGGCAAGGCTGTTGCTGGATAGGATTTCACGTCGTCAGATGCCAGTCGGCATCAGGTTGCTGAATCAGATTTGCTGCTGTGGAGAAATATATAGCGGGAGCTGCAACAACGTCAGGTGCACTGCTTCAGTGCTTCGGCTTGGCAGGTTCGTCCCGGTCTTGTCGGTTCTCCAGGCAAAAATTCTTGAAAAAGTCTCTAAGTCCCAACTTTTAGAGTTAGAAAGGATGAGTGCACTCCGACACTTATCTAACGGCCCAGCACATTAGGGTTATCACTTAGGGGTCAGGATTCACTCCAGTAGAAGCCACCAGCAAGGTCCTGGGCAGGTCCAGTTGGAACTAGTCAGCTGGACTCTTCAGAAAAGTGTGCTTCTTGCAGCTTTTGTGTCCCTGTAGCTTAACAGGTGGTCAGCCAACTGACACTTGGAGTCTACTTCTTGGTCCAGGGTACAAGTTGGAGCAGGTCCAGCTCTTAGTGTTCTCACAGGTCACAACAGCAGGGTTGGTCCTTCTTCTGTTTTCCACCGGTCCAGCAGTATTCTGAAGAGGGTACTGGGGGGTGCCACATTTTTATCCAGTGCCAGACTGTGGGTGGTGAAACTCCTGGCTATTTCATAACCACTGAAGTAGAAGTTCCCAGGATTGACCCTTCCGACTTTAGTAGACTTTCATGTATGTTTTACTGTAAACTATCCTATAGTGCCCCTCTCTACCTTAAACCAAAATGGCAGAACCTTTCTTCTCCTATGTAGCGCTCCCTGTGCCCACCCGGACGTAATGTGCAAATCCTAACTTGTAGCCACTCAAAACTAGTTCCGGGGGCAGCTTCTCTCCCACTGGTAGTGGAGCCTGGCTTACTAGCAGGACAATAGTGAGGGCAGGCTCAAGTGTGAGCTACATCTGCCTGTGCCAGGGTAAGCCTCCTTTGAAGTTAATAAAGTTCTTGGGAACAACCCAAATGGCCATTCTGTCAGGGAAAACTCAACCCCTCTCCCTTTATCTCAGCTCTCGGAGCCCCTTCACATCTAATAAAAGAGCGAACACTGGCATAAAGGCACATTGGGCTCAAGCACGAAAATGACAACTTTATAAAAGTGTAATTTTAAAATAGTGATGTAAAATCTGTCTTGACCATTAAGTTGGATTTTGAAATACTACGACTCCTAAACTGAAATGAAGCATTATTAGGTGTTCTATAAGGCCTATGGGAGAGCCAGCCTTTCTTCAGTGAAAAACAAGTTTGGGGCTTTGCCCTACCAGGACCCTTAAAGCATAAAATACACATGCCCTACTTTTTAAATACCATGCACCCTGTCCTATGGGCATTTATAGTATAACTTAGGTGTGCCTTAGAAACACTGAAAAAGAAGGTTTAGGCCTGGCAAGACTTTTATTTTGCCAGGTCGAATTGACAGGCCTGGAGACATGCTTTGCATTGTCACTTTAGTGATGGCACAATATGTGCTGCATCCATTAGTGGAATTTAAGTTACTAGCCATGGGTACACTTTTCTACCATAAACTAGCGACTTATAGGACGTTGAATATGCCATTCAGGCATTTAGCCAATTTAGACATGATTTAGGGATAGGAGTATCATAACATAACACATACACTGAGGCTTGGTTAGCAGTGTCCCAGCGAATATAGTAAAAAAAAAAAATAAAAAAAAACACAGCAAAAAGTGGGGGTGCCCAGGCCAAAAGTGGCAAAAAAAGGCATTTTAATGCAACAACATTAGAAAGATAGAACTCAAAAATACATATTTGCATGATACAACAAAAATGAAGCACCACATTAAATCAGGTGTCCATAAAAAAAATAAAACATTTGTGTCTGACTCGCATGGAATCAGGAATAGTTTAATTCACAGGTGGTAGTGGAATATGCAAAGGTCGTCACCAGGCCAACAAAGACGGAGGAAGGATTTGTTGGTTTGTTTAGGGTGCTTCTGTGTCAGCTGTGACTACTGGTCAGTGTTGTAAAAGGCCTTCTGTTGTTTTAGGTTGTTCTCGCTTCCTGCCTGTCTCTGCCTGTGGTGCATACATTCCTCCGATCCCCATGCTGGCAAGGCATCAATTACCACAGGATCTACAGAAGCCAGTGCACAAAATTATTTATCATTGTTCTTGACCCCAGAACAGAAAGAAGGGGTATTATTCACTCCTTATTTGGGTGTAAGCATCTTTAGGCCTCAGAGGGTAAATTGTTTGAATGTGTTTGTTTCTTGTGACTACTATACACGAGGTCTTTAGAGCAGTAACCTCTCCTCCAATTGCTTCTTTACTGTCTTAGCTCCATTTTGTTCTATTTTTTTCTGTTTATAAATATCAAATTATTTTGTACAGTATTTTATCTTCTCGTTTATTGACGTTGCAGTTGTAGCACACCATCATTAAACCAGTGTCAAAACAATACCTCCTCAATCTCCATTATCCAAGCCAGTCTTACTGTTAGCGGAAAATAAAAACGTGTGGTAGTCTAGCTATGATGTTTTATAGGACGAGTTAAACTTTTTGATTCATGTCTGTGGGGCTTATATCTTAAACACGAGACAAATTCTTCACCACTTCATGGTGTTGGATGTCTTCCAAGGATAACTCTTTATGATCCGTCTTATTGACTCACTAACAGCTGTTGTAGATCGGAAGAGCATCCACACTGGCTGTGTCTTAAGTTACAGGAATCTCACCTATTACAGGCTTTTCTATCCTCAGACCACATCACAACCAGCTCAATGCTCTTTCCCTTCTGTCTGCTGCTTTTGAGCGGTGTTTCTCAAAGTTCACCCCTCATGTTAGTAAATGTCTTTGCTCCTTCAGTTAATCACTCAAGTTGAGATTTCAGTTCGGATAGGTCTAGTCATTATAGTATGCTGAATTCTGACCTTGAAGCTATGAAACCTGAGACCTGGTATAATCTTAATCATGATAAAATGGTGAGCTTCTGCGTGCTTTGAGAATGCTGTAATCCAGGCTGCCTCGAAGCGGTTGGAATGTTACAGTTTTGTTCTTGTAGTAACCTCAATAGTGTTGTGACTCCAGCTATCCATTTTGAGCATTACTGAGTTCAGTATGACTTATATTGATTGATCTGTCCCCTCCAGGCAGCCACATTTCAGCCTCGTCTGTGAACCTCACCGTGTCATGACCCATGAATTTCCGAAACCCTGCCCAATATTCTTTTTTCTGTAATCCTTCAGAATTCTTCCATGTTATATCTCCTCTATCAGCTTGGCCAGGTGTCTCAGTTTTTGTAGACATAAATGTACATCCATTCTTGAAGCTCAGTTTCCAAACCTGCTCTTATTAGTAATGTCTGGTGGTGAAAAGCTTGTCCTTCATATGTCAGAAGGACACAGCCTTTCAGTCCTACCTAGATTAGCTTTAACACTCTATGTGGATCTTTAATTGAGACCTTTGGTTACAGCGTCAAAAAACGTTACAGTTCATCGTTAGATGAGGAAAATATTTTCTAAATGCTTATCGTTACTTCCCTGGCTCTCAGTTGAGAAGGGTGCCCCAATTTAATTTGTGTTTCCCCATTCATAAAGCCTTAAAGTGCAGTATATGTTATTTGTTGTATGCAGTGGCCAGAGTAAAGGATCCTTGGTGCTAAAGTTACCCCCAAGGTGCATGGTGAGATATATAGCTTAGTTGTAAGACCAGAAAAGGAAGCTAAACAAGAATGAATACAGGAGTATCCCGAATGCAAAGTGGTGACTGATTGAAAATGAAAGAGAATGTCACAGTCATGTATGTAGGATGTTAATTGGCTGCCTCTACATTCCTTCCTGGTTTTCAGGGGACATTTTGCAAACAGCCCTTTGATGACTGCACTCTACTTGTGTGTGTATCTACCTTCTAAGGTCATGAAATTCTCGCTATTTCTCACAGACCACCTTAAGCTAAGTCCTCTGAGAAATTGGAAGTCGATGAGAAACACGGAGCGCTGCAGAAGCTGAAGAACGGTCTAGATGTGTAGATGCTTGTTGAACTCTGCGCAGCCTCATGACTGCACATACGGAAGCCCAAAGTACAGAAGGCTTCCGTGGTCTTCTCTAAAACAGACTAAAGCTGCTGAAGCAGCAACCCTTTGGAAAATCTCTGTGTTTTGAGGTGAAGATTGCAGCTCTGGACCCATGCAGTGAAAGCCAGTGTGAAAGAGTGCCCTTGATTGAGTGTTGTATTGTGTTACAGGTGATTGGCATTTATATCATGGTTATGGCACGTCACCAGTCGACCTTAGTGAAACAACATGAGCAGCTCAGTTTTGCAAGTGTTTAATTTGAGATAGTTATAGACTCTACAACTTAAATATAATGTGGGGGCCTTCAGCATAGTTGTGCTTAATTGTGAGGTGACGCCACATGGGTTACACCAGTGGTTGTGTGTACATATTTAAAAATTATGTGGAGGGCTCCACAAAGCCTATCAGACAGTGCAGCTGTCTAGTTGCAAAGACATTTTGTGGACATGCTGGAAGCTGACTTAAAATTGCATTCTGCCCATTGCTTACCACTGGCTTTGCTTTTTGTCACTCACATTTGCATGCTTTCTGTTCACTGGCTTTATTTGTTTTAGGCTGTCCAGCTTGAGTTATTCCATCACATGGAACATAGCCTTTTTACTACCTCGCTGATTGGCTCCTTCCATTCTTCATGACCGGTTCGCTTTTTGGGAACTCTTTTTTTCTTTTGTGTGAAGCTCTTCATGAGAATGCAGGTTTTAAAACTGTCTCTACTTGGATGGCCTCCCCTCCTCCCGCCCCGCGCTCTCTATTGATTCTGTAAGGCGTTTTGTAGATTCTGCTGTCACTTTTACCCCAAGCTGTTTTGGTTTCGCCTCGTTTTTGAGGCACATTTTTCTGCATGAAGGTGTATGCTTTGTTTAGAGGTAGCTTTTTGACAGGGCGTGCTTCACTAGTTGCCACAGTATGCCTTCCACTGGGAAGCCTGAAGCTAGCATTTTGTTTTACAACAGCTAAAATGTGTAGGTCCGTTACTCCGAGTAGAGAGCATAGTGTTATCTTTATAGCAGGGCCCATTTGCTGCTTGACCAGGGGCCTGAACAGACAGTAAAATATATACATTTTCCAAATGTTTTCTGTTTCTATTTCTGTCTGCTTTCAAAGTTCTTAACCTAGTAATGAAATGTGTTCCTCTAACATAAAAGAAAGTACCTGAGCACATATATCTTTATTTCTTTGGGAAATCTTCCAATACTTTGCAGTGATTAGCAGTTCAATTTAGTTTTCTATTGTTGGATGCTTATGTACTGTGAGCAAGCATTCCTTTCATCTCTTGGAATGTGCTTTCCACTATGTACAAAAGTTTAGCTTAAGTTGTGTAACTCCGGTACTTTACTTTGTTGTTTGGCAATTGTATACGCTGAGGGTTGCCCTCTGCATTTTTATAAAATAATCGTATAAAGGCATATTGTTTGTTTTCATATTGCTAGCTTCTTTCCCACGCATTCAATGTAGAACTTGTGCTTTTTTGTAAGAAAAATGCAACAAATGTATCTTTCCTGGTAGGCTTTGGCCTCCTCAAGGTAGACATTGTACTGCTGTTTGGAGCACCCATGTTCTTAATAAACCACACATGAATTGAATTATTAGGAACCCCATATAAAATAGTGCATGTTGTAGGGCGATGGAGCCTGCAGTAAACAGAAGGTCATGGGTCACATCTGCCTCATGTCTACATGCATGCTTATTAGGTTGTATGACTTTGCCACGCATGCCTTTACCTTACAGATGCCTCAGGGGACACATCTGCCTCGTGTCTAATATGTATGTTTATTAGATTGTTTGACTTTACCACGCAGCCTTTACCACTCATGTCTTTACCACGCAGATGCCTTCACCATGCAAGGTAAGTAGATTTAAGGTGTGTGTATATATATATATATATATATATCAAAGCTCCTTTTGCCCTCAGCAAACAAAGACGCACTCGGAAGGTAACCATCTTCAAGGCCTTTAATAAGGTAAAACTGCATCCTGCATTCTGATAATCTCAGCCATGGTGTCGAATTCAGCCTGAGGCGTTTCAGAGCTCTTTGCTCTTTCTTCAGAGGCTCGACATTTCCAGTTCGTGCATGCTGACACACCCACACATTTAAAGATAATTAGGCGCCCTCTAATGGGCTGCTCAAATGAGTAGAACGCATAGCCTGCTGGGCATTGTAGTGTGCATCAGTCCTTTTCTTCCTGAATGGGTGCACATAATTCATTGCTGTCTCCCAGGTTTAAAAGTCCTCCGATGGACCTCAGATTGCAGGACAGTTATAAATCCTATGCGTAACCTTCCCACTCAATAGACTTGGTTCGATACCAAGTCCGTGGCCCCCTATGATAACAGGGTGGTGCGTCTTCCGCGGCAGGGCCGCCGCGTAAACATCAAAGTTCCTTTTGCCCTCAGCTAACAAAGACGCACTCGTAAGGTAACCGGCTTCAAGGCCTTTAATAAGGTAAAACTGCATCCTGCATTCTGATAACAATCTCAGCCATGGTGTCGAATTCAGCCTGACGCGTTTCAGAGCTCTTTGCACTTTCTTCAGAGGCTCGACATTTCCAGTTCGTGCATGCTGACACACCCACACATTTAAAGATAATTAGGCGCCCTCTAATGGGCTGCTCAAATGAGTAGAACGCATAGCCTGCTGGGCATTGTAGTGTGCATCAGTCCTTTTCTTCCTGAATGGGTGCACATAATTCATTGCTGTCTCCCAGGTTTAAAAGCCCTCCTCCGATGGACCTCAGATTGCAGGACAGTTATAAATCCTATGCGTAACCTTCCCACTCAATAGACTCTGAACCGCGGAAGACGCACCACCCCGTTATCATAGGGGGCCACGGACTTGGTATCGAACCTTACCACTACCCATCCTAAAGCCTAAAATTACCCTTGCCACCCTTTACTACTATCCAACCCTAAATGTAACTTTCTATCTATCTATCTATCTATCTATCTATCTGTATATATTTATATATATATATATATATATATATATATATATATATATATATATGTAGGGATTTCCGTGATGATGGTTGATTTTGGACATATGTGAGCTATAGGAAAATGGATTGAGCCTTCAACTACAATCTAAATAGCATGTACGAGCTGTTTGTATTTTTGCTATGTTTTTTTTAATTGAGGACTGATGTACACAGACTTCAATGGCGCAGTTGGTTTACAATATTTTCGTCCCAGGTTGCTGCAACAAATCGGGCCGGAAAGAGATTGAACAATGATTTTCAATGCTAAATATGAAAGCTTCACTGTAAGATCATATGACATTTATGAATTGCATTGAATCTAAGTGCTCTATTTTCGGCAAACGGTGATCATCTTTGTTGTGTGCATTTTACAATGTTTTATACACATACTATTGAGTGATGAATTGTATGTAATTAGAATGGTGTGATGTCTCTGCGCCTTATGAAGTGTAGTATTTTGTTTGTGTCTAGCTTCTTTTAGTATATAATGGCATTCTAAACATGGTGTCCCTTAGACTGATAAAGGCAGGTTCCCTGCCGAAACGCGTCTCTCGTTTGTGCGAAGCTGCGGAGACCCATGGCAATAAAGATGTGCTTCAGATTTTACCTACCTTGAGTGCGTGCCCTTCTTCTTGTTTTGGCATGAAGCGGGTTGGTTGGAATATATATATATATGGTCATGTGATCAATCCCGACACGGGCTGAAACGAGTTATGGCGGCGGTGGTGTTGGGCATGCAATAAATTAGAAACTGCACCATTATCTGGGTTCGCTTCGTCTGTTACATGTTTTTCCTACCTTGGGAGAAAGACGAGTCTTGCTGCATATATATATATATATATATATATATATATATACATACACACATTTATTTTAATCTTAAATGTATTAGTTATTGGGGAACCCTTTTACATTTTATTCCAGGCCTGCCTAAAATTACTCTTGTCACCCCTTACCACTACCCATCCTAAAGCCTAAAATTACCCTTGCCACCCTTTACTACTATCCAACCCTAAATGTAGCTATCTATCTATCTATCTATCGGTGTGTGTTTGTGTGTATATGTGTATATATATATATATATATATATATATATATATATATATATATATATATATTCCAACCAACCCGCTTCATGCCAAAACAAGAAGAAGGGCAGGTGACCAAGGCCACTGTGTTGGCCGAAACGCGTCATGATCGACTGCACCGAAGACTCTAAATAAAGCGCAACATTGGCAACAAGCTTACTAAGTTGTCCGTATCTCTTGTGTGTGAGGACTGCACGAAGGAGTGGTAATTCGATATATATATATATATATATATACACACACTTACCTTAAATATACTTACCATGCGTGGTAAAGGCATTACGTGGTAAAGAATGCGTGGTAAAGGCTGTTTGCTGCTTTAGGATAGCATTTTTCTGGCACAGATTTGCAGCCTTGACCATATTATGTAGTCATAGTCACAAGACCACAAGTTCAAAATATTTTTGGGGTGGGATTTATTGGGCCAATAAATGCATACTCTTGTTAATAACCCTTGTTTTTTTAACAGAGGTCTTTATTTAACAATTTTCATTTTGCATATGACAGTGCTGTAGCAAGTGCTTTGTCAGTTGATATGTATTTCTTTTTCATTTTTATTGTCATTAATTGAACTATATATACATATATATGTATATGTGTGTGTATGTGTATATATATATATATATATATATATATATATATATATATATAACATAATTAATACACCCACACATACAATGTGTTTATTTAGGATCTATTGAGGTATAGAAAAATATCGGTAAAGGGATAAATGATCTGCCAATGAAAAAATAATCTGAACCCATGATGTGAGTTTGGCCAGTAGGGCTTCAGTAGATTTATCCCAGAGAAAATTAAGATAATACACTCTAGTCATCTGCAAGAACCACTAAGGAGGCAGCCACATCACATACAGGGCTTTACATGTTTTATTAAAACAGTGAGTGACTGTTTTATGCTTGTCAACATGAATACTAATTTGGCCAGAGATGTGTTTTGGTTTCTATTTTTAACTGACCTTAGCGTCTTAATTTTTGCACTTTTTGAACTAAAATCAGGCTGTATCTTTGTTAGCCCACCATACGTCTTTTGGTGAGTTGGGCTCTGATGCCATCGTAGAGAGCCTTGCCATATTCGAGATGCTAGTAACGGCTTACGTGATGGATCTGTGATTGTCCGAATGAAGCCAGTAGAAGACTTCCCTGAGTAGTTTGAGTTTGTGAAAGCAGGTGGAAGTGACAATGTTGACTTGTTTGAACATTAAGATTTGGCTGTTGATCATGATAATCCTGGCCTCTTGATATACATCCGTAAAAAAATTGTCCACAGATTTTCATTTGTGATGTGTGTTTTTTGAATCATTAGAGATGTAATTTAGCTTGGGTAGACATTGCTGCTCTGGGCAGAACATTTCTGGATGACATTTTTTAAAATGGCAGATGTGTTGCAGTGATGATGTAATATTTCAGGAACCATGAGACCTATATACTTTATTTTGGTGTCAAAACATAGGTTTTGGGGGTCAAGTAGTCTTATAGAGACAGAAAATAACTCCTCAGAGCAACCCTTCCATCATTTTCCAAAATGGCGGCACTAAAATGATGAGATGAAAATCTCTGGACAACAATTTTTTTTACGGAGGTATATCAAGGGGCCTGGACTATGATGCCCAGGTTGCTGGAGCATTGTTTGTTCTATCCTAGCTCAGTGGGCCAAAAGCCTGGGGACGAGAGCAAGGGGTCTTTGCTGAAAAGGACCACTTCGGTTTTGTCGCTATTGAGTTTGTTGCAGTTCCTTCTCATCCAGTCTGCTACTGAGGACAAGCAGCTGACGACGTTTGCTTGGGTATTGGAAGTGTCATCTGATAGAGAGAGAGGATGAGCGGTGTGTCATCTGTGTAGCAGATGGTGCTGAACCTGCGGGAGCGAATGATGGTGGCGAGGAGCCCATGTAAATGTAGATGGAATGCTCCAGGAGTGGTACCTGAGCACCGTGCAGATCAGCATGGCTGATGTGCTCTTTGAGGAGAAACGAGGTTCCCAACAAACCAGTGTAGATTGAGTATTCTAAGTGTTCGACCTGCATACAATGCCGACTAAGATAGCTGCTATTCTCAAGAAAGAGAAAGTCGGTCCTGCAGGCTGGCACAGGTGGAGCTCCATTCAGTTTGACCTGGCCACCCTGCACACTAGCACTCATGGTACACTCCAGTAGGGAGTCCTTGGGATCTAGCACGCTGTGACTTCCGGTGTGCTGCACGGAGAGGGCCGTTGGGCGCGAGCTGGTGCTGTGCCACGCGCTGCTGACCTAGCCTCTGTCCCCTTCTTGCATTACTGGCCTGTGCCACGCTCTTGGAGTGGCAGCTGCAGTATTGTAAAATGATTAGAGGCTTCTGCAGAAGAGGATACTGGGTCTTGAAATAGCGAAGGGGTATCGGTGTCAGAGGAGGATGCACGTGTTCATTTAAGCTGCCCCCTCCCCTTCTACTTTTCCCACGCCTGTCCTGGGAAGCACGCACAGGATTTGGTTATATTTACTTTCCCAGTCAGAAACGAGACCTTTCTTTTTGTAGGATTATCAGGCTCTCTAAACACGGCCAAAATCAAAAGACTGATTCTGTGTAAAGGTTTGTCCTGGGCGAACTTAGGGCTCAAGGTCACTCAGGGTCAACTACTCAAGCCCAACTGAATATTATGCTTAAGTGCGTCCTAACCATTTCAGTTTCAGCAAGATAGTTTATTTCATAACGAACATAGTGGATTTTACAGTCGGCCAGCATCATGTATGTATAACAACAACAAAAAAAAGCAAGCACAGCAAAGCCAATAAGTCTGGTTTTGTTGTGTTAACAAAAGCGGAGTTATCACATTAGACAGAGGTACATGGGAGGAATCCTGCAAGAAAGCTACCAGTGACAGTAATTCCTCATGCCGTTAAATGCAAACACAGAAGTCAAGGCAAAAGGCAACATGCAAACAGCATTAGATGAGAGGTGAGTACTCCACTGTGCTGACCCACAAGACGGCATTGACAAAGTCAATCACGTAGAAGAAAGCAAATGGTTGAAAGGGGTGGCTGCAAGCCCACTGTGTGTATTATACCACTAGGTCTGCTCGACAGCTTTTCTGCCAGCCTAGACCCATACCTCTCAGTTGCAACCAAATATTTACAGGACCCTCTGTTTAGAGATGCTATCTGTGAGAATCTGATAGTCGTGATCAGGGCTGGCTTTAGGGCAGTACAACCGGTGCGGTCGCACTGGGCCCTGACCTCGAGGGGGGTTGGGGGGGGCTGTGTTTAGCAATAACTTATGATTGGAGAGATGTGGGCCACTTTTGCCCGGTGGTAGCAAGATAAACCGAGGAGGCTGTCATGGGATGTGGGGGAGCCAAAAATGATTGTTGCACCGGGCACCACCAGTGCTTAAGCTGTCCGTGGTCGTGATCCCGAAGCATGAAAGGGACAGTGCACAAATTAGAGCCTCACATCGACTCTAGGTGATGCTGACCTCTGACTACAAGATCTTGGTATAAGTCCTGGCAAGTCGATTGCTCCATCCATCTCTGATCCATCCGGACCACAATGGATTTGCACCTGGCGGAAATACTTCACCTTTGCAAAGACTGTGCCAGGTGAAGTATGACCTGGCTACAGAGAGTCGGTTACCTGCAGTGGCTTGTGTGGATGTCAGAAAGGTGTTTGATGTTCTAAGCTGCAATTACCTTATATGATGTGTTGAGATCAATGCATGTTGGAGCACAACTTATGAAATGACTTGTGCTCTTCAACTGAGGACTCACAGATCATATCCATACAAGGTGAGTGATCTTCAGCAGCGGGGCACCTGCCTGGGTTGTCCTCTGTCATCCCTGCTGTTTGTACTGGCTATGGAACCACATGTGTGTAGTGTGCACCTTCACAGTGTGTGAAACAGTATGAGCGTCGACCACTTTATTGCACGTTTTACACACTCCTCTATTTTTTTAAGGAATCATTCACTAAATGCTTGAAGTTGGAACGTCCATTACGAAAACTGTAATCATTTCTAGAGTCATAACTTGGTTTCCGCATTACAATTGGTGCTTCTTAGTTTCTCTTTACAAATGGGTTTCGATCCTGAGACCGGGCACATGCTATCTCAGCGCCAAGGTCACTCTGCCTGCAGCCGCCGCTCTAAGGGTGGCAGCAGGCCTATTCTAGTGGGAAAGGTATGTACTGACAAGGACATTGTATTCATTAGTACAGCGAAGCTCAACCTTGGAGAAACTAAAACGATCGCAGCTGCTTTCAGCTGGGGTAGAGACAGAAGTTAGTTTTGATCATGGCTCAAAATGGCGGCTGAATATAAAATGGTGCCGCGAATGCTAACTTAAGACATACAGTGCATGGATAACTCAGCTAAAACATTTTTATTCCAACAGACCCTCCTTTTAGCAGTCGCTAAACCATTTTATTACTACCTAGAAACAGCTAACATATTGCAGAAAATAAGAGCTACCACTACAAGCTGATGTGTGCATGGTCAATATTCAAAGATACCTTCATCAATCAACATAATGTCGTTAATATCTTTCAGCATCATGATTGTGGCATTAGTGTCATGGACTGATATCTTTGGCTTAGGCGTCAGAGTACTTACACAATAAGCGCAACAAGCCGGGAGGCAATGTATGCAAAGGCAACATGTAAAGATAATACCAGCAACTGCAACCAGAAAGATAAGAATCTTCCAACCCCAGGACGTGAACATACCCCAGAACCATCCAGAGAGAGTCCAAGTACCATTTTCTTGGTGTATGTCAGATGAGAGTTTATGCAACTTCTGTATGGCAGCATACACATTGGGGACGTGGTCAGGTATGTATACACAACAGCTACTGCCAATAACGCGACAGGCCCCTCCCTGATCAGCAAGGATGACGTCTAACACCATCCGGTTTTGCAAAGTGACGAGCCTCGTAGCCTGGAGCTCAGCAGTAATATTGGTCAGTATCCCTGCTGTTGTATTAATAACCCCTTCCACAACTCTTGTGAGCCGATGAAGCTGGAGGCTATTAGCCATGGGGCCCCAGAAATGTACGATACCCTTCATGGCATCCTCAAACTGTTGTAAGGTGGTATCTGTCTGATCTATATCTTTTGTGTCAATGACCCTTCTGACTCGGAGCAAGTATACACTTCTACGCTGCAGCTGATGATTTTTGTGATATTTGGACAGAGCTATATACACAGGGGGGAGGAGAAAAGAGAGAACACCTGCCCAACCTCCCCTCGGTAGCCAGACATTAGCTTGGGATCCACAGACAAAATAGATATTAGGGGGTGATACTAAGGGTGAACCATCGGTCATTCTAATTGGTATGTGGAATTGCACCTGCTCTCCCCCACCTTCATCCTCCTGGTCCCCTGGACACAGAAACTAGCTGTTGTGTTAACCACTGACACTGGTATCGGCTTGTCCTCGGTAACATTACAAATCTGGAAAGATTGAAAGTACTCAGACATATTAAACCCCTGGAAATCAGACATTTCCATTCGAAACCAGGACTCATTCTTTACTCTTTTGTATGCGTTCATACAGGACCTTAAAAACAATTTACCAAACATCTCTTGTCCTGTCTGTCCTATGAGGGGGACCCTGTGATGGAACTGTACATTCTGTATCATAGTGCAAGAATCAACAGGTGTCCTATCCAGAGCAGAGATTTGGGGATTGGGACGCACCATACTGAGCAATTCAAACCAACCCTCGCAACTACTGGTGTATGACAGTGGCATGGACAACAAATTATCACTTTTATGAGTCACTGAGGGAAGCAATCCACAAACCCAACAATTAGTGGTATTAGACACTTCATGAACCTGATGCAACATTTGTATAAATATGTTTTCTGTATAAGACTTTCAGTGCTCTCCTTTGTGAGGGGCGAAAGTGACAAAAATGTGTTCAGGGGGAATGGGTGTTGTACCAACCAAGGAATGTACAGGATACTTTCCTCCAGGAACCAGGATATCCCTAATCCAATTATTAGTGCAATTGCAACTATTGATGAAAAGACTATTTTACTTTCTGTGGACCAATCCTGCACTGGACGTGGAGATGCAAATGGCTGTTCCTCCTCAGTAATAGGCCGACCAAACGGGTATATTATGAGGCAAGGAAAAGGGAATGCAATAAAACTAATGGCAAGGGGCAAGTGTTCCCAGTGTCCGTCTAAGCCTCACTGGTAGACTCCTATTGTTCATCAACGTTGGCGCTCTTGAGCACCGGCGGTGAAGCTGCTCAGTCCTAGCTCGCGATGAATCCCACGTCATCCAGGATACTGTACCCCCCTCCAGGGGAGCACATTCGATTTATCCTGTCCAATGTCAGAACAATGCACCAATCTCGCCTCACCCTAAACTAACACCGTTGGTACTACTGACAAAGTACACCCTGACTTGCACAGTCCATCCCTAACTAATCTGACTTCTCCTTTGGTGCACTGTCATTCACCCGAGGACACAAATTGTACCTAGTGACTACAGGCACAGAGGGGTCAACGAAGAGGGGCTCAGGCACAGAGGGTCAGTGGAAAGGGGCTCCTTAATGGCTCTGATCACCGGGGGGACTGCCGCATTTAGCACTTCATTGTTTTCAGCATCCGTTTCGGTCCATGTTAGAATTGCATCGCTTAATGGGATGAACTGAGGCACCTTCTCATGCTCAGAGTCCCCAATGCCCTCCCTTACCCACTGATCATAGGGCAAGGGCAGGGGTACTCTGCGGCAGTGTTCAGAGTGGATCCAATGCTTTCGGCCTGCGACTTTTATGGCTGTGCGGGTAGCCAGGAGGACCTGGACAGGTCCCTTCTAGCGAGGCTCCAAACTCTTTTTCCGCTGGAAATTCTTCACCAGGACGTAGTCGCCGGGCCGAATATCATGTCCAGGCCCCTCGGGTACAGGTGGTAAGGACTTGTGTTTCTGTTGGTGAATAGAACGCAGATCTTTAGTTAACTGGTACAGGTAATCGGTCTGTAAAGGATACTCAATCTCAGAAAATCTACGAGGTCGCGGGACGCCCCAAACATTCGCCGGGGGTCCAAACATGACCTCGTAGGGTGACAATCCTGTCCTAGAATGTGCTGTTGTTCTCGTGGACAAAAGAGCTAATGGTAAAGCATCTGGCCACTGCAACCCTGTTGTCTCCTGAATCTTTGCCAATTTCAGTTTGAGAGTACCATTGTACTTCTCAACCAAACCGGCGGACTGGGGGTGATTTGCAGCATGAAACTTCTGTCTGATGTGTAGTCCCTCGCAAACTAGCTGGATAGCCTTGGCATTGAAATGACTGCCGTTATCACTCCAGATCAAGCGGGGCAAGCCGAAGCGAGGAAAGAACTCCTTCAGGAGTATCTTTGCAGTCGCAATGGCTGTATTTTCTTTAGTGGGTGGTCCTCAACCCATTTACTGAACGCACAAACAACCACCAACACATACTTCAAATTATTGACCCTGTCCATTTCGATAAAGTCCATCTGGCGGACCTCAAACGGGAAAGTGGGAGGTGCGAAATTACCGGGTGGCGTAGGGGGTGCCCTTGCCAGGATTGTGCCTCATGCACACCATGCAGTATTTTACTAAGTGTGTAGCTGTCTTGGGGATGTTGTCATTTTGCCATACGGGGTCTAACAGTTTGCAAATACCCTTAGCACTGACATGGGCCGGGCCGTGGGCCATTGTCACTACAGGAAGAACATATGCATCTGGCAACATCCATCTTTGCTTCCCTGACTTATCAATCCAACATCACTCATCATTCAAGTTCACTGTACTTTCTTGCCACACTGCTAATTCATCTACCGTGGCCTCGCTCTGTATCTCCTTCACATTTTCGAGTGTATCCTCAAACATGGAGAACTCGGGCACCCACCTCGCGGGACCTGCTACAAACATTATTATTCATTTTAGTTTGGGCTGTTTCCTTAGCTGTCTGATCTGCAAAAGCGTTCCCCTCACCCACCTTGTCAGTAACTCTCTTATGAGCGCTGCACTTCACAATGGCTAATTTCTTAGGGAGTGTCAGGGCGGACAGAAGCGAATGTATAAGAGGACCATGCTGAATGCGTGTCCTATGGGAAGTAAGGAACCCTCTCTCTGCCCAGAGCCGCCCAAAATTATGGGCGACCCCGAAGGCGTACTGGCTGTCAGTATAAATATTAACAACCAGTCCCTTGCTCAATTCACAAGCTCGAATAAGGGCGACTAATTCAGCTGCCTGGGCGGACTGATGGGGAACTCGTGGTGTCTCAACTACCGTGCGCAGCGTAGTAATTGCGTATGCTGCAGTGGTGGTGCCATCTGGTAATTTGAAACAAGAGCCATCGACATATAGTTCCCCTTTGGGGTCAGATAAGGGAACATCAGTCAGGTCTACCCGTCCTTTTGTCTCCTCCTCCGTTCGGAGGATATAATCATGTATGTCCATATCCTCATTCTCAGAAGGGAGGGGTAGTAACGTGGCTGGATTCAGAGTGGCACAGCGTTTAATCGTAATGTGCTTTTGAAAGAGTGTTAGCTCATAACCGGTTAGACGCGCACTGGTGAGGTGTTGCGTCCTTGTCTTATTCAAAAGTGTATCCACAGCATGGGGTACCATAACTGTGAGGTCAGTATCGAGTACGAGGCCCGCCGATTGTCGTATTGAGACAGCCACAGCTGCGACCGCTCTTAGACAGCTCGGAAGGGCTCGTGCGACAGGGTCAAGCACAGCAGAGAAATAAGCACACGTTGTTGCTTATCCCCAAATTTTTGTGTCGAAACAGAAAGCGCACAACCACCCAACTCATGGACATACAACATGAAGCATTTTGCATAGTTAGGGGTACCAAGCACTGGAGCCGAGCAAAGCGCAGTTTTTAATTGATCAAAAGAATGCTGACACTCTGGCGTCCAAGGCAGGGGCTCATGCACGTCTTTTAGTGTTAGTGCAAGCAAAGGCTTAACAAGCAGTGAGTATCCAGGTATCCTCTGCCTGCAATAGGAAGTGATACCTATGAAAGCGCACACATCTTTCTGAGTTTGCTGAACAGGCCTTTTCACAATGGTACTGATGCGCTCAGGGGTCAATCTCCTATCCTCCTTCGACAGTAGGTGACCTAAATAGGTGACCTCCTGTCGACAATACTGGAATTTGGAAAGGGATACCTTATGACCATGGTCAGCTAGATGAAGCAACAATTTAACCGTACTATCTCTACAACCTTGTTCTGTGCCTGAGGCGATGAGTAGGTCGTCAACATATTGGAGTAATACATTACCTGTGGGGAGCGACAAGGAATCCAACTGACTTTTCAATGCTTGACTATAAATACTCGGACTCTCTGTATAGCCTTGAGGAGCGCAACAGAATCTGAAGCTTCTACCAGCTAGGGTGAACCCGAACAGATACCTGCTGTCAGGATGAATGGGGATACTGAAGAAGGCATTTTTCAATTCAATGAAAGAAAAGAATTTAGCAGACTAAGGAATCATCGTTAAGAGGGTTGTAATGTCAGGGACCACTGAAAACTGGGGAATCACTATTTTGTTAACTTCACGCAAATCAATCACAAAGCGATAAACTTCTTTGTGATACTCGGAGGGACCCGAAGGTGTCCGTTTGAGAATGGGAAGAATAGGGCTATTACAAGCATTAGCAGTTGTCTCCTCAACCACTCCTTTCTCAATCAAATCCTGCATAATTTTTATCAAAGCTCCTTCACCTGCCTGCGGTATCTTATACTGAGGAATACAGGGTAAAATAGCACCTTCCTTGACACGAATCGAAACAGGCGATATCTGCAACAAACCCACATCTGTGTCGCCTGTTGTCCACAGTGGGGGTGGCACATCTTTAAATTCAGCAGGGAGAGGCGCATCTTTAGACAGACATTGCAGAGCGCACACATTTGGACCCATTGTCATGTAGACACCCTCCGGGGAGCAATATATTGTGGCATGCAATTTCTTCAATAGATCCAGACCCATTACATTTTCTCCACAATTAGACGTCAATACAAATGGCGAATCCACAGTAAAAGGACCAATAGTCATCGCAAGAGGTTTGGAAATGGGGATCACAACCGGTACACCAGAAAATCCTACCGAAACATTATTATGGCCAGACAGAGGCGCCCCAGGGACCAAGGAACGAGAAATAGAGCTGTTCGTCACACCTGTATCCACCAAAAACACCTTAGTCGAACCATGCACATCCGCACTAACGTACAGACCTTTTTGGTCTACAGGTATCAAAACTGGTCCCTCACCCTGTCCCCGGCTGTCCTAGCTGTAAGACATCCTGGTCACCTCATCCGTATCATAGTCATCATGATAATATTGTTTGCCCCAAGGGTCGTCAAAGTAGTTTTGATCAGTACGACCCTGAGATTCCACAGCGTTCTGAACCCTGTCTCGGCCACCATCTTCACGACCCCGTCCTCGAGACCCTCACCCTCTTGGGACCGCTACCTTCTGTAAAAGCACCGGACACTCGCTGCGCCAGTGTCCCTCCTCTTTACAGTATGCACACTGATTCGCCCCCAAAGGCGCGGTATTACCTGGTCTGCTAATGCATGGAAGCTGTCGGGCCAAACCACCTCGTCCTCTACCATTCCCTCTAGAAACCTGCTGTTACAACATCTTCGTTTTCTCTTTCCTTTCTCATAATTTTCCCTGTGCTCATAATACTATGCCATATTCAAGATAAAGGAAGGAGAAGAGGTGGACCAGGTGCTCTCGGAAGCCTGTAATCGAGCCGCGATCTCGGGGAGCAAATTTGAAACAAATCTACCAACAAACAAACGCATACCACCCTCAATCAACAAGTCCTGTCCACTATAGTCTAAAAACACACTTTCAAACCGGGTGAAAAAATCAGACACACTCATCTTTCTTCTGACGACAGGCCGATAGCTTGTCCCAATCAATCTTTCGGGGTGGGATAAGGGAGTGCTTATAAGTGATAATACGGCCAGGCAGAGCAAGTATCTCTGCCTTAGGCTTCTGACCAGGCTTCCTGTCCTGATGCCATAGTTTAATTTGGTTCCAGGTACCACCCAATTCTGCGATGTGATCCTGTGTATGTACCTGTCTCCAAATATCAACAGAAACCAACAAACCAAAGAACATTTTGATATCCGCAAGAGTCATTACTGTCGAAGAAGCGGCCTTGGTCAATTCCTTATAATATGCAGTAGAATTTTTCCTAGGGTCAGGTAACTGTTTTAAGGGACAAGACCTCACTCCTTTTCCATGGAGTATAAACCCACTGCCCCTGGAAACGGGCCTCTACCCTTGGCCTAGTCACATTATCGTGCTGATCCCGGAGCTCTGGTATCTCAGGATGGTATATAGGATGCATCTCCCTCATCGGGTACTGAGATACCGGGGTGGGGCTCTTCTCCAGTAGCCTTCCCCGATCAGTAACCAATGTTGCGACATTACCAAAGACATGACCAGGCTCCATATCAGTAACATACTCATGATCCCTAATATCATATACGATCTGCGGTGATGCACCTTTGAAACGCTGCTCCCAAAGACCGATCAGAGTAGCCGACATGTGCTTAAGGGCATGTTGCTGCACAAAGGGCTCATAATCTTTCATCACACTCCACACATCATCCACACTGTAAATGGGGTTACGGGCCCACTGTGCTGCTTGATTAGCCACCACCTTCTTCTCTGCATCTCCCACATCAGATCGGACCAACGTTCGCCCCGTGCGCTCTTTAAATTTCGTCCACTCTCTGTCCTCAGGGCCGCGCATCGGTGTCCCCCTACTCAGTGATGTCGGGGAATGGAGGAACACAGTGGGGGTAACAACAGAGGGATCAGGCACTAACGTCATTGTCGGCTACATCGTGGGTGTAAGAGCTGGAGAGAGAGACGCCAAAGCAATGGGTGTTGCAGGAGTACTAACAGTCACAGTTGCCACAGACTGCGAAGACAAAGAAAGGACAGGAGGTGCCGTGGCCAAGGCAGTCTGATCAACAGTAACCGAAGCAGAAACAGCAGAGACAGAAGAACCGGGCAGCTGGGCCTGTGGGGGAGAGCGGGATATATCCTCTGCAGGGCATACGGAGGTGAAGGTCGAGCATCTAGCAATTCCTCTACAAAAGCGTAATTTTCTTCTCGGGCTACATAGGATTTATCAATATTCAGTCAAAACTTCCTATCTTCACGCTCTATTCCTATCTCCTGCTTCTCTCTGTCATGTGCTACAGCTTTCTGAGTCAATGTTTGCATTTTCCCCTTCCGGGCCACTTTTTCTGCTTTCATTCGCCTCTGTTTAGCCTCTTTTTGCCATGTTCTGAGGGAATCAAACATCGACTGCCTACTTCTTTTCGCAAACAACTTCTCCTGTAAAAAACTAATTTTTGTTCATCAAAAGTGCCCGTCAATGGCCACTGCAACTCAGCATTGTCCCTCGTATATTTGTGCCATAACGTAGTAAACATAATAGGGCCAATGCCATGTTTTACATACATGTAAAAATTCGGAGTGCCTTCCGGAGGCGCTGGCTGACTTTCTTCCAGTCGAGCATCAGCAGAACAACAACAAGAAACCAAGAAACGACTAAGCACCGGCATTTTCAAAAGTAAGCCAAATTCGTTATGTTGCCGGGCAAAATGTTCACAAACACTTTGTATCCAAATCGGTCCTCGGACCATCCCAAATGCAAACCAAAATCGGTCCTCGGACCATACCAAAGACAAACCAAAATGGTACCATATCCACAAAGAACCAGAGCAAACTCACCTGCTGCACACAGGTCAAACGAATTTATTCTCCACTGCCGCCTCTTCGTACCAAACGGTCAGATCCAAGGGTTTCGCCGTTCAGGACCCCAGTCAGGATAATCGCTGGGCGAGGCATCGACCGATCAGACAGATGGGGCAGCTGCGAGTTCAGGACTCTCTCATGCAGGGATCCCTGGTCCGCCCGTCTGACCCGACGTGACCCCGACATCACCCGTCCGCAGGCGAGGATGGGTCACCCGATGGAGTCCCTGTTCGGGCGCCAACTGAAGGAAGTGACCCAATTAGGGCCACCCGAGTCACTCGCGACCACCGCTCAGCCTTCCATACAAATGAAGAGTCAGTCAGACAGTAGAGAATACAAACCAAGTATATTTTATTTCAGGTACACTCGAGTGGAGTCCGGTCTGACCAGCCTCCTAGGATTGCTGCAGAGGGACTGACTTCAGCAAGCATGGCAATACAATATGTACAACTCAGAACCAATAAAAACACGCCCTAACTGGAAATTTCCAGTTGGTAGCTGGTGAACAAAGGAGATACAGAAGGATGGGTTTTGATCCTGAGACCGGGCACATGCTATCTCAGCGCCAAGGTCAGTCTGCCTGCAGCCGCCGCTCTAAGGGTGGGAGCAGGCCTATTCTATCGGGAAAGGTATGTATTTACAAGGACATTGTATTCATTAGTACAGCAAAGCTCAGCTTTGGAGAAACGAAAACTATCGCAGCTGCTTTCAGCTGGGGCAGAGACAGAAGTTAGTTTCGATCATGGCTCAAAATGGCGGCTGAATATAAAATGGTGCCGCAAATGCTAACTTAAGACATACAGTGCATGGATAACTCAGCTAAAACATTTTTATTCCAATAAGAGCCATTTCAACATCCCCCGGGCTCAAGCAGGGGTGTGTCCTGGCTCCAATCTTCTTTAATTTATTTCTGGCGAACCTCTCTTCATCCCTGGCTACATTCAACTCTCACTCCCCGAAGCTCAGCACTATTCCTCTATCAAACTTGCTGTACACCGACGACTTGGTGTTGATCAGCCGGACAAAGATGAGGATGCAGCGCCTCTTGAACGCCACCCACGAATATTCGCTCAGAAACGGTCTGACAATCTACACCAAGAAAACCAAAAACATGAACTGTTCTAGAAGAACAAGCGGGCAAATCAGCTGGTTCCTCGACTCCACAAAGGTCGAAGAAGTCACCAATTACAAATATCTCGGTTTTACATTTGACAACAAAGGAACCTTTAAGCTGCACAGGGATGAAATAAAAAGAAAATGGCTCGCCCTGGCATCAGGTCTTGGGGTACTTTTTAGGAACCTGAATGGTCCATTTTACACCCTGTTTTAGAAATTGCTAGGGCGAAGATAGTTCCAACTCTGGCATACATAAGTGAAGCCCTTCTGGGGAGGGCCTCAATCACTCTGGACAACACTGTCACCGAATCTACAGGTAAACATTCCATCTACCCAGATACACTTTGGCCACCCAGATCAGGCTAGAATTTAGTCTAGCCAAACAATCAGTAGCTAGAAGAGCAGCTTTCACCATCATGTGCTATAGGTTCCAGTCTGCAGAAAGGAATAAATCATAACGTCTGACTCGAGATTAATAAGCCCCATTAAGCAGCCAGGAAATATCTCAAAGATTCCATCAACCTATTCGGACAAACTCAACTATGGTCCGCAACACCCACTCTTGAGTCTTTCTGAAGGACAACCAGTAAAATGTCAAAACTAATCTCATCCCTAGACAATAAGGCCTCTCTTAAAACACTGCCTTGGAGTCCTCCCTGTCAGCACACACACATCACCCTGGCTAAGGGTAGAAGGAGAAGCCCCCTGTAGGCTGTGCGGCCAACCAAAAGAAGACACAATTCATACTGTATGTCTCTGCAGATCCACTCAAAATCTGTGTCACTGCTGGCTCAGGGCCTTCTGGAACCAGGCCGGGGTACACTCCTGCAGACAAGCAATAACAGCATGCTTAAACTCTGGGGATTCTCGGGCAATCTCCCGAATAGTAAAATATCTACAGGGAGTTGACCAGGCCTTAAAGAAAGTACCCTTCCAGGGATAGGGGCAAAGTACCTCCCTCACTAATCACTGAACTGGACCAGAATCCCCGGCTTACTCACTGTACCTCAATCATCACTTGCACATGTTTTTTCTTCTTGCACAAAGCACTTTCTATAGTGGATAACATGAACTGTTCGAGTCTCATTAAATTCCTCAGACACACTAAGCTGCCTCTTGTTCATTTTCACAAAATAGGACTTGATTGTTTAGCCGGGATACTATAATATGCACTTAGAGATCTCTCCGTTGCTATATGCCAAGATGTTTTACTGTTTTAATGAATTTTACCCATTACTGCATCTTAAATTGTAAGGATTTTAATTAATCTAATAATAAAGTTTACTTGACTCGACTCTCTGGTCTCACATACAGACATCTACAGTGATCACATTAACCAAGTTTCATAATGTGAAAGTGTGCATTTCCCATTAAGGTTGTTGCATGCCTTTATTTAATCAGGGCTCGAAAAATCCACTCTCCACTCAAGCCCTGATTAAATAAAGGCATGCAACAACCTTAATCAAGGAGATGCAGCACAATGGCAAGAAGACGCCCAACGCCCAGCAACCTACCGCTCATGAACGGCAATCTGAGGAACTAGCTAATATTCGTGACACGCCACCTGAGTAGCTGCAAAGAACATTCTGCACCACCAATTCCAACAACCTCATTCCCCGCAAGCCCAGATGTATGCTGGCACTGAGGTCTTATCTTACTCCGCTCCCGGGGCCAACATGTGGAACCGTCGACACTGTGCACGAGACAAAGCGTCAGCTATGTTTTTTCTAGTTCTGGTACATGTCATGCCTTAAAACGAAGTTAAGCTGTAAACTGGACAACATAAAATGCCACAGTAGTTTCAAAACCCCCAAGTCTTTAGCTTTCTGGTTATTCACCAACTGCACAACCGTAATATTGTCCACATTAAACAATACAGTCCTATTCTCAAGTTTGGCTCCCAAAATCGCAACGCCACCAACAAAGGAAATAATTCCAGAAAGGCAATGCTCCTGCCTTGGTGCAACAAATGTTGCTGCCATGGTTCCGCACACCACCTGCCATCCCAGAAAATGCCAAACCAATGTCGCCAACCGCGTCAGAAAAAAATTGCACTTGCCAAAAGATGTCCGAGTCCTACAGACTCATCGATACCCCATTGAAATCTTGCAAGAAAGACCGCCAAGTATGTAGATCAGCCCTGATCGCCAGCGTAACTCACACCCTGTGATGAGAAAGTGAAGCTCCTGACATAGCAAAACTCAATCTCCTGCTAAAAGTTCTACCAGCCCTAACAACTCTACAGGCAAAATTCAACAACCCCAACAATGTCTGAACCGTATGCAAAGAAACCTTCCTCTCCTGAACCACATCATCGATAAAACCCAACATCAGCTTCCGGAAGACGTGCAATCAAGCCAACAACATCCAGTTCAATTCCCAGAAATGTTAAAATTGTATGGGCACCTTCCGTTTTCTCCGGAGCCAAAGGAACCGCCAAATACTATACCAAATGCTCAAATGCTGCCAAAGCCATGCAACAATCCCCAGGCCCTCCCTGACCCACAAAGAGAAAATCGTCCAGATAGTGGCAAACTAGACAATGTCCGCTGGACCTGACAAACTTCCCTTGTAAAAAGGTACTGAACAACTCAAACAAAATACAAGAGATAGCACAACCCATAGGCAACACTTTGTCAATGAAGATAGCCCCCCGAACTGCATCCCCAACAAAGAGAAGTCCTCAGGATGTACAGGCAAAAGACGAAAACCCAATTCAGCTCCGTGCACCACCTTGCACCAGCCGAATGGCATCATCCACCAAAGTGTAAGATATGAAAATGTCCTCTTCAGCTATAAAATCATTCACTGAAAACCCCTTCGGCCAAGATAGATGGCGTATCAACTGATATTTCCCTTTCTCCTTCTTACGAACAATCCCCAACGGAGAAATAATCAAGTCGGGAAGAGGCCAATCCCAATGGGCCCGCAATGCCTACCCTCTCGCCTTTCTTTGTACAATTTCTGCCGAACAATTTAAGGAAAGTCCCTGGTCAACTTCAAATCAACAGCCCACCTCCATGCCTCTGGACCCTGATACCCTAATTGAAAGCCCTCTGAAAATACCCATTCCAACTTTTCAGCAGCCTCCCTGTCTGAATACCCTCATAACCACCAGGATAACCATCCCACATACACAGGAGTAGGGACCCTCTGGTGAAGATTGACCCTGCAAACCTCCGCCCCCATAGGTCCCACACTGTGCCCCTGAGACAAGCATGGAAACCCAAAGTGAACCAACCCCTCAGAACTCACCCCATCTCCCACTGATACCAAAGGAGGCGGCTCCCTTTGGTCTTCCCCCCACGTCCCCTCCAGAATACGAGGCCATACCTTTTCGCAGTCTGTGACCCGCCGCACTTT
The DNA here is from genome assembly GCA_963921515.1 of Calotriton arnoldi. Taxonomy (NCBI): domain Eukaryota; kingdom Metazoa; phylum Chordata; class Amphibia; order Caudata; family Salamandridae; genus Calotriton; species Calotriton arnoldi. The sequence goes on from CAWUFW010003247.1 coordinate 1,623,377, forward strand.
TTTCCGTCCAAGCAACCTCCTCTGGAGCACCATGGCAGCTCGGTTGTACTCTTCAAGTCCGCCCTTGACTTCTGAAAGGCACCAACCACTTCATTCCTGTGAGTTAAATGCCCCAAAGCCCTTCCCTCACGTTCATCCCTGCCACCAGCAGCCATGGCCAACGCATCTTCCCCCATCCGTTCATCCAGATCCCTCATCCCCAGACACTCTCAAACACCCACACCTCCATCACCACTTCGGGAAGCCACAGCAGAGCGAGGTAAAGGAAATGATTGTTGCTCCCAGGGTGATGGAAAAGCCATAACAGACTCTCCCACGACTTCAAACCGACGTCCAGGAGCCACAATCTGCTCCATCGGTAACTGCAGCCTGCCAATAGCACATTGACCTGAAAAGTCCATTGCTGCCCCCATGACTCGCACAAAGTCACTGGGGAAGTGCCATCTTGCATCAACAAGGCCACACCATTCCTTGACGCCATTCTGCAAATATCCGCCCAGTGGCCACTCCCACTTACCTACCCTACTAACAGCCTTTAGTACCGGATCGCCAGGGCGAATGACAAAAGTACCCTCATAACTAGCCCACTTTGTCAAACCCTGCATACTAAACTCAAGAGTGGCATCCCTATCTGTAAAACCAGTTTCCTGTCCCTATCTTTATCCCTGACCTCCGATCCTCAACCAAAACCATGAGCCGGCCCCAGTACCTCGCATGAATAGCAATCCATTAGCAGCCTCCCACTGCCTCTAGAAGGAACCTCATCCCCCATAATCTCCAGTTGCTTGATGTCAACCATGCCTGAAATAGGTGAGGACCCTTTGAACGGTGACACCTGGTGCGCAATAGGCGTCAGCGTGCCCATCAGTGGGACGGCAGGAGCCCATCCTCGTCTGGAAATGTTGCTGACCCTGGCAAGTGACTCCCACCCTAAATGAGCAGCTAAAACCCGCCCAGAGACCAATGCACTGTCCAGCTCCGAACCACAAGCCATATCCTGCTACAGCGGTAACCTCCACAGATCTTTCACTAGCTATAGATACCTTATCTACTTGCGGCGGGGAACAAAGCAAACACAAGGAGATGATGGGCGGAGCACTGAAACATTTCAGACACTCACCCCCCAGTCACAGATCTGGGTAGAATCCATCATCGTTCTTTAGCTCACTTTGCCACCCCAGTTGAGACCCAGCCATATGCAAATCAGTCTTGTCCCCGTTCCTCATGGGATCAGTCCTGCCCGAACTGCCAAGCCAGGTCTTCCCTGGACTGGAAACATGTATCCTGGGATCAGTTTTGGGGAAACACCCCCACTTCACCAGGCTAGCTTGAATCCAGTGGCAAAGTGAGCAAGGGACCCAACTCTAGGCATACCCTGCCAATTTAGAGTAAACAAAGCAAACACAAGGAGATGATGGACGGAGCACTGAAACATTTCAGACACTCACCCCCCAGTCTCAGATCTGGGTAGAATCCATCATTGTTCTTTAGCTCACTTTGCCATCTCAGTTCAGACCCAGCCATATGCAAATCTGTCTTTACCCTGTTCCTCATGGGAACAGTCCAGCTCGAACTGCCAAGCCTGGTCTTTGTGATTGGCTACGCCTCTTCCGAACGTTATACACAGCTGTTCAGACCAATTATAATCAGAATGGCTAACCCTGAGCCTCCACGCTGGATTACAACCTTGAGAGGGAGGGGCGCAGCACAGAAAACTGACCACTTGCTGTGTGAAAAAGGGCGCTTTATTGAAACAGGTGCACATCACAAATTTTCCTGGCTAACTAACCGCCTTACAAAATGAAAACTTCACTATACACCTAGTGAACTAATACCTGACCCACCAATTCGGGCCCCCCTCATCATACGCACACTGCAGCTAACTCATGTAACTGTATTGCATTTCAACATTTCCAACTTTCTATTCCCCCTACATCCTATGACTGTAAGTATGAACCTGTAATTAATCAAAAGTCCTACACTGAACCTTGAACTACTTTCCTCCCCTCCCCTTGCGAATGGTTTCCCAACCCGCAACGCCAACCAACTTCTGGCAACTGCTGGCAAACTTTTCATGCCCCTGGAGCACCTGTTCCATGTAACAATGTACACAACTATGCCACTGCACACCTGTCTCAACAACGGAGACCCTGTCTCAAAAAGTCACAAGATTGTACCCCAGGAAAATCTAGATAAAGAGACGGGCGGGTAAAAGAGTCACAGATATGCTCCCTACCACTAGCCACCAGGTCACCTGTACCTAAAATGGTTTCAGGGAGGCCAATTTATTCCCTTAAATATAGCTTGGGCTGTAATTGGCGTACAAATGTAGCTCAGAACAAAATGGCAGTCACTGGACTGTGCAACCCTCCCAATCTGCCGGGGGTGGGGGGGCGGGGGCAGGGGCAGACTTCTCACTGGTCAGCTTCCTCCGAACCCCACTTCCCCACGGCCTAGTGCCTCCGAGAAGGGCGGTAAAGCTGAGGCAAGTGATTCAGACCTACCACTTCCACAAAAGCACCGGCCTGATGGGAAATCTCCCCCCCCCCCCCCCGAGTTCATCCCCAGCGTTCATCCCCCCACCCATTGACAATCTGCCTCCGCTTAGCCTTCATTAGAGCACGGACAGCTGCAGCAGGGCCGGACCGCCGATGATTCCCAGCTGAAAATGAAATGTAACTGGGTCGAGCCTGCCTCCTCGTTCTCTGATTGGGCCAGCGCCCGGGGGGTCCGGGTAGAAGAACAATCTCCTGTAGCCCGTCTGATGATAACGGACAGGCAGCTCTTCGGGGCAGTGGCGCTCAAGGTAGATGTGATGTGCATAACAGCACGGCCCACATTACAAGCCTGGCTGCAAATAGATCATCGCTCTGCCTCTGCCCGTACTATTTATAGCTCCATGCCAAAGCGTGCATTTTCTCAGCCCCCTCTTTCTAAAATCCCTCTTGAATTTAATCCGCGCTTCCCATTACCGTGGAATCGTTACAGCGGCCGTACTGCATTGATTCCTTTAAGCGTCATAAACTCGTCCATTAAAATGAACAATACCATGATGATGCATTACGTTATATTGGTTGATTGTAAGGCGCCTAACGAAGCCCTGAGGCTGCCTCGACGCACTGGGAAGGGGAAAGGAGAGGTTGTGAGCAGAAAGAGACGCCTAAAACCACACTGGCAGCGGAAATGGGTCGCTGACCTTAGGCATCCGTTTGGCCAGATAGGAAGGTAGAACCAAGTAAGGGCTGGGGCGGGGGGGAGCAGCGGCATTGATGGGATCGGGAAGCTATGAAGTAGGAAGTGTACCTATGCTCTAATGTTGTTCCTTGAAGTCCACTACTCGGCCAGTGGAAAGCAAGCATACTTCTGGACAAGAAGTATTGTTCTCGTCCTGTCACTTGCCTTTTCCCCGGTCATGAATAAATGAGGTCAGTCTGCCTCCCCAGAGAGGCCTCCGTGTCTTCTATTCTCCTGCCATGCCCTCCAGAACGCAGCATCATGGCCACCTCCCTACGAAACATCCTGTTAGTCTGCCATCTGGGCTGGCACATCTGGTCTTTTTGTGGGAGAGTTGTTTTCCCTACGTTTCTTTGGATATCTATCTATCTATCCATCTATCTATCTATCTATCTATCTATCTATCTATCTATCTATCTATCTATCTATCTATCTATCTATCTATATATATATATATATATATTTCCTGGTTCGATTCGATCTCATTTTACTTGTGCAATCTAGTGAGGGGCACAGGTTGCATTATACTTGATTTTCGGCACCTCCTGTCCTGCCGGGCCAGGGCTGAGAATGGTGCCTGACAGGGGGCATAAGACACACAATTGATGGACGGAATGCAGAACAAATCAAAACATTCACCCCCAGTCAAGAGATCTGGGTTAAATCCATCATTCTTTTGCTCACCATGCCACCCCAGTTTAGACCTGGCCATATGCAAATCAGTCTTGACCCTGTGCCTCATGGGAACAGTCCAGCCCGAACTGCCAAGCCAGGTCCTCCCTGGACCGGAAACAAGCATCCTAGGACCGGTTTCGGGGTTTCATCCCTCTTCAGCCAGGATAGCTTGATTCCAGTGGCACAGTGAGCCCAGGACCCACGTCTGGGCATACCTGGCGCACGTAGGGCGAGAAAGCAAAAGACACACAATTGATGGACGGAATGCAGAACAAATCAAAACATTCACCCCCAGTCAAGAGATCTGGGTTAAATCCATCATTCTTTTGCTCACCATGCCACCCCAGTTTAGACCTGGCCATATGCAATTCAGTCTTGACCCTGTGCCTCATGGGAACAGTCCAGCCCGAACTGCCAAGCCAGGTCCTCCCTGGACCGGAAACAAGCATCCTAGGACCGGTTTCGGGGTTTCATCCCTCTTCAGCCAGGATAGCTTGATTCCAGTGGCACAGTGAGCCCAGGACCCACGTCTGGGCATACCTGGCGCACGTAGGGCGAGAAAGCAAAAGACACACAATTGATGGACGGAATGCAGAACAAATCAAAACATTCACCCCCAGTCAAGAGATCTGGGTTAAATCCATCATTCTTTTGCTCACCATGCCACCCCAGTTTAGACCTGGCCATATGCAATTCAGTCTTGACCCTGTGCCTCATGGGAACAGTCCAGCCCGAACTGCCAAGCCAGGTCCTCCCTGGACCGGAAACAAGCATCCTAGGACCAGTTTCGGGGTTTCATCCCTCTTCAGCCAGGATAGCTTGATTCCAGTGGCACAGTGAGCCCAGGACCCACGTCTGGGCATACCTGGCGCACGTAGGGCGAGAAAGCAAAAGACACACAATTGATGGACGGAATGCAGAACAAATCAAAACATTCACCCCCAGTCAAGAGATCTGGGTTAAATCCATCATTCTTTTGCTCACCATGCCGCCCCAGTTTAGACCTGGCCATATGCAATTCAGTCTTGACCCTGTGCCTCATGGGAACAGTCCAGCCCGAACTGCCAAGCCAGGTCCTCCCTGGACCGGAAACAAGCATCCTAGGACCGGTTTCGGGGTTTCATCCCTCTTCAGCCAGGATAGCTTGATTCCAGTGGCACAGTGAGCCCAGGACCCACGTCTGGGCATACCTGGCGCACGTAGGGCGAGAAAGCAAAGACACACAATTGATGGACGGAATGCAGAACAAATCAAAACATTCACCCCCAGTCAAGAGATCTGGGTTAAATCCATCATTCTTTTGCTCACCATGCCACCCCAGTTTAGACCTGGCCATATGCAATTCAGTCTTGACCCTGTGCCTCATGGGAACAGTCCAGCCCGAACTGCCAAGCCAGGTCCTCCCTGGACCGGAAACAAGCATCCTAGGACCAGTTTCGGGGTTTCATCCCTCTTCAGCCAGGATAGCTTGATTCCAGTGGCACAGTGAGCCCAGGACCCACGTCTGGGCATACCTGGCGCACGTAGGGCGAGAAAGCAAAGACACACAATTGATGGACGGAATGCAGAACAAATCAAAACATTCACCCCAGTCAAGAGATCTGGGTTAAATCCATCATTCTTTTGCTCACCATGCCGCCCCAGTTTAGACCTGGCCATATGCAATTCAGTCTTGACCCTGTGCCTCATGGGAACAGTCCAGCCCGAACTGCCAAGCCAGGTCCTCCCTGGACCGGAAACAAGCATCCTAGGACCGGTTTCGGGGTTTCATCCCTTTTCAGCCAGGATAGCTTGATTCCAGTGGCACAGTGAGCCCAGGACCCACGTCTGGGCATACCTGGCGCACGTAGGGCGAGAAAGCAAAAGACACACAATTGATGGACGGAATGCAGAACAAATCAAAACATTCAACCCCAGTTCCAGAGATCTGGGTTAAATCAATCATTCTTTTGCTCACCATGCCACCCCAGTTTAGACCTGGCCATGTGCAATTCAGTCTTGACCCTGTGCCTCATGGGAACAGTCCAGCCCGAACTGCCAAGCCAGGTCCTCCCTGGACCGGAAACAAGCATCCTAGGACCGGTTTCGGGGTTTCATCCCTCTTCAGCCAGGATAGCTTGATTCCAGTGGCACAGTGAGCCCAGGACCCACGTCTGGGCATACCTGGCGCACGTAGGGCGAGAAAGCAAAAGACACACAATTGATGGACGGAATGCAGAACAAATCAAAACATTCACCCCCAGTCAAGAGATCTGGGTTAAATCCATCATTCTTTTGCTCACCATGCCACCCCAGTTTAGACCTGGCCATATGCAAATCAGTCTTGACCCTGTGCCTCATGGGAACAGTCCAGCCCGAACTGCCAAGCCAGGTCCTCCCTGGACCGGAAACAAGCATCCTAGGACCGGTTTCGGGGTTTCATCCCTCTTCAGCCAGGATAGCTTGATTCCAGTGGCACAGTGAGCCCAGGACCCACGTCTGGGCATACCTGGCGCACGTAGGGCGAGAAAGCAAAGACACACAATTGATGGACGGAATGCAGAACAAATCAAAACATTCACGCCCAGTCAAGAGATCTGGGTTAAATCCATCATTCTTTTGCTCACCATGCCACCCCAGTTTAGACCTGGCCATATGCAAATCAGTCTTGATCCTGTGCCTCATGGGAACAGTCCAGCCCGAACTGCCAAGCCAGATCCTCCCTGGACCGGAAACAAGCATCCTAGGACCGGTTTCGGGGTTTCATCCCTCTTCAGCCATAATAGCTTGATTCCAGTGGCACAGTGAGCCCAGGACCCACGTCTGGGCATACCTGGCGCACGTAGGGCGAGAAAGCAAAAGACACACAATTGATGGACGGAATGCAGAACAAATCAAAACATTCACCCCCAGTCAAGAGATCTGGGTTAAATCCATCATTCTTTTGCTCACCATGCCACCCCAGTTTAGACCTGGCCATATGCAAATCAGTCTTGACCCTGTGCCTCATGGGAACAGTCCAGCCCGAACTGCCAAGCCAGGTCCTCCCTGGACCGGAAACAAGCATCCTAGGACCGGTTTCGGGGTTTCATCCCTCTTCAGCCAGGATAGCTTGATTCCAGTGGCACAGTGAGCCCAGGACCCACGTCTGGGCATACCTGGCGCACGTAGGGCGAGAAAGCAAAGACACACAATTGATGGACGGAATGCAGAACAAATCAAAACATTCACCCCCAGTCAAGAGATCTGGGTTAAATCCATCATTCTTTTGCTCACCATGCCACCCCAGTTTAGACCTGGCCATATGCAATTCAGTCTTGACCCTGTGCCTCATGGGAACAGTCCAGCCCGAACTGCCAAGCCAGGTCCTCCCTGGACCGGAAACAAGCATCCTAGGACCGGTTTCGGGGTTTCATCCCTCTTCAGCCAGGATAGCTTGATTCCAGTGGCACAGTGAGCCCAGGACCCACGTCTGGGCATACCTGGCGCACGTAGGGCGAGAAAGCAAAGACACACAATTGATGGACGGAATGCAGAACAAATCAAAACATTCACCCCCAGTCAAGAGATCTGGGTTAAATCCATCATTCTTTTGCTCACCATGCCACCCCAGTTTAGACCTGGCCATATGCAATTCAGTCTTGACCCTGTGCCTCATGGGAACAGTCCAGCCCGAACTGCCAAGCCAGGTCCTCCCTGGACCGGAAACAAGCATCCTAGGACCAGTTTCGGGGTTTCATCCCTCTTCAGCCAGGATAGCTTGATTCCAGTGGCACAGTGAGCCCAGGACCCACGTCTGGGCATACCTGGCGCACGTAGGGCGAGAAAGCAAAGACACACAATTGATGGACGGAATGCAGAACAAATCAAAACATTCACCCCCAGTCAAGAGATCTGGGTTAAATCCATCATTCTTTTGCTCACCATGCCGCCCCAGTTTAGACCTGGCCATATGCAATTCAGTCTTGACCCTGTGCCTCATGGGAACAGTCCAGCCCGAACTGCCAAGCCAGGTCCTCCCTGGACCGGAAACAAGCATCCTAGGACCGGTTTCGGGGTTTCATCCCTCTTCAGCCAGGATAGCTTGATTCCAGTGGCACAGTGAGCCCAGGACCCACGTCTGGGCATACCTGGCGCACGTAGGGCGAGAAAGCAAAGACACACAATTGATGGACGGAATGCAGAACAAATCAAAACATTCACCCCCAGTCAAGAGATCTGGGTTAAATCCATCATTCTTTTGCTCACCATGCCACCCCAGTTTAGACCTGGCCATATGCAATTCAGTCTTGACCCTGTGCCTCATGGGAACAGTCCAGCCCGAACTGCCAAGCCAGGTCCTCCCTGAACCGGAAACAAGCATCCTAGGACCAGTTTCGGGGTTTCATCCTCTTCAGCCAGGATAGCTTGATTCCAGTGGCACAGTGAGCCCAGGACCCACGTCTGGGCATACCTGGCGCACGTGGGGCGAGAAAGCAAAGACACACAATTGATGGACGGAATGCAGAACAAATCAAAACATTCACCCCCAGTCAAGAGATCTGGGTTAAATCCATCATTCTTTTGCTCACCATGCCGCCCCCAGTTTAGACCTGGCCATATGCAATTCAGTCTTGACCCTGTGCCTCATGGGAACAGTCCAGCCCGAACTGCCAAGCCAGGTCCTCCCTGGACCGGGAAACAAGCATCCTAGGACCGGTTTCGGGGTTTCATCCCTTTTCAGCCAGGATAGCTTGATTCCAGTGGCACAGTGAGCCCAGGACCCACGTCTGGGCATACCTGGCGCACGTAGGGCGAGAAAGCAAAAGACACACAATTGATGGACGGAATGCAGAACAAATCAAAACATTCAACCCCAGTTCCAGAGATCTGGGTTAAATCAATCATTCTTTTGCTCACCATGCCACCCCAGTTTAGACCTGGCCATGTGCAATTCAGTCTTGACCCTGTGCCTCATGGGAACAGTCCAGCCCGAACTGCCAAGCCAGGTCCTCCCTGGACCGGAAACAAGCATCCTAGGACCGGTTTCGGGGTTTCATCCCTCTTCAGCCAGGATAGCTTGATTCCAGTGGCACAGTGAGCCCAGGACCCACGTCTGGGCATACCTGGCGCACGTAGGGCGAGAAAGCAAAGACACACAATTGATGGACGGAATGCAGAACAAATCAAAACATTCACCCCCAGTCAAGAGATCTGGGTTAAATCCATCATTCTTTTGCTCACCATGCCACCCCAGTTTAGACCTGGCCATATGCAAATCAGTCTTGACCCTGTGCCTCATGGGAACAGTCCAGCCCGAACTGCCAAGCCAGGTCCTCCCTGGACCGGAAACAAGCATCCTAGGACCGGTTTCGGGGTTTCATCCCTCTTCAGCCAGGATAGCTTGATTCCAGTGGCACAGTGAGCCCAGGACCCACGTCTGGGCATACCTGGCGCACGTAGGGCGAGAAAGCAAAGACACACAATTGATGGACGGAATGCAGAACAAATCAAAACATTCACGCCCAGTCAAGAGATCTGGGTTAAATCCATCATTCTTTTGCTCACCATGCCACCCCAGTTTAGACCTGGCCATATGCAAATCAGTCTTGATCCTGTGCCTCATGGGAACAGTCCAGCCCGAACTGCCAAGCCAGATCCTCCCTGGACCGGAAACAAGCATCCTAGGACCGGTTTCGGGGTTTCATCCCTCTTCAGCCATAATAGCTTGATTCCAGTGGCACAGTGAGCCCAGGACCCACGTCTGGGCATACCTGGCGCACGTAGGAGCGAGAAAGCAAAGACACACAATTGATGGACGGAATGCAGAACAAATCAAAACATTCACCCCCAGTCAAGAGATCTGGGTTAAATCCATCATTCTTTTGCTCACCATGCCACCCCAGTTTAGACCTGGCCATATGCAAATCAGTCTTGACCCTGTGCCTCATGGGAACAGTCCAGCCCGAACTGCCAAGCCAGGTCCTCCCTGGACCGGAAACAAGCATCCTAGGACCGGTTTCGGGTTTCATCCCTCTTCAGCCAGGATAGCTTGATTCCAGTGGCACAGTGAGCCCAGGACCCACGTCTGGGCATACCTGGCGCACGTAGGCGAGAAAGCAAAAGACACACAATTGATGGACGGAATGCAGAACAAATCAAAACATTCACCCCCAGTCAAGAGATCTGGGTTAAATCCATCATTCTTTTGCTCACCATGCCACCCCAGTTTAGACCTGGCCATATGCAAATCAGTCTTGACCCTGTGCCTCATGGGAACAGTCCAGCCCGAACTACCAAGCCAGGTCCTCCCTGGACCGGAAACAAGCATCCTAGGACCGGTTTCGGGGTTTCATCCCTCTTCAGCCAGGATAGCTTGATTCCAGTGGCACAGTGAGCCCAGGACCCACGTCTGGGCATACCTGTCGCATGTAGGGCGAGAAAGCAAAAGACACACAATTGATGGACGGAATGCAGAACAAATCAAAACATTCACCCCCAGTCAAGAGATCTGGGTTAAATCCATCATTCTTTTGCTCACCATGCCACCCCAGTTTAGACCTGGCCATATACAAATCAGTCTTGACCCTGTGCCTCATGGGAACAGTCCAGCCCGAACTGCCAAGCCAGAATGGCATGGTGAGCAAACAAACGATGGATTTAGACCCAGATCTCTGTACTGGGGTGAATGTATGACATTGTTCTGCATTCTGTCCATCAATTGTTGTTTTTGCATTTGTCACCCCGAGTGGGACGGGTATGCCCAGGCGTGGGTCCCGTGCTCTCCATGCCACTGGAATCAAGCTATCTTGGCTGAAGAGGGTGAAACCCCGAAACCGGTCCTAGGATGCTTGTTTCCAGTCCAGGGAGGACCTGGCTTGGCAGTTCGGGCTGGACTGTTCCCATGAGGCACAGGGTCAAGACTGATTTGCATAAGGCTGGGTTCAAACTGGAATGGCATGGTGAGCAAAAACGATGGATTTAGGCCCAGATCTCTGTAATGGGGTGAATGTATGACATTGTTCTGCATTCTGTCCATCAATTGTTGTTTTTGCATTTGTCACCCGAGTGGGACGGGTATGCCCAGACGTGGGTCCCGTGCTCTCCATGCCACTGGAATCAAGCTATCCTGGCTGAAGAGGGGTGAAACCCCGAAACCGGTCCTAGGATGCTTGTTTCCAGTCCAGGGAGGACCTGGCTTGGCAGTTCGGGCTGGACTGTTACCATGAGGCACAGGGTCAAGACTGATTTGCATATGGCTGGGTTCAAACTGGAATGGCATGGTGAGCAAAAAACGATGGATTTAGGCCCAGATCTCTGTACTGGGGTGAATGTATGACATTGTTCTGTATTCTGTCCATCAATTGTTGTTTTTGCATTTGTCACCCCGAGTGGGACGGGTATGCCCAGACGTGGGTCCCGTGCTCTCCATGCCACTGGAATCAAGCTATCCTGGCTGAAGAGGGTGAAACCCTAAACCGGTCCTAGGATGCTTGTTTCCAGTCCAGGGAGGACCTGGCTTGGCAGTTCGGGCTGGACTGTTCTCATGAGGCACAGGGTCAAGACTGATTTGCATATGGCTGGGTTCAAACTGGAATGGCATGGTGAGCAAAAAAACGATGGATTTAGGCCCAGATCTCTGTACTGGGGTGAATGTATGACATTGTTCTGCATTCTGTCCATCAATTGTTGTTTTTGCATTTGTCACCTTGAGTGGGTCGGGTATGCCCAGACGTGGGTCCCGTGCTCTCCATGCCACTGGAATCAAGCTATCCTGGCTGAAGAGGGTGAAACCCGAAACCGGTCCTAGGATGCTTGTTTCCAGTCCAGGGAGGACCTGGCTTGGCAGTTCGGGCTGGACTGTTCCCATGAGGCACAGGGTCAAGACTGATTTGCATATGGCTGGGTTCAAACTGGAATGGCATGGTGAGCAAAAAGCGATGGATTTAGGCCCAGATCTCTGTACTGGGGTGAATGTATGACATTGTTCTGCATTCTGTCCATCAATTGTTGTTTTTGCATTTGTCACCCCGAGTGGGACGGGTATGCCCAGACGTGGGTCCCGTGCTCTCCATGCCACTGGAATCAAGCTATCCTGGCTGAAGAGGGGTGAAACCCGAAACCGGTCCTAGGATGCTTGTTTCCAGTCCAGGGAGGACCTGGCTTGGCAGTTCGGGCTGGACTGTTCCCATGAGGCACAGGGTCAAGACTGATTTGCATATGGCTGGGTTCAAACTGGAATGGCATGGTGAGCAAAAACGATGGATTTAGGCCCAGATCTCTGTACTGGGGTGAATGTATGACATTGTTCTGCATTCTGTCCATCAATTGTTGTTTTTGCATTTGTCACCCCGAGTGGGACGGGTATGCCCAGACGTGGGTCCCGTGCTCTCCATGCCACTGGAATCAAGCTATCCTAGCTGAAGAGGGTGAAACCCCGAAACCGGTCCTAGGATGCTTGTTTCCAGTCCAGGGAGGACCTGGCTTGGCAGTTCGGGCTGGACTGTTCCCATGAGGCACAGGGTCAAGACTGATTTGCATATGGCTGGTTTCAAACTGGAATGGCATGGTGAGCAAAAACGATGGATTTAGGCCCAGATCTCTGTACTGGGGTGAATGTATGACATTGTTCTGCATTCTGTCCATCAATTGTTGTTTTTGCATTTGTCACCCCGAGTGGGACGGGTATGCCCAGACGTGGGTCCCGTGCTCTCCATGCCACTGGAATCAAGCTATCCTGGCTGAAGAGGGGTGAAACCCCGAAACCGGTCCTAGGATGCTTGTTTCCAGTCCAGGGAGGACCTGGCTTGGCAGTTCGGGCTGGACTGTACCCATGAGGCACAGGGTCAAGACTGATTTGCATATGGCTGGGTTCAAACTGGAATGGCATGGTGAGCAAAAAAACGATGGATTTAGGCCCAGATCTCTGTACTGGGGTGAATGTATGACATTGTTCTGCATTCTGTCCATCTATTGTTGTTTTTGCATTTGTCACCCCGAGTGGGACGGGTATGCCCAGACGTGGGTCCCGTGCTCTCCATGCCACTGGAATCAAGCTATCCTTGCTGAAGAGGGGTGAAACCCGAAGCCGGTCCTAGGATGCTTGTTTCCAGTCCAGGGAGGACCTGGCTTGGCAGTTCGGGCTGGACTGTTCCCATGAGCCACAGGGTCAAGACTGATTTGCATATGGCTGGGTTCAAACTGGAATGGCATGGTGAGCAAAAAAACGATGGATTTAGGCCCAGATCTCTGTACTGGGGTGAATGTATAACATTGTTCTGCATTCTGTCCATCAATTGTTGTTTTTGCATTTGTCACCCCGAGTGGGACGGGTATGCCCAGACGTGGGTCCTGTGCTCTCCATGCCACTGGAATCAAGCTATCCTGGCTGAAGAGGGGTGAAACCCCGAAACCGGTCCTAGGATGCTTGTTTCCAGTCCAGGGAGGACCTGGCTTGGCAGTTCGGGCTGGACTGTTCCCATGAGGCACAGGGTCAAGACTGATTTGCATATGGCTGGGTTCAAACTGGAATGGCATGGTGAGCAAAAAAACGATGGATTTAGGCCCAGATCTCTGTACTGGGGTGAATGTATGACATTGTTCTGCATTCTGTCCATCAATTGTTGTTTTTGCATTTGACAGGGGGCATGGCATAGTGGTGCAGTACTGCTAGGGTTACCGCTCAGGCCTGGTGACCCCGGTGTGTACTGTGGGACGGGTTCCTGTCAGGAGTTAAGCTACTGAAGCTTCCAGAAATCGAAAGTTTGTGCCTTGGTGTGGAAGCCATGATGAGGAGTCAATCCTTCGCGGCTCTGAGGCAACCGTCATTATCACAGCATAGGGTCCCTGGCTGTGAAGAGTGTGTTGGAGCCACTTCCAACATATCAGTGATACGTCTAGGTGGTAGGGTCCCGGTAATTACTCAGGGGATTCTTACCGCCTGGATTCTGGGCACACCAGTTGTTTGGGATCGTATTTCAGGTCTCAACAATCCCCCTGTTCTCTCAGATTTCATTTGTGCCCCATTTCTGGTGGTCTGAGAGACATCAGAAGCAACATCAACTCGAGGTAACCAAATTCAGAACAACTTCTGCTCGAAAGCAGTCTTTCAGGGGTGCCAGGCGACCACCTGGAAATCCTTAGCCCTCAACATCCGGCAGAAGCCCAACCTTCTTACCTTTTGAAAATGTCCCAACAGCCCATCTCCTCTGCCTGTTCCTCAAACGAATGCCCGGAATTTAATGTATGTACTATCTACAGAGCTGTTACCACTGTTCTTAAGAATGCTTAATGTATTCTTTCGGTTCCAAGTTTTCGTCTATTGCTTAATGAAATGTAAAGAAAATCAAGTTTATGTAAAGCGCCCTTAAAGCACCTGGACTTTGCCCCGTCCATCATATATTTCATGGCATTTAAAAAAATGATAGGATGGAAGTTGACAGGGATGACTTGACGCTCTAGCCGTTACCGGGCACGCTTGTCACACGTACAATAGGGCTGCAGTGGTCCATGATGGCTGCCCTCACCCAGGTTAGCGCAGAACTAAAGAGTACATGAGGGCAACAGCAGCCTTCATAATATAAAGTGGCTTATTTTGTAAATTCTTGTAATGTGCCTTCTAATCCTTTTTGGACTAAACAAACACTTTGGTAATCTTCCCTGGCCAGGGGAAATTATGGTCTTGGAGTTGCCTTAATCCTAAACGTGGATGTGTACCAGTGACAACTGTAGCTATCAGATGCATAATATTGTGCAGCTGGTTTCTTTATTTAAAGCGATTTGTAACCTTACCCTTTTCAAAAGTGAGGCCAGCTGTCTACTGTGCTACCTTTTTCGGACATCAATAAAGCAAAATTTATGAATAGCTGTGGATATATTTTAAAGTTTTTTCTTCAAGGTAAGTATGGACCACTTTTTTTCTCCTTTTATTGTGGTATTTTCCTCCGAATCCTCTGAATATTGATATCCGGATTTTAGCACAGCTGCCAAACCCTTGAGAGTGGGATCAAGGGAAAGGCAGAGGGGGAAATACCCTCCCACGTCACAAATATCATCAACACATCTCCATCCATGATTACAACCCGGTTGCCCTTTTGTTCTTACCTTGGTATATTCCACAGTCCCTAGGCAAACTTAAAGGAGATTAATATTGTATCCTACTGTCACCAGCTGAGCAAGTGACACTGTGACTGATCGGTGCTTAGTAAGGGTTTTAACCAAGAGTAGAGGGGACTGAATTCTCTTGTTCGCCCTGTCAGCCCAATTGGACCCGAACTCCGAACAGTTTACCATCACTTTCAAATTGTTCAAGGATTATCTACCGCTGCAAGCGAGTCCTTGAGCAGTCTACAGCCGTTATTCCATATTGCCCCTGCACATGATTAGAAACATGACTAACCCTGCTTCTGTGTCTGGAATTCCGCCATAAGAGGCAAGGCTTTCAGATTATGTACACATCCATATGGATGGATTCTAAGGAGACCTGCTCATCCAGGCACAGCTTTAAATGCATGTGAAGTGCGCGCGCTCTGCCTCGCACTGCTCTCCCGGCCATCGCGCAATAAACAGACCACGCTGATGTCTTTAAGCGTAAAAGGCCATTTATTAGGACCAGGCTGCACAACAATCATCAATAACCAATAACTTCAACATTAATAACAAAACCCCCACATCAACTCTGTATCCCTCCACTCTCTTCGCCCACTCTGACTCACATCTCCAACCACTCCATGCCCATTCCGTTCCTCAACCATTTCCCCAAATCTCCTAGCATCCTCCCCGGTATCACCTGGCATTCCAGTCCTGCCTCAGCTCCCCCCATCATCCAATCTTCCCCCCCCGAGGGATGGGTTCGCCCGCTATTGACTCCCCCACCCCTCCAAAGTATCGAACTACCCCGCAGCCCGTCCTAAACTGGCACGCCATGCCAACCCTACCTCCAAACCCTAGTAACTGTAGGGCGGGTGGGTGGCCTTTGAAACTTCCCTCCCGATAGTGCCGAGCGCAGGAAGAGGAAGTTGCCTTCCTCCCCCGCGCTCTTATACCCACCCCCTAACTCCACCCCCTGACCCTGCCTGGTCCTCCCCTGCGCGAAAGACCCCGGGGGAAGACTAGTCTGCGACTCTGCTTCCCCCGGGGCCCAGCATCGCGCAATAAACAGACCACGCTGATGTCTTTAAGCGTAAAACGCCATTTATTAGGACCAGGCTGCACAACAATCATCAATAACCAATAACTTCAACATTAATAACAAAACCCCCACATCAACTCTGTATCCCTCCACTCTCTTCGCCCACTCTGACTCACATCTCCAACCACTCCATGCCCATTCCGTTCCTCAACCATTTCCCCAAATCTCCTAGCATCCTCCCCGGTATCACCTGGCATTCCAGTCCTGCCTCAGCTCCCCCCATCATCCAATCCTCCCCCCCCCCGAGGGATGGGTTCGCCCGCTATTGACTCCCCCACCCCTCCAAAGTATCGCCAACCAGGGAACCCCCTTTAGGGCGGTTACCTGCCCCCCCCCCCCCCGGGGCCCGTGCAGTGCACCTTTCGTCCACACCAATTCACACATTCCTGCGGCACCAAATTGACTCGTTCCACAACTTACTAACCACATCTCTCATCTCCATCATATAGTAAGCATTCCCCATCATTGAAAGATGCACCCCGTCATCCCTAAAAAGTAGCGGTTCTTCCAGTCTCAGTCCAGCATGAGCGATGACCTTAACGTCCTTGTCCCCACAAAAAAGTCTCATTGCTCTGTTGAGCTTTCGTCGTGCCTTTTCCACAGCCCCATGCTTAATAGCACCCCTCCAAACTTTCCTTGGGACAAATTCCGTCCAGGCAATGCAAGTCCCTGCAAGTCCCTGCCAGCCTGTGTTTCAGCATTTCCAAATCCCTCTGCATCAGCTGTAAGAGCGCCAAACCCGACAGCTGAACCAAATCGTTCTCCCCCAAGTGTGTGATCAACAGATCCAGGCATCCCTTCTGGGGGACCATCTTCGCGAGCCAGGGCAATAGTGCCCCCCATCGCATCCCCCCTTTACCCCACCAATGCACCTCGTGATGTTGTCCCTTGAGTCCCAGGTTACGGCCGTACACCTGTTGCTCTGCATACTTGGAGGCCCAATGAACGAAGGAATGCCCCACGATCCAAGTGACCGTCTTGGCCCCCGGTCCACCCACTCAACCTATGAAAGAAAAACATGTTAGAAAGAAAACCGGGGACACATAACACCACTTCCCCAGCAACCCCTCCTGCTCCCCCCCACTCCTCACTTGCGAACATACCGTTCACAACACCTAGACTTCCACCTCCCAATCTGCCGAATCCTGTCCCAAGACCACCCCAACCGGGCCGCCGCTGTGGCCGCCCCAATACGAAACGAGTGAGTCCCAAAACCAGCCGGATCAAAACCCAGGCGCCGTAAGGCCATGCGCAGCACCACCAACAACTGTCCGGATGTCACCCTCGCCCCAGACATGTGGCAAAAAATTTCTCCACTCGCAACCCGCAAACGCCCTCCATTCATCCACCGGGCACACACCCCCACAACCAGCCTCGCACAACCAAACCCACTTACCCCATCCCAACTGATCCGTTTTGGAGTGCCCCAGCCAAATCCCCAGGCGCCCGCCATCCAGCCGTATCTCCTCATACCGCCTGCCACACACGGACCGCGTGCCCAACAATTCAGACACCCGGAAAGCCCCAAAAAACATCCAAATCATCGCCAAACGGAACACGCGCACTTCAAACGCATCATAACAACAAAGCGGCAAAACCTCGACCAACTTGACCAACAATTCAAACGTGATTGCCTCCCGCAACACCCCACCCCCCCTTCTCTCCCTTCCCCAACCTCTGAGTATCCGACTGAGAATCACATCTTTCGTAGGATCAAAACCAAAAAACAAACCGCAATAAAATGCTACCCCTGCCAATTTCCCTGATATAGTCGCAGCCGTCAGCCCCTTTTCAATGCAATGCAATACAAACTGCAGCACTCCTTGCTCCATCGCTGAGCAATCTCCAACGGCAGAATCCCCACGCCATCCCATAAAGGATCCAAACTCCGCCCATGCCAGTCGGTATGCACGTCGCGTGGTCTCTGCAATAGAATTTTCCACCAGGCCTATCACCCTCACTCCCCCAAGGCCCAGATGCCGTCCGGCAGCTTGGTCTTGCACTGATCCGCTCCTGGTGCCAATCGCCGGAACCGCTGCCACTGCGAACGAGACAAGGCATCCGCGATGTCATTATTCGCTCCAGGGACATGCTTGGTTCGAAAAACCACATTCAATCGTAAACATTTCAACATGAAACTCCTCAGCAATCTCAGCACCCTCAGGTCCCTTGCCCTCTGCCGGTTTACCAGCTCGACCACAGTCATGTTGTCCACATGGAACAACCCAGACCTGTTCTGAAACTCGAGACCCCACACTTCCAGTGCCACCAACAAGGGAAAGAATTCCAGAAACGCAATGCTCCTCCCTTGTGTCACCCAATGAGCTGGCCAGTCCTCCGCGCACCACCTGCCATCCCAGAAGATCCCAAAACCAGCTGCCCCGGCTGCATCAGAGTAAATTTGACATTGCCAAACCATCCTGTCATCCGTAAAGTCCAGGGACACCCCGTTGAAATCTGTCAAGAAAGTCAGCCATGTCCTCAAGTCTGCCCGAACCCCCATGGAAATCCGGATCCTGTGGTGCGGAAGAACAGCCCCCGACATGGCCATGCCGAGCCGCCTGCAGAACGTCCGTCCCGCCCTAACCACCCTGCACGCAAAGTTCAAGAAGCCCAACAGCTGCTGTACCGCCCTCAACGCGATCCTCTTCTCACCGATCGCCCACCAGAGGCACGCCTGAATCTCCGTCACTTTAGCAGCAGGGAGGCGAGCTGTCCACTGAAGGGAATCCAGCTCAATGCCCAAGAATGTCAGAGTGCAGCATGGGCCTGCCGTCTTTTCAGGGGCCAAGGGAACACCAAAGTGCTGTGACATCTCCTGGAACCGTGACAGGGCCCTGCCACAATCCCCAGAGTGAGGTCTTCCAAGAAAGAGAAAATCGTCCAGGTAGTGAGTAACGTCTCGATGCCCGCTAATCTGTGTAAAAGCCCACTGCAAGAAGGTGCTAAACAGTTCAAACAGCGCGCAGGAAATCGCACATCCCATGGACAAAACTTTGTCCACGTAAATGGCCCCTGCGAACTGCATCCCTAGTAGCGAGAAATCCGCGGGGTGTATGGGCAGCAGGCGGAAGGCAGACTTGACATCACATTTCGCTAATTCCGCCCCCGGCCCACACACCCTCACAAGGCGGATCGCATCATCCACCGATGCGTAAAGCACCCTGGAGTCCTCCTCCGCAATGAAATCGTTCACAGACTGACCTTCAGGCCACGAGAGGTGATGTATCATGCGAAACTCACCCTCCTCTTTCTTGGGCACCACCCCCAGCGGAGAGATGATTAAGTCATCCACTGGCCAGTCGCTGAACGGGCCAGCTATTCTCCCCTCCTCCACCTCCTTCTGTAATTTGGCAGCTACCACTCCCGGCAAGGTTGTGGCTGATTTCAAATTATCTGCCCATCTCCGCACCCTGGGACCCTGATAGCCCACCCGAAAGCCCTCTGTGAAACCCCACTGAATCCTCGAAGCCGCCTCCCTATCGGGGTAACCCGAGAGCCACAGGGCCATCGCCTCCACCTTAACCGGTGTAGGCGCCCTTTGGTCCAGCCTGTCCCCTCCCTTTCGCGTTTCGCCACTGCTCCGAGGGCGTGACCAGTGTAAAGCATTGGGTAAGGGCGTGTTTCCCTCCACACTTCGAGCACTCATGCTTGAACTTGCATGGGTAGCGGGAGCAATAGCCCCGGTTGTAGCTCCAACAGGCCCCGGTGTTAGCCCCGCCTGGCTTCGTGGTCTGGCCTGCGCTACCAGCCCCAGCGGTGTTCCCCCCCGCCCCGCTTTGGGTGGGACGCGGCGGAAAAGACCGGTAAGTAACCGGCAACCCGCTGGCCGTGTGGGTGGATGCCGATGAATGCGTGGACGCCATCCACTGCATCCATAATTCCTGATCCACCTCCCCCCAATGCTTGTCCGGGTTGGCGCTGACCCTGGCCCTGAACTCCTCATCGTAACTAAGCCAGGCGAACCCCCCGAACTGCATTTGGGCCTTCCTGATGATGTCCATGTATTTCATTAGCGCTATGGCCCTATCCTGGTGCTTCACGCAGTAAAGACTGGCGTAAATGAGAAACGCCGAGGTCCAATTTTCCATCGTCACCGGAACCCTAGGCCGTCTAGTCAATTCCCACCCCTCTTCTTTGGAACCCTCCTTCGCCTGCACCTCCCTGTGCAGCAATTTAAACACGTCCACATACTCATGTTTCCATATCCTACTCCTAATCTTGTCAGACAGATGAGACCCCAAGGGCATAGCCAGCCCCATGTAGGGGAGCTTTTTCTGGTGTTTGTCCTCCGACTTGTCCCCTTTCTCGTCTTTCCCGTCCACCTTGTCAGTCTGAACCCCCGCCGTAGCTACCAACTTACCTCCCACCTGCTTGACCACCCTTGACGGCTTGTCCCCTGGCAACTCTCCAGTCACCCGCACCGACCCCTCCCCCACCCCCACCGACCTACAAGCCTTCTTCCTACCCCCTTGTGGCCCACCATCCCAAGCCGACCACCAAGACCCCTCACCTGACAGCGATGAGTGCATCTCGCCGGGCCGTCCTCTGGAGGTGGAAGCCTTGGGTGTCTCCGCCTTTGCCTTGCCCTTCGTCGTCTTCTGGGTCTGTAAAACACCAAAATCGCTGTTGCTCTGCACCCCCCCGTCCTGTCGTCGTCATCCCGCACTTCCCCCTCCTCAAGCTCATCACTCTCCTCAGCATAATCCAACTCCACTTCCGGCTCCACTTCCACAGGCGCCCACAACACCTCTCTCACCGCACGTTTCACACCCTTACTTTTACCAGCACCCACTCCCCGGCCCCCTGACATACACGCCGCCGTTGCCCGGTCCCGCATTGGAGGGACGGCCGCCGCGGACCGCCCTACTGCTTCAGGCCGGCGTCCAGGGGCCGTCTTGCGCCCCGCCGGGCCACCCCGCACTCTGCCGACAGCCACCGGCTTGGATCCCTCCCTACCCCCCAGGTCGCTCCAACCTGGGTGGGCCCCGGCACCATCGGGCCTCACAGCCGTCCTGGCCGTCCCTACCGGGCCCACAGGCCCCCTGCCACCACTTACCCCCCCCCGGCCCAACCCTGACCAAATCCTCTTGCTCCGCCCAACTCTCCTCCTCCGAGGTGGGGGTCGGGGGCCCCTCAGCCTCAGCATTCCAAGCCGCTCCAACCCTCGGTGCCTGCTGCTCCGCCCATCTCGCCTCATTCAGCTGCACCAAGAGGCGCTGCTCCCTGATCCTGTCCTCCCAGGCCAGTGACTCCCAGCGGGGAGGGAGGGGGGTGGGCAGTAGCCCTGAAACCCCCCTCCCGGTTGCCAAAGTGCAGGCTGAGGGTTGTCCCCTGGGCCCCCATCGCAATGCCCCCTGCCCCCGGGCAGTAAGCCCCCCGCCCCCTGTACACCCTCCGGAAACAGCGAGACCACCCTGGCCCCTGCCGAGAGGCCAATGGTAGCGTCCACCCATTGCCCCGTGCCTGCCCCCACACCTCCTGCGGCCAACCCAGGCTCCAATAACGGGGCGCGAAGCCCCCCGTCCCCCTCCCCCCCTCCCACCTCCACTCGCTCTGACGCCTCCCCCCCATTCTTGCTGCTCTGGCTGAGGCCCCTCGCCCACCTCCCCCCTCCCTCCTCCCCTCGCGGGCAAGCCGGTGCATAAAGCAGCCCCCCGGGGGGGCCCAACCCCACCGCGGGTCCCGCCGGCCCTGGGGGCACAAAGTCCAATTGCGGGAACGATAGGAGCGGAGGCAGGCTCTTCCTCCGGCCCCCGCGCACCGACTCCTTTTTGAGCCCGCCCCGCCCCCTCCAGGCCGCGCCCCCCACCTGCAACGGGGGTTCCTCCTGGCATGCCAATACTGCCGCCGCCACCCCCGCTGACGCCGCCCTCGGGGCCCTCGAGAATCCCACCCACGCTTCCCCCAACACACCGGGCCGGAGGAGTTCCTCCCGCCCGGCGCGCCTCAGGACCCGCAAAGCCTCCCTTACCTCGTCCGCCGACATCCCGCCGCGCCGACCACACCACCAGGGACCCAGATACCACCGACCAGTGGCTCCCGCTCACCATGCGCCTCCCGACACCGTCCGCTACCCCTACAGCACACCTCGGCCTGCACTATCACTCCCTTTGAAACTTCCCTCCCGATAGTGCCGAGCGCAGGAAGAGGAAGTTGCCTTCCTCCCCGCGCTCTTATACCCACCCCTAACTCCACCCCTGACCCTGCCTGGTCCTCCCCTGCGCGAAAGACCCCGGGGGAAGACTAGTCTGCGACTCTGCTTCCCCCGGGGCCCAGCATTACGCTCCTAAGCGCAGCTCCAAAGAGATAAGGAGGGCAGAACACCGAGGAAACAGTCTTCAAACCAAGCCCTCTCCCGATGTGTAAGGTGATGCACACACCTGCTAATGTGCCGCAGCGTTTTCTAATGGGTACGAAACGTATATAAATTTAATTAGAATTAAGCCCAGGCGGAAGTCACGTAATGCCAAATGATCGAGGAAGGATGTGTTATTATGTGACATGCCAGTCTGCCCCCTCACGTTCAAAATGGACGCAAGGAGGCATTTTGCACTAAGAAAATAGAGCATGCCTCGACCACTAGCCACTCACTGTCGCTTTGTTTGCATTGTCAGTGTGCTCCCTCAATATGGTGTTTACCGGAATTAAATCTTTTACATGACGCAGCATAAAAGCATATTCTCGGTATTATGGAAAGCAGTTGTAACTCGAAATGCTGGAAATTACGATAGTGTGTGTGGCTGGCTCCCTTATTTCCCACCAGGGTGGATTTTGGTTTCGTGTTAATATTGCACCGATGTATTCTGGCTGCTCACTGCTTTGTCGCTGGGATGTTAATACTTCAAAGGTGCTTATTTTTGTCACTTAGTTGCAGTCTCGCAGCGCCACAGGTTTGTGCCAGTGGCATGAATGACGCCCTTAAAGTTGGCAGGAGATGTTTGAAACTTTGGGAGTTGTACAGAAGTTGCGCGCACACCCCTGTATTATTCTTAAATTGAGATGCTTACATCCTGCGTAAGAAATAATTGATGCATAATTGACGATACTTGTCTCTTGAATATGGGAGTTGGTTATTCTAATGTATCCCAGAAATGAAACCTATTGAGAGGAAACATATCCGTGGAGTCTAATTACAGAAGGAGGTGTTACCACAGAGGGGTAAGGGAGGCGTGATTTGTAGCCCCTTTAACCGTATGCCCCTCCGCTGTCTCAACTGGGATTCACAAGCAACCAGAAAGCTGATCTCACTGGTTATGAGCACTGGTTATAAGCTGGGGGTTTATGATACAGGAGTTTGTACAAGGATCAGAATCCAAGTTTTAATTGTAATTGGATTTCTACAGCGCTTACTACCCCTGAAGTGCTTTACGACTGATAATTATTGATCCACTGCCGTTATGCCCTGAAATATTTTATTGAGTCAAACCAATGGGAATTGTTTGGCAGGAGATTGAGAGGTGGGTGGGGCCCAGAAAAAGGCAAAACATGAAGAATTTGTTGTTAAATATTGATTCTGAATGTTATGCTTCATTACCAAATTAAAATCTTTTTTCTAGGGGGGCTTTATTGCACTTGCTTAATACCTCACTGCAAAGAAATGCTATTTACAGGATGCAGTAAACAGCTCACCCGCTACCAACCACTGAGACTCGAGGCCTATCGGAAAAAAACACTTTAATTGTGTGTGGAAGATGGTTTTTGAGGTGTTTTGGTTCCCTAGATCAAAGGGGTACTTTTTAAGCATCCCATATTTTTTGCATTTACAAAGCAGTTACCTCTAAACCTCTTCTGCAGCTAGAGTTGCCAGCTTTCTAAAAGAAAAATACCGGCTATCTGTTTACGTTTCAACATTCTGCTAAGGCCCTGACCTGTTTCTTAAACAAAACTTTATACGAAATAATCTTTATTCATTTTTAACATGGCCTTTCTGTCTTTGTTTGCTTTAATTATCAGTCAGGGGTGAACAGGGCAGCTGTAGAACACATTTTCAAAGTGCTTCCTTATATTAACTGTTAAATATACAGCTAAGGGGAAAAATACCTGCTTTAGGGGATTTTTTTAAAAAAATGGTACCGGTCAGGTATCAACCCTATCTGCAGCATGCCTTCAGATGCCTCCACCTCTCTCCTATGTTCACTCGATCTGCCAGTGGGAAAAGAAGCTCCTTTCAGGAGCCATAACTTTTTGTAAAATATGCAGTGCTGCATGTTGGCAACACAGAATTCCCTACCTCCCTTCTCCCTACCTCTTTCCCCTGCTGTGGGGTACATCTGTGTGGACTATTTATTGAAAAAGCTCTGTCCCAAACCAATTTCTCTTGTTTTTGGGGTCAGTTGCAGAACACATCAAAAACCATGGATCGTAAACCATGGATCACTTGAAATATTGGATATACAACAAAAGAAGAAGCCCAGGTTGACTCTGTGGTGCAAAGCTGAGTTACTAAAAATTGGACAATCTTGGATCTGATTTCTTTTCATACATAGCAACTGTTCAGGTTGAAGACTATGGCCCAAGATTGGAGAGGACAAACGCTGGACTGCTCTGTCAGTGTGAAACGGCTGCCTTGCACCATTAGGCTGTGCTCTGCTACTAGAGCAACATAAGTGCCGGGGTAAGGTCCTTGACTGGGAGTCAGCGTCTTGGTAGAAAGCGTGAAGAAAACTCTGCAAAATCTTGGAAGGAGATTAAGGAAGAATCACCATGGTTCCAATTTTGAGGCACAGTATCAAAGGGATTTAGTGGGAGCTGAGCCCTTCATAGTAGTATGCCTCGTGGGTTCCAGGTTTTGGTGTCCATGGGGCGCTTGCCACAGCAGTAATTCAAGTAGTAACTAGTTCCATCTGGCTTGACCCGCTAGAGTCTGAGGTGGAGACTTCAGTGTCCCTCTGCATTGTGAGCGGAAGTGGAGGACACTGGGGACAGTATAACGTGTAGCATACATGGAAACCCTTTCATCTCCAGGATCCTTTCACAATACATGCATCTGACATGTTACCTCTCTAATTATATTCATTTCTTTAGAACCAAATATATAGCAAGTTATAGACTAAGAGTGCAGAACTTGTTAGAGCAAATCTTTGTATTCCTTAATGTCCATTTTTGTTGTGGGGCAGGCATTGTTTTTTTAAGGGATGGCTCTTGCACCGCTTCGAACATTTACTGCTGCCTTGGAGTGACGGACTAACAATTTGATGGACATGAATGTATGCTTTATAAATGAGACCGATTCCACTAAAGTGAAAGGTGCGATAGGGTTGTAACTTCCCTTGTTGTGGCATGATAAGATCATTGCACATTGTCTATTCTGATTGGTCCCCAGCATATTCCAAGGGCCTGTTTTCTGCTTTCTGCATAATGAGGATTGGGTATCCAGCATGGGTTAGTTGGCAACATACAAAATTAATAAATTATTTTTATGGCCGATCTAAGGGACTGAGGACGTTACTAGGTCTTTTCAGGAGCCAGTGCATTTCTTGTGAAGTCTTTCAGTCCTTGATTGAATTACTGATATGACCTGGAATCGGCCTTCACATTAATTTGGTGAAGCTGGATCCTGTGGTTGGCCTTATAGTGCTGTTGTCCATGCGCTCTTATTATTTGGCAGCCACGGCGGAATATTTTCTTAAGATTGAGAGTTCTGGAGACCACAAATGCTTATCTGCAGGGTCGATGATACTTTGGCGAGGGCTTCCATGTCATTTCTTCCAGCCATATAGCTCTCTGTGGGTAAACAGAATTGAGACATCTGCTGCTGGAACAAGCTGCTCTCCAGAACAACAGCCACAGAGTGCAAAGATGACCCTTCCAACCAGGCCCTGACAGCCTCCTGTATAATTTCTTCTAGATGTTATTCCGCCGAAAGAAATAATACAATACAAAAAAATGAAAAACCTACATACAAACATCCCCAAAAAATCAAAGAATGGGTAGATAGTTAATTTTTGCTAGTGAACTAGCAGGAAAGTCCTTATCGCTTCCTCCAAATCTAGGCAGAGTATAACGAGCATTGGCAAAGCCAACAGTTCTTGCCTATGTGAGATCTATTGTTATATTATGTTAAAAGTGCTTATAGAGCGCACATACACCAAACGGTTTCTTGGCGCTAGGGGTCAAAGAAATCCTGCCGCTAGTTGATTCATTCATAGGCCTGGCGGAACAGCCACGTATTTAGAAGTCTCCTGAATTGAGGGTAAATTGTCGTGGATCTGATGTTCAAAGAGAGAGAGTTCCAAAAGTGAGGGGCCAAGACGGCAAATCTTAATCCACCTAATGTCTTGCGTTTAAAGGAAGAGGTAGCCAGGAGGTTAAGATGGGAAGATCTAAGATCCCGGGTGGGGACATATCTTTGAACCCGGGTAGATACAAATTCCGGGCATGTGCCGTGGAGAGATTTAAAGATGAGACATCCCATCTTAAATGCTCAGCATTCTAATACAGCGAGCCAATGTAGCTTCTTCATTAAGGGGGTAACGTGGCGCCATCTCGGCTGACGATAGATTAATCTAGCAGCCTGGTTTTGCACCAATTGCGGTCATCTTGTTAGATATGCCGGGAGGCCGACGTAACGTGAGTTAGCGTAGTCAATATGGGAGATGACCAAGGCGAAAACGACCTGGATAAGGGCTTCAGGAGTAAGGAATCTACGAATCTTCCTGATCTTCCGGAGCTGAAAAAAACAAGTAGAAACCACCATCCCAATCTGGGATTTCATAGACAGATCACTGTCAATTGTGACACTAAGGCTTTTAGTAATCTTAAGGGTAAGGGTGGCTTTCCCAACTCAACAGGCCAAAAATTCGAATTCCAGGGGTTTAGTGGGCCCCCGACTAAGATCAGTTTAGTTTTATCTGGGTTCAATTTTAAGTGGTTGCTATTCATCCAATTACATATGTGTTGCATGGTTGTCTGAAAATTAGTGATGGAAGCGGCAGACTTGTCGATGGTAAAAATCAGTTTAAGATCGTCTGCGTTGTTGAAAGTGCACACATTTCTTTCACCTAAGGATTGAATTAATGGAAAGAGGTACAAATTGAATAGCTGAGGGGACAGGGAGGATCCCTGCGGCACACCACATGTCAATTTGACTTTAGAAGATGTGAATTGGTAGAGGCGGACAGATTGAGAGCGGTCATCTAGAAAGGACGTGAGCCATTTGAGGGCTAGACCCTTGATCCCCGCGTCCCTGACTCGGTCCACCAGAAGTTCATGGTCGACCGTGTCGAAGGCCGCAGAGAGATCGAGGAGCACCAGGGCCTGAGTGGTGCCCTTTTCTGCTTCTTTCCTTACTTCGTCTAATACGGTCAGAATAACTTCCTCCGTTGAATGAGAGGGCCGAAAGCCCACTTGATGGAAGTTAAGGAATTGAGACTGTTCAATAAAAGAGCAGAGACAGTTGGCAACATATGCTTCCAATACCTTGGCTAAAATGGGAAGCAGAGAGATGGGGCGATAGTTCGTGAGGACCAGAGGGTCTGCCCCAATTTTCTTGATAATTGGAACTATTTCTACTTCTTTAAAAGGTCTGGGAACCAAACCCTGGATAAGTGAATTATTCAATAGAGAAAGAGCAGGATCAGGACATGTGAGAAAAGCTTCCCTCAAAATGTGCGAGGACAGCTATTGGCCAGAGATCCAGATCTAACATTAGTCAACAGATCCAGAAAGGCTTCTCTGCCAATAATGGGGAACTGATCCAGGGAGTGAGAGTTCCTGAGAGCAGCTGGCTGAGCTTCAGGAGGGGAATTAACGGGTATACTGGTTTTAATGGTGATGATTTTGTCAATAAAAAAGGTGTTCAGAGAGTTACATAGTGACTGGGTAGGAGCTAATTTGACCATGACTCTGTCCGGATTGGATAGCTCAGCAACAATTGCAAATATGTCTTTGGATTTAATTGTTGAATTCTAAATTTTATTAGAGAAATAGGTGGCCTTGGTTAGTAGGGTAGAGATTTTGTACTGTTTAAGTTGAGCTTGGTAGATATCTTTTTTTATCTGGAGAGTTGTTCCGTCTCTAGATACGTTCAGCATAGCGCAGAGCAAATTTTTTGAGTTTTAGGTCTTTTGAGAACCATCTCTGAGCATCGTGGCATCTTGCCATTCTGACTTTCCTAAGAGGGGCATGACTATCACTGGTGGCCACTATACTTTCTTCATGTTGGTTGACCAGAGACTGTTCAGTCGGCACTGTAGTTGGCAGCAGATTACAGAATGCGTTAATGTTGGTACGGTTCCAGTTCCTCGCCATTAGGCTCGCTTTAGCTTGGGATTTGACTATAGTCCGATTAGTAAGGGAGAACATTATAAAAAAATGATCGGACCAGGTGCATGGAGAAACCGTCAGATTAGACACCGTTAGGTTGGAAGTCCAGACTTGGCTTTGTCAATGTTTTTTAATCATGCTGCAAAGCAGTGGTTGACTAAATTAGGATCCTTCGATTGGCTAGCAGCATGTCTTCAGTTATTAGAAACAGATGTGTTTACAGTGTGTCTACCTACACTAGTGTAACATATCCATATAGTACTGTGTGCATAGTCAGTTTGTGTGTTTACATTGTGCAGATGGTGCATGGTTTTCGGTCTCTGCCAGTGTCACTACATTAATGAACATTGTGGGGCTTTTTCACCAGTCCATTGCGGAGACAGAATTAACTGCACTTTACGACAAGTATTTTCGACCTTGGTATTACTGCTGTGCTCACAAGTGCGAGACACTCCTGTTTCAGTCTTCAGTCTCTTGGGCACAGTATTGATAGTGCAGGTTTTACAATTTACACAAAATATGAATAGTGCAATGTCTCGCTGCAGTAATGACATGATATCAAAGATGCAGCCTTTGCAAACTGTCTACCCTGCACACATTTTACTAATAGTGCAGTGTTTTAGTCTATCTGCCTACGCAAAGCAGTGGTAGAGCCTTGTATGGGTTTCAGTGCTAATGTGTTAGTGGGTGCTGTACTTCAGCGATGAGGTGTGTTGGGGAGCTGCAGTGGGGCCCAGCATTGGAACAGCATGGGTGTGGCACATCAGAAATACCGTGCATCAGCATAGCTGTGTGAGTCTCAGCGCCGGAACAGAAGATGTACCGCATATCTCAAATGAGGTGCATTGGTGGAGCTGAGTGAGAGTCTCTGCCTTGGAACAGAAGATGAGCTGCATCTCACTCATATGAGGTCCAACAACTTATCAGTATGACAAGGCAGGAGGACGTGTTAACAGTGTAGCATGTAGAAAAGCCTCTGCAATGCTGTCGAATGTGCCCTCGCATGCTCAAACAATCTCACCAGAAACATCCTTTGTTTATGGCCAGCACCTTATTTATTTATTTAGATGTGTATTTTATTGAAGACTGTCTTCTGTCCCACACAGCTGAGGTAGGCATGGTGATTACAGATAACCCTTTTCCGTTCCTCTGCAGAGGATGGATGGCAAAAAAAATTGACAAAATCAATAGATCTTGAATAGGCAAGATCTATTAGCTTTGCCAATGCCTCTTTTTATATGGTTCGGATCTAAAGAAGTGAAACCAAAATCCTCCCAAACCGTCTGAAGAGAGCAAGATTGGCAAAATTAAACCAGATGCTGCAAGAGAAAGGAGAGTTTGAGATGCTGCTGACCAATGAAAACAAAAGAAAGGAAAGTGACGAGCAAGCATACCAGTGGTAAATAATGGGTGGGATCTAAGACCCTTTTTAGGTCGAGCCTAGCGCAGCGCGCATGCGTTGCTCTAGGAGAGGGCCTCTTGGAATCACTCCAGAAACTCGTGCGTGTCCCACGGCCTCCAGCTTGCGGGAGCGAGCAGGGGTGCGCATGGTGCCATCTGTTCTGGATCATGTTTCCGGTCGCTTTCACTTTCGCGGCCACGTGGCCGCGCTTGTTTTAAAAGACACTTCCTGCCTGCCGTTACAGCCCGGCCGCAGCAGCAAGTTTTGTTTACTTTAAATGACCCTTCTCATTGATCATTAAACACAGTGCGGTCACTGCCCGGCGAGCCCTCACCTGCACCCACACACTGCCGTCAGCCTTCACCGGTACCCCCTCTCAGGAGTGGCGGCCTCACTCACGCGCCCTGACTTGCACCCACTCATCACCAGTGGGAACCCCCTTCCCCTTGGAGCAGGAGTCGAACCCTTCCGGAATCGAGGAACGAGGCGCTCGCCTCCAGTCCGTGGACCGAGTTTGGGGAGAAAACTCTCTCTCACCTGAACAACATGCCGGTGGTCACGCACCAAGAAAAGCCCAACCGCATTGGCTACACGCAGGTAAAAAAGCACACACAGAGCACCCAACCGCAGCGTGGAATACGGAACTGCACGTCATTTATTATTTTCGGGAGTTTTTGTTGGTTCGTGTAATTTGCGTTACTTTGTGCTCTGTGGTTTTGTTTTCGTACTTTTCTGCATTACCGTGTCTATCTAGCGCTTGGTACCGTGGCGTGGGACTCTAAGCCTTTTAACTCAAGTGGTGGGCCCTATAGTCACCCAGTGGTATTGGCAGCCCAGTCCTGGGGCAGTGGTGTAACCCAAAAGGAGGGGTCTCGTTAAGAATGCGACGAGGGGGCGCTGAGTCTATCTCGGATATTCACTGACCTTGTGTTGACCCTGAGCCTACATGGAGCTTGCGTTATTTCCCTGTTCTGGGGCAAGGCTTTCTAGGCGCTGCTTTTCCTTAAGTCAGACAGGGCCGTTCCGCCCCATTCCCTCCTCTAACATGTGCTCAGTGGCGGCATCAGGGACAGTTTTACCTTGCCCCAGCCCTTCCGGCTTTTTATCAGTGTACCATGTGCGCTACTGTTTACCGATGCCTCAGTCAGTGTACAACTGCCTCCATATTTTTAATCACCTCTCAACATTTTGGGTCCTAAGTCCTATTAATGTTAATGGATTCGGGGAGCAGGGTCTTTTAAGACCCCAGAAAAGCCCGTTGAAAGTGACACTCTGCAAATGACGGTGAACTGAGGTGTCTTTTGGGAACAGAATGTATTGAAAAAACGCGCAGGCTAAACGTGCTCAATGGTCATGCTTGAGATACAAATGAGGTAATTAAAAAATAAATATAATAATCACCAGAAGTCGTTGGGTCTTCTCTGCGCACGAATTCAGCTAAGCAGCCGCTCTACCCTATCGCGATCTCTTGCAGACATGAGATCTAAAAGTTTATTTGTGCTCAAACAATGTTGCTGCCTTTTGTACTTTTGGGCCGAGCATCTTAAACCTAACTCTGGCAGTACGCATTTAGTGCACATCTTGGGCATTGCGCGGAGCTGTAATATACGCATCCATAAAACCGTTTTCACTTTTTAAAATTCATTTTTTGGGGAAAACGGTCTCGGCAAAATAATTAGCTCACATGATTTGTTCTACTTAAGGTGCACGAAACAGCGATTTCTTCGTGGCGGAGCTGTTCGTCAGCTGGTTGCTGCTTGCGTAAAATTAATTTAGAAACAGTTGTTTTAAGCGCTGTAGCAATAGTATGTGTGCGTCTATCTTTTAAGTAAGCATTTGCGAAATTCCAGCAAGCATCGAGTGGTAAAATCACGGAACAGTTTCCGTGAGAAAATGTTAATCTGTTTTTCTTCACAATGGAAGCGCCTTTCCCTCGGATGTCAGGCTGTGCCACTGGTGACGCACATTTTCTTTAGGCGACCCTTCTATGCTGTAGAATTCAGCAATCTTTTGCAAACTCAACTATGTATTTTTCCGCAGTGGGACCCCCTTCCTCCCCAAAACCCCCCACATACTTTGCAGCCTTCCCTGTACATATAATATACAAAGCACACCGCTGAAGTGCATTACTTGCCAAATGTGTTTTTACTCGTACATATGTTGCTGTCTTCAATCTATTCTTTTCGCCTGGAAACTAGTGCTTGAATGGCTTTAAAATCTCTGGTATGTTCCGTTTGACTGCCCTGGCATGTATGTGGTGATTACCGTGAGCTGGGGATGTCATTTGTGCCGTAGAAGCACTATTTGTGCATTAATGCACACGGAACGCGCTCTCATGCATGTGATCAAGGCTACGTTGCAGTTTATGCAATCCCTCTCCTAGAGCAGAGGGCCTCTTGGAATCACTCCAGAAACTCGTGCGTGTGACACGGCCTCCAGCTTGCGGGAGCGAGCAGGGGCGCGCATGGTGCCATCTGTTCTGGATCATGTTTCCGGTCGCTTTCACTTTCGCGGCCGCGTGGCCGCGCTTGTTTTAAAAGACTTTTCCTGCCTGCCGTTACAGCCCGGCCAGCAGCAGCAAATTTGTTTACTTTAAATGACCCTTCTCATTGATCATTAAACACAGCGCGGTCACGCGCAGCTGGAACCAGACAACTTGCTTTGAAATGGGAGACAAACTCATGCTGATGCTGCTAGCGCACATGCCCATTAAGCCGACTGCAACTCACTCACAGACAGATGCTGCCAGGATGCGTTGCAGTGCGATCGGGCAAATAATTGTGCATTCTGGTGCTGTTAGAAGTTACCTGTCGTCTGATATTGACTAAGATCGATACCTGTAGGCCACACTTGTACATATTTTTGCAGTTTTATACAGCACAGACTAGATGATATTAGAGCGCTTTACACGAGGACCAGTTACTTGACACAAACTCACATTATTTCTTCTGTTTAGGAGCTGCGAAATTATGTGAGTCTGCCCAGAATCACAGGATGTCGACCGACGCAGAGATTCAAACCTGAATCCCTAGTGCCAAAGCCAGCAGCTCTGCCCGAAAGTACGCATCTCCCCGGACTAACCCTTTAAAGATAGTCAACCTTTTCTGTGCTACAATTTGCCAGAATGATTTACTGCCATTATGCTTAGCAGCTTGTAGAAGTGTTTTTGCCTCCAGGCTAGGAGTTTCCCAGAGCTAATCCTCTATCTCAGTTAGAGAACGTGTGCATTCCAGAGGTACGCAAGTCACACTTAAGTCACCAGCAGCTCTCAGTGGTGATCTATGAGAAAGCGATACAGTTGTATTCTCCAAAATGCCTAAGGTAGGAGAATCTTTATTTCTATGCATGGAGCGATTTTACACGTTAAATATTGTCACTGTGAACCCCACTGGTAAAGTGTCTAGAGAGTATACATATAATCTTATTTTACATGCAATGGTGTTTGTAATTAAAATTAGTAGGCCCCCGGACGGGTGTCCTGCTTTCGAAGGTAGAGCCTCTAAATTAAATGAAGTCTATCCACTCCTAAATACTGGCGTAGTTGCCCAGGTTTCCTCTAGCAAACATATATTGTAACAATCTATGAAAACTCCCCAACCAGGATCAACCAATTTGGGCATAATACCTGCAATATTGAATGAAAGCAGATTCAAGAAAGGCTCTATGACATATTTGCAATAATACCTTTGTCCGTATTTAGCTCCATCCTAGCCCCATCATCCAGTCTCTTCCCACCAAGTCATACATAAATAGGG
This sequence comes from Calotriton arnoldi, assembly GCA_963921515.1. NCBI lineage: Eukaryota > Metazoa > Chordata > Amphibia > Caudata > Salamandridae > Calotriton > Calotriton arnoldi. The sequence goes on from CAWUFW010003247.1 coordinate 1,656,858, forward strand.
CCTCAATTTTTACACATATGTACTTGGTTGGTGCAATGTTTGCATTGCGCCAGGGGAAAACAAAAAAATACTAGTCAGTCAATCTATAGCTGTTACATCGGGCCCAAGGAATATGGGTTTGGATCGGTTTCAGTTTTGTGTTCTGTCAACCAATTTTTTGAAATAGTTCCATGGGAGTAAAATGGGGGGGGGGTTGAACCTTAGTTGGATTTCTGACTTGGTAGTATGAACAGAATTAAGTGTGGTGCATAGATCTAAGAAGATATGGCCTTCAACTAGAACCATGCCTCCTGCCACACTTAAACAGGCTGTCTCTTACATATACCACCAACATACACACCAGCAAAACACACTAAACACATACATCCCACCAACACACATCATATAATAACTCACCACTGCATTCCACACCATGCCACTGCCCTTACGTCACTACACTAAGCACAACTTGCACACAAACTTTACAGTACTGAACACAGCAGCTACATTGCTCTACAACATACCTTAAAAACATTCCCAATATCTCTGGCTAAACACTTATAAGGTCCCAAAGGCGAGACCTATTGGCTATGCCAATGCTTGTTAGGTTTTCTTTTAAAGCATAGAAGACTTGCAAGTGACAGTGCAGGTGCTATCTCAGGCAAGACCTGAAAAGTGTGCTCAGTCCAAAAACAATGGGTTTACTAGTATCCGTTCTGAAAAGTGTAGAAGTGGTTTGATAATGTCTGATCCCCAGGTTAAAGAATGAAAAAAACAAGGTAATGGATGGATGCTTGAATTATTCTCAGCCACTGGCAATCTCTCGGAATGCATCCCAATCCAGCATTTTTTGCCCACTATGCCACCTCAGTTTGGACCCAGCCATATGCAAATCAGTCTTTACCCTGCTCCAGTAGGATCAGTCCAGCCCGAACTGCAAGCCAGGTCCTCCCTGAACCGGAATACAAGCATCCCAGGACCTTTTTTTCCCTTATTAGGACTCATCAGCCAGGTATCGCTTGGTTTCAGTGGAAAAGTGAACACAGGACCCATGTCTGGGGATACCCCTCACATTTACGCCATCAAAAAACAATGTGATGTATGGAATGCTTGAATTAATCTCAGCCATTGGCAATCGCTGGGGCCACATACCAATGCACCGCTTTTTGCCCACTATGCCACCCCAGTTTGGAACCAGTCAAATTCAAATCAGCCTTAACCCTGCTTCAATGGGAACAGACCAGCGCAAACTGCCAGGCCAGACCCTCCCTGAATGAAACACAAGTAACCAAGGATCGGTTTTGCCCTTATTAGGGCTCATCAGTCAGGTATAGCTTGGTTCCAGTGGCAAAGTGATAATGAGACCCACGTCTGGGCATACCTATTACAATTAGCACATCTGAAAACAAGATGCTGGATGAAATGCTTGAATTATTCTCAGCCACTAGCTGTCACTCAGCGCCCAAACCAATCTAATGTTTTTCACTCACCATGCCACCTCAGTTTGTACCCAGCCCACAATCCAGCCCAAACAGTTCACTGTGCCACTGTAGCCAAGATGGACCTGACTGAAGAGCCCCAATCATGGCGAAACGGTCTTGGGTTGCTTGTGTTCTGGTTCAGAGAGGACCTGGCTTGGCAGCTCGGGCTGGACTGTCCCATTGGAACAGGACCAAGACTGATTTGCATATGGCTTGGTCTAATCTGAGGTGGGATGGGGGGGCAAAAGAACGCTGAGTTGGAATGCTATCCGAGCGATTGCCTCTGTTTTGACTTACTGCAAGTCTCTTCTCATTACCTTTTGTGTAATCCCCAGATTAAGGCATAATGGTCAGGTCAAATTCTGCCTAGCAGAGTGGTAAGCAGGACAAAAGAATATGAGTTGTTCTATATTCTCCGAAGCGTTATTGCACATGTGACAATTACTAGAATACACAGATTAAGAATGCCACTTACGAGGCAAGGTATTTACAGGTAAAATGCCAAATTTGAACTCAACATATTGACATTTAGCATAGAGAGAAAAGATATCATCCAGATTTGGTTCATAATTGGGAAGGGGTTTAAGATCCAAAACTGATCACATAGAGTTCTCCTCTTTGTGCACTGGTGTAACCTTTCCACAACAAAATTCATGGATCTCATTTTCAAGCTACCCCTTTGTGGATTTATTGACAGATAAAGAATTGTGCCACAACACCTCCATACCAAAAGTACAGAAGGATTTCACGTTGTGCAGCCGCAGTAAGGTGGGACCAGTATCGAGTTCAATGATATCTAATAGACTTTCCTATAGAGTTTGAGTTAGATTTGTGACCATAATCTCGCCTAAAACTTCAGCAGCCTCAAAACGGCACAATGTTCAGTTTTTCTAATGCCAGTATGAAAGAAAAGGGGTAAAATGTGGGGGTTTGGGGTATGGTTAAGTTAGGGTCTAACAAAATGTTTTTCCCACAATATCAGATTACTCATATTGGTCATAACCCAAATTTCAGCTCCATATAGTGAAGCGGCTTGGACCTTAGCCCTGTATACTTGTAGTGCTAAAGACATTGCTCTGAAAAGAGTGGACCTATGCATTTTGAGTGCCGCTGCAGCTCTGTGCTGCAGTCTTAGACTTCTCTTTTGTATATGAGAGCTCCATGATTGTGAATTAGCCACTTTTATACCCGAGTAGTTGACGGTTTCAACTTTTCCCAGGAAAGTGTCTCCTAACGCCAATCTACACCAGCGGTCTTCAAACTTTATAATGCTGTTCTCCCCCTCCCCAGTAGAAAAAAAAATCATAGGGCCCCCCTCAGAATTTTTCACATTTATTCTATTTAATTGTATCTATTGAAAAGTATCCACAGAGTGATTATTAGAAAGGGGGAGTGTTTTGAAGAATATTTGAGGTCCCTTCCCTTTTGCCACATACTCCCAGCTAGAATATAAATGACAAAAGATGTTAGAGATGGCCCATTACAGAGCATAATGTTTTTTGGGCCAGAGCCTGGAGCCCCCCCTGGGATTACCTGAAGCCCCCCAGTTAGAAGACCCCTGATCTACACCTATAGGATTTATGCAAATTAAAGACCATGTAGTTGGTCTTTTGAGTATTTAGTTCTAGTCCCTATAGATTGCAGAATTCAGTCAACTTTTAAAAAGATTCCTCACACCCACAGGGGTTCTGAAAAGTAATATCGTATCATCGACAAGAGGAAGAGCTGACCTGATGTATGCCATCTAATTTAGGAGAATCGATGACACAATCGTTAAGATGGTTTTTTTTTATAAAGATGGTTTAAAATGTCTTTAATGTACAATGAGAAAAGAGTGGGAGCCAACATACAGCCTTGTCTAACACCCCTACGAATGAGTATACGACTTGTCAGCTCTTGCTGCCTACCCCATTGTACTTCCACATAATTACATTTGTGGAGCCTTATTAAGGTAGTCAACAAGTGGGAAGGGATACCCAATTACCTACCATGCTGTATCATGTCACCTTGAAGAGTGAGGGCCTTCATCCTTTTTACGGAGATGATTAGATTAAGGCTTTTTCCGTCTAGATATCAAGCCCTCTTAAGGGAGTCCCAATAACCCTTTCTTCTTTTATGTCAGGTAGTTTGTTGTTATAAATAAGGCAGTTGATCAGTCACAGACCTCCGACCCTCGGTCCAGGTCCACTCTCTTCCCGCAGCTCCGCTGTGCCGTCTCTTGCCTCCAAACCCGACCTCCTCCTTGGGAGGTTCGAGGCTGCTGCCCGCTCCTGTGCCTGCTGCCCGCTCCAACTGGGACCAGACTGCCTGCAGCCACCATAACCTTTCTCAGCCGTTTTTTCTTAATTTTTCCCTGTTGTGCCACTGTTATTGTGCCCATCTGTGTCTTGCTCTAATTCCCCACTGTTTTTCTTTTCTCATGCCTGCCTTTCGCCGCTGCTGCCCCTGCGGCCCCTCCCCCCCAGAAAACCCCCGCTCCCGCCTCCCAGCCTCTCCTATTTAATGGCGGCCGCTGCGCAGTCGCGCAGCGGGCGCACCGCTGGTGCCCCAAAGACGCACCAAAGGCAAGCCTGTCTGCACCCGTCCGCGACGCAGCCAGCACCAGAAACCCTGGATCTCCGACCATCCATCGCTACGACACCACCACCCTCCTCGCACTCAACCCCGGAAGACTTAGGGAATGCCAACAGGCCTCGCCGAACACGACCCACGGCCAGTTCTCCTGCCTCCACTGCCACCAGACCCTCACCGCCACCCCGGCCTCCAACACCGCCGACGCCAGCACCGGCGACACCCTAAAATGCATCCTCCTCAACGTACGCTCCGTACACAAACACGCCATGGAAATCTGGAACCTACTCGACTCTCTCTTGCCCGACATTGCCTTCTTCACAGAGACCTGGACTAACGCATCCTCCGCCCCCGACATCAACACCCCCATCCCGGACGGATACAAGATCCAGAGGAAAGACCACCCCAACCACCCAAGAGGGGGCCTCCCCATCGCCTACAAGAGTAGCATCCGCCTCACCACCTCCAGCGAAACCTTCCCCTCCGCCGAACACCTGCACTTCAGATCCAGACCACCCCCAAAGCCACCCTCTGAGGAACCCTCGTCTACAGACCCCCCGGCCCCCGGACACCCTTCGCCACCACCATCACCGACTTCATCGCACCCCACGCCATCGCCTCAACGAACTACATACTCATTGGAGACCTGAACTTCCACCTCGACGACCCCAGCGACTCCAACTCCACCATCCTTCGTGACAACCTCGCCAGCATCGGACTTAAACAACTCATCAACACACCAACCCACAGAGCAGGACACACCCTCAACCTCATCTTCGCGGCAGGAAACAGCGTCCAATTCAGCCACACAACGCAGCCCTCATGGACCGACCACCACTGCGTACACTTCGCCGTCAACAAACCCAAGGCACCCAAACCAGCCCCACGCCCACCACGAAGGAACTGGAGCAAGGTTACCGACGAGCAACTTAGCTCCACCCTCACCCGAGACAACCACACCTGGGCATCCGACACAAACGACGCAGCCAGAGAACTCCACACCTGGATCTCCAACTGCGCAGACGAGCTCGCCCCGCTACGCAACCCCGACACACAACTCCCCAGGAAAGCCGCCTGGTTCACCACCACTCTCCAAGAAGCCAGGCGCACCTGCAGACACCTGGAGAAGAACTGGAGAAACACCAAGACAACCGAAAACCACACCACCTACAAGGACGCCATGACGGACTACCACAACCAAGTCAGAGCCACCAAGAGGAACTTCATCCACAACAAAATCCTGGCCAACTCCACCAACTCCAAGGAACTTTTCAGTGTCATTCGAGAATTCACCAACCCACACAGCGAAGCCACAGACATCACCCCATCCCAAGACCTCTGCGACAAGCTTGGAACCTATTTCCACCTCAAGATCAAAAACCTCTACGACTACTTCATCGACCATCCACCAGGCACCACAGTCACCCCCCCGCCCCCCAGAGACACCAGCCAGCCCACCATCTCCAACTGGACACCGATCACGGCCGAAGACACCGCCTCGACCATGAAAGGCATCCACTCGGGGGGCCCCCACTGACCCCTGCCCCCCTCACATCTACCACAGAGCCGCGGCTGCCATCGCTCCTGAACTACAACGCACCATCAACACCACCTTCAAAACAGGCACCTTCCCAGACGACTGGAAGCGCGCTGTAGTCAGACCCCTGCTCAAGAAGCCCACAGCTGACCCCACCGACCTCAAGAATTATCGGCCCATCTCGCTCCTCCCCTTCGCAGCCAAAGTTGCAGAGAAAACAATCAACAGGGAACTGACACGATTCATCGAAGAGAACGCCGTCCTCGACCCGTCCCAATCCGGATTCCGAAGCAACCACAGCACAGAGACCGCCCTACTCGCCGCCACAGACGACATCCGCACCCTCCTGGACCAAGGCCACTCCGCAGCCCTCATCCTACTCGACCTATCAGCAGGCTTCGACACCGTCTCCCACCGCACACTAGTCGCCAGACTACACGACGCAGGCATACAAGGAACAGCCCTGGACTGGATCCGATCATTCCTCACCGGAAGAAGCCAAAGGATCAGACTGCCACCCTTCCTCTGCGACCCCACGAAAATCACCTGCGGAGTCCCACAGGGTTCATCACTGAGCCTCACCCTCTTCAACATCTACATGGCCCCCTTCGCAGCCATCGTCCGAGAACACGGCCTCAACATCGTATCCTATGCTGACGACACCCAGCTCATCCTCTCCCTCACCGAAGACCCCACCACCGCCAAACTCAACTTCCAGAAAGGAATGCAAGACGTCGCAGTCTGGATGACCAACAGCTGCCTGAAGCTCAACGTCCAGAAGACAGAAGTCCGCGTCCTCGGTACCACCCCTTCAGCATGGGACAGCACCTGGTGGTCGACCGCCCTCAGAAGCCCACCTACCCCTTCAGACCACGCCAAGAACCTCGGCATCGTACTCGACTCATCACTCACCATGAACCAACAGGTCAACGCCGTCACCTCCAGCTGCTTCGACACCCTCTGCATCCTCCGCAAGACCTTCAAGTGGATCCCCCCTGAGTCAAGGAAGACAGTCACCCACGCACTCATCACCAGCAGACTGGACTATGGAAACGCACTCTACGCCGGCAACAACAAGTCCCTACTCCGCAAACTCCAGACAATACAGAACACCGCCGCCAGACTCGTCCTCGGCATCCCCCGACACGAACACATCAGCCAACACCTACGAAGACTCCACTGGCTCCCCATGGAGAAAAGAGTCCCCTTCAAAATCCTCACTCACGCCTACAAATGCCTACACAACAACGGACCCAAATACCTCAACGACAGAATCATCTTCCACGTACCCAAAAAAAACCTCCGATCTTCTAACCTCGCACTGGCCGAAACCCCGCGCATCCACAGAACCAGAGCAGGCGGAAGATCCTTCTCTCACATTGCAGCCAAGACCTGGAACGAGCTACCGGCAGACATCAGACGCGCCCCCTCCGTGAACACCTTCAGGAAGACCCTCAAGACCTGGCTCTTCGGCTAACAGATCTGCGCCCCCCCCACCCCCCCTCAGCGCCTTGAGACCCTCACGGGTGAGTAGCGCGCTTACAATTCCCTGATTGATTGACAAACCTTTCAGCACAGGGCGCATGCTTCTCACAGCAGCTTTCGCTGCAGAACAGGCAAAGTCACAGTCAGCAGTGCTTCTCTGCCTCCCCATCTGATGTTCTGTTGCTGATTTATTACAGCTCACATCACAAGGACTTTTCTTGAAGGGTCCAATTTATTATCCTGCTCTGGGTGCATCTGGTCCCTTCCCAGACTCCGCACAATGTATTTTTCTCTATTCAGACGCTTGACACTGTCCGCTGCCAGGTACGTATGCGCCATCTCTCTCAAGCACAGAGGAGAGAGCCTGTGGGCCTGAGGGGGGGGCCCACTAAATAAATGTGCTGTGAATTTAAAGGGGCATCTTCTCCTGCCAATGGCCCCTGTGTGTGAGCCGAGTATTAAATTATTATTGTTAATATTATTATCATCATCATTAACTGGTAGCAAAAAATCTTGTTAATGCAAACGGTAAACATCAGTCACCCCGCATCCTTCACCCCGCATGTTATTACAACGCGGTCGTTACAACGACCGCGTTGTAACAACGCAATACCATTACCCCGCAAGTCGAAACCACGACTTGCGGAGGGAGAAGAAGGTGTTGGATTTAAATCCAACACCTTCCCTACTGTCCGCACAGACTGGAGTTGGAATAGTAAATTATACTATTCCAACATCCAGCGCCCCCCTCCGCAAGTCGTGGTAACGACTTGCGGGGTAATGGTATTGCGTTGTTACAACGCGGTTGTTGTAACAACCGCGTTGTAATAACATGCGGGGTGAGGGAAAGCGGGAAAAGGAGTCATATTCAATGGAAACACATGAAAAGAGATTGTACTGAATGCATGGATACTGGTGTAGAAGCGTCTACTCATCTTGAATGTAATACATAAGCAGGGAGATTTATAAGCAGGGAGATCTATGGAAAAATTAAGCTTTTTTAAACCTTTAACTACTTACTGTTGCTGACAACCTGCGATTAAAAAAATTCTGCTTGGCAATAAAGGTGTTCATACAATCTTTTGAACAATCTACTATCAATAGCATATGAAGTCTGTTATTTTTGTACATGTTCAAGTTGCTTTGAAAAAGCTCCTGGTGACAACACTCGGAGCGAAACACGTGTCAGCACAAAGGAAGTTGGAAAATAGCTTTAGTATGGAGTAAAGGACTACTAATGACCATACGGAACCTAATATTTATTTTTAAAAAAACAGAAGTACTGAGGAGGGTTCATCAAGGTTTGGCACATTGCAGCCAAGAGGTCAAAACAGTGGCTGCTAGTACATTTCTGATATTAAATTTGCCTACATTTCAGAATTGCAACTATGGCAGAGATTTCTGGGGGAATCTACAGTAGAGGAGTGAACTGTGCGCAGGACTCCCTCATCTATACAATGCCTATTTCCGGAGGGAATTCCTGGGTTGGAAATGCACAGTACAAAAGATCTTACTCCGCTTTCCCAGCCTCCTGCACAAGAAGGGTACATGCATCTTAAATGCTTCATGCAAAATAGTCATTTGCCATAGAAGCACTCCCTGTCGACTATTGAAAAATTCAATTTTCTGGCCTTTTCTTGTAAGTTGGCATCAACTAGTTGTTATGGTATCAGGCCTCACCTCACCTTACGACTGCTAGGCCTACAAATGAGCACTCGTGGCAATCCTGATGTAGATGCTCCATCCGCTGCCATGTGTGGATGAACCCTAGACTCACTCCTGTGATAGACGAGTGCAGAGTGCCCTAGATGCCCTATCGCAGCAATGCCTCCTGCATGTTAGGACATGATGTGCACCTGTGGTATATTAGTAAGCTCTGCTAAGGATTACCTACCCATTCAGGTAGTTTGTAGGTGGTGTTGGGGGCGGGTGAGGCTGACAAGTGCAGACCTCCTTTGATCCCATATTCTAGCAGTGCCGTAGGTGACTGAGCGCCTGGACGCGCCTGGGTTAGAGAGGTGCGGTACCCTAGAGCACCTGCCCCTGCCGCATATGACCAAGCACTGCCGCCATTCATGGAATTGATGTGTACCGTACATATCTAGCCCTACTGCCTGTAGCCTAGTGCTCATCACCCTCGTAGCAAACCTGCAGTAGGTAAATGTGGACCACCCTTGGCACCCGTCTCTGCAGCGCCTCTTTCGGCTGAGCACCAGAATTACCCTAGGGCAAAGAGATTGTAGGTGTCTCTTTGGCCATATCCGAGCTGCCGGTCCAGTGGTTGCGCACTCGCCTGGAGTGCAGGAGTGAGATGTTCAGGTCCCAGCAATGCCACCAGTGCTAGAGAGACTGCCGTACACTGTGTAGCTGAGCGTGGACTGCAGCTATGACACCGGTGCACTCCCAGGGTGGATAGTGGTGAAGCTCCAAAGATCATGTGCGAGCGCCTTCTCAGCTTGAACAGTAGGCGCCCTTTGTATGATGAGTGTTCGGTGTCTTCGGTCACTCAGTCTAGCAGAGTCTCCTGGTGCTGAGCACCTGGAATAGATTTGTGAGCGCTGTACTTGAGGTGCCCGAATCCCATATCCTAGCAGTGCCTTCTGCAGGTGCGCTTGCAGCACTTCTAGCTATTTCAGTAGTTTATCTGTGACTTGAGTTCATGGTGTACTCTTTTGCTGGATGAGTGCAGAGCGCCATCTCAGGAGTATATTTGGTTGCGGAGCACCTGGAATGGATTGTTGGGAGATGTGTGTAAAGTGGCCCAAATCCCTTGTCCTAGCAGTGCCATCTGTCGGTGCACTTGGGGCACTCCTGGCTATTTCAATAGTGCCTGAGCACTTGGGGGACATTGATCGGTAAGGAGTGACTTGTGCTTCCGACTCAGCCATGCCAAAGGTGCCCATTGGCGCTGTAAGTTGGGGTGCGGGCAGCCGTGGGCCGTGCAGGTAAGAGCTGTGAGGCGGTGGGGTCGGGTGAGGGCGGATATTGACGTACATTGGCGAGGGAAAATTAAATAAATAATTAATTTCCCCACATCATCGTCCATCGAAATACTCTCCCCCCCCCACCGGCCCACCGCTCTTACCTGCACTAGACGCGGCTGGGTGCGGGGGTGCTGCAGGCTCACATAAAGCCCTCATAGAGTTCAGCTGGACAATTAACCACGAGGAAGCCTGTGTTCAAATACAAGCCGTCTCGTCACCAGCAACCAAGTTTGAAAAAGTGCTACTAATTCTTTTAAACGGAAAGTTGTGCATACTATTCCATTCGCTTACTGCATATTTTGTAATTTTTAACTAGCGGCTTTCTTGCTGGGGTGCAGGGGAAAGATATTCAGTATTCAAGAGGTTTTACAGCACATGCAAAAAAAAAAAAATATGTGGTTGATTACAAAGTAAAATTCAGATATTTAATACTTTTGTATGTTAGCAGAATGCTGAGAGCACTTAAGACAATACCCCCACAGTCAAATTTGTTCCAACACCTCTGGTAGTGCCTGGATGGTCGGCCACTGGAGGAAATCTAGGTGGAGTAAATATTTCCAGCAGGGAGTGTAAAAGAAGGGCATTCATGAAAACAGATGTTGGTAACAATGTTATTATCCATCATATTGATACTTCACCCCACACCGACAGAACAGATTAAACACGGCAGCCGCCATCTTGCACCCAACACAGCACCAAAGCAATATGGTTGGCTAAGTATCGCCACCTGACCAGCATAACCACGCCCTGCTGCCAATTTATGTGTCAGTCACTTGGAAGAAGTTAAACTAAATATACCACATCCACATGTACACAACATTGCATCAAAGTCACAACATCAGTAAGGATGCTGTCATACTGCCTCCATAAGCCCAGTAATAGAAGACAGTGCACACAGGCAGGATGACAAAATACAGCAAATCCATTTAGCGTACACATCAATACACCTAATGCACTAACAGTTGCACCACAGGATCTAGCTGGCCACTGTCCAATAAAATCCATCACTCTGGAAGGCATCAGTCAGTTCGACCGATGCTCGCCACTATCCTAATTGATTCACTGCTGATCAGTACGTAACACAACAGACCACCTAGAGTCCTTCACCTGTAAAGGGCACTTGGATTCCGAAAGTGTTGTGGTGGAAATGCTCCATACAAATGCTTAAAAAAAATATTACATAGACTCTGGTAGAGGGGTGTGCAGTGCTGCACCGGGTCAAAGCTTTTCTAGAAGCCCCCCACTCGTGCTGCCAATTACCCAGGATGTCATATACCATCATTACCTAGTATTGATTCCTCCTTCTTCTGCCACCCTACCCTTTCCGTGTCTTTATCTCTTGCGTTCTTTTCATCCCTGCATCTCCTTTTGTCACTGTTTTCGAATCTTTCTCTTCTTCTTTCATTCTCCCTTTTCTGAATTGTTCTTTCTCTTACTGTGGGGTTCCAATTCTGATTATGAAAACTGATTCTGGTTCCTCCCCCCCCCCCCCCCTCCCCAAAAAGGTGCCAGTGCCCAACACTTCCACCCACGGGGACACATTAAGTGCTTATTTACCTACACAAACTGTGTTTGTCTGGGCACTGGGGTTAATCCTCAACTTCCGTGTTCAGTTTCTGCAGTGGCTGAGCCCTTAGTCTGACTTAGATATGTCAAGGACCCCAATGAGTGTCGGATGCATGTATATCGCATTTGTATAGTACAAACTAGCCACAGGCAGCAGAGCATTGTAAAAGGTCAGAGACAAAGGCGATTGGAAGAGTATCTGGATTCTAAGAGCAAAAGTAAAACTGTTACTGCATTGTGACGCAATGATCTTTAAAGGGATGTGTCCTTCCTAAATTGGAGCAGAGTTGGGGCAGTCCAGGTGGATACGAGGCTGCCGTTCCCACATCCCGGGTGCATACATGGAGAAGCCCGGTGTCTCTTATTATAATGACGTTGCTGTGCTCGTGGGTTGCCAAGTACAATGGAAGATGCAGGGAGGAAATATATCTATTAATGGATTGGTTCCTAAAGAGTTTCTTGTGAGCGGGATCAGACTTCTTAAGCACTTATCTCAACACAATACATACATGTCCACTCATGTTTCAGGCATGGCTGTTATAGGTATTTCACACCAGCAAGGAAGTTTGTTTTCGCATTGCAGAATACATCCTAACTTTTTAGGTTATCCACTTGAGACAAATGTAAATACAATGAATCAAACTTGAAACTGTTTGCTTAGTCAGCAAGTGTACTAAAAATTGAGTATGGATCTCACCATTGTGGTTCATTGGACACTTTTGCATAGAAGACAACATTCATTAGAAATGGTGTCTTTCTGCTTAACGCTGTTTGTCAGAGATGTGTAAACTGGCTGCAGGAGCTTGAGTGGAAACGGACACAGATTGAGAGGGATCAACAATGAGATATGCTCTTCAGAGGTGTCCAACAGTAATGCATAATGCTCGGGATCTATGAAAGCCTCTCAGGGCATACATTTGGGACACAAAGCCTTAATTTCAAGGACAATAATTTATAAAGCTAGTGGTTATACTGAAACCGAGCTTGGATATGGTTCTTCTGGTCTGCTTCTTTGACACTGCTGTCATAAATAATGATGAATCGGGAACTTGTGAAAAGGCAATTGCTCCTTATAGTTATATGAGTCAAACATGTGTTCCTGGAAATTTTGCAAAAACATGCTGGTGTCTCATGTGAAACTTTCATGCAACGGAACACTGTGTGTTAACAAGTCATGCAATGTTCCGGTGTGGTTTGCAGTGGAAAATTTTAATGATAACTCAAAATTCACCGATTTTGTCCAGGCCTTGTTGAGATGGTGCTAAAGTGGTGGGTATGGATTATACATATTGAAGATTCTTCCTATAGCAATAATGCACGACCTCTGCAGAGAAGGGTTCATGCTAGTTTCCATGGCTATTTTATTTGTGGATGTTGTGATCACAACACCGCAATTGGGGGTGGGTCCTACTGGAAAAAAATCCATATTTCTATAGTTTTCCTCTGTGTAATCAGCGAACTGGTTCTGAACTCCGGCTGCAGTTGCTCATTGTGCTTGCATCTGAAATATATATGTTTTATAGTCTTCAGTCTTGATAGAAAGATGCATCATATTTAATTATACGTTGCAGAATTGCACATTTTACTGGCCATGGCGTCTTTTGAATTCTTCTCCAGGACAGCTGTGGGTTTCTGAACACCACAGTCGCAATTTATGTAAAACAGCCTACTGCGTACGAGCTTGTGTTCAGTCAGAAGAGCACAAGGAGCACACCTCCATCGGAATGTTGTACGTTTAATGGCTATGCACTCTTATTTTAATTAAACATAATTACTGCTGAAATTACAGCTGTGCAACATTCTATAATTATTTCCCTGCGGCAGTGTTTTGAAAACTTGTGTCTGGCGCCTGCCTGGTACCTCCAGGTCCTACACAGAACTACTTTTTCTGAGCACTTGGAGGAGGATTATATTTGATTGGGCAAAATGAGCCAACTCTGGGTGCTAGTGGAGTGCACGGATTTGCAGGCACAAGTGCCCCCTGCAGGAGGGTAAGATTTAGCAAGCTGCCAACCAGTGTGCGCCATTCCTGCTCAGGCCGATAAATAGTTCATGCAGACTGGTGGTTTGCTGGGTGCTTGTTCTTGAGCGATGAGCCAGGACCCGGAGGGAGGCTTGGGGCCAGGGGTCATCATACCACGAGCCGTAAGTGAAAGGGACCGGATCGGGTGGAGCCACTGAGGCGACAAGGACTTGTCGTGGACCGGAGACTTTGGGGGAAGCGAGGAAGATGGCATACCTGTAACTGATTGTGAAGCAATAAAGTACAAGTCCCCACGTACCTGTGCATGAGTCCTTCTTGCAGTGCATGATAAGGGAACTGCAAGACACGACACTGCCTCTTGGCTGAGATTAACAACCAGTGGGCAATGTGGGCCAGTTGTGAATCTGTTGGTCTTTAAGTGTAGTTAGCATTAGTCCATCAAGAGAGCTAATCCGAACCTGGCATCTTTTTACACCTAGGCGACCAAAAATGCATGTTGGCAAAAAATGTGAGTAGTAATAACCTGGCTGAATTAATGGTGTATGGCGCTGTATAGGACTGAGTGGGGCCATTGGCACTTTAGCACTCACCATGCACTTTGTACTCCTTAGTGTAACAGGGTAGATCATGTCTGTAGAAACGCGCTGTGCATGTGCACTCAGTTTTTTTAGACAGCCTTCTTTTCTTGATTACTAAGACCTACAGAGCAGCCTATGCAGGATTCTCCCCAGGAGAACCTTTGCTCGCATACACTCTTCGTGATGGAAGCCGCTGTTTTTTTAATTAAACCATGGCTTGCTTTTGGGGTCTCACAGGAGTTGGGTACTTGTGATCTTAAGTTGAATTGGTCCCTTGGTAGGTCTTTCTTTTGTTGTAGGATCTGTTGACTGCATTGGTCCTCTTTGAATCTCTTGATACTTCACCTGTACATTCCCTCATTGTGTCCTTGTCTAATTGGTTAAGTTGCTCCCATTGATGCAGTTGTGGGCTCTAATCTTCCATCCCTGCTTGACTAAAAGTGTTCACCTTGCCTCAATTTTCATGCCTCCCGAGATCAAAGCATTTAGAATTGCTGTGAGGCATGGCTGAATTTAGGCCAGTGTTGGCATGTGGTCAGCGCCTGCACATATTACTGGGGACCATAGCTTATTTTTTCATCATGAGGCTTGCACAAGAGAAAGAGAGAGGAAGAAATGGAAGGTGAAAGAGAAATCTAGGAAAACAGTGACAAAGGGATAAGGCAAGGAAGAAAAGAACCTGCAGTAGTGAGAGAGACAGGAACTGTAGGGTGGTAGTAGAAGAAGACTTGAGATAGAATCGAACCTAGGGAGCCTTGGTTTCGACAATGATAGCATTCAACAGCACAGGCGGCGACTACTAAGAAACTCTTTGTGACCCTACACTTATTATATTTTTGTTATATATTTATTTTACAGATTAAGCACTGGTGCAGTGTGTGCCACTATTAAACTGGACCATATGGTTTATCTTGGAAATACATTTGCATTTTATATACACGCTATCTTCTAATGCCCGCTGGAGACTGGATCGCTTTCCTGGATCTCCTATACTTTGCGCTTTGCCGTCACCTTTCCATGACAGACATCACCTCAGCTAGAATCGTTTCTGTGTATTGTTACCCTGGTAGCTTTCAGCACTGTCGGTAATTGAGTCTGCGTTTCAGACGAAAGGGCGACTTTTAAACTGAAAAAAAATATGAATGCAAAGATATGACAAAGTTCATGAGAGCATTGAAGCTTCCTAAGTGTGAGGGTACCTCCCAGATCAAGATGTATAATAGGGTCCTATTTAAATCATGGGGAATCCTGATTATGGACATCCCGTAAGCTAGAGCAAAGGTGCTACTGGCCGACTCGGCCAACAAATCTGGCTCATAAAGGTAGTAAGCATCCCTACTTCTACTCAAGCCATTTACCTCCCTCTTACTGTCCACGTCTATCTATCTCCATGTTTAGGAACACGTGAGACCTGTTCTTCCATTTTCTTATATTTGTTGAATTGGCGGATGTTTCACCAGGAACTTAACGCAAGAGCAGGTCTCCTCTCCTGGGCAAATGCCTGGCCTTTGCCATGGGTGCGTGCCAGAAAGCTTTGCAAAGCTCACATTTCATGCTTGGGAAGTCAAACAAGACGGCCAGGAGTCCTTCAGCAGAGAACATAAAGAGTGTTTTCGTCAGAGGTGTCAACCACATCATTAAGAGTGCCAATGCTTTTGGCGTGATGGGTGTTAATGATGTTTACTTGTTTTGCCTCATGTTTCATTTCAATAATGTTTGAAGAGGAATTTGGCTCTGGTTGAGTTCCATTAGCAGCCAAAAGCCAGGTAAAAGGCAGAGCATGCCCCATGTTGGTTGAGGTTTTTTTTATTTTGGCAAGTGTGGAGTGCAGCCGCCTCCTATGGAGCGACGGGAGCTTGGTCTGCTTTCACTCTATTTTCAGGTTATAATATTAATAATAACGCATTTATGTAACGCAGGGATGCTACTTTAAAGCACTGTAAAAAATAGGTATTCTCGTGCAACTTAGTAGATCAATTTTAACGTGCTTTGTTTTAAAGCAGACACTTTTCTTATTGTCCATTTCAACGCATGTATGGGGGAGAAAGAATGTGGAGGGACATGTTACCACTGCTCGTGTTCAACAGAAGTACGTGGTAATCCTTGTTGTCATTCTTGGAGAATTTGAGTGCTGGGTATCACCAAGAGAAGGCTTCTAGGGAAGTGCTGGCACTCTTCTTCAAGTCTGTGGTAAATGGAACCGCATAGAGATGGGGCCTTGTGCGGAGAGACATTTCCCTCTACTACTTGTGTTTCACCACTAAGAAAGCAAGCAGGTTCTGGGATACTAAACTACTGTCCCTTGACAGAGCAGGCAGAAAGGTCATCAAACCCCTTCATTATCTCTGTTGCAGAACTAAAGCTCATAAACTAAAATGCACATCAAACACCTATGCAATGGTCGGGCAGTACACCTAAAGGATAAACTACCTCTGCAAAAATGCCTCATGAAACTCTTTGATATAGTTAAACTTTCACTCTAAGACATTAAACTGACAACCTTAGAAAACAAACAGTGCTCACCTCGGTCGTTGCTTCATCAAATCACATCTAATCAAACATCAGAGTTAGGTGCCGAGTATAATTGTGGATATATGGCTACCCAGGCTAATTTACCCATCCAACCTTGGCTAGCCTCCTTTGCTCTTCTGGATTGCAAACCTGACACCACTGATTGCACCACATCTCTAGCTGTCACCCAGCCGGAGATCGTCAGCCTTTGCATCTGCATAAGCAACATGGAAAAAAAGCGCCGGAAGGACCCCTCAGCATCACAGTAAGGATAACCTCCTGTCATTATGTTTTCAAGAAAGACCTGTAACATATACTTTATGAATGCTCGTTCAGTTTGGATTATGGTTATCACTCTAACTTCCTAAGACTAGCCTATTTCTCTATCACTCTGAAAATCCTTAAGCTGTTATCCCAATATTGTGTTCAAGAGTAAATTGCTTAACTGTAATAGGTTTGGCTAGACACCTCTTACATTTCTATGTCATTGCTTAGCAACTAAGGCACAAACATTTCATTTGCATAACTCATACCACAACAGTCGTGTAATTTCTATTCAAAATTTTTCTCTCCGATGACTTCACAACAGGTTTATGATCCTTTCCCCTGTAAATGTTCCTGCTTACAAATATATACTATGTAAAAATTCTACATAAGCTATACTTTTGTTTCTGATGCATATTTAGTTTGCCGTACCTGGTTCTGAAACTGCATTATTAAATCTCTTTAGGCTGCATTAATGTATAATATTATATAATTTGTTTTATATTTCAGTGCTTCTATGTAAAATGCTTTGATGCCTTCTGGTTTGGTCAAAGAAAATAAAATGGGGAAAATGTGGTCCTTTCATACAAAGCCTTGTGACTAATGCTTTACTGATCCCTAACTGGTAGCCATTTAAATGCTTCATTGCTGAGATAATGAGATGATAGAAACTCTTTTGGAAAATGAGGCCAGCGGCATTGCTCTGGACTCGTAGTTTACGAGTGCTTTGAGCTGGCTGCCTCGTGAATGTTTGCAGAATGTTTCAGGAGTCTCGGGTCAGTCAGGGGTTACTGGACTCCGATTGTGTCAATCACTGTCTTTTACCTCTGGTCTTCTTGGGATTTACCTTACAGTTGAGCCCAAAACTGAGCACTAAGTACATACTTTTAGCATTTGACCCTCAGGATAGTGAAGTCCGGCAGTTGACGACTTACTCTGGGAGAGTTGGCTGGGGTTAGAGACTCAGAGCTCCATAACCAACCAATAACAGTTAATAGCTCAATGTCCAGCCAATGTGTGAGCTTTTGGAAAATAAGAATTTTACCCAAATGACATATGACTATATAATGTATATAACGTTCCAGAAACAACAAATCATGATGGGTAGGTCTAATATCTTGCAGTAACTTTTTGGGAGGCATCTTATGCTTCTTCTGTAGAACAACCTCCTACGTTACTCGCTGTGCAGTAGTTCAGGTGTCTGGGGCCTTCTATGGAGGGTCTTGGTGAAGTGCTTGCCAAGCTGTGGACCAGTGTGCTGAAATGTGTGTTCAACCCATTGATGCATTTCCACTGTTTTCTCAGTCCGATGGAGGTGCAGGCCGAGCATGCATTTTGCTGGCATGTTGTAGAATGACTTGCCCTCAGTGCACAAAGAATTGTGATCTTGCCACAGCCCTACCGACTAGTGCATGCGCGCCGTAGTTAGCACCAGAACAAGGTGAGTGTGGGTTGAGGTGGTGTTGACGTGATTGTGGCTCCACAGATCTTCCGACTTTGGTTCTTCCTTGGGCCGAAACTCAAAACTCACCACTCAAAACAAGCTAGGTGCCCAATCCCTGTGGTTTTGGTTAACACTTGGTTCTGGATGCAAGTGATATGGTTTTGTCCTTTGGTACATTTGCTTCTTCTTTGTGGGGTCCACAAACTGCGGTCTGACCCTCTCCAGTACTGCTTGACTGGTCAAGAGTTCCTCACTACCCTCTGTCCATGGGGGTACACAGTTCTGCTTATTCTTCTATGTCACTTCAGGATCCCTGGGCTCCACCACTGAAGATCATTACAACTACCTCCTTCCTTATGAGACGTTAGTGTCTCTGGTTCGTCCAGCATGTTCTTCTGCAGAGCCCTCTCCTGAACAGCATTTTTCTTGGGCAAGAGCACCTCGAGGGCCCCTCCTGAGAAGTTTGTCAACTCTTTTTCTTGAAGAGGGTTCTAGACTGTGCCTGCTGGTAGCCTCATTGAAGTTTACTAGGTTCTTGTCCCAAACCTGGCAAAGTAGTTGGCCACGGATACCCCAGCCCTGGAGCACAAAAAGGTTTTACGGTCCACATGGGTGTAGAGATGCCAGATATTGGTGAAGAAACTTTGGACAAAGGCTAAACGTTCTGGCCCATCTTTATACATTGCAGACCATAGTAGTGTATTTCAACAGTCTGCTCTGATACTGATTCTGGCAGTTCTTTTGAGGGCTCTACTCAGACTGGTCCTGCCAAGGTCTTTGTTATGAGGTGCTATCAGAATGGTGTGGGGAGCTGTGAGCCTTTAGGTAGGAGAAACCCAAAACAATTATTGAAACCCAAGGGAGGTGTCCCAATTAAGTACATGTTAATCTGTGTAGCCCTTACAGAGAATAATGAGCCAGTAAAGGGCTGGGGGAAACTCCCTTGCTTGAAAAGGGCCATCTTTCTCACCTCCACACCCAATACTCTTACCCACTACAAAAGATTCTTGGAATGCCTTGGAGTCCCCATCTGCAGTCTGGGATCTCTCCAGAACTCTATCTGAGGTGCCAATTGGATCTAACATATACAAAATGGATTCCAGTAACCATGGCCACATTATCTGATATGCTCCATACACGGATCCTTTGCACACCCATAAAGGTGCACACATACAAAATCCATGTCCCACATGGATGGGTGACAGACCCCATTGCAGGGGACTGGCAGACCAGTTTACAAAAAGTGGGAGAAGCTAGCAGGCAACTCTCCTGATCATGAAAAGACATTAAAAAAGCCTGCCTTGACAATGTGAACGGTGTTGCTGTCACCACAGTCAGTCCTCCACAGCCCGGCAAGCTTACAGTGGTCACTCTTAGTCAAAGCCCATTTGCCCCTCATTACCACTGAGTCCTACTTGTGGTCTCCACCTATGTCACAAAATTACCTCCACTGCATATGCATGACTGTTGTGCATGCACAGGCTAGGGTCAAAAAGCTACAGCGCGTTATGACAAACTACAGACAGGAGCACACACTGTGCAGATCCATGCAGGGGACCTGTGTCCATCACAAGAATATGCCTTTGCAGTATCCCAGTCTGGATAAGGTTTCAAAGGACCACAGCAATTAAGTTAGGCAGTGTCAGTTTCCTAGGACTTCTTGATGTGATCACTGAGAAATGTTTCTGACCTACCTGTTGACCTTGAAGGAGGAAGGTTAAAGACAAATATAGAGAGGAAGACCGTTTGCATTGAATGATCACATGAGCATTTTCATTTTTTGTTGTTTTAATCTGATGCCTTAAGGACAATTGGTGTGCCCAGATGTGGGTCTTGTGATCACTGTGCATTGGGAACCAAGCTGCAAATCACCAAAGAAGCCCTACAATTATGAAACCATTGTAGGGTTCTCTTTCAGAGGGGATGTTGTCTAGCAGTTCAGCCTGGACTGTCCCTATTGGAACAGGGCTAAGACTGTGTGGCATATGGTTGCCCCCGTTCAGAAGTGGAGAAATGGGTAAAAAGACACAATGGACAGAAATACGGCCAAAGCAGTTGTCAGTGACTGAGACTTTTGCAAGCATTCCACACATCACCTTTTGTTCATTCAAGATTTATTGAAGGTACTGAGCCAGGCTTGTATTCTCATTAGACATGAATGTTTGAAATAAGACCTCCCTCAAGCTTTAGTTGTTGCTGTGTTGCCAGCATACATAAGAAAGCTTTTATTATATGAGTTGTTTATCTGAGTCCAAGAATGAATGAATGACTGGTACTTATAAAGCGCACAGCTACTCCAGCAGGAGTGTCCCGGCGCTAACGGTTCTCGCATGGCTGCCCTGATGAAGGCTTAGCTCTTAAAAAGCCATGTTTTCAGCAGTTTCTTGAAGTAAGTCAGATCTGTGGATGCTCTCAGAGCTGCCGGCAGTTTGTTCCATGCTTGGGCTCCTAGGAGGCCGAAGGACCTCCCGCTCTCCGCGCCAAGCGTGCCTTAGGGATGCAGGCCAAATCGGCAGAGGATGATCTGAGTGCTCTATTAGGTGTGTAGCGGCTAGCTCGCCTTCTAAGGTAGCCAGTGCCCATGCCATGAAAGGCTTTGAAGAAAATTACCAAGGCCTTGAATTTTATCCGCTCCCTCACTGGAAGCCAGTGTAAGTCCTTGAGATGAGGGGTCATATGAGACCTAGGTTTCAATCTGAGCATCGCCCTGGCTGCTGAATTTTACACTACCTGAAGGCGCTGAAGGAGGTAGTCCGGTAGTCCCAGGTAAAGAGCATTGGCATAGTCTAATCTAGACGCGACCAGTGCCTGAACCATTGTCTTCCTACAATACGGAGGGAGAAGCGGAAGGAATTTTTTCAGCATCCGCAATAGACCAAAACAGGTTCCCACCAGGGCCTGCACCTGGGACCGCATTGAAAGAGCATTATCGATGTAGATACCCAGGTTCTTAACTGTAGATTGGGCAGCAGAGGGGGGGGGGGAGAATTCTTCGGGCCACCATTGGCTCCAATTGCTTACAGAGGACTGGCCGAAGAAGACATTCTCATATTTATCAGGATTGCACTTGAGCTGATTCTCCTTCAGCCATTTAAAAACCTTTGTGAGGCAGGATCTAATTGTATCCCCATTGAAGTCTGTACCTTTGTCGCATGTGAAAATCAGCTGAGTACCATCAGCATAAGAGATTATTTTGGCGCCATGTGCCTCTGCCAGAGATGCTAGAGGTGACATATATAAATTAAAAAGAGTTGGACTTAATGAGGAGCCTTGCGGGACTCCTACCTGCATACTGGACATAGGGGCTGAAAACGGGGGAGTCCATATTACCTGTTCTCTGTCCTCCAAAAAGGATGTTACCCAGGCTACTGCCTTCCCTCCGATGCCCATGTTCCTCAGTCTGTCGAGGAGCATGATGTGTGGTACCGTGTCGAATGCCGCCGACAGATCGAGTAAAATGAGAATCGTTCTGCCACCATGGTCTAGCTTATCTTAAAGATGTTCCGTCACCTCTAGCAGAGCTGTCTCGGTACTGTAGTTGGCCCTAAAGCCGGATTGAGTGGGTCAGGAGATTGTGATTCTCCGCATACTCCATAAGTACTTTATTAACATGTTTCTCCAGCACTTTGGAGAAGGCCGGGAGGAGGGAGATGGGTCTAAAGTTCGTGGGAACGTTAGGGTCCGCATTTGTTTTTTTTAGAAGTGGCAGGATTTTTGCCTGCTTCCAGAGTGGTGGCACAATGCCCGCATCAAGAGAGGCGTGTTCAGTACCTTATTGGCTGGTTGGTTTAAGGTGGCTGCTAGGGCAGGTACCAGTTTAGCTGGGCACGCATCTGTTGGTGATCCCGACTTGAGGCCCATGAGATAAGCAAGTGAATTCTTAGGTTCGATGGCTGGAATATGTTATAATGGAGGCCATTGTGAAAATGCCAGGGGGATGGGGTTGTATGATTCCATCGTGGATGCGAGGTGAAGAGATGTCCTCCCCCTCCTCCGCAGAGAAGGACTGCTGGATCATCGTTATCTTTTCGTGAAAGGAACGGGCCACCTGGCTCGTCCAAATCTGCTGATAACAGGACTTCCTTGCTAGCTGCCTTAGGAGCCGTAAAAGACTTGACGATATTAAAAATTTCCTTACCCCTGTAATTGGTGGTTGCAATTTTATTCGGCAGATAGCTTATTTTGGCCATTTTCACCATTTTATAGTGTGATATTAGAGCTGCCTTGGAAATGATCATATCCTCCGAGAGATAATGTTTACGCCACTTTCTTTCAAGGCCTTTGCATTTGCTTTTGCTAAGTCTCAAGGATTCGTTAAACCATGGCGCCGAGCGGCCGGTCCTCCTTGAAGTGCACGAGGTCAGAGGGGCGACTGCATCGATGTTATCCCTCAGCCATGATTCTAAAGTATAAGCATCCACAATCGGTTTGCCCAAGAAAGAAGGGACTGAGGAGTCAAGCGCCCTCTGAAGAGATGGCAGAGATATCTTATTGATGGCTCTGTAGTTGTATTCAGCCATTTTTTCCCCGGATGGAACATGGTTCCCTGTATCAGGTATCCGAAAGTTAACAAGGAAGTGACCGACCAAGTCAAGGGGATTGGAGGGTCCACCTCCACTTCCGCATTACAGAAAATTTGATCTAAAATATGTCCCAGTTTATGTGTATAGACACACAATTGATGGACTTAATGCAGAACAAATCAAAACATTCACCCCTAGTCACGAGATCTGGGTTAAATCCATCATTCTTTTGCTCACTTTTCGCCCTAAGTGGGACGGGTATGCCCAGACGTGGGTTCCTTGCTCACTGTGCCACTGGATTCAAGCTAGCCTGGCTGATGAAGGGTGACGTACTCCAAAACCGGTCCCAGGATGCTTGTTTCCGGTCCAGGGAGGACCTGGCTCGGCAGTTTGGTCGGGACTGTTCCCATGAGGCACAGGGTCAAGACTGATTTGCATATGGCTGGGTCCAAACTGGGGTGGCGTAGTGGGCAAAAGAACGATGGATTTAACCCAGATCTCTTGACTGGGGGAGAATGTTTGAATCATTCAGCATTCCGTCCATCATTTGCTGCAGTTACACTTTTCGCCCTAAGTGGGACGGGTATGCCCAGACGTGGGTCCCTTGCTCACTGTGCCACTGGATTCAAGCTAGCCTGGCTGATGAAGGGTGACATACTCCGAAATCGGTCCCAGGATGCTTGTTTCTGTTCCAGGGAGGACCTGGCTTGGCAGTTCGGTCGGGACTGTTCCCATGAGGCACAGGGTCAAGACTGATTTGCATATGGCTGGGTCCAAACTGGGGTGGCGTAGTGGGCAAAAGAACGATGGATTTAACCCAGATCTCTTGACTGGGGGAGAATGTTTGAATCATTCAGCATTCCGTCCATCATTTGTTGCAGTTACACTTTTCGCCCTAAGTGGGACGGGTATGCCCATACGTGGGTCCCTTGCTCACTGTGCCACTGGATTCAAGCTAGCCTGGCTGATGAAGGGTGACATACTCCGAAACCGGTCCCAGGATACTTGTTTCCGGTCCAGGGAGGACCTGGCTTGGCAGTTCGGTCGGGACTGTTCCCATGAGGCACAGGGTCAAGACTGATTTGCATATGGCTGGGTTCAAACTGGGGTGGCGTAGTGGGCAAAAGAACGATGGATTTAACCCAGATCTCTTGACTGGGGGAGAATGTTGGAATCATTCAGCATTCCGTCCATCATTTGTTGCAGTTACACCAGTTTATGTGTAGGCACCGTGATGATAGGATTTAGATTACAGGCTGCCGTGATTTCCGACAAGGCCGTCACATGGGGGTCCGAGGGCTTGTCCCAGTGTAAGTTCAGTTCCCCAAAATGAGAAGATGCTTATATCTGAGGGCAAGCGGTGTGAGGCATTCCTGTAGTGTTCTGATAAAGTTGCTATGTTGCCCAGTGGTATATAAATCAGCATCCCAGCAATGCATTGGTGCGGTGAAAGAGTGCAGCGGAACCCCAGGCATTCTGCACCTTCCACCTGGTCAAGTAAGATAGAGGAACACTTTAGTTCCTGTTTGAAAACAATGGTGATGCCCCCACCTCTCCCAGCCACACTGTCTTTCCTCATGATTTTATAACCTGCAGGAATGGCAGATGCAATGGTGGGATTAGAGGAGTCTGACAGCCATGTTTCAGTGAGGAACATAAGGTAAGGGCTCTCGTCTAATAGAAGATCATATATTTGTGCCTCATGTTTTTGCAGGGAACGAATGTTGAGAAATATAGCTTTAAAATACTTCCCCTGTCTCCCTGAGTTAGCTGCCTTTTAATTCAGGGCTGGCCCCGTCAGAAGTGAGATACTTGTTAGAGAGGCTCAGTGGAAACACAGAGCTTTGTGGTGCTTTACAAGGGATGGGCGCTCTTTCAGAGAGGAAGAATCCATGTTTGCCATGATGTATCTGGTTCTGCGGAAAGGGTGTGAACCAATCGAAGAATGTGTCTTAAGTTCCGGTAAAAGCAACTGGTTAGAAGTGAAGCACCTAGGCATAACATTTACTAAGATCGCTGAAAGATCAAGAGGGTAGTTTTAAAAGCACACGTGACCGTGTCTATTCGTGAATGTATTCCTACCCGTATATTAATTATGTAGCAGATGTAAAATACTTTCTTGGAGGGGGATGGTGGATGTCTACTTGATAAGAGAGAACTGAGGTTCTCTTTATTTGCCACAGAAATGGGAAAGTCTAAGCTCCTTGGCAAAGTTCTGAACTTTTGCCTGCAGTTGCACATAGACCTCACATTAAGCCATATTAACTGCAAATGAAGCTTGCGTTATCAGATTAATTCTCTCTGAAGAGATCTACTCCAAAGATAGAGATGCTGGGAATGTGTTTTTCCAAGTTCTTTCCACAGAATGTCTGGTTTCACACAACTGGTTAGCTGTGGGTTTAATGAACATTGAACCACATCTGAATAACCGCATCCACAAATGGCATTTGCCAGGTTTGGAGAGGAGTGAAAGAAAATTGAGCGCCTGGCCTGCACTAGCCTATATCCACACTGGATGGAAAAGTAGTTAATTGATTGGACTATCAAACTGCTTGTTAGGCCAGCATAATAGCTGACACCACTAATGACATGAGTAAAGCGAAGCTGGGCCTCTCTGAAGTTTCTTGGGTCGCCTTCATTTATTTATTCATTAATTTATGCAGCTTTGTGTAGTGCAAATTAGACCCCTGCGGTGGCACAGTACTGTACATAGGCATCACAAAAACATTACCATGGTACAACAGCAGGAAATCTTTAGAAAGATCAACAAGAAAATTGGGTGTGGCCAGGATTGGGGTGATGTAATCGAATCTACTGGAGCTGGAGACTAAATGTGCTGCAGAATTGAAGGCGCTGGCTTTAGTGGAGAAAGGCAAACTGTGGGAGTGCCAGTTAATAGCTAGCTGCCATAATCAAGTTTAGATAGGACTAGATATTGGACCACTGTTGTGAAGCGATCATTTGGCATAAGAGAATTGATTCCTCTGAGGAGTCTAATTTGGTGCTGTGTACCCATAACTACAGCACTGATGTGGGCATAGAGTTTGTGTTTATCAAGAGTAAATCCAAATGATTTTGCGCTTTCCATGATGGTTTACATTTGAGTAGGTTTGAAGTATTCAGCCAGGCTTGCACGGGTGGTGGTAAGAGTAGAAGGAATTCAGTTTTCTGGTGGTTTATTCTAAGATATTGGAGCGACATCCATGATTGGAAGTCACTTGTGTCTTCTCAAGATTAGTTATGCCCTCTGGAAGAGAGATCTTCAAGTACACGCGTGTGTCATCCGCGTAGAGATGAAAGGAGATGGTAGATCTCAGGGGAGACCAGAGGGGCTCCTTGTTCAAGCTGAAAAGTGTCAGGGAGAGGATGAAGCCTTGTAGTGCTCCTTGGCAAAGAGTCAAAGGGCTGAAGAGAGAGTTTGACAATTTAATTTGTCGCAAGTGATTTGAGAGATGATATTCAAACCAACTGAAAACCGTGTCCTTAATTCAGAACTGATCTTGAAGAAGTTTTAAGAGGGAGGTGTGATTGAGCGTGTCAAAATGCTGAGGAAAGGTCAAGAATAGTGAGTAGGGGCTGGCTCTTCATTGTCCAGGATATGTAGTGCACCATGCAGCATATGCAGCATTGTTGTTCCTGTGCTGCATCCTGTTCTGAATCCTGATTTGTGGTCATCGAGGAGGTGGTTGACTTTAATGTGTTTCGATAACAGGTCTATTAAACAATTTGTAAGCACTTTTGCTAGGAAGGGAAAGTTTTATGATGGGTGGAGGTGGTTAACATAGGAGATAGAGTATGAGTGACTTACCTGATTTTAAAGCAGTCAGGCACTACTCCTTGAATTAGGGAGGAGTTGATTACGAACGTTAGGTAGGTGCTGAGGGATGATATGTTTTCACAATTGTGGCTGGGTAGGGTCTGCAAAATGAGAGGATTGTGTGTTACCAGAGGTAGTAGTTACCTGTACATTTCAATTATAAGTTCTAAAGAGGTTCACGCATCTATTGACTTTCTGATGTTTTTGCAAACGGGAGAGAAAGCTCAATGTTTTTTTGTTCCTTTGAAAATTTTGGCGAATAAGCTGCTGTTTTCTTTGGTGTTGGGTATATCCACAAACTATTGATATCTTGATGAGGTCAAAAACCTCTCAGAGTCCATTTTTTCCAACGGTTGATTTTTGTTCTGAAAAATGCAGCCTTTGCCTTGCAAATGTGATTTTTATTATTCATTGTGTTTGAGTCGTAATTTCTAAAGGTTTTTTTATGTGCCCTGGCACCAGTTTATTTCTCTCACTCAAGGGATTTCCATTCTTCTAGAAGTTGTTTTGGGAACCAGTGAGAAGATTTCTTGTTGTTTAGCATATTTAATTTTAATAGGGCAAGATCATTTGCAACGTCTGACACGACTATGCTGCAATTCTGTACTAACAAGTTTGTGTTAGATTTATCATGCAGTTCCTTTCTTGTTGCCATTATCTTGGTTTCTAGTAAGGATTGTTCGACATTATTGAAATACCTGAGCCAAACCATTTGTTTTTTGTTTGCCCGTTGGCAGTTTTGGTGCAGAACAGAGAGAAATGTATAAGAAAGTGGTTAGGCCAGTCCACAGGAGGGAGGAGTGGTTCTCGATAAGGCCTTTTGTGCAGATAAAGTTGAGGATAGATCCTTTTCGTGTGTAGGTGCAAAGCAGAATTGTTTGAGGTTATTATTGAGGGGAGAAAGAGACTCAGCTGTCTCTCGTCTTCCCAGTGAAAACAAGGTGAAAAGACAAAGATGGTCGCTCTCTCTTTTAAAGCATATATTTTGCTCCCCAGGAATTTCAGTATAAATCTAATGCCCCCTGTTATATTTTTATTTTTTAACTTATTTATGCATGTTTAATGTTTACTGACCTTCTCTGTAGTTATCAATGTTCACATCCAATGGTCTAGTTGGCTGAAATGGGACAATGCAAGCAGGGAACACCCCCCCCCCAATCATAATTAGGGGTGCAATTGTGCCTCAGATACCCTTGCCTCGGTACCAGTGCATGTGCTGCGCCACTGGCATCTGTGTCTGTTTATTTTGCGTGTCTCAAAAAAAAAAAAGTTACAATTAGTATTTTTATCATTTATTTAACCAGTAAATGTACACTTATCGTTGTATAGCATTCATATATATTGCAACACTGTTCATCATTCGACTATAGCAGTGTGGTACAAACGGGTATGTACACCTAAAGCTATGACATCTTACTGCAGAAATATCTATTTTAACGCCCCTTGATCCACTCAGCTCAAGTATAGCTTGTCTGTCGTAATCGACAGCATTGAAAGTACTTCGAGACATATTTTCCGCTTTTTCCATCTTTAAAAATTATTACACGTCAAATATATACTCGAAAGTCGGTAAAAACAAGGTGTGAGATTTAAGCATAACTCGGTAGCGCTGAAGCTTCCAGATGCCTGTCTGGCTCGGCCCAGCTCCTGTCCTCTGATGACTTTGATCTCCGCTCGGGTGAAATCTCCCACCCTCGCCTACTGCTCTTTATCGCCTCAGCCTGCTCGGTTTCCTGTCTGGGAGACGGATGGACAGATTAATTGCCCTTGCCCGTCAGTGACATCGATCTGCCTTTGCTGTCAATACTGACGTGCTTTCACCTCGCGACCGCCGCGCACCCGCCCTGCTTGCGTCTCCTGGATCTAAGGCGCGAGACCTAGGGCGGGGCGAGGGGCTGATGTTCCAGCCGCTGGGCCTGTCCAATGGGGTGCATTTTAGAGTTGAGCGAAAAAGTGAACTCAATCTTTGTTAAAAACTGAAGATGCCCTAAAGGAATACGTGTTCAGTGTAATGGTGCAGGGCCCTAGGGCCTCCTGCATGAATGACTACACAGACACCATTAGTCAGGGCTTTAAGTGGGACGAAAACACTGGTGGGTCTCTCAAAGGGGCGTGGCCAATGCAATTAAGGGCGTGGCTTAAAAACACATAAGCTAAAAATTTGTGCTTAGCATAGTGTTCGGCCAGACTTGTATTTTGCTGTTTCTGTCATTGCCTCCAGATATATGATACAACAAGTAACATCATACCTACAGCAAGTCAGGACCATTGGCTTTGTCAGTGGTTGTTAGTTGCATAAGATAAATAAGCAGCAACTATGGCTTGTATATAATATTGAAAAAGCTTCCACTTAAAGCCCTGGTGACACCACGACAATGTTGCTGCTCCTGAGTTTCAAAAAGAGAAGGGAAATCCAGAGAGAAAATGACTCTCTTTAAAGGATTTCCCTTCCCCTACAACGCTCACCTGGCATGACGTCATGCCGTAACTTCTCCACTAGTGAGAAGTGAGCAGTGTGAGCACGCGCACATCGAAGTGCCTGCTGTCTCTGTAGTCCAGAAAAAACCGGACCATATGTGCCATGGCAAAAAACAGAGCCCGATAGAGACCCGTTTCGAGGCCTCCTTTAAACAAGCATTTGCAATGCAATAGGTCTCGCATTTACGCGAGTTTAAGCCATTGGCATTATAAATGACAATGCCTTTTCTTTGTTTTAGAAACGAAAACAAAAATAAAAGGCATAGTTATTTGCAATGTCAATAGCTCAAACTCGCGTAAATGCAAGACCTATTGCATTGCAAATGCTTGTTGTATTTCTTGTGGGCTTGAAAATGGACTAATGTCTGCTAACAAATAGGCGCAGCAGCAGCAGCTTTACCAGCTAATTGCTGCATACAGGGCCGGCTTTAGGGTGGTGCGACTGGCCAAGCCGCACTGGGAGCTGACTTGGACTTGTGTAATGCATGCTGTAAAGAACAGATCTGTATTTTATGTGGGTAGCTGAGTGGATTAGTAAAGCCAGTCTTTACCAGCATTTTAAAACAAATTAAATGTTTCTGAGAGAGGGGCTATGGAGAGATGGGCACTTTTGCTGGGTAGTAGTGAGGGAATCCGAGGAGGTCGGGGCCCGCCAAAAACGATTGTCACACCAGGCGCCACCAGCACTAAAGCAGGCCTTGGCTGCATATGTGTTGCTATAAAGACTGAACTCTGCCACCTTCTTGCACCCTGCAGATTCCGTGCTTTCATATCACTACCGGGGATCAAAGCTCCTGATTATGGCTGCATACATAACAAAGCAGATTCCTTATGTTCCATCAAAGGCCAGGGAAGGGTGGTGGGCCGCTGAGTTCATATATTTTTTCATCAGTGCCGGATTAAACCCTGTGGAAGCCCCTAGGCAGTCGAAATTTGAGAGGGGGCCTCTAAAATTATTTCCTAATACCCAATGCACCGGATTTTTTTTTTTTAAACTGACAGCTGCCAGAAGATGAGCTTTTAAAAGACAAACTGTTATATGAATCTGATGTCTCTGGTTTATGTACTTTAAATTGTATTTTGATCCATTGTCGAGGGCCCCTAAAAGGAGTAGGGCCCCTAGGCCGGTGCCTATTTTGTAATCCGGTACTGTTTTTCATACTGAGGATGAGAGCAAAAATGGGGAGCCCCATACGGACACGTCTCAGCACCTGGTTTTAAGAACTGCCGGTTCTGAGCACCTACAGAACCCGGCCAACTGAAAGCCCTACTGTCTGTTCAAGTAATTTACATTAAATTCTTATCCTAATGATAGGAATTAAAACACAAGAGTTACACTTTCCCATTCAGAAAAGCTTGTCAATATTAAGCTGGGAGACAGCACTTACTGAAAGAGGCTCATGGGAGAGGAATTTAGAGCTGCAATTTCTCAACCACGGCATCGGAACCACCCCAGAAAATCCGGTCGGGTTACTCCAGACAGGAGGGACCTTGGCCAGACAAAGGGTGTGGGGATTAAAGTGTGGTAGTTCACGGGATTTTGGAGTGCAGGCAGGACACGCCTTCGTGAGAGACAACGAGACGTTGTGGAAAAGCACACGGGAACAGCCATCGCATGGGTGGTGGTGGTGGGGGGGGGTTAAAGAGTGGATTCTCAGGAGAGTGAGGAGTGCTGAGATTCTCTCGTTTCGATTGTGGGTTTAAAGGACATGGTCTGTCAAAAGCACGAGGTGTGCTAGAGTCGCAAATTGTCGCGATAATAATGAGTTGTGGAAGTATTGGAACGAGGGCACCTTATTAGTTGAACCCAGTGCTTGAAATGGAAAAATACAGGTACCCTGGCCTTGAATACCTCATTGCTTCTGAAAAGTGGCGGCACTCTCCAATTAAAAGTATCGCACCTGTCGAAAAGTGCTGGTACTCTGGTTCTGAAAATAAAGAAGTGCAGGTTCTCAGTACCCGACAGTACTTTCACATTTAAATCCCTGGATGAACACAATTACGCTGGCAACGTGCTTTTAAGAATAGAAAAGGGTATGCAAAGTATTAAGCAAGTGAAGAAAAGAAAATATGATTAAAAAAAAACTCTGGGGGAACAGATAAGTATAGAATAGAATGAAAATGCACAGGAGGCAAGCTCAATGAAGTGAATTTAAGAGTAAGAATAGCTTTAAAGAACGACAAAAGATGAAGGAAATCGCAACATGCAATGTTATAGGCCATTACCTAGTGCGTTGACAATGGCATGGGGGCGGGAGGGGTGCACTAAAGTAAACAACGCCGGACTTGCAGAAAAAGCAGCATATTGAAAAAGGCATAATAGAAGGGAAGAGGAATAAAAGGAGAACAAATTAAGAATTGGTAGCGAAGTAAATTTATAAAAACAAACAACGACTGAAAGGCGAAAAATCACACGGAAAACGATCACCATAGAGAGAAATGTTACTGAGTACTCAATACTACACTATATGTTCGGAAACCACATTTTACGTGTCACGACCATATTTTCACATATTGTTTCCACCCACAAATATCAACAACCATACTGGAATGTAAACAAGGTTCCCGAATTACAAACTTACCTATGCCCTCGGCTGCTGATCTTAAATCTTCTGTTTTGCTTACGAGTCTTAATATAGCGTAGTCATGCCCGGGGCCATCAGAGCGCTTTACAACAAGCATGAGCGGGGCGGGGGGCGACGCGAGTGGTGGGGGCGACGCGAGTGGTGCGCGCGCGCCCGCGCTGAAAGTTCAAAAACAAGCACGGAATCGAAACGGAGGAGCGGGGGCGAGCGAGCGCGGCAGCCTGCTCAGCTGACCAGACGCTCGTGCGTCATGGCCTTTCTCCGCACGGCCGGCATATGTTTCCAATTATTGTGCACACGTCTGGGCACGATAATGGGAAACAGATGTCGGCCTCTGCGCGCGTAACCGCCCGAAAAGGCCACGACGCACGAGCGTGTGGTCAGCTTCTGAAACCTCTTACTTAAAGTCTTCGCCTAGCAGCGCTTGCGCGCTACTCGAGGCTCGACCTAAAAACTGCTGGTGCTCCGCACCGGGGAGACCCGGCCCACTTAAAGCCCTGCCATTAGTTACTGGAAAGAACTGGCCCAGGTGATGTGCGCCCGGCCCCTTTTATTATCTGGGTCACATGTCCTGTGACGCCTGTGGTGGATGGGTGTGGGGTGGGGTGTAAGCCAGCCCTCTGGGAGTGACTGGCACAAACAACTACTAGAACAGTGACCAGCAGGTCACTACATCCCTCCCCAGGGCACAAGTCCTATAAAAAGAAGAGGGGGGACTGACCAAATTAGACACTATGCAAGTGACATCATGACGCATGTCACCATAGCACATGACGTCACGACGTAGCGCTATAAAAGAAATAAAATAGTGCTATTTAAATTATTTGTGTAAATACTGGGACAGACCACCCCATCTGAGTCTTACAGTGTCTGCACTTACATACAGGGACAGAACAAAGGCAAAAGCATGCATCTCTTAAGTACCTGTGAAGAGATAGCAGGCTGTGTGCCTTTGTTTCTCTCTGTGGCATTTACGTTTGTGTGAGGCTCCAGGCTGCCTCCAGTCAAGACATTCAAACAAAAGGAGGCCTGATGGCCCCTTAACTTTGGCCTGGCTGGAGGTCAAAAACAAAAAAAATACCCCTCGCTGCCTGCACGTTGCTGCTGGAAATGGAAAGCAGACAACGTGCAGGTGCTGCCGAACGTGTCCCGGTGTCTTACACCAGGACAGGTTCATCATATTTCTGTGGGGCCCAACTTCTTGGCAGGGGGGGACGGCGTCCACCCTGTGAAAATAGTGGGTGGACGCCGTGTACCTGCGTGTACCCCCGTCTCGTGCCCTGTCCCTCCCAAACTTTATTCAAACTGGAACAACAAAGTTCAATCTGTGGGAGAGAATAAAACAATAATATAAACTTCCACTGAGTCTCTTCAGCTGCTTACAGAACATACGATGGTACAACTGCAACTAGGACCCCCAGTTCTATTTGGCACAGTTCAGTGGTGCCCTGCGGGTCTGGTCCTTCTTGGACTCAAGGGGTGGAAGTGGACACTCAAGTCTTTATATGTACAGTTCTTTTGGACGGTGCAGGTAGATTGATAGTGAATCTGGTAGATGTTACACTTTCACAGTTCAGTCTTCGTTATTGTTGTTTCTTCGCTGCAGAATGGTGGAGTAGTTGCAAACATCCCTCTCTCACTAGGATGCCCCTCTCACGGGTATTCCCCTCTCACAGGATGTCCCGTAGGTCCACCTCGCTAGGCTTCCATGGGACTGGGTGTCCCACGCCGTGTCACTTCAACGCCACCCTCTAGGTTCGTGAAGGAAGCGCTACGAGTCCCACCTTCAAGTCTGTCGCTCCACCTGCAGGGTAGTTGTTTCTTGATAGGATTACTCCTGCCTCCTAGACTTTGGTGCCCCAACTTTCACAGGATGGCCTTGGAACATGAGATCTTCATCCTCCTGGGAACCTGCAGAAGAGCGGCTGTAGACTCATCTCTCGTGGTGGGACCCGCTCTCACCAGCGTCCCTGAGGCTTTTGCCCCTTGGATCTCCACGGTCTGGTGTGGAGTGGTTGGATCCTCTTCTTCAGGACGTCGGAGCAGTCTCACCATCCAGTCTCCCGTTCGACCCCAACGGTGGATGTCACAAATGGTCCAGCTTGCTCCCCTGTGCAGTCACCAGGTTTGCTTGGTGTTGCGAAGACTCCTGTACAACTTGCTTCTCATGGCGCCACCAATGTTACCAATGTGCTGTGGTTCCTTGCAGATTTTCTTGCACTCAGTTGTCCTCGATCTTGCGGTGTGCGAGTCGTCTGATCACACACTCCTCTCTTCTTTGCTCTTCTTCTTTTTTGAACTTCTGTGGTGGCCACATGCCATGCAATTTCCTCTTATCTTTCACTTTGCGGCACGGTCAGGTCCCCTCTTCTTGCTCGTCTTCTCTGACCAGGCCTCTCCATGTGACGTGCACTTCACACGGGTCTCCCTGGCCCTGCTTTACCCCTAGGACAATGCACTCTCTTCGTTCATTGACCAGACCTGTTATTGCAACCTTTTTTCTCTCACGACTCGTCCTCGGTCCTCATTCTTTGATTTCAGGTCTTTCTTCTCTGACCTCTCTTTGGTCCTCTTCAGGGACCTCTCCTGGGTCATCTTGTCAGACCGCTCTTCGGTCATCTTCTCGGACCTTTCTCAGGTCGCCACTTCTGTGACCTCTTCTCAGGTCACCGCTTCTCTGACCTCTTCTCAGGTCACTGCTTCTTTGACTTCAGGCAGGTTGTCCTCTCTGACATCTTGCAGGTTGTCCTCTCTGACCTCTTGCAGGTCATCTTCGCCGACCTCTTGCAGGTCATCTTCACCGACCTCTTGCAGGTCCTCCTCGCCAACCTCTTGCAGGTCCTCTTCGCTGATCTCTTGCATGTCCTCTTCGCTGACCTCTTGCAGGTCCTCTTTGCTGACCTTTTGCAGGTCCTCTTCTCGCTCTCGGGCTCCAACCCGTACCGTCAGGGTCTAGAGTACGATCTTCGGCGCAACGTCTCTCTTTGCGCTCTCCATCCTTCGTCTGATGGTACTCGTGCGTCGGGCCGCTTGCGCTCTTCCTTCCACTTGCGGTGGCGTCCTTTCACCACTGGGCACGCATGCAGCGCCCATTCTTCAGTGTTTCAGAAACTTGCTACCTGGGGCCTGTTGCTCTGTACCACACCTGCTGTCCAAGTGCAATACTCACTGGTGTTCTTCCTTCTGCAGTGACCACTTGTGGCCACTAGGTGTCACTGCTTTCTCCTCCCCAGCCCTGGCAGCCTTTTCCTTCCAAGTTCCTGTATAGCCGGTGTCCTCACTCAATTTCACTGGGGTGGTTGCAGCAGCTCTTCCTGTGCTGCAGCCCACTTTTCTATACTCTATCTACCATTGCCGAGCCATCCCTCTCAAAGTTCCTTTATGGGTTCACTTGCTGGCTGGGATTCCGTCTGTCCAGCTTCCATGGCACTAACTGGTTTTGGGGGTGTTTATCACTCCAGTTTGTTTTTGTTTTTTCTTCATATCCACTTCCCCTCTTGTTCCATTAACTTTGGGCCTCAGCAGCTGTCCCTATGCTGCTGTACGTTTTCCTTGCACTGTCCTTTGCACACTGTTTTTTTTGGACAGGCCGCAGTGCCTCCCGTGACCTGTAGGTGGCGCTGCCACCGTTTCTGATCTTTCGGCCTCCAGGCCACAGCCTCCACCCGGCTGTGCTGCCACTGGCGCACCTTCAGCCCCTCCCAGCGCTCTCCACACCTTCACGGGCCTCGCGGGGGCCTCACCCTACGCTGGCACAGCCGGAAGTATTCACCTCTGCGATAGCACCTCCTCAGGACTCATCCCGCTGCCAGTAGTGCTCCCGCTGTCCTGGTAAATGTCTACTTTTATTTTATTTTCAATTTTGAGCAGGCCCTCGCTGTGTTGTGCTCTACAGAGGCCCTCCCACTCACTTCATCTTCGCCGTCCTGTAGGTACGGCAGCACACGCGGCACTCCAGCCGTTGTCTGTTCACTCTGCTGGGGGCCTCACTTCATGATGGCACCTGACCAGCCCCGCCCTTACATCGCCGGCTTCCTCACGAGCACCGGCCGCGCGCCGGGCCCATCTACCTTTGCCGGCTACTTGCTCTCTTCGCCTGTGGGCAGAGCACCATCTTCATCGGCCGCCTGTTAGACCTGGCACTCGGCCTTCGGTGCGATGGGGGCAGATGAATGCGTGGCGCCCCGGCTACCTTCTCCCTGCACGCAAACTCCCACGGCGGCCGGCCCCCTCACCCTCCGGTGAGTCAATGTGGGTCTTGCAGATGCGAGGGGTGGGGTAGCATGCAATGCTCTTGCGGCAGGGAAACTCGATGCTTAACCCTTATAACTTTCGTTGGGGTGGGGACACCGCATGCCGATTGCTCCACATGCGTCACGAAGGGGGGGCCACAGCATACGCCTTCGCGCTGTGGGCCGTCCTCTTGCTAACCTCATCTCCCATCACTAGGGCTCACCATGTGCCCGACAACTGGGCAGTCACCTTCGATGCGGGGTGGGCTCCCGCTCAGCTCCTTCACCCCAGGGGCTACTCACACATCTCTGACGTCCTACGCCCGCTTACAGGGGGTGCCCTCGACACAGGCTGCTCTCTCCCCCGCAACCACCAACAACAAGGCGGCTGCACATGCGTGGATGGGTGGGGTGAAAGCCAACCCTCTGGGAGTGGCTGGCACAAACAACAACTAGAACAGTGGCCAGCAGGTCACTACATTCAGTAATACAGAGATCCGCTGATGTCAGATGAAGTCCAGTAGAGTTGAAGTCTTTGAATCATATCAGCCAGGCAGCTCATCCAGTTCAGTGTCTGTCCTTCTTCCAGGCGACAGAAAGAAGGTTGGCCCCATGTAATCTCTGGAACCGAAGGCATCGCTTGCTGCTAGGCCCACATTCTCTTTGGGCCGGAAATACCGGCATGATGTTCCTGCATCCAGAAATACCGATAACAAGGGTATTGGTATTTCCATGACCTGGCCGTGGACCTGGCTCTCCCGCATATGGAGCGTTCCATTTTCTCCAGATTAGACATTCAAACAATATTCAATTTTATCAGTGCCCAACCTCTGCTCAACTCAACCTAACATCACATATTCTGTATAGTTGTCTCTCAGGACCTCAGGAGACCAGGCAAAATCTTATAAATTTGCGGTGTCCAGTTGGGCTGGTTCCATATTAGTTTTTCAGCATAATCACATAAGGTGCATTTAAACTAAATGGAACTGACCATCATAGGTGTCAGTGGTTCTTATTTTTTTTAAATTATTGCATGGGTCCAGCTAACCTGGACCTGTGTTTCCTGCCCAGTTATAAATCTGAGTAGCACACACACATGACTCTCCACACACATGCATGACTTTCCTTATACACACATATATACATATAAAGCAGACTGCTTACCATTGTGGTCCTGAGATTGGTTTGAGGAAGTTCCAACTGTATTGACATGTTGGGGGCTTATTGCACACCTTCTATCGCTGTAAACCCCGCAGATGGTCCCTACACATAAGAAAGTGCCAAGGAAAAGTCAGATGTGAAAGCTGCAGAGCTGTGAAGTGACCGGGGCAGCCAAATGTAGAAAGGAACTGGAGCTCTGCTACTTGCAAAGCAGAACATTATCCTAATATGCACTGACTCAGGAGTGAGGTTCATTCTTATCACTTTTGCAGACATGTGATCCTTGCTGAAGACAACAAGCCAAGGGATGTGAACTGGCACTGCAAGGGTGTACCAGGTGCATTGACTGGGCTGTGGTCCCAGAGCTCTAATGCAATAGATTGCTGTAGGGAAAGACTGTGATGAAGTTGTCATACACTGTAATTTCTGGTAAAAGAACACATGAAGTTCCATGGGTCATAAAGAAGGATAGAAAGAGCTTCATGTGTGCAATTATCAGCATTCATCAAAGAAAAGATTGTTCTCTTTATAGTCCAAGTAGGATTCCTCCATGGCCAGAGCATGGGTTCTGCACTGATTACAACTTGGGACCACATCAAAACTAGAGTGGACTTTTATGAAAAGCCTAGGGCTCAGGTAGTGGTCAATGGGAGAACCTTGCGATGGTTCCCACTGTGCAGGGGAACGAGACATGGCTGCCCCTTGTCTCCACTAATATTTGCATTGATGTTAGAGCCGGTAGCAATATGGATAAGGGGAGATCCCATAATAAGAGGATTCCGCTGGACAGAGGACTGGGAAGATAGAATATCGCTCTATGCAGACGATATATTGTTATATGTGGCCTCTCCCAGGGCATCGATCTCCAGAATTCTCAATAACTTTAACTCCTTCGGTAAATATTCGGGATACACAATTAATTGGACAAAATCAGTAGTATTTGTCCTTAGTGGTCAAAGGCCTAACCTCCCATCGGAATGTGCGGTTCAAGTTGTGTCGAAGGATTCAGATACCTTGGGATATTTGTAACGCCAGACCCCAATCGATTTTATGATGAGAATTTGATGGGCCCTCTGACTAGACTTCAAAATGATGTCTACCATTGGCGGGCTCTCCCGCAGTCGCTACTAGGAAGGGCAGTGCTATTCAAAATGATGGCGCTGCCGACATTTCTGTATATGCTACAAAACACCCCGTATTGAGTCCCGGAATCATACTTTAAGTTAATAGATGGGGCGGTCAAAACGCTCCTGTGGGATGGGGGAGCCCCCAGAATCCTACTTGTAAAACTGACTCGAAGTTGGTACGAGGGAGGAATTGCTCTGCCTCACATAGTATCCTATTACAGTGCGGCCCAATTGGTGACTATAAACCAATGGGTATACCAGCCACACACGGAACCGGCTATAGAACGGACCGTTTAAACCTCCAGCCGAGAGGATACCTCCGAGCGCTTTACACTGACCTTAGGATTCATCCCCTGGAGCGCCCAACAGCATTAATAGTTAAAGTCTGGCATACAACCACGGCTAAACTGGGGTGGAAAAATAAAATCACCAAAGCAACCCCACTGTGGGATTCACAACAATTAGGCACAATGGGGATAAAAGCGGGATTTGACAAGTGGGACCTGATTGGAATCTCGAAGGTGGGAGACCTACACACAGGCACACACATGAAATCGTTTGAGCAACTGCCACAATCAAATGACTTAGACCCCAAGGAGTTTTTCCGATACTTGCAAATCAGACACGCCATAAGAGTGGTGGTGCCCCAGGGAAAGTCAATACCCGACTCCTCGCCGCTGGAGTGTCGTCTCCTAGACGAACACCTCAACCGAAAAGCAATATCCATGACATATCAGAAACTGATAAATAACATGCCAGACACATTGGGGAGCCTAAGGGACCGATGGGGGCTAGATATAGCAGACCTGCAAGAGGAGGACTGGCCGGACGCCCTGGCATCCCCCAAGGAAGTGGCCATTCGGGCCCGGTTCAGATTGATCCAACTAAAACTTCTCCACAGAGCATATATTTCTTGTAATGCATTTTAAAAAAATGGGTAGAAAACAAGATACTCTCTGTTATAGAGAATGCAGAGATGAGGGGTCATTTTTCCATATCCTGTGGGAGTGCCAAAGAATCAAACAATACTGGGAAGCAATAATAACAGGTATGACAAGAGTGGTAGGAGTGGCACTAACTTTAGCCCCGAAGTGGTGTATTTTAACTGTATGGGGAGACTCTGACCTGGGACAAGCAGATCGGACCTGGGTCACTCTGGGACTGATGGTAACGAAACGAAATATAGTCCGTAAATGGGGATCGGGTGAAATACCAACCCGAGGTGAATGGGCACAAGATATGGACTGGTGTATGGTAGCCGAGAAAGCAGTTTATATTAGCAGGGGTTGTCCAAAGAAATGAGGGAAAATTTGGGATAAATGGAATAAGTACAGAGGATACCCCTGCACGCCCCCATTGGAGGAGACAACCTGGCCCGGTCTCAGCCTCGCCAATAGGGAAGAGAACTAGAGAAAAGAAAAGGGAAAGAGCTTGCTATCACAAAGTAGATGTAAAAGATTAAAACCGATCATGCTGTGTAACAAAATAAGGACAAAGAATGTATAAATGGTACTGTCATGTGATTGTTCTGCTTGATTTCAATAAAAAAAAAAAAGATGGTTAAAAAAAAAAACTAGAGTGGACTTAAATGAAATTGTAGCACGTCAGCTATTGCATCTTTCTGGCGCCTTTTGATGCAATTCCTCATTCTATTCTGCTTCAAAAGCATGCTTCCGTAGGGACATAAAGCACCATCCCTTGCTGGATTGCTTCCTTCCTCTCTAACAGATCCCTCACACTATCCCCTTTTGACTCTGCTCCTTTTCCCTCAATGGTGAGAGTTCCTAAGGGTTCAACATGGACATCTACAAACTATTGGAACTCACCCATTGCTTCAAACTCAACTGGTCGACTTATCCAGATGATAAGCAACTTAAACAAAAACTTGAGAACCAACCTGATCTTGATTTGTGTGCCAGCATTTATGACCTCCTATCAGTTAATGAATCGCACCAAGCTGAGCACATTTCTAATAGAGATGCTGACATGTGGGGGATGGGATGCCTTTCACCCATCTGCCATCTGGCCAAAAGGGCTAGGCTTTCCTCATACTCATTACTCCAAGAAAGAAATCTAGATGTGAATATGGATAGAAGTTTTCTCTGGATCCTCAACTGAATCAAGTTAGAAGAAGATCCTTTTATGCAATGAGATGCATGGGTTGATTTGTCCCTTATCTAACTGTCCCTCAAAGTGTACTTACTACCATCAACCTAGTATTCTCCCGGATATACTATGCCACTGGCAAATACATTTGAGCAACCCTCAACAGAGCACCCAGAATGCAATTATGAGACCACTTCATAACCTGGATATCCTTCCTCCCATTTCTCTTGCTCTTCTAACTTTGCCCTGGCAGCTCTATTTCTCACTTTCAGAGAAACTTGCGTAGCTCATTGTGACATTCACAGCTCTTGTTCCCTCTGCCTTAAGCTCAAATTTGATTCCTGGGCAAAAGATAATTTCGGGTACCAGAGTGAAATGCCTTGTGTGTGATGTATACTGATTTGAAGATATGTCTTGCCTCCAATGGAAGCCACTTCAATATGATCGGAATGACTGAGATAGCCTGGGAGCCTGTCAGCTGGCGGGAGTGCACTTTGAGAGGAGTCCGGTGGATTTATACAACACTCTTGAAGTAGTGAGTTATCACGGTCCATCCTCGAGAGTACAAGGGATTTATCTACTTGTATGAAATCCAGTTTTGGGATGAAAGGTTGATTCCTGGAAGGGTCCTTAAGAAGTGCAAAAAGATTAGCACTGGGGAGGTACGGCCTTTGATTCTCTTACACAATAGCGTGCACTGTTAGCAACCTTCAGTATAATAAAAATATATTACTGTAATGTCTGAACATTTTTTTGCAGCTTTCACATCAAGGCAAGGTGTGCACACTGTGTGTAATGGACAAAAAAATGTTTGGGATGAAGAACCTTCCCTACAGCTCTCCCGTTGAGAGATTTGAGCAGAAAGCCACAAGCAACGGGAAGCCACATAGAGCAGTCTGAACATTAGACCCTTGTGGGGAAGTTTGTGGTAGAGATGTTTTGGGGCATGGGCAATTGCCAAGGGGCTCCTGGGAAAGTGAACTTTTATTCAATTTTACTTTTGTCTATTTCTCCAGCTCCGCCTTTAAGATATGATTCAATTTTGTGTGCCGTCATGGGGCATGAATTAGCAGAAAATGGGTGATAAAATTCAAAGTCATTCTAAATGGGCCCTCAAAATATTTCTTGTCCGAGCTCCCAACATTCTTAAGATAACACTGATTTGTGGGCAACATGAGACCTGCACAGCGAGCTAAGTGTACAACATGAGGCCACTCAGAGAGCCATGTGAGCAACAAAAATCCCTAAGGAGAGCTGCTCTCCTTGGGAATTTGTGGTGTTCACGTGGCTAAAATTGGTCACGAAGCTTACCTGGGGCCATCGTGTCGCTGAGCAGCTTAAACAATATGAGATCGCCATGGAGAACTGAGTGAGCGACACGATGGTCCCAGGTAAGCTGTGAGACCAATTTTAGGGCCCATGGAAAGCTGTGCGAACAAAATGATGAGCCCACAGAGAGCTCTGTGAGCAACATCAGGTACCCAATAGGGGCCCGCGAATAACGTTTCTCGAGGGCGAGCCTCTGGGGAACGGGCCGCAAAGCCTGCAAAAAACCACGCAGGCGATTGGCCGTGTGGTTTAAATGGCCCAATCCAAGAAGATTGGGTGCAATGGCTGGGAGGTCAAAAGGCAGGGCAGGGGACCCTCGCCATGAGTTGACCTCTCTGGCCTTTGGGGAGTTCCTCATCAAGTTTGCCGTCACCTGTTCACCGCAGCATCACAGTTCGCAGAGTACCACAGGATTGCAGGCAGCTGCGTAAGGAGAGCTCACTGACCGCTTGCGGTGGCTGAGGACTT
This sequence comes from Calotriton arnoldi, assembly GCA_963921515.1. NCBI lineage: Eukaryota > Metazoa > Chordata > Amphibia > Caudata > Salamandridae > Calotriton > Calotriton arnoldi. The sequence goes on from CAWUFW010003247.1 coordinate 1,699,068, forward strand.
CTTGGACCACGGGTCTATTTATAGGTCGTGCCCTGGGAGTAATTTCATAAGTCGGGTAGCGGCGTGTGGAGGAGCGCGCTGCTCGTGAAGGCAATGGCAGTGAGAGACTTAGTTGCTCAGGAGAAGAAAGAGGCAGTGTAGAAGTAGGTTCCTTCAATAAGAAGAGCAGGAGACACCAAGGCTGACTTGTAGAGTAGTTTATTAGGACAAAGAGTTGCAGAGACCCCATCCAGTCAGAGGACCAGCTTAACTGCCACAGAAGCAGTTCTAACCCAGTGCCTGGCAACGCACCCCACATTCCAGAACATGTAAGAAGTAAGCCACAGGAAAGTGCTCAGGACACCACACATCCTCCCCCCTCCACCATTCAAAATAAGGTCAAAACTTTATAAAAACTTTCCTCAACAAAATTACATAAATGTGAAAGCAAGGGATAAAGATACAGAATAGAGAATCAGCAAAAGAGTGCAACTGAAGTGCAACACAAATCATATAACAGCGAGCATACTTAGAAACATAATCTTGCAAGTGGCGAGGAGTACGCCTCACACGATAAGGCCTACCACCTCTTTTATTAACAATGGCATCCTCTGGAACTGGATTTTGTGCCAGAGCACGAGCATTAGAGGTAGATGCGGCGGTAGATCTAACAGGACATCTCGCCACTCTACCCAAATTCCATATTCTATGGTCACTGGTCTTTATTGCATTTTTGAAAACTTTAATTACCTCAAAGGGCCTACTGAATTTGGAAGTACCACCACTTTTTCTGGGAGACTTAATTTTAACCCAGTCACCCACATTGACAATAGTATTTTTCACACCCTTCTTTTCATCAAACCAAACCTTCCTTTTATTCATCACCTCTCTTTCTTTTTCCTTCCAACCTCCAGTTTTTCCTACTTCACTGTCCACAAGCACCCTATTAGACGTGACCCACAAAGGGGTAACTTCTATGTTGGGAACCCTTCCTTTGAATAAGCGAAAGGGAGCTACCCCAGTGGAAGAATGGGAAGTGAACCGATACTCACGCACCTTTCTTTTAACGGCCAACTCCCAACTTTCACCACAGGCAACAACTTGCTGCATAGACTCCTTGAGAACTTTAATAAATCTCTCCACAACCCCATTACATTCTGGGTGATAGAGAGCAGCCCTCTTGTGCCTAATTCCCATGGATTGCAAAAATTCTTCCATGACCCTCGACGTGAATTGGACTCCGTTGTCTGATAAAAGTGTTAGTGGAAAACCTTCACGTTCAAAAAGTGTTTCTAGGAACTCAATCACCACAGAAGACTCAACAGAATTAACTATTTTGATGTCAGGCCATCTTGAAAGCATGTCAATGCAAACAATGATATAGCGATCTTGAGTTTTTAGACGCACAGGACCCAAGATGTCAATAGAAATGTCTGTCCATGGACCAGAAGCTTGTTCTCTAATGACCATGGGTTGCGTTCTGCATTTCAGAACCCTGTCAGAACAAGCACACTCTGAGCAAGCACGTACTAGTCTTTCCATATGTACATCCATAGCTGGCCACCAGTAAGCTTACCTGACTCTCTCCTTTGTTTTTGCGATCCCCATGTGTGAAGCATGAGCACTTTCAATCAACTTGTCTCTCAAGGCAAGTGGCGGAATGAGTTTGCTACCACGCATAAGGAGACTGTCTACAACAGCAAGATCTTCTCTAACATTCCAAAACCCCTTAAGCACTTCCTCACAGTCTTTCTTCTCACACCAACCACCAGTAACAAAGGAGATAACTTTCTGCAACACATCATCACACACCAAATTTTCTCTCCGTACACTCTCAGAAATCAAACCTTCACTGATAAAACAAACACTGACTTCTTTTTCAAACTCCTCACCAGCAAACTGCTGACTATCATTTATCAAATCACCATCTTCACCGCCAAGTCTTGAAAGACAATCTGCCAAGACATTGTTTGAACCAGGCAAACAAGAAATATCAAAATTAAATTCTTGTAAGGCCACCACCCATTTCCTTATGCGATGGGAAACAAAATCTATTCCCTTCTTTGAAAACACATCCTTAAGAGGTTTGTGGTCGGTAAAGATCTTAAACTCCTTCCCCCACAAAAACGTCCTTAATTTGCGCACAGCCCAAAACACACCAAGAGCCTCCTTCTCTACTACCGGATAACTACATTCCGCACCCCTCAACGGCCTTGAAATAAACAAAATAGTTTTTTCCTCTCCATCAACTTTCTGAAACAGAACAGCACCCAAACCAGTTGCGCTTGCATCAGTCATAAGGTAAGATACTTTCGTGGGGTCAAAACTTCCTAGACAAGGTGCGTTATTGAGATGTTTCTTGATGTCAAGAAACTCCTCCTCACAGGTATTAGACCAAACAAATTCTCTTCCCTTCTTTAACAGTGACCTTAGACACAAAGTCTTCCCAGCAAATTTCGTAACAAATTTGTGATAAAACTCTGCCATGCCAAGAAATTTAACTAACTCCTCCTTATTCGAGGGAGCTCGTAGACTGTTGATCCAATTTACCAAGGATGCTTTAGGTTTGATACCTGCAGAAGACAGAGAATGACCAAGGTATTCTATTTCTTGTACATCAAATTTGCACTTATCTGCTCTAAGAGTAAGACCTGCATCATGAAATTTTTCCAACACAGACTTAAGCCTCGCGTCATGTTGTTCCAGATCCACGCCAAAGATGAGAACGTCATCTTGGTACACCTTGACACCATGAAGGCCTCTCAGAATCCCCTCCATCGCCCTCTGAAATACTGACGCAGCAGAAATGAGCCCAAAGGGCATCCTCAGAAACCTAAACGTGCCAAACGGTGTGACAAAGGCCGTGAGATCTTGGGAGGCAGGGTGAAGCTTGACCTGGTGGTAAGCAGAGGTAAGATCTAGTGAAGAGAAATGCTTTGCCCCTTCAAGTGAACACATCATCTCAGTTATGTTGGGCAAAGGGTAGTGGTCAACAATGACAGCTCTATTCAGCTCTCTCAAGTCCACACAGAGCCGGGCCTCTCCATTGGCCTTCCGAGCCATAACAACTGGAGAGACCCACTCAGTTGCCTCGACTTCTTAAATTATCCCTTTGGCCAGGAGTTTATCCAACTCAGTCTTCATATTTTCCCTAACTAACAGAGGAACATTCCTGACCTTGGCAATTTTTGGGATAGTATTAGACTTGACCCTTAAGCGATGCATATAGTTTTTTAAATAGCCAAGATCACTTCCAAAAACAGAAGGGAATTCCTTGATCCAATCATGACTGAAATCTTTCACCTCCCTAACAGGAGGCAATTCTTTCAAACAAACAGAGGGACATTCATTGGGATCAAGAAACACATGCAAGTCTCTCTGATGAAACCAACTTATAAGCGAATCACCCTTCATCGAGACATAGATCTTCGCAGGAATGACCCTTCCCTTGAAGTCAATTGTACCCCAAAAATAACCAAGCAATTGTATTGGTACCCCACCATATCCTTTAGGTCTGACATCTGGTTTTAGAAGAGTGACCTTGCCTAAAAGATTGCATTCATAAAATTCCTTGGGAACCAATGTGATTTTAGCTCCAGAATCGAAGAGCATTTTGACTGGAGCATCGTTGACTAATACAAGTTCTTGTGGACCATCACTAGCATCACCTGTAACTTGGAGAATTTCAACTTCCTCCAGATCTCCGTCATCAAAATCAACCTCACTAACTTTTTTATGTTCTTTGTTTGATCGACAGCATTTAGAGACATGCCCCCTTTTCCCACATGTTTTACAAACAGCTTTCCATCCTGGGCATCCCTTAAAATTTGCCAAGTGACCAGGATTTCCGCATCTGAAGCACTTTCCCTGAAAACTTTTTGGGATGATTACTTTTTGACTGAGAAAAGTTTTAGGTTTAGTGGCCTTGTCTACAACCACTTTAACGTCAGTGTTTTCCTTCTTGTCCAATGAAGAGTCCTTACGTATTACATCAATACACGCCTTGGAATGTTCATGAGTTTTGGCTATGGTGAGAACTTCTTGGAGAGAAGGGGAATCCTTTGCCATAAGGCATCTCTTGCTTTATCTAATGTGCATCCTAACATGAATTGATCTCTTAAGCGCTCTTCCAAAGTCGGGCCAAAATTACAGGTGGAAGCTAATTTGCGTAAAATAGTTATATATTGTTCAACAGTTTCATCCTGTCTTTGCATTCTTCTTCCAAAATGGTAGCGTTCAAGAACAGTGCTTACTTTAGGAAGATAGTGTAAATCTAGTTTTTTTATGCAAATTTCATATTCAGTTAGTGAGGCAGCATCATCATTAGACAAGTCTGGGAGATCGAAGATTTCTTGACCTTCGGATCCTAAGCAGTGCAGTAATAAGGAAGTGCGTCTCTCTGCGCTCAACGATGTACCACAAACACGGGCATAATGGGAGAATACTTTTTTCCATTTAATCCAAGTAATCGGGGGGTCACCAGGAGTGGTCAAGAAAAAGGGGGGGGCAGTAACGTTTTGCATGGTTGCGTGTGTCTAAAGCAATAAGCAGTGGTACCCGTTTAAATAAACAAGCAATAAATAACAGATAGTAAACTCGTTGAAACAAGAACACTTGTGAAAGGCTGTGCGCATCAGCGGTCAAATATCAGCTCTGCGCAAGTAGTGAATGCATAAGAACACTTGTGAAAGGCTGTGCGCATCAGCGGTCAAATAGCTGTGCGCAAGTAGTAAATGCATAAAGTATTTGTTAACACTTGTATAAGTAAATATGAATTAAACAGCAGATAGACACTTGTTAATCTGTTGTGCGCAAATCGTGAATGGATGAACTACTTGTTAACCTGTGTGCATTAACAAATAATAAATCAGCTGTGTGTCAGCGTTCAAAGAGACTTAAAATGACACACTGTAAAAACGTGTATAAACAAATGATCAGCTGTGCGCAAGTAGGAAAACCTTTGATAATTGTTAAAGGCTGTGCACATCAGCGAATGAACAAACAGCCGTGCACGTAGATTCCCAACAAATCTGTGCGCATCAGCGGTCAAATGATCAGCTGTGCGCAAGTAGGAAAACCTTTTGATAATTGTTAAAGGCTGTGCACATCAGCGAATGAATAAACAGCCGTGCACGTAGATTCCCGGTCTCTTCGCAACGCTGGCTCAGTTGCTAGGATACAGCGTGATATAGCGAGATTCAAAGATGGCCGCTCACTACGTGGTAACGTAGCGTAAGCGCGGCGTCAGGCAGTCCAGGCAAGGTCAACAGTAGGATGACGAGCGGTTTGGCACCTGCAGAGAGGAGATCTCGAGCTTGCCCACGCGCTGAGGTAAGCACTGAAGACCTCACGTGGGGAGCTGGCGCATCTGATCTTCCTCGTGGGCAAGAACCCTCCAGTGCCCAAGGGCTTTTTAAAATAAATTCGAAATGGGGCCAAAGAAACAGCGATGTGAAGCGGTGAAATGAAGTCACGGAAACACCGATGTGAAGCGGTGAAATCAAGCCAACCCCCGTTGCTCCTTACTTGTTTAAAAGAGTTGAAGGAAGACGGGTTACCGATGATTTCAATGAAGAAAGGGGTGAGTAAGACAATATTTGAACTCGCAGCGTGTCGCCTCTGATTTGCTTTTTTTTTAATTGGAGTAGGGTTATGAAGATGGTAACTGTTGGGGTCTCTGATGTAGAAATCGTGTCAGCATCGCAGTAGATGTCCACCAATCAGCGTAGGTAGGTCGTCGCCAAAATGTAGAAGTAGGTTCCTTCAATAAGAAGAGCAGGAGACACCAAGGCTGACTTGTAGAGTAGTTTATTAGGACAGAGTTGCAGAGACCCCATCCAGTCAGAGGACCAGCTTACTGCCACAGAAGCAGTTCTAACCCAGTGCCTGGCAACGCACCCCACATTCCAGAACATGTAAGATGTAAGATGTAAGCCACAGGAAAGTGCTCAGGACACCACAGGCAGGCAGCGGCGTGGGCAAGAGCGAGCTGCCCGTGTAGGAGCAGCAATTAGTGGGCCGGCAGCGGCGTGGACTAGAGCGTGCTGCCCACATTAAAATCATCTGTTAATGAGTCGGGCAGCGGCGTGGTTGATAGCACGCTGCTTGTGAATTAGGCGAATGGGTCGAAGTCGGGCAGTGGCATAGTCAAGAGCATGCTGCCCATGAAGATTGCCGGGGGCTTATTGCGGGCAGCTGCATGAGGGAAGTGGGCCGTCCGTGAAGCATGTGATCGAGGCCTGCCTGCATCTACCAGTTGGACAGGGTCATGGCGTGAGCACGCCGCCTGTGAAATCTACTTGGGCAGGCAGCGGCGCGGTTAGGAGTGCGCTGCCTGTGAAGACCACAGCCTGAGGTGGGCAGCGGCATGAGCAGAGCACGCTCCCTGGCAGTGTGGCCCCCACCTCCCTACTCCATTGGTCAGCATACCTGGAGCTCCGGGGATCCCTGCTTGCTCCTTCCAAGGCAGCCGGAGGTCTGTCTGGCCACGTGCCCCATCCGGAAGTGTCCTCCCTCTTAAAGGGGCAAGATCCATTAAAACGTGTGGCTCCCTGTGCGAGTGCCCCCTTCCAAAAAAAACAGGAGCTGAACCGTCTCTCTCTCTTAAAGGGGCAAGTACCAGTAAACGTGTGGCCCCTGTGGTAGTGGCCCCTCCCCCCCAAAAGTGTCTTCACCAGCTGTAGAGGGCACCACGAGTGGCATGGCGAGCAGGAAGGGAGCAAGCACCAGGCGATTGCGGCAGAAGCCAGCCAGGTACAGAGAGGAGATGGACGATACATGGAAGCAGCACCAGCACAGAGGAAGCAGCATGCGCCACGCAAGGAGCAGGAGAATGGGCCCCTGACCTGGATGAGGATCTGCAGGTCCTGTTGAAGAAGGCGCGTGGGCTGGTGGCCCAAAAAGGGAGAGATTGGGTTAGCCAGCAGATTCTGGGCCACTGGAGAAGGGCCCTGCTAAGCGACGCTGACTGGCCCACCCAAGAATGCTGCTGAAGGTCTCAAAATAAGCGCAAGAGTTTGCTCAGCCCATGGGTAAGCATTGGTCATAGTAATAGGTGTTGTCCAGCTGAAAGCCCTGCAGGCAGTAGCTATCCGGATGAACCAGCAGAGGGCGAAAGGCGGACTCTGTCTGATCAGATCAACCGCCTCATCTAAGGTCTCGTAGGGCACAGAACAACTGACTGGGTCCAGTACATCGTTGGCTGATTCGACCAGTGGGTATGGCAGATGGTGATACTTCCCATCCTCCTTCTTAGGTACCACACCCAGAGGGGAAACTACAAAGTTGTTGAAGGGTGAGGCGAGAATGGACCAGCGACTCTCCCTAGTCTGAATTCTTTTGCCACTTTCTGCCTGGCCACCTCTGGATTGTCCCTAACCGATTTCAAGTTTTTGCTAAGGTGATAAACCTGGGAGCCCTGGTAGGGAATATGGAAGCCTGCCACCAAAGGAGCGCAGGGGCCCACAAAGGCCATCAGGCCCAGGCAGAGGGGTATGCAGCCAAAATGGCGGCCTCCTCCAACAAGGGCATCAAGAACCATGGGCAGAAAGGGACCAGGGTCCAACCAGCAACAGTGAAGCAGCCCAGGATGAAGGGGGCAAGAGGCGCCCTGGTCCCTACCGAGGGATGAGGGCAATGACTCAAGGTGATAAGGACAACGACGTGGAGCAGCATGAGGTGCCTGTAGCGACCACAGCGGCACCTGGGGATACGCATGCAGAGGAGGTAGACGCTGCTGCCACAAAGTCTGGTGAGCATCATGCAAGGGGTACAGGGGCTCTGATGCTGCCACGTGCAGCAGCAGGGCTCTGGGTGGCCTCGGGAGACATTACAAATTATAGCACGCAGGTGGACATCACCAACTACACGATGGATGGTGCATTAGGACATCTGGGCTCACCTTCCCAATTCCAACCCAGCCCAATGGAGCCTGTAGGCGGTTTGGCTTACATAGGAGGGCTGGGCCCCTGAGGGCAGATGGGCGCAAATGTGCAGGTACAACCCCCTTCATGGGTATACAATGGTGGTCCTAGCCTGGGACGGGTATTCCCTTTTCCCCAGGTTCCCCCCCAGTGCCCTGGCCGAGTATACATCTCTGGCAGGGCCAGGGGTTTCGGGGGGCCAGCGACCAGCGACCAGCGACCAGTTCAGAAGGCAAGGATCGGGAGCAAGGGCTATCATGGGACAGACCAGGCACAGTGGCGACATGGGACCCCCGGCCAGTGGGCCACAGGGCCAAAGTGCGTAGAAAGATATAGACAAGGGCGCAGGGGCCGCAAACCCAAGTACCAGTGACACAGTGACCTCCAGGGAGACCAACACCACCAAAGCATGAGTTTGGGGGGCCCCACTAGGACCAGAAATGGTAAACCGTCCAGTGAGTACATACGCCCCTTTCCCGGGGACCCTCCCATCACAGCCTGGGAAACTGGTCTCTCCAGTCTCATTCCTCTTGCAGTTAAAGAAAGAATCTGGTGCAAGGAGAACATCAACATTTTCTCACTCCTAGAGGTGCGCCAAGCAGGATTAGATCTCACCTCCCATGACAAAAAAGAGGAGTACAGGAGGGACAGGCACAGACCTAGGGTAGAGCGGTTAATTGAGAATTGGTTGAGGGCATTCAGAACCCTGGTATGGGTCTTTGTAGAAAAGTTACGGCAGAGCGTGGCAGCACTATTTCTCCACAAGCAAATGGTATGTGCAGCTCAACAGAAGTATCAAGGGGTAGCGTGGCTACTGTATGACGAGGGCTTTCGGGAAAAGATGCAAACATGGCCTGTGATAGAGTGGGACCAGCAGGATGTCGAGGGCTTCACTAATCATATGGTGGCATCCAGGGAAGGGGTGAGCACACGGGGCCTCCTTTTTTGCTCCACAGGGAATAGAGAGGGGCACGACAGTGCCACTCAAGGCGCCAAGGCCAAAAGGCACATGGGGAGTAAATCCGGGTGGAGCCGCCCCATGGCCTGTTGGAAGTGTGCCAAGGATGAATGCAAATGGGGGCAAGCCTGCAAATTTAAACACACTGTGGTGGTGCCCATCCAGCAATCAATTGCAGAAAGACCAAGGGAGCAGAGGATGGTAATGACACCAGCAGCAAGAAATAGGGTGTTAGTGGGCAGAGCCGGACTGGGATCGCAAACCAGCCCTGGCAATTATGTCCAACTGGCACCTGGGGGTGGGGGGCGGGGGCAGTCGGACGTAATTGACAGTGCTGGAACACTGCTGCTGAACTGCTGCTGCGCTTTTGTTACAAGGGTCGATTTTGCAGCACTGCTGCAACACCGACCTCCAGCAAAAAAAACAGCCCCACTGGTACAAAACCGGCTCCCACCCTTCTGGCCCACCGGGGAAACGCCCGGCGCCCGCTACGGCCAGTCCGGCCCTGTTAGCGGGGCCCAGAAGGGAGGGAAGCTCAAGCACCCCCCGACAGCCCTCCCCACACCCATCAGGATCAGGGCGCTCACCCAGTTACTTAGCAGATACCCATGAAAGGAGGAAGGGCAGCTACTAGCATGCAGTTTTATGGCAGACTTTCATATCCCCTACCAGGGCCCTTAGGTCTATCGCCTTCGCAAAAACTTGAAATCGGTTAGGGACAGTCTGGAGGTGGCCAGGCAGAAAGTGGCAAAATAGTTCAGCCTAGGGAGAGTAGCTGGTCCATTCTCAGCCCCACCCTTCAACAACTTCATAGTCTCCCCTCTGGGCGTGGTACCCAAGAAGGAGGACGGGAAGTACCGCCTCATACACCATCTGCCATACCCACTGAGCGAGTGGGTCAACGATGGACTGGACCCAGTCAGTTGTTCTGTGTCCTACGCGACCTTAGACGAGGCGGTTGATCTGATCAAAGTGGTAGGTAAAGAGTCGCTGTTAGTGAAGACAGATATAGAGTCTGCCTTCCGCCTCATGCTGTTTTATCCGAACCACTACCGCCTGCTGGACTTCAGCAGGACAATGCTTATTACTATGACAAATGCCTGCCCATAGGCTGCACAATCTCTCTCACTTATTTTGAGACCTTCAGCAGTGGAGTTAAGCACATGGCATGCAGCAGGAGGGCAGATACACTACCTCGATGACTTCCTATTTATTGGCAAACCTGGCACCACAGTGTGCGGAGACATGCTGCGTCACTTCGTGGAATGGGCGAAAGAGCTAGGGGTACCGCTAGCGAGTGAAAAGACGGTAGGCCCGGTCACACAGGTGTCTTTCCTAGGAATTGAGCTAGACACCTTGGCGCGGTATAAAGGCTACGGCGGACCAAACTGGCCTGCTGCAAATCATAATGGAGCAGATGCTCTAAAAAAAAAAAAGGCGACCCTGGACGAGCTGCAGCAGCAGCTGGGTAAGCTCAACTTTGCCAACCGTGTAATCCTGGCAGGACGGCCATTTGCCAGACTCCTTGCCTGGTTGACAAAGCGCCTCACAAAGAAACATCACAGAGTGCAGCTCCCACAGGGGGTGAAGGAGGACCTAGAGCAATGGGTAGTCTTCCTAGCCAGCTTCAATGGGACACTCATGTGGTGGAAACCATGGGTGCCTGCCAGCCAGCTGGAACTATTAATGGATGCTGCAGGAAGCAAGGGCTTAGGGGCGATCCTAGGCGCAGCATTGACGGCCTCCTGCTGTCCGGCTGCTTTGAACGTGAAGGGGATCGCAAAGAACATTACACTGCTGGAGCTCTTCCCCCATCGTCGTGGCCTTCCCCCTATGGGCGGATCGGCTCACCAACAGGCAGATTACGTTATGGCCCTACAACCAAGCAGTTGTGCATGGATTGAATTTAGGAACAGCGCTGTGGCCAGCAGTTGTGCGATTACTATGCAACCAGCCAGCTGAAAGCCAACATAGCTATCAGAGGCAGACACATTTTAGGCTGCGATAACTCAGTAGCTGACGCGTTATCTTGTTGTCAGTGGCAGAGATTCAGAGAGCTGGCCCCACACGCAGAGCAGACCATGAAGCAGGTTCCCGAGTGCCTCTGGGCGCTGGCTGACCCATCCTAGCGATGTTGGGGGCCATGGGCTGGCACCCAAGACAGCAGAAAAATACCATAAGTGCTGGGAAGTTATTCACGGCATAACTGGCACAGCAAGTCCAGGCGAGATCCCAACTGAGGATGTCACGAGAGTCATTCAATGGGCATTTGAGGGCAGAAGAAGCCAGACTTGGCGCAAGCACACCTTAGCGGGATATCCTATTATACCAAACTAGCGACAGGGAGAGACCCAGCCGGCTCCTTCTATTGCAAGGTGGCGATGAAAGGGTGGGGGCTGTTTCACCCCTAGCGCAAGGACCATAGGTGCCCCAGTGACTCCAGCTTGTTGATAAAGTTGCTTTACACACTCCCTGACATTTGCAGGCCTGGGCACGGGGTTGTGCTGTTCAAGGCGGCCTTCTCTCTGGCATTCTTCAACGTCTATAGAGATAACAAACTGGTGGCCCCCTCCACAACCAGCGTGGGTTCAGCATGTATAAGGCGGTAGAATGTGCATTTGGTTACATGATAGTCCATTTATGCCTGTCAAAGAAGGACCAAAATGCTAAAGGGAAGCACACACGGCTTGATTGTCTAGATGATAGCTCATGCTCCCCGGTATGTCTTATGCGAGAACACATGCAGCGGGGGGGCCACAAGCGGCGGTATCTCTTTCTGCATGAAGATGGCTTGTGCCTAAGCCGCTATCAGTTCATTGCTGTCCTCCGGATGACCATCTCCAGGGCCGGGCTGCCCTCCAAGGAGTTTGGGTCCCACTCCTTTCGCATAGGCGCGGCCACAACCGTGGCATTGAGTGGACTGAGTGAGAAGTGCATAAAGCGTCTGGGCCGCTGGGCCTTGGGCACATTCAAAAGCTAAATTAGACCCATGGGCATCTGAGCTGGGTTTCTCTTGCAGCAAGTAATCCCACCGGCGGCTGCAGAGTGTGGATCCTGGGCCACTCTTACATCACAAGGGCACAACAGCAGGCGTCGGCATGTAAGGACTACAAGGAAATCTGGCTGCGCAACGCAGCGGTGTCTTGTTTGGGTAAACCAAGCATGAAATGGGCTCAGTTGGACACTTTGCAGCAAGAAGAAATGCCTGATGCGATGGTAGTGCACCTGATGTGGAACGATCTGGAATGTCTCTGGTGAAGAGACCTATTGGGGGCGATGAGGTTAGGGCTCACAGAGATCGTAAGACTGGTTCACCCAGCAGACGTAATATGGTCAGAGGTCATAGTACGTCAGGAGTAGAGGGGTGCCATAGACCACGGAGCGGTGAAGAGATCTAAGCGCAAGTTAAACATCACCATGGCAAAAGTTTGTAGGGCGAACGGCTGGGGGTTTGTGAGGCACAGGCTCATCAATCTCAGGAAGCCGGGATACTTTGCGGCGGACGGAGTCCACTTAACTGGGTTGGGTATGGACATGTTCTTACTAAACATAGTTGGGGTAATGGAGCAAATAGGCTTCTCATAGGCAGTCAGAAAAGGAGGAGCTGGAGGCGGTTGGGGAACCACCAGCAGAGTGGCTGAGACAGCACACACACATAGACAAGGAAAGCACAATATATAACATAGAGAGAGAGGCAAAAAAAATGTTATAAATTGTCTAATGTATGACCAATTGGTAGCTGGCCATTTGAGGTGGGCAACTTTGTTTGATGAATGGTGATTACTTCAGGTGGTGTAGCAAAAAATCCCCACGCTGCCAATATTTGTTTCAAAAAGAAAATCACAATAGCCCTAGGAAGAAGAGCTGCTCAATCAGTGTTCTTGGGATGCCTTAGGGCAAGGGCACTGGGAGCGGGTGATGGGCCATCAAGGGTCAGCTGCAGGCGGACACAGCACTTGCAGCCCAGGAGAGGCCGGATGGCTGCCCACATAGGTCTCACTAGCAAGGGAAGCCTAGAAGTTGCGAACGCCAGACACCTGCAAAGGGGCAGTCACGCAAGGGCTTGCCGCAAGTGCTGTCAGTAATTTAATATGGACCAACAAGACCAGAACTGCTGTTGTAAACTTGAAAGATATGACAAATGTGTTGAAGCATTTGAATCCCTGGAATGCTAATGACCATTAAGTTGTGATGTATCATGCCCATGTGTTATGTTGAATAAACTGCGTCTGTTATGCACCAACTATGGCTCCCCTTTGCCTGTTCACTAAAGGGGAATGGTGCAGTTGGATGGCCAGGAGGGAACTGGTGGCCACTCGCACATATGGGAAGGGTTAGATAGGGAAGTGACGTGGGAGAAGTAAAGGAGTGGAAGCAAATGGAGTTAAGGGAGATGAGGATGCGTCCAAGCAGAACAGTGTGTAAAAGAAGGGAAGAAACGGGGCAAAGGAGAAGATAAAAGAGAGGGGGAGACGAGAATAAGCAGAAAACACCAAGCATGAGGATATGCCAAATAGAAAAGTCAATAAAAAAGATTGAAGAATGAATATGAGAAGAGGGAGAGTCAAGGTGGGTGCAAAAGGAGGGTGGAGTGTGTGCGTACTCAGGAGGGCAATAAGGTTCCGCCTGGGAAGTGTGAGACGGCAAGTAGAAATGGGGGAACAAGAAGCTGTATGAAGATGAAAAGAGGGTCAAAGTGGAAAACAAAAGGAACATTTATCCTTGTAGAATGATGGGGCATATCTCAGAGCACAGGAAAAAGAGAGATGGCGAATAGAAGTGGGACGAGGGGGGGGTGGATCTGAGGAGTGGAGAGAGTGCAGCAGACACAGTCAGATCACGTGGAGGAGTCTGTATCAAAGAATGTTTGTGTTCTCCAGTAAAGATAATTGGATTTGGGACCCCTTGTGGCGTACTAAATGTCTTTGCACAGATGCTAATGGTGTCGCCTGTGCCCTGGGGGCCGGTCTGTCTCTGTCACAGGCATCCATGTGAGGAGAAGGACTCGGGCCCTGCTCAGCGGGTGGGGTGGCGGTGCTGGGAGACGGTGCAGTGTGCGGGAGTAGGACACGCAAGAATAGATAGTATCAAGGGACTAGGCAAAAACTTAAAATACCCTCCACTTTGAACTAAAGCACTGATGAGACAAAGCAAGAGAGCGAGTCCGCCCGACCATCCCCAGAATAGCTACCTCATCTCTTCCATTCAACCATCTATCCATTCATACTTTCACTCTTCCATCCCCTCGCTGATATCCACCATTTCACCTTTACATTCTGTCATCCATTCATTCCTTTACCTTCATTTAGTCTTTCACTATTTCATCCAGCCATCCTTTCACCCATTCACTCACCCGGGCATCCTTTCACTGATTCACCCACCCTCTCATCCTTTCATCCACCCACGCATTCTTTCACCCATCCACTCTTTCGTGCATCCTTTCATACACCTACCCATCCTTTCACCCATCCACCCTTCACCCATCCACACATCCTTTCACCCATCCACCTTCCCTTTCTCCCACCCATGCATCCTTTCGCCCATCCACCCTTTCACCCATTCACACTTTCACCCATCCTTCCTTTTAATCTTCCATCTGTCGTTCTGTATTCTATCAACCCATCCTTTTTTTACGTTAATTATGAGCTTTTGTCTGCGGTGTTGTAGACAGAAGAGGCCCATAAAGTACTCCACCCGCTGTAGCTACTAAGGCGGGGGTTCACAACGCACTTGGATGCCACCCTTTCTGGGGGAGAAGGCGTAGGAGGACAGAGGTTTCATTCTACAGGATTCTACAGGGACAGAACAGCTAAGGACGGGGGGGGTGCTGTGTTGAGGAAAGGGCATCTGAGGACTGATGGGGCTCGCTGTAGGACACAGGCCTGGCCAAGCTAGCGGTTGGAAAGTAGAGAGGACATTCTAAAGCCCAAAGTGAGGTCCATGTTTAGAGGATGGAGAAGGACCTTTATTAAGGGACAGGGCACTCTGAAGAGTGTAGGACACCTAAGGGCAGATAGGGTCTTCTATAGAGGACACCACATATAAGAGGAGGGGGCGGACACATAAGGCCAGAGAGGGTCTCTGTATGGCACAGGCCCTGCGATGAAAGAGGGACCTGTTTTGGGGACCTAGAAGGCTGTGTCTAGGGTACAGGGCATGTGAGGCCTGATGAGGCTTTCTGGAGGGGACAGGGCTTGTGTGAACGAAGGACACTTCTGACCGGCAGGCCGTGTTAATATAGTGATAGAAATGATTTTGATGGATTAAAATTGTGTGCAAAACGTGATGGCCATTTTTGCACTAAAATGAAAATACTGCACTGTGCAAAACTGTACTTTCCTGTGCTTGTCAAAACTAGGTCCGAACTAGTCCTAAGCTCCATTTTGAATTCTAACGCAGCCATGATCTGTGTTTTAATTTCTTTGTTCATCATGTGTAACAGAATGTGCATCAGGATAATGCTCTGTGTTAACATACTGTTCTCGAAGAACTTCGGATGAAGCCCTTTGCTTCATTTCAAGGCTCTTTCTGCCTGTGCGACTGTAGATCTATCGATTGATGAGACTGCCATTGTTTTGAGTGTAACTAGATTTGTACTTACACATTTGATTACATTAGGTCAATAGATGTCGTTTAATATTCATTTAGGGGATCAAGCTAGGATATGGGTACTCACAAACTTTCTCTCGGGGGCCAAATTTACAGTGTGGTTTGTGGCCGAGGGCCGCACCGGTGGGGGCGGAGTCATTGGGGAGGAGGGGCTAGAGCAAAACAAAACTGTGACCATGAGGTGGAACACAGGCCCCTGCAGCGGACGCCTTCGTCCACTGAGCCACCGGACCCGGCATACACATCTCTCTCTCTCTCTCTCTCTCTCTCTCTCTCTCTCTGTCTCCTCTCTCTCTCTCTCTCTCTCTCTCTCTCTCTCTCTCTCTGTCTCCCTCCCTCTCTCTGTCTCCTCCCACTCTGTCTCCTCCTCTCTCTCCGTCTCCCTCTCTCTGTCTCCCTCTCTCTGTCTCCTCCTGTCTCCCCTCTGTCTCCCTCCCTCTGTCTCCCTCTGTCTGTCTCCGTCTGTCTCCCTCTGTCTGTCTCCATCCCTCTGTCTCCCTCCCTCTGTCTCCCTCCCTCTGTCTCCCTCCCTCTGTCTCCCTCCCTCTGTCTCCCTCCCTCTGTCTCCCTCCCTCTGTCTCCCTCCCTCTGTCTCCCTCCATCTGTCTCCCTCCATCTGTCTCCCTTCATCTGTCTCCCTCTATCTGTCTCCCTCTATCTGTCTCCCTCTATCTGTCTCCCTCTATCTGTCTCCCTCCCTCTGTCTCCCTCTGTCGCCCTCCTCCCTCTGCCTGTCGCCCTCCTCCCTCTGTCTGTCTCCTTCTGTCTCTCTCTGTCTGTCTCCCTCCCTCTGTCTCCCTCTGTCTGTTGCCCTCTGTCTCCCTCCCTCTGTCTCCGTCCCTCTGTCTCCCTCCCTCTGTCTCCCTCCCTCTGTCTCCCTCCCTCTCTCTCCCTCCCTCTCTCTCCCTCTGTCTCCCTCTGTCTGTCTCCCTCTGTCTGTCTCCCTCTGTCTGTCGCCCTCTGTCTGTCGCCCTCTGTCTGTCTCTCTCTGTCTCCCTCTGTCTCCCTCTCTCTCTGTCACTCTGTCTCCCTCCCTCTGTCTCTCCCTCTGTCTCTCTCTATCTGTCTCCCTCTGTCTCCCTCTGTCTCCCTCCGCTGTCTCCCTCTCTCTCTCTCTCTCTCTCTGTCTCCCTCTCTGTCTGTCTCCCTCTGTCTGTCTCCCTCTGTCTGTCTCCCTCTGTCTGTCTCCCTCTGTCTGTCTCCCTCTGTCTCCCTCCCTCTGTCTCCCTCCCTCTCTCTCTCTGTCTCCCTCCCTCTCTCTCTCTCTCTCTCTCTCCCTCCCTCCCTCTCTCTGTCTCCCTCTCTCTCTCTCTGTCTCCCTCCCTCTGTCTCTCCCTCTGTCTCTCTCTATCTGTCTCCCTCTGTCTCCCTCTCTCTGTCTCCCTCTCTCTCTGTCTCCCTCTCTGTCTGTCTCCCTCTGTCTGTCTCCCTCCCTCTGTCTCCCTCCCTCCCTCTCTGTCTCCCTCCCTCCCTCCCTCTCTCTCTCTCTCTCTCTCCCTCCCTCTGTCTCCCTCTCTCTCTCTCTGTCTCCCTCTCTCTGTCTCCCTCTCTCTCCCTCCCTCTGTCTCCCTCTGTCCGTCTCCCTCTGTCCGTCTCCCTCTGTCCGTCTCCCTCTGTCCGTCTCCCTCTGTCCGTCTCCCTCTGTCCATCTCCATCTGTCCGTCTCCCTCTGTCTGTCTCCCTCCCTCTGTCTCCCTCCCTCTGTCTCCCTCCCTCTGTCTCCCTCCCTCTGTCTCCCTCTATCTGTCTCCCTCCCTCTGTCTCCCTCTATCTGTCTCCCTCTATCTGTCTCCCTCTATCTGTATCCCTCCCTCTGTCTGTCGCCCTCCTCCCTCTGTCTGTCGCCCTCCTCCCTCTGTCTGTCGCCCTCCTCCCTCTGCCTGTCGCCCTCCTCCCTCCCTCTGTCTCCCTCTGTCTCTCTCTGTCTGTCTCCCTCCCTCTGTCTCCCTCTGTCTCCCTCTCTCTCTGTCTCTCTCCGTCTCCGTCCCTCTGTCTCCCTCCCTCCCTCTGTCTCCCTCCTTCTATCTCTCCCTCTGTCTGTCTCCCTCTGTCTGTCTCCTCTGTCTCTCTCTGTCTGTCTCCCTCCCTCTCTGTCTCCCTCTCTCTCTGTCTCCCTCTGTCTCCCTCTCTCTGTCTCCCTCTGTCTCCCTCCCTCCCTCCCTCCCTCTCCCTCTCTCTCTGTCTCCCTCTCTCTCTGTCTCCCTCTCTCTCTATCTCCTCTCTCTCCGTCTCCCTCTCTGTCTCCTCTCTCTCCGTCTCCCTCTCTGTCTCCCTCCCAAGCCTGAGCTCCCTGGCCTTGGCTCAACTCTCTGACTACAGGCTGGCGGGAAACATCACATCACAGGCTCTTAACGCACACCTCACCCGACTCTCACTCCCTGCTGCCCTCTGTCACCTCACCCGGCTCTCACTCCCTGCCCTCTGTCACCCTCTGTCACCTTACCCGGCTCTCACTCCCTGCTGCCCTCCATCACCTCACCCGGCTCTCACTCCCTACTGCCCTCTGTCACCTCACCCGGCTCTCACTCCCTGCAACCCTCTGTCACCTCACCCGGCTCTCACTCCCTGCAACCCTCTGTCACCTCATCCGGCTCTCACTCCCTGCTGCCCTCCGTCACCCTCTGCCATCTCACCCGGCTGTCACTCCCTGCTGCCCTCCGTCACCTCACCCGGCTCTCACTCCCTGCTGCCCTCTGTCACCTCACCCGGCTCTCACTCCCTACTGCCCTCTGTCACCCTCTGTCACCTCACGCGGCTCTCACTCCCTGCAACCCTCTGTCACCTTACCCGGCTCTCACTCCCTGCAACCCTCTGTCACCTCATCCGGCTCTCACTCCCTGCTGCCCTCCGTCACCCTCTGCCATCTCACCCGGCTCTCACTCCCTGCTGCCCTCTGTCACCTCACCCGGCTCTCACTCCCTGCAACCCTCTGTCACCTTACCCGGCTCTCACTCCCTGCTGCCCTCTGTCACCCTCTGCCATCTCACCCGGCTCTCACTCCCTGCAACCCTCCGTCCCCTCACCCGGCTCTCACTCCCTGCCCTCTGTCACCCTCTGTCACCTTACCCGGCTCTCACTCCCTGCTGCCCTCCGTCACCTTACCCGGCTCTCACTCCCTGCTGCCCTCCGTCACCTCACCCGGCTCTCACTCTCTGCTGCCCTCTGTCACCTCACCCGGCTCTCACTCCCTGCCCTCTGTCACCTCACCCGGCTCTCACTCCCTGCAACCCTCTGTCACCTCACCCGGCTCTCACTCCCTGCTGCCCTCTGCCATCTCACCCGGCTCTCACT
Source organism: Calotriton arnoldi (assembly GCA_963921515.1). Lineage (NCBI taxonomy): Eukaryota > Metazoa > Chordata > Amphibia > Caudata > Salamandridae > Calotriton > Calotriton arnoldi. Next base: position 1,717,827 of record CAWUFW010003247.1, read on the forward strand.
CCCTGCTGCCCTCCGTCACCTCACCCGGCTCTCACTCCCTGCTGCCCTCCGTCACCTCACCCGGCTCTCACTCCCCTGCTGACCTCTGTAACCCTCTGCCATCTCACCCGGCTCTCACTCCCTGCTGCCCTCCGTCACCTCACCTGGCTCTCACTCCCTGCTGCCCTCCGTCACCTCACCCGGCTCTCACTCCCTGCTGCCCTCCGTCACCTCACCCGGCTCTCACTCCCTGCTGACCTCTGTAACCCTCTGCCATCTCACCCGGCTCTCACTCCCTGCTGCCCTCCGTCACCTCACCTGGCTCTCACTCCCTGCTGCCCTCCGTCACCTCACCTGGCTCTCACTCCCTGCTGCCCTCCGTCACCTCACCCGGCTCTCACACCCTGCTGTCCTCTATCATTCTCGGTCACCTCACCCCGCGTGGGTGGCAGCCCGGGCTGAGACAGCTTCCCGGGCACACACACAGCCGCACCCGAGTACTTCACAGGTCTTTAAAAGACCATTTGCATGATAACGAGGCTTTGTTGTGTTTCACCTCTTCTTAGCGCCCCTGCAGCTCCACTCGGACTATCGCTGGAATCGCCCGGCCCCCATAGAGCAGAGTCTGTGTTTGCTGACACTGTAAAAAAAAAAAAAAAAAAAACACAGGTACGATGTCTGCAAGGTCCGCAGGCCGCCAAGGAAGGCTTGCCGGGCCGCTGGCGGCCCGCGCTATGAGTACCCGTGAGCTAGGATGATGTTAGATGATGCTGCATTATAATTTGTGTTCTTACTTGTCAATTTGTGCTATGACTCAAATCACTTTATGCGGACAATGCTATTTTCACTGTGTATGTCTTAATAAGAGTACTTTTTGGAGGTGAGCCAGGTCTGGTCTGCCCCAGAGACATTGTAAGGCATGGGCAAAGTGCGCTCTGGCCCAGAGCCCCAGCCATTCAGCCCCCAGATAGAGACAGCTCTGTTCTGCAGAGTCTTGCCCTGATGTCCTTGAATAATTCTTAAACAGATTGTTAGTGTGCCTGTGCACTTTCAGTGACTTGGCCAAAGAGTCCATGAAAAAGCTGAAATTGGTTCATAAATTCAAAATTGTCCTGAACAGGGGCCCCCAAAATACATTTGGCCCAGGGCCCCCAAAATCCTTAAGATGTCTCTGTCTGCCCCGACTTTATGTTAGTCTGTCTCTTGATTTGGACTTAGAATACTTTTGCTCTGAAACTTGTCTTCATGTCAGACTCTATAACTGCATCTGATTGAGTCTTCTGTTAATTCCCTATGTTGATTTAGCATGCATTTTGACTAACTTTTATTTTGCCTTCTGATTTGCACTTTCAAAATCTAATATACATTCATGGTTTTAGAACTCCTTGAAGGCTCAAGTCCCTTTTTGGCTTAAGGTTTTTTTAATTGACTATGCTGATTAAACCATCTGGGATCCTACGTAGGCACTTATCTAGGTTATTTGATAAGATAGTGTCAGTGAAGACCCTTTTCAGTGGAAGGGTTCTTCAAATGGGCTGAAACATGTGAGGTCAGAGAAGATTAACAGGCGGGTCAGACTGTGGGACATTGATGTTATGATGTGTTATCATAAATTGTACAGCACCTTGTACAATTTATGTGATGTATTGAATGATCACTGAGGTTCAGTATCGAGCCTGTATGTGTTTCCTCTACCCCACGAGGTTCCTCTGGTGCAAGAAGGTGAAATTCTTTTGGTTGAGCAGTACAATAAATACATGTACTTATTGGGGGTGGCGGCTTTGTTTTTATTAGAAACCTCTATAATCTTTTTTTCTTACTGCATGCTTATTTGTTTGTGTGATATTAGATGTCTACATATGTAGTTGTCTAGGTATGAAGACATTAAATGAGAATGGAGAAGGCCGTCTAAGTAGGATACCTTGATCTTTGTGTTTATGCCATGACTTTGTTATGCCTTTTTTCTACATATCACTTTACGTCTTGGGTGGATCCTTTTGTCCCCCTCCCCCTTAATATTATCTATTATTTTGTTGGATGCCATTTACTTTAAAGCTTTTCTTCCTAAATCTACCATTAACAAAAAAAACTTTTTAATTATCTAACTTTTTGCTTATAATAACTGAGTAATCTACAATCTGATGTACTCTTTCTAGGTTTGACATATAACTGGAGACATTTGCCGTGAACACATTCTATTCTTTGCTTACTCCAAGGGACTTTGGTTCAGCCATTGGACTCTTTGACCCTTACCTTCTGCTTTGCCTGCCATTGGATTGAGACATTGTCAGTCGCACATGGAATTAGCTCACAGGCTTTTTTAGACGTATATATTCACTCCGTTATGGACTCTTTTTACATCTGAGAAGTAGATCATGTCATCACACATTTAATTTTTGAACTCATACATGCAGTAAATACATAGAGCAACCCATTTTTCATTTGTTTTTCACTGCAGCAGTTTTCTTCCCTTCTTTTATATATACATGAGTAATCCTTTTTTCAATTGCTTTTCACTGGAGCATGCATGTATTAATGTCAGCATTAACCTTTTGTCTTTGCCAATGCTTGTTTTCAGTTAGTAACCGAAACAAAGAGGGTGTGATTGTTCCAAACTTTTATAAATTATAAGCTATTCCACTTTGTCATTGCCCATCATGATAAGAAGCTTTGTGTAGCTTGTGGCTTAGATGCATAAATGCCTGGAACATTCTCATTTCTAACAGCGTTGCAACTTCTCTACAGCTTCTCACTCAATCTGTCTCCTACAGGCACCATCAGTCACACCTGTTTCCTTGCATGTGCACACACCCAGGGTCGGCTCCTCCGCTAAAGCGGAGGAGCGTCGCCCCACTGCTCTCAAAGCAGTAGAAAAGGAAAAATAAAATGATAATAGCATTGTTATTATCATTTTATTTTCCGAAGCTACGGTGCTGGGTTAGGGCGGGGCTGCTTCACAGCCTGGGAGGAGGAGTGGTTTGTTCACAATAAGTGCGCATGACGGTTTGGCTGACCGTCTTGGGCCGGCCAAATAGTCATGTGCACTTAACATTTTCTCCACCGGGCTGTAATACACAGCCTCAGTGGAGAACATGCACAGGCTCCCAGTCTCCGTCTGAGCACTGAACCACGGCCGAACCATGTCGCTCAGACACGGCGCTCAGACCAATCACAACACTGCTAAAAGCCACTTTGTGATTGGCTTAGGGGAGTCTGTGTGCTTCCTGCTTCCGGTACTCACCAGGAAGAGAAGCAACGATGGAGGAGAGATGGCGGCCAAGAAGAGCTACGTGTTTTTTTTTTTTCATATTTAGTTTTTTTCACCACCCCTGTTCCCTGCCAGCGGCCACTGGACACACATCCTATTACTCCAGTCTTCCATGTCCCTGCTTCTAAAGCACCACTGACAGGGCCCACCAGCACACCTCAGGCAGGAATCCCATCATGCAAACTTCCTCACATATTCTCCTATAGAGAAGAGAGGTTTCTACCCTCAAATTGAGTAGGGACCGTATTAAAGATGCTGAGAGGCACTTGAATGTTTTTTGATGGGAGGTGTGGAGAGTGGAGACTAAGATGGAGTTTTTATGAATGGCAGCGAGGCTGGCATCTGATTCTGTGTAGGCAAGGCAGGTGGATGAGGTTGTAGCAATTGGTTGAGCTCATAAAACAGGAGGGTGGAAGTGGAGAGCAGAGGACAGACTGCCAGGGCCCATGATCTATTAATGCCCTCCAAGCCCACATTTTATGTAAGAGTGGAAGTGAATCAGAGCATCTTCCGTGTTTTTTTAAACCTTAGAACCTATGAGTCTATCAGATTGCCCGATAAGACGCACAGGTTATGGTGGCACTGCTAAAGAGTGTTTGTGGCAGGAAAACAAAAACATTAAGGAACACATTTTTGGCCAATTAAGCTTTAGTAAAAATGCACATGCAGGTGTTAGCATTCAAGATGGCTAAATGAGTTACGTTCTTGCTAACGACGTGATGTAATTTGCAGATCAGAGGTTTGAATTACAGAAAGGCTGACTCAGATTTTCATCCTTTCAAGGTTGATAAAATTAGTCTAACTAAATTTATCGCAACACTCATAATTTATAAAACACTGTTACACAGGATTAATAGAACTTCGTTAGTTGCTGTAATACTAAACACTAGTCAAAAACATATTAATGTTATTAGTATGTTTTCATCATTATTAAGCTCCTCTTGTTTGAAACCAGTACCTAAAATTTGTATTTAGAGCTGGTGTCTCCAACCAGTCTATTGCGAGCTACCTTGAGAACAAAATGATATTTCTGAATGCTTTTAAATGAGAGAAAACTAAGATGAAGAGTTAACTTAATGAATAAGTTAACTCTTCATTTGAATTTTCTCCCTTTCCAAAGTGTAACATTTTCAAACGGATCAAGGAGTGGTATGCAGTTCCTAAAGGAGATAGAAAAGTGGTGGGTGGGGTGGGGGAAGGGGAAGGACAGGTTGGGGAGGGCGGAGAGAGAAGGGAATGGAGGGGAACCAGGTAAGTGAAGGATCAGAAAGGGGAGAGCTCCAATAAGGAGCAAGGGCCCTCACACACCTGAGAGGTGTCTTGCTTCATCATAGGGCAGCTCCTCGTTGGGCCGGCGCTGCAATGCCCAACGGGCCCCTCAGGGGGGCTCTTTGCCGGAGGTCTTTAGATTATTACGCCAGGAGGCCCTTTGTGCGGGGGTGGAGGGGCATTGAGTAGTGAGTAGAGTGGGTGCAATACGTGTACTAAAAATAGCTATCAGTGCTCCAGGAAACCTTTATTGACTGGACACTATGCTATGATTAAAAAGACTACAAAAGTCTCGGCTGGCAGGGGGAATTCAACCTGTTACAGCTCAATGTGTGTAATCACGAATGTGAGTGCATTAAAAGGTCGACATGTTTCACGCCTAAGATACTCCGTGTGGATGTGTGGTGTTTCTTCAGGACCGGGGGAGAAAAACCTGATCTACTCTTAAGTGTAGGTGACGGTCATCGGGATATCCTAAGTAGTACTGCCCCTAATGAATGGATTCAAGTCAATCCAAAGGCGGGGGGTCAAGCATATAGTGCTATGTAATTCGTCCTTCTTGCGAACCTGGAGAGTGAAGAAGGGGAAACAAAAGGGGAAACAAACACAGCAATCAAACTATCATTAAGAACTCATGGAGTATATCTTGTAACTAGTGAAATTCACATCGCTCCCTTAGCCATGATGTGACTTGCAGTGGTCATGGTAAAGACCAAACTCGTGAGGGAGCACCAGTGTTAGAGATACAACAAGTGCAACACAAGGAAAAGACAAGTAAAAAACTAGTAAAACAAGTAAAAAACATGCTAGCTACATACCCATTGACTCTGTAGGGGAAGATTCAGCACCCTGGTAGTTGTGTATCTACGGGCGCAGCCTGTTAGGAACAGTCGAGCCCTACCGCCCTACCAGGGTTGCCCATGGTCAATGCTAACTTGGAGGAGGAAACACACCTCTGGGTGAGAGGGCTAGAACTTCAACCAGGATCTCTACGGTCATCCACAGCAGTGGCAGATGCGAGTAACCTAAGGAAAAGTGGAGCCAATAGTGAAGACTATGGAACAGGCTATATTGGCAGTGAAACAAGGTAAGTAAGGTAAAAAATCAGTGTGGTTGTAGGTTAAGTGTGTTCAGATACTGCCTCTTGACAGTGTTGGTCTTATATACAGGACAAATTAATAGAGGTTTTCCAATGGGTGAACGGAGTCTATCACACCCAATGTACGAGTAGGTAATTCTATATGGCAACATTGGCATAGGAATGCGAATGACATTGGTGCGCCGAGAACAGATGGCAGCGAAACAGTGGGGGGCAATAGACACGCATCACGGCCCGCAAGGTCGCGAGGCTCTCCCACCCGCCGTGAAGTGCCGAGGTTGCCAAAGATGAGCCGACAAAAGTGGTGTCGGGCTCTTTGTCAAGAAAAACTGATCGTCAACTTGTCATCCTGGATCCTTTCGGACAAAGAAAAGGCTGTCCTCAGTAAGGGACTGGGGTACGTCCCCACACCCAAAGAAGATCGTTTCAGAACCACGCAGAAGTTACATCGATTCTTCAGGAAAATCCGACTCCATGCGTTCTTCCAGGATCAACCTCCACCAGAGGCAACCGACTCGGGCCTTCATGCCCCATCTACTTTCACTCCGACCACAGGGATGGTTCCCCCAGAGGTCCTCACATTTGAGAAGGCGGTTCTCAAAGAATTATCACAGTGTCCTCCTAAAAAAACTTTTTTCAACATGTCCAAGGTTGAAACAGGAGCTATGCGCTCCCTGGGCAGTGATGAGTCCATAACGATAAAACCAGCGGACAAGGGTGGTGCCATCGTTCTCCTTAACACCACGGATTACAACCAAGAATGTGAACGACAGCTTGCGAACAAGTCCCAGTACACGCCCATCAGAGAGGACCCCACGGGCCGCCTTACCAAACACATTACCTCCATTGTCTTTGCTGCAGAAACTCAAGGATGGACCAGTAAAAAAGAAGCAGTTTTTCTGGTCAATAAAAATCCCAGGACCCCCTTACTTCTACACACTCCCTAAGATTCATAAGGCCACTAGACCACCACCAGGGAGACCCATAGTGTCAGGGATTGGGTCAATCTTAGAACCCCTGTCACAATTCTGTGACTCCTTCCTTCAACCCTTGGTCACCAAAACACCCACTTTCCTAAAAGACACTACTGCAGTATTGAATCTCCTCAACAACCTTGGAAAAGATACCCAGGTGGATATTCTCATCACCCTCGACGTGGAATCGTTGTATACCAACATTCCCCAAGACGACACGTTGGAGGTGATAGAGAACTATCTGAGGGCTGCACCCTGGTCCTCAGCCACCCCCATTAGCTTCATTATGGAGTGCGCAGCCCTGGCACTAAAGGAGAATTTTTTCGAGTTCCAGGACAAGCTATACCATCAGACCCAGGGCACATCGATGGGCAGCACCTTTGCTCCTAGTCTGGCCTGTCTCTACATGGCTGACTTCAAGCAAAGGTGCATCCTCCATTATGACAACCCCTACAAACTCAGCATCATAGAATGGCGCAGGTATATCGATGATATCCTGATCTTGTGGCAGGGTTCATCTACCACGTGTGCTGATTTCTGCAACTGGATGAACACTCTCAATGGCTTTTTGAAGTTCAGCAGCTCCACATCTACATCTGAAATAGCATTCCTAGATCTCCTCATAACTTTGTCCGAGGGGAGGATTATTACCAAAACATACAAGAAGCCCACTGACTGCAACAGCCTTTTGAGATATGACAGCCATCATCCCAAACACTTACGGGACAACCTCCCTTTCGGACAATTTTTGCGACTTTGTCGCAACTGCAGCTCCATTAGGGACTACAAAGATCAGGCACATGCCTTATCCACAGACCTGGTGGCAAGACACTACCCCCAGGACGTGGTAACTAGAGCTAATAAGCGAGTACGCAATAATAACAGGGACGGTCTCCTAGAGACACGGGATCGCCCCGTCAGTGATGCAATAACTTGTGTTACATCATTTACACCATATTCCAACACGATACAGAAGATAATCAAAAAACATTGGTCAATTTTGCACACAGGGGATCTGTCTCCAGCAACCCCGTGTTTTGCCTTTAAACGCACGCCTAACATCAAGGACAACATAGTACACACCAGGCCCCGACCCACACGCTCACAGCGCCAACACCAACTCTGGGGGCTTCCCCCAGTCAAGGGTCACTTTCCCTGTGGTTCATGCAGCGTGTGCCCATTCACATGCCCATCTAAAGAAGTGAAACTCTCTCCCACCTCCACATGGACCCAGATGACACACACCAATTGCAACACTCGCAATTGTATATGATTACCTGCCCTTGCTCCAAAAACTACGTTGGCATGATGACCAGGACAGCTACGACCCGTATTACGGAACACAGGAGTAACATCAGGTGTGGTAGGACTACCACCAAGATGCTTTCCCACTATATCGATTATCAACACACTCATGATGATATTAAGTGGACTATACTGGAAGCTTTCCCCAACATCACCCAACAGGCACTTTTTAATAAAGTACAACGTTGGATCTTTCGTCTTTCTACTAGCTCCACAGGGCTCAACGATGATATCCCATGGGCCGAGGTTAATCAATGAGCACTCAGGGCCACTGACTCCCCAGTGTTCCTTCACCCGCAGGTCAACCAACACCCCCTCCAAACCCCCCCCCCCTCCCAGAACAACTCCCCCTTCCATGGTGCTCCCGGGACTAGGTCTTCCCTGGGCTTGATCCATGTGCACCAGTAATCTACCTAATAGCCTCTGTACATGAGCACTGACTGATGCAACACCAGAGGTGACTACCACAACCGGTGTCACCTATAGTGATCGCTGTGATAAGCCTCCTGCTCTGATTTGTATCATGGAGACATTTAACATTCGTGTATACCCCATAGACTAGACTAGAAGTATTGGAATTAAGTTGTAATTGGAGCCCCTTGCCATGGGCGACTACATGCTGCACTCTACACGTATTTGGGTGACCCTTGACCATTCTAAGATGGCACCCACTTTAGTGCTAGTTATTAGGAACCAGTTCACCATTCCAACATGACGCCCAAAGCCGGTTTCTCCAGTCCTCTCTCTCTTATCACAACACGAGACTAACAGTTTAAAAGGTTGCCTGCCGTAGTGGAACGCGACATCGTCCCAGGAGTACGGTCGTGGGTAGGTCCCACGCATGAGTGCATCGACTAGATGGTGAGTCCCAACGCTCGTAGTCAGGACCTACCCCTGTGGGACTGGAGCCATACTTTTTGGTCCATAGCCGCACTCTGCCTTTTGAGAGCAGCCTGTCCCGGGGGAGGAACGCGATGCTCCTGTTCGTTTTTTTCCCCCTTTTAGAATACCGCATTTGTTTTAACTTAACGCGGCCGGCGGGCCGCTAGTGGCTACAGCGGCATAGGGACGAGTTGCCAGCTGCCCGTGTCTGCAGCCCAATATGCCTACTTCTGAATTTTGCTATTTCCAAACTTTAACGCGGCCGGTGGGTCTCGTATGGCATAGTGGCAACGGGACGTGGCGTAAGCAGCCCGTGCCTCACCGCTCGCCGTTTCTTGACAAAGAGCCCAACACCACTTTTGTCAGCTCTTCTTTGGCAACCTCTGCACTTCACGGCGGGTGGGAGTGCCTCGCAACCTTGCGGGCCGTGATGCGTGTCTATTGCCCCCCACTGTTTCGCTGCCATCTGTTCTCGGCGCACCAACGCCATTCGCATTCCTATGCCAATGTTACCATATAGAATTACCTACTCTTACATTGGGTGGGATAGACTCCGTTCACCCATTGGAAAACCTCTATTAATTTGTTCTGTATATAGGACCAACACTGTCAAGAGGCAGTATCTGTACACACTTAACCTACAACCACACTGATTTTTTACCTTATTTACCTTGTTTCACTGCCAATATAGCCTGTTCCATAGTCTTCACTATTGGCTCCACTTTTCCTTAGGTTACTCGCATCTGCCACTGCTGTGGATGACCGTAGAGATCCTGGTTGAAGTTCTAGCCCTCTCTCCCAGAGGTGAGTTTCCTCCTCCAAGTTAGCATTGACCATGGTCAACCCTGGTAGGGCTCTACCGTTCCTAACAGGCTGCGCCCGTAGATACACAACTACCAGGGTGCTGAATGTTCCCCTACAGAGTCGAGGGGTATGTAACTAGCATGTTTTTACTTGTTTTACTAGTTTTTTTACTTGTCTTTTCCTTGTGTTGCACTTGTTGCATCACTGACACTGGTGCTCCCTCACGAGTTTGGTCTTTAACATGACCACTGCAAGTCACATCATGGCTAAGGGAGCGATGTGAATTTCACTAGTTACAAGATATACTCCATGAGTTCTTAATGATAGTTTGATTGCTGTGTTTGTTTCCCTTCTTCACTCTCCAGCACTATATGCTTGCCCCCGCGCCTTTGCATTCACTTGAATCCATTCATTAGGGACGGTACTACTTAGGATATCCCGATGACCATCACCTACACTTAAGAGTAGATCAGGTTTTTCTCCCCCGGTCCTGAAGAAACGCCACACATCCACACGGAGGATTTTAGGCGTGAAACATGTCGACCTTTTAATGCACTCACATTCGTGATTACACACATTGAGCTGTAACAGGTTGAATTCCCCCTGCCAGCCGAGACTTTTGTAGTCTTTTTAATCATAGCATATTGTCCAGTCACTAAAGGTTTCCTGGAGCACTGATCGCTATTTTTATTACACGAATTGCACCCACTCTACTCACCACTCAATGCCCCTCCACCCCCGCACATAGGGCCTCCTGGCGTTCTAATCTAAAGACCTCTGGCAAAGAGCCCCCCTGAGGGGCCCGTTGGGCATTGCAGCGCCGACCCAACGAGGAGCTGCCCTATGATGAACCAAGACACCTCTCGGGGTGTGTGAGGGCCCTTGCTCCTTATTGGAGCTCTCCCCTTTCTGACCCTCCATTCCCTTCTCTCTCCGCCCTCCCCATCCTGTCCTTCCCCTCCCCCCCTCCCCGCCCCCCACTTTTCTATCTCCTTTAGGAACTGCATACCACTCCTTGATCTACTTGCTATTGGGCATGTATGCTGGACCTGCCTCTCAAAAAGCCCTCGTTCCTCAATTTTGTTTAATAATTTCTAACATTTTCAAACAACAGGCAACTTGCACCCAGTGGCAGGTAGACACAGTACCATATTTATGACTGAAAAATACGGTCATTTTATTTTAAATGGGAGAAATTTAAAGTTAAGAAAAATGTTTCTATGAAACATTGTCTTAATGTATTTCTCTACTTTAAATTAAGCAAATTAAGTCCTAATACTTTATAAAGCATGTTTCGTCACTTGAAATTTCTCACAGTGAAACAAATGACCGCACTTTCCTGTTATAAATATGGCACCACGTCTACGGGTCACTGGGAGTAATATGTCTGCTGTTTGCAAAGACACTTTGACAAGGGAGAACATTAAAATGATGAGTTTTATGTAATGAATAGAATCATAAAGTTAAATCTTCAGTTGAATGTTCTCCCATTTCCGAGAGTGTCGCATTTACAGACAGCAGGCATCTTGCTCCCAGTGGCTGGTAGACACGCTGTCATATTTATAACTGAAAAATACAGCCATTTTTTAAAATGTGAGAAATTTAAAGTGCAGAAAAATGTTCCATCAAGTGCAGAAAAATTCCTTATTGTGAATATTTTTGCGGAACATTTTTCTGCTCTTTAAATGTCTCCCATTTAAAAAAAAGTGGTTGTATGTTTGTGTTGTACATGTTACGGTTCCACAAATAGCGAAATGTATGTCCTGTGCCTCAAGTACATATGACACAGGCTCTCCGTCACCCATACGCATATATCCCATTCATTCACACACATTCATACATCACCACAGACCATGCACTCACTGACGCAGATGGCAGCCCTATCAAAGTACCCCAGTCACACTATTTTGTTCAAACCATAGTACTGGGCTCCATGGACGTTAGGTTTCCATCGGTCTCCCTCATGTATTACTCTTCCAGCCCCCGCCTGCTGTGTTCCATGTTTCTCTCTTTCTCTCGCCTGTGTGCTTCTACCCTGTCTCCTGTGCTTGCCCTTATGTGCTTCCCATCTGTGTTGCTTTCTTGCCCGTGCGATTCCGGCCTCCAAAAGCTCCATGTTCCTCTTTCCCATGTGCTTTTCGCCCCCCTCCATGTTCCTCTATCTCGCACTTGTTGCTTCTCCAACCCTTTGTATTGCTTCAACCACCCGGGCCCACCATGTTGCTTCTGCCCGCCATGTGGCTTCTGCCTCACGTATTGCTGGCCCTTTGTATTGCATCCTTCCCCACCTGCGCCCTCCATGTTGCTTCTACCACCACGCATCCAAAAAAAGAAAAGTACTCTTTTTCACTACTTTTTATAAAGTTTTATTTACTGATCCAACTCGGACCACTAAATAAAAAGAAAAAAAGCAGCTGCATTATTTTGGATGCACTTGCATGCATTTTTCGCATGCCTTCAAAATGAGGTTGGCCGACATGTTGTATTACTCTTCCAGCCCCCGCCTGCTGTGTTCCATGTTTCTCTCTTTCTCTCGCCTGTGTGCTTCTACCCTGTCTCCTGTGCTTGCCCTTATGTGCTTCCCATCTGTGTTGCTTTCTTGCCCGTGCGATTCCGGCCTCCAAAAGCTCCATGTTCCTCTTTCCCATGTGCTTTTCGCCCCCCTCCATGTTCCTCTATCTCGCACTTGTTGCTTCTCCAACCCTTTGTATTGCTTCAACCACCCGGGCCCACCATGTTGCTTCTGCCCGCCATGTGGCTTCTGCCTCACGTATTGCTGGCCCTTTGTATTGCATCCTTCCCCACCTGCGCCCTCCATGTTGCTTCTACCACCACGCATCCAAAAAAAAGAAAAGTACTCTTTTTCACTACTTTTTATAAAGTTTTATTTACTGATCCAACTCGGACCACTAAATAAAAAGAAAAAAAAACAGCTGCATTATTTTGGATGCACTTGCATGCATTTTTCGCATGCCTTCAAAATGAGGTTGGCCGACATGTTGTAGCACTTTTATTCTGTTTCTTTTTAACTCTTTAGCCATGCTGCACAGCTTCGGGGATGCTGTACAGCATCGCTAAAAATCATTAAAATCCAATAGTTCCCAAAGGCAAGACCTATTGGTTTTGCCAGTGCTTGTTGCAGCTTCTCTTAGAGTTGAAGGTCGTGAACATAACGCCTGCTGCGAGGTCATGGTTCGAGAGCTTTCACTTTCAGTTGGAAGCAGGCTTGGACCCTCCTTGAACTTAAGCAAGAAAATGAGATGCTCACGAATGTACAGAATGTGAGGCACGTATATTTATTGTTTACAAAGTGGATCCATTCTAATGGCAGCTTTAAAAGCAGCCTGCTTGTGGGAGGCTGTCCGTTCTACAAGTACACGCAGTTAATCCACTAGAAGGAGTGCCGGCAGGGGTTATTCCATAAAATGCATCCGCAGTTATCTTTTAATTAAAAGAGCCTGTCATATTTCACTGAGTGCCTCTTTGCTGTCGCTGGGTCCCCGGGGATGTAGTACCCTTGCTGATCGCTAGAGGGCGAGCAGGACTCGTGACGGCTGCGCTGTGTCCGTGGTGGCTGGGCTACTGTTCCCAACAGGGTCCATCTGTTTATTGTGTGTGCAGGACGAGAGTTGCTCTGACTAGGATAGGTAGAGTTACGCAGACAAGCTTTGGCAAAGCCAACAGGTCGCATCTATGCACCGATTAGCTTTGCCAATACGTTGTGGCCGAGGCGAGCTCTACAGTATCCTCAATTCTAACTAAGAAAAAAAACAGCTTATTGCGTCATTTTAAAGACGCACTTGTTGTGTTGACGGGGTCGCGGTAGAATGCGACCTCGTCAGGGAAGTGTATCGCGGGTGGCTCAAAGGGGACAGCTCCAAATGAGACACGGAGACGGGGTGGCCTGCTTCGTGGCTCTCGCAGTCGTGCGCCCTACTGGCCTTACGCGCGTGCCACCGTTTATTATTCCAGGGTCACATGACCCAACGTAGCGTGCTCGTTGCGTCACGGGCACGACATAACATTCCTCCCCAACAAACATCAAACAACAATCAATTCACTGTGGTGGCTTTCAACAGTCTATGATAGTCCCTCAGAGTCCATCCCGCACATTAATCAGCCATTGCTAAACACAAAAATGGAACATTCTTACGTGAAGTAGTCTCGCAGCCTGCGAGTCGGCTCAGGATTCTTGCGCAGTCGATACTGGGAGGAGCCACGCCACTCCAGATCTTTCTCCTCGACCCCCGACTGCAAATCACCTCGATCACCCGCTGGACTGCAAGGCCCCTCACCTGAGGCACCAGCCACTGGTCTCTCGGCTGTTACCGGGGCTAGGTCAGGAGTGTAATTATGTCCCTGCTCTCGGAATGTATCTGATCCTGAGCCCACAGCCCCTTCCGTCATTCCAGGAGACTCTGGTGGATCCTGCCGCGTGTCCTCCGGACCTGTCGTCGAAGCTTGCGGAACGCCTTGAACCAGGACGCGTTTCTTGTTACCGTTTCTCTTCCCCTCCTTGCGATGATCCGCGTGCCCTTTACATTGACAATAGTCCATGGGTCCTTCTCGTAGGGCAATCGGAATTTCCCGCTGGTCGTTCGGTTCTTGAGCAGCACGAGGTCACTTCTCACTAGCCTCACAGGCTGGGCCCGTCGCCGGCGGCTGACTTTAGTGTGGGCCCGGGCGCGTTGCGCCTCCACTTGGGATTCATCAGGCACTGCCGGACACCATTGAGGGTGGTGAGGAATGGAGTCAGTGACGACGCGCCCCATGAGGAGGTGGGCTGGGGCCACGCCAGTGGTGGTATGTGGCGTCTGGCGATAGCTTCGTAGAAAGGTGAAGATTGCTAGCTCCACTGACTGATGTTTTCCGTGAGCAATGCGTATCACCTTGTTTAACGTGCGCATAAATCTTTCCACCTCTCCATTGGCCTGTGGCCACCTTGGCGTGATCCTCCGATGCCGTATGCCCAAGGCGGCGAGATAGGCAGCTACCTCCTGCCCTTGAAAGGGGGGTCCATTGTCCGTTCTCAGCTCCTGAATGAGACCATGAGTCGCCATGATTTTTTCCAGCTTTGGGATGACCTCCACTGCGTTTGGGGAAGCTACGATTTCGACCTCCGGGTACTTGGAGTGATCATCGATGGCTACGGACATGTGCCTCCCATCTGGCAAGCTGCCGAAATCCAGACTAACCCGCGACCAGGGCTTGGGTGGCCTCGGTTCTGCAATTACTGGAGCCGGACGCGGAGCTTCTCTGGTGACTTGGCACCACTGGCAGGAGCGGACGGTGGCCTCCACAAGTACGTCCATGAGGGGGAACCATACTTTGGTCCGTAGCCGCGACTTGGTCTTGACCATTCCCTGGTGTCCTATGTGTGCTAGCTGAACTACTCGAGCCGTCAGGGCCGACGGTATCACTAGTCGGGGTCCCCGGAGTAGACATCCAGTGGAGTCTTCGGTGAGTTCCTCCCTGATGTGGTATAAGCTTTCCATAACACGTTGGGCCTCCACAGTCAATACCTTCCACTCTTCTCTCGCCCGATGCCAGTTGCCTTGTCTCAGGGCCATCTTGGCACGTTGTAGGCATTCATCTTTACTCGTTTCCTCCCGCAAATCTTCCATGGAGAGTGGGATCGGGCATGACCGGGCTGTGACGCACCGAACGTACTCCTCAGTATCAGCGGCATCCTCCTTTTCACGCTCCATGGCTGCCCTGGGATGACGCGACAGGTAGTCCGCCGGGTTTTTGGATCCCGGCTGATACTCCACTCGGCAGTTATAGTTCTGTAACTGCAACATCCACTTCTCAATATGAGGGGGTGGCTTGGTGGATGTTCCGGAAAATAGAGCTACCAGGGGCTTGTGGTCCGTCGCCACAACAAATGGTTTGCCATAAACGTAAAGGTGGAAGTGACGGCACCCCCAGTGGATTGCAATGGCCTCCTTCTCTATCTGGGAGTACTGTTGCTCCGTATCCGTGAGGGAGCGGCTGGCGAAGGCTACCGGAGCCCAGTCTTCCTCGGTGTGCCGTCGCTGGAGTAGTACGGCTCCTAGCCCAGCCGGGCCAGCATTCACCGCAATCAGGGTCATTCTTCTGGGATCAAAGAACGCGAGAGTGGTTGCCTCCGAGAGCGCCTCCTTGATGTCCTGAAAAGCCTTGACTTGATCCGCACCCCAGCTCCAGGGGACAGAGTCCTTCGTGAGTTCCCTCAGTGGTTGAGTGAGCGTTGTAAGGTCTCGAATAAACCGCCCACAATAGTTCACCATACCAAGGAAACTGCGGACCTCGGTGACGTTGGTAGGGGCAGCCGCATTCTTGATGTCGCGGACCTTGTCCGGATCGGGATTGACTCCTTCCTCCGAAAAGGTGTACCCAAAGAATTGTATTTTCCTTTTGAGAAATTCGCACTTCTCCCTGTGGAGGGTGAGTCCGGCGTCCTGTAATCTCCGAAGTACTTGAGTCAGGCGAGCGTTATGTTCAGTGATTGTCTTGGCGTGGACCATGATGTCATCACTGACATTTATGACCCCTGGTATGTCCGTAATTAGCTCCTGGATCACGTTTTGGAAAACTTCCTCCGCACTGGACACCCCGAAACTTAGGCGAGTGTACCTTCGAAGTCCCACGTGAGTGGAGAAAGTGGTTATAGTGCGGGAAGCCTCATCTAGTATGAGCTGATGGTACCCGGATCTCAGGTCTAATTTCGAGAACCAGCATGCTCCTGCCATCTCCCCGATTAGATCGTCTATTGTGGGCGTGATGTGACGCTCTCGTTTGATGGCAGCATTCAGTAGCCTCATGTCCACGCAGATTCTGACTGCGCCTGGTTGTTTCGGCTTCCTGGTGACGGCGATCGGGAGACCCAAGGAGTAGGCCCGTCACTTTTCAATGATGCCCGCCGCCTCTAGTTTCTTTAGCTCCTCTTCCACTTGGGGCGCAAGTGGAATGCCACGCGCCGGTGTCGAAGGGCTACGGGTTGCACCGTGGGGTCAATGTGGAGATGCACTTCCTTGCCTTTGAATTTTCCGATTCCCTCGAATGTTGTTGCAAACTCCTCCAATATGTGGTGGACCGATTCCTGGTGCACGCCGAAGGCAAATGCCACCACCCCCAGGTCTTCTGCAGCGCGGCAACCTAACAGCATGCCTTGTCCGTCCTCCGTAACATACACATTAGTGGTGATGGAGCAGGTGCCATGGGAAATGAGTCTTGAACCGCCCTCTTATCTTTAGTGGTGTATCCTGGCCGTATGCAAAAACTGTGATGGCAGTGGGGTGTAGCACTGGAGCAGGATCCATGGTTTCGTACAGGGCGGCGGCCATAATGTTAATCGTGGCGCCAGTGTCCACCACAGCGGTGACGTCGTGCCGGCTCACCTGTACGTGACACTTGGGGAGACGTCGGGCTTTTCGAGTGGTGGTTCCGATCATGTGTATCTTGTGTACTACCCTCTCCTCTTCGTCGTCATCATCCATGTCACTGGGCTCTCCACTGACTACCGGAACAGTGTTGACCACTTGTCTGGGTTTTCGGAATTTCTTGGACCTGCAAACCTTCTCGAAATGATTGTATCGTCCACATCCTGAGCATCGTTTGCCCTTTGCTGGACACTCTGCTGCTGCGTGAGGTGGTCCACCGCAGTATCCACAGGTCTTCACCTGTCCCGTGGCAGCAGTTCCTGTTCCCGCGCTTGTCGGAATATGAATCGTTCGTAATCCTGGTTGGCCATCGGTTCAAAGTACCCATTGAGGGCATTGATCAGCGTGTGGTGTGTTTTGGGCGTAGCCTCGGCAAGTGTTTTAGTTATGTTATGGATGTCCTTCCCTCCCAGGTGCAGTAGCAGGGCCCTCTTTTGGTCCTTGTGGACCTTCATAGCCTCGAAGAAAATGAGTAGCCTTTCCACCCAGTCCTTCCACTTTGGCGCAAGTGCCGATGGGGATCCTTCTACCACGAAGGGTTCGATGGGGGGAATGGCGGACATGGTGATTCCCTGACGCCGCTTGCCGGCGGGTCTTCTTTACTGCAGAGCCTGACCGCTCAGGCCTGTCGCCGGGCGCTGGGAATGAGTCCACCTCGTGGGCAGAACCTGACAATGATGCTTGGGCCCCGTCAGCTGCCTTCGTGCTGCGCTGGGTTATGTGGGCCTTGTTCAGAGGCCTATCCACCTGGTTGGGCTGCTTGGGCCTTGTAGGGGCGTCTGTGTGGCTCCCTCGTGGTGTCTGCGTTGCTTGCTGATGCACCCCCCAGGGTCTTCTTTCCCCCACCAGGGCCAGAGCGCGATGGAGCTGCCTGAGGGGTGACGCTGCCGCCAGGGACAGTATTACTGGCGCACAGGAGGCAGCACTGCACTGACGCCGTGTGTGTGCAGGGTGCTCGCCAGCTGCCTAGCGCACACGTGGCAGAGTATGCGATGCAGCGTCTGGGCCGCCACTCACCGGTGGGATGCTGGAGTAGAGCGCGCGGATTCACACCGCCGCTCGAGCGGGAGCCGAGCCGTCCTTTCCGCCGGGTCTGTGGCGCTCCGGGGTCTCAAACGCGCCGTGGCACGCGCACCGCGAGGTCAGGATTGCACCTCCGCGGCCGCCACGCAGCGCGGAGACGGGGCACACGGGGCACGCCCACCCTCGTCGCCAGCTGTTGTGTTGACGGGGTCGTGGTAGAATGCGACCTCGTCAGGGAAGTGTATCGCGGGTGGCTCAAAGGGGACAGCTCCAAATGACACGGAGACGGGGTGGCCTGCTTCGTGGCTCTCGCAGTCGTGTGCCCTACTGGCCTCACGCGCGCCACCGTTTATTATTCCAGGGTCACATGACCCAACGTAGCGTGCTCGTTGCGTCACGGGCACGACATAACAGCACTCAGCTACTTTTTTTTAATTTGCCGAACCAATTGGGGGCGGAGGTGAAGCAACACGGGTAGGGGGGCGCAGAAGCAGCACATGGCCAAAAGCATCACGGAGGGTGTGGTTGGAGGTTAGCAACACAGAGAGCAAGGGGCACAAATGAGGGAGAGTGATGTGGGCCACAGGTACAGGGTAGAAAAGGATATTGGCGAGAGAGCACGGTGTAGCTGGGAGGGGTGGGAAACAAGTGGGGAAGCACACAAGGGAGACAGCTGGAAAACGCATGCACTTTCATGGAGAGCTTGAATTAAAAGAAAGAAGCAGCACCTCAAGAAGCTAGCAGTGTAAGGACAGAATAATTAATCCATGCTTTAGAGGAGAGACAAACAAGAAGCGGAAGGCATAACGACCAGAGTTGCCGCCTTTGGAGCTAGGGAACCAGGTTCGAGTCTCGGCGTCGGCTCAACATCCTGTGATTCTGGGGAAATCACTTAATCTCCTTGTGCCTACCAAAAATGAATGTGTCCTTGTGTAACGGAACTGGTGCTCATGTAAATCGCTCCAATACCTTTAGGTCAAGTTTGCGCTATATAAAACTGCAAAAAAAGGGAAAGCCCACACACTTTAAATAAATAAAAAGCAAGCAAATAAGACAAACAGGAGTGACAATGAAGCCGACCTATGGTAAGCAATGGACGGGCTTTGAGCCCACTGTAAGCTAACAATATGCCTCAGAGCAGGCAGTGCATGTGCTATCCAGTAGACTACACCTAACTATATACATTTCTAGTCTCGAGTCAGGGGTTCCTTGCTTGGACAGTGCACACAAACCTCTGCACAACACCCTGCACTTTGGTCACTGCATGCAGTCTGGCCACATTCTAAACCGTGTTACTGCCTAGAAACTCAAATACCTACGATGTGCTGCTGACAACACCAGTGCGCTCTTTTGAAGCACCTCAAACCTGACCTGTAAAACAAATGCACATCACTCGATTTAAGCATTCAGGTCTCAGAACTAGCTCAGCAGATACTCCTCAACCTTGACTCCAAATAGCTCTGATTGAAAAGCAACACCACCCTACCGATGCAGAGTAATGCTGACCTGCTGTACCAACACTCTCCATGTCCTGTAACCACACCCATCTCTGTCAGAGGACCTCAGTCCAGGCATACAATACACCCGCTAATCCAGGGCCTCCATCTACTCGCCTCCAGGAATGCTCACCAGGATTGATCTGAAGCAGCTCTTCCCTTTTCAGTGCTGGGATCCTCTCAGCTCTGCCAGTGCACCTCAACCCTGTCCAACAGTACTACATGGGCGTACCGAGCGCTGACAGAGCAACACTCCCTTTGTTACAGTACTAGGAATCAAAGCACTGCGACTCAAGTACCTTCTGCCATTTCAGAACCAGGAAGTCACACACCACTCGGCCAATGCTCCGCAATGCAGGGCTACAGCATCCCCTACTAGAAACAACACAGGGGCATATTAGCAAGACCCACGTTAAAATTATCGCCGTTTTAGCGGCAGGAAACTGCCGCTAAAACGGCGATAATAGGCTTGCTAATATGCGTTATGGAATTCCAATAGAGCCCAGGTTAGATGTCCTGCACATCTAACCTGGGCTTCTATTGGAATTCTATAACGCTATATTAGCAAGCCCATTATCGCCGTTTTAGCGGCAGTTTCCTGCCGCTAAAACGGCGATAATTTTAACGTGGGTCTTGCTAATATGCCCCACAGAGTTGTTTGACTACAATGCCCTTCTGAACTACTTCTGCTACTTCATGCCCCGTGGTTTTCAAGTATTTCAACGACAGTGGCTAATGTATCGCTGTCCGCATCAGCACGCGATGCTATTCTAGTCCACCATTTTTAGGTCGAGCCTGGCAGCGCATGCCCTGCTCTGCAAGGCATGCTGCATTAAGGTAGGGACATAAAGCCCCGTCCACTCTCCGCCCAGTTTTTTCATTGGCTTGTGTCATTGTCCATTGTGGCTTTTCATTAGTCAATAGGCTTAGTAGTCCCTCCTTAGTACCACCTTTTCCCATTTTGTAACCTCCCATGAGGACATCCCCTGTTATGTGTGTTTTTGCTCAGTAGGCTTTACAGCCTCCTAGCACTATTTTCTGAAAGAGCTTTGTCCTAGCCTGCTCTTGCCAGCAGGAAAAGGCAGGACACGCTCTCTCCTAACGCATTTGCAATGCAATAGGTCTCACATTTGCGAGAGTTTAAGCTATTTGCATTGTAAATGACAATGCCCTTTATCTGTTTTTAAAAAAACACATACATAAAAGGTATTGTCATTTACAGTGCCAAATAGCTCAAACTCTCGTAAATGCAAGACCTTTTTGCATTGCAAAAATGCTTCTTTGACTCTTGCTTCCATCAACACTCCAACTATACCAAGAACTTTAAGGGGTCCGCTTGAGACACCTGTTCATTGTTCACATTGCTTCCCTTATGTACACTTTCCTCTTATATTTGTCTTTTTCCAGTTATCTCTGACGCTTTTATTAACTTCTCGCCTGATGATGACTCTGTAAGTGTAATGAGGGGGTTGAAACATAGCAAAACCAAAGGGGATGATGGACGGAGTGTTGAACATTGCAAGCACTCACCCCCAGTCAACTGATCTGGGTTTAATCCATCATCATTCTTTAGCTCACTCCGCCACCCCAGTTCAGACATGGCCATATGCAAATCAGTCTGACCCTGTGCCTCATGGGAACAGTCCAGCCCGAACTGCCAAGCCATGTCTTCCCTGGACCGGAAACAAGCATCCTGGGACCGGTTTCTGGCTTACAGCCGTCATCAGCCAGGCTATCTTGAATCCAGTGGCAAAGTGAGCAAGGGACCCACGTCTGGGCATACCCTGCCAACTTAGGGCGAACATAGCAAAACCAAAGGGGATGATGGACGGAGTGTTGAACATTGCAAGCAGTCACCCCCAGTCAACTGATCTGGGTTTAATCCATCATCATTCTTTAGCTCACTCCGCCACCCCAGTTCAGACATGGCCATATGCAAATCAGTCTGACCCTGTGCCTCATGGGAACAGTCCAGCCCGAACTGCCAAGCCATGTCTTCCCTGGACCGGAAACAAGCATCCTGGGACAGGTTTCTGGCTTACAGCCATCATCAGCCAGGCTATCTTGAATCCAGTTTCAAAGTGAGCAAGGGACCCACGTCTGGGCATACCCTGCCAACTTAGAGCGAACATAGCAAAACCAAAGGGGATGATGGACGGAGTGTTGAACATTGCAAGCACTCACCCCCAGTCAACTGATCTGGGTTTAATCCATCATCATTCTTTAGCTCACTCCGCCACCCCAGTTCAGACATGGCCATATGCAAATCAGTCTGACCTTGTGCCTCATGGGAACAGTCCAGCCCGAACTGCCAAGCCATGTCTTCCCTGGACCGGAAACAAGCATCCTGGGACCGGTTTCTTGCTTACAGCCGTCATCAGCCAGGCTATCTTGAATCCAGTGGCAAAGTGAGCAAGGGACCCACGTCTGGGCATACCCTGCCAACTTAGGGCGAACATAGCAAAACCAAAGGGGATGATGGACGGAGTGTTGAACATTGCAAGTACTCACCCCCAGTCAACTGATCTGGGTTTAATCCATCATCATTCTTTAGCTCACTCCGCCACCCCAGTTCAGACATGGCCATATGCAAAACAGTCTGACCCTGTGCCTCATGGGAACAGTCCAGCCCGAACTGCCAAGCCATGTCTTCCCTGGACCGGAAACAAGCATCCTGGGACCGGTTTCTGACTTACAGCCGTCACAGCCATGCTATCTTGAATCCAGCGGCAAAGTGAGCAAGGGACCCACGTCTGGGCATACCCTGCCAACTTAGGGCGAACATAGCAAAACCAAAGGGGATGATGGACGGAGTGTTGAACACTACAAGCACTCACCCCAGTCAACTGATCTGGGTTTAATCCATCATCATTCTTTAGCTCACTCCGCCACCCCAGTTCAGACATGGCCATATGCAAATCAGTCTGACCCTGTGCCTCATGGGAACAGTCCAGACCGAACTGCCAAGCCATGTCTTCCCTGGACCGGAAACAAGCAGCCAGAAACCGGTCCCAGGATGCTTGTTTCCGGTCCAGGGAAGACATGGCTTGGCAGTCCGGGCTGGACTGTTCCCATGAGGCACAGGTCAGACTGATTTGCATATGGCCATGTCTGAACTGAGGTGGCGGAGTGAGCTAAAGAATGATGATGGATTAAACCCAGATCAGTTGACTGGGGGTGAGTGCTTGCAATGTTAAACACTCCGTCCATCATCCCCTTTGGTTTTGCCGGGGTTGAAACATAGACTTTATAGAAGTTGCCTTGATAGTACTGTAGACTGGAGTTCAATCTGTTCTCAAGTCTATGGCCTCAAATGAATTCCATCCCTTATATTGATATAATATTTTCTAGCCCAAGAAATCTGCATTTTCTAATTGCTCTCTAAATTATTTACAAATGTAACACTGTTACTGCACTGAGCATTGATCGGCATGCACCCTTTTCACCTTTTGCAGTGTTTATTTGTTTAAGGATAAAATACAGAGCTAGCAGCTGATTTTGTATTTGTGTCCCTTGCTTTGGAACATTAAAACTGATTTTTAGGTCTCGGGCCTAGCGTTGCAGTGCGCAGCGCGAGATTTCTTGTATGGGGCTTTGAAACTGACCTAGGAATCGCACACACTCGTGCGTGTGCGATTCGTTTTTCCCCCGGCTATTGGGCTTTGCGTGCGTCTTTATAAGAAAGACAGCACGCAATTGGGCAAAGGCGGGCGCATGTCCCGCCTTTGCTCCGCCCATTCCCGTCCGTGTCTAGGACGCGCATCAGCGCGCGTCACAGACGACAGGCTCCCTCGCCCCCCCGCTCCTCTGTGGTGCGCGCGCACCACTGGTTTCGATTCCCGCGTTCGGCTGGTTGCGCATGTATCCTCGCTTACCCCCAGGGGCCCCTCCCTTCTCTCTGCATGTCAGAGGAGCGCTCGGAGGCGCGCCCCCTCCCTCTGTGTTTGACTTTGACAGGAGGCGGGAGAGGCGAGGGTGCTGGTACCGAGCCTGGAACCTGAGCCCCGGGCAGCAGCCCTACCTTTTGCACGTGTTGGGACTCGGTGTTGGGTCTGCTGCAGCTCTTTGCAGCACTAAACTAGGAGCGGGAACCCCTTTCTTTCCCTTTCACTTCAGCTGCATCGAAGACCCCGAACGACACCAGCGAGACCTCCTCGAGTCCACCAGAAGGGAGGAATCCCAGCACGGTGTAACCTTACCTTCCTTCCTGCACAGACCTCGCTGTAAGTGAGCCTTCCTGCCCTGTGCTCGTGTGTTGTGGTTGCTTGCTGCACGGCTGTTGCAGCTCAGATGTCACTCAGCGCATTTCTGCATGTGTCAGAAACTTCAAGGCGCATATTTGCTTTCTGGTTTGCATTTCAGCGCATTCTATATTGCTTTTTATTTTCTCCCACGGCGGGTGACTGGGATCAGAAAGGGCGTGTTATGATTTTGATGACAGCAAAAATGTCACCAGTAACATTTTTTGTGTTTGGGTTCCTTAGCACACATTTCTTGGGATATTAACCATGTCTTCCAACTCATATTGTCTAGGAGGCACCCCGATGTGGAGGGACCTTTTATATGCATTTAAAGTATTGTATGTCTACACATATAATTGCCCCAATGTTGTTCAATGCAAAGGTGCTACTTGGCCAATATTCTGACAAAATGGTACGTTCTCATATTTTGTCAGTGCTCCTCCTCCCGCCTCGCTTTAGGTAAAAAGAAACCGCTCAGCTTCGTGGGACCTGCAACATATGTGGACAACTCATTGTCTCTGGGAACTTTCATATGTGGCCCAGTAATGACAATGGTGAGCGGCAGAGAGCCATGCTTTCCGAATGTGTAATGCCAGATGCAGACACACAAACAAGTCCGAATAGCGCAACAAAGCAACCTTCATAATAATTTCTGGCCCTAAGGTGAATGACTAAAGGGCATTTGGGTCGAAAAAGTATCTGTGTCGTAAAAGTAGTAGAAAGGTGTCACAAATCAGCATTCCACATGTGTTTGTATGGATAATAGCCTGCGAGTCCGAGGGAGGGTCCCACGAACTTCCGGTTGCCAGAGCTTCAAAGAAGCATGTCCACTCAGTCGGCCGTCTTTGCTCCGCTCGCCGGAACATTCTTTCTTAATTGTCTTTTCCTGCCTCACCAAAGGTCTTTTATTCCGTGGAACTTATTAAACAGATTGGGGACCACATCAGCTTTGTCCCCGTAACTCCTTGAATCAGACAAGACCTGGCATTGTTGTAGGACTTGCGGGATATGGCGGGGCCCGAGATGCCTCAGTTGTTCTCATGACTAACACTAGC
The DNA here is from genome assembly GCA_963921515.1 of Calotriton arnoldi. Classification (NCBI taxonomy): domain Eukaryota; kingdom Metazoa; phylum Chordata; class Amphibia; order Caudata; family Salamandridae; genus Calotriton; species Calotriton arnoldi. The sequence continues at coordinate 1,742,643 of CAWUFW010003247.1, forward strand.
CATTTGAGGCAGAGGACTACATTACTGGAACTGGAGTTTCACGACTGTTGGTGTCTCTGAGAGGCCTGTTGTTCCTCCAATTGGCTTTACCCAGCACCCGTCTATTTTGTTCCCCACCTGAGTGGTCAGAGGGGGCTAGTTCACACCGAAAAGCGACGGACAATAATCATGTCAGCACACAATGTCATCCGTTGACAAGGGTAGCCCACATCATTGGGCTGTAGGTGGAGTTACTCCAGGAAGCACAATCTGCAGTGTCTTTCCCAGGGAAGGGAAATACACCTGCCATCCAGGTGAGCCGAGCTTGCCTATACCCATCTTCATGTGAATCTTGTGTTTGACTGAAAACCATCTTTAACCTTTGAATTTCAATTAAAAAAAATCTGTTTTTATCATGTGACCTCTTTGGCATGGGCCCTGGTGTAGGTGGTGCTGACGTACTGCTTAGTACATCCTCAACAAAGTATTGTCTTGACCTGATTACTTACCCGGTGAACTCCATTACTCAGAGACCTAGTGTTCCTCAACACAGCCCTGGGTTCCTTCACCGGAGGAACCTATTTTAACCCAATAGGAATGGAAGACTTCAGTTTAGAAAAATACCCGAATTAAAATTCTTTATGAATTTCTATTTTTTAATGTGGGCCATGGTTGCCAGCCCATCTCTGGAGTGGTACTCGCGTAATATGTAACTACTGTGGCATGAAATGCTAAAACTTGGAGTATTGATAACTACCCATAAGGCTGAGCCATTCTATATGAGTCATACAAAATGTATATAAAGCATCACCAACACAAGCAAGAAACCGGGTTGATATTGCTCCATGCAAGAGGCGATTGTTCTGTGCATGAGAGAAGCATTTGCCTGCCATTTCTCTACCGCTCTGCAGTAATGTATGCTCCAGTCCCTCGGCTGATGGTGTCTGTCCCTTGTTGACATACTTGGACGCCAGTGATAGGTAGCAGAGTTAGCACAAGCTATGCCTGACCTGTCCTTTGGTCCCTCTAGCGCGGTCCCTGCTGCCTCTTGTCTTATGGGTCATAAAGGGTCAAAGGGTGCCAGAAAGAACAAGTAGCCATCATTCAAAGAATCTTTTTATTTTCCGTTATTTCCACTCTTTTCCCTTCCTTTACCACCTCACTTGTAAATAAGAGGCCATTGCAGGACTAAGGGTGTGGCAAAAGGCTAACCTAGTGAGACCAATAGTGGTCAAAGGCCATGTGATGCCACTACCCCAGCCTACTTGGTGACCCTAAGTCAATGTTGCATCAAAAGTAAAAGAGAAATGTACGGTGGTCATTTTGCAATGGGAACTGATTCTAATAAAAAATCTGCAGTGACTGTTGTGACAATGTTTTGAATAAATAAAGGAGCCTGGTGTTTGTTACCATCTTTACCGCCACCAGACTGCCAAACCACGACAGTCCTCTCACGTGCCAGTTCTGCATGTCCTTTGCTATCTCCCGTAGGAGCAGTGGTCGAAGTGGGGGAAACAAGCATTGGAAATGCAATAGGTCTCGCATTTGATTGTTAGAGCTATTGGCGTTGTAAATGGCAATGTCTTTTATGCATGTGTTATAGAGTGAATGCGGTGTGTACTGAGTAAGCGCCCCCTATACTTAAAGCAGACGGCGCTGCTAAAAAAGTATTAACAATGCAATAGGTCTCGCCTTTTATTAAGTTAAAGCCATTTGCTTTGCTATACAATACCATTAGCAAAGCAAATGGCTTTAACTTAATCAAAGCCGAGACCTATTGCATTTCCAATGCTTGTTCAGTTTGGCTTCATTCCATTCTAAATGTAATTATGTAGTTTTAGGAGGAACCACTTTTGTTTTATGATTCCAGTGTTGGGCCCACCCTACTTGATCAATGAATCTCATTTCTGGCCATTAGCACCAGATGCTAGTCGAGTATGGGTGCACCAGGCTGAGGCAGCACTCGACGTGTGCACTTATGCTACCCTGGAGCCTCACAGAGCTCTGGCACTGCCATTCGAGACGGCCCAGCAGGATCCCTGCCGGGCTACCTCTGAAACTCTCTTCCGTGAAAATGGGGTTTGGACACATTGCTGCACGCCGCTGACGCCTTCTGTTTGGTTCTAGTAGATAACAAACTCTCCTCTAACTTAAAAAAATAAATTGCCCTGAGACGCGAGAGTTCTTTTGCCTTGGCTGCGGTCTGAAAGGCAGATGGCCTCATTTTCACCCTTTCGGGCACCTTTCGGTCAGTTGTGCCCTTTAGGCAGAAAAAAGCCTGTGTGTGTGATATCGACCAAGTGACAGCGTGCAACCCGAGACACCTGTCAGATATTTAAAGACAGCTCTGCCCCCCCGGGGGGGCGGGGCAGGTCAGGGTTGACAAATGGACTTTAGAAACTCAGCACTTGGGGCTCGAGAAGAAAATACCCAACAAGCTGCATGCTGACAGTCTGACTTCAGCCATCAGCACCCTCCCCCATAGCGCCTCGCTGTGCGAAAAGGCCTCTCAAGGGGACAGGTGGAAAGGGGCTGCAAGCAGATATTTCCACCAGTTCACACACCTCCACCCGCCTCCATCCTTCCTGCTTCCCTAATGATGCACTGTACCAAAAAACAAAAATACTTCTGCAGTCCTCTGTCTTTATCGCCGATCCAAGTAGATGTAGGGACTGCCTAAACGCAACACGGGTTATTTTTACTGCTGCCCTGTATACTTGTTACATGGACTGAGGTGGAAAATTGGATCTCCCAAGCCTCATACTGTCTTTGGGGTAGGTTATTCAAAAAGTCCATGCCTTGCTCATCGGAGGTGCGTTGCTGGTCCAGCCAGGTTCGGATTGGGACCAAAAATAGGCCCGGGCAGCCCCAAAAAAGTGTCCCACATTTAAGGAGTGCGACCTTTCACAAAACATTGCTTGGTTAGTATCAGGAGGCTAATTTTTGGAGAAATGTGTGGTACATTAAGCATTTTAAAGCTTGTAGGGTCAGTAGTATTGGTGAAGACTGGAAACACTGTAGCTGTAAAAACTGAGTACTTATTCCAGTCTCAACACCTTGCACAAGGTTGCAAGAATCCTGCTTCCAATCAACTAGGTCCTTGATCCTGATTACGACATCAATCAGAAATTCAGTACAAAAGCCAAGGGGCAAAAGGGGTTAGGTCAGGATCGCTGGGAAAAGAACCTACAATGACAAAAGAAAGTAAAAAGCGGATCTGAAATTCCTCCTCTTGATGATTCACTACAGAAGTGTTTCATAGAATAAAACCAGTCATTTTTAGTATCGCTCGCCCTTGTTTTGACCCCCTTTTTTATAATGCCAGTAATAAATAATAACCTATTAATCAGTAGTATAATAAAAATATGCCCACCCTTGCTGCCACTTGAGGCAGTAAATCATGGCTGACAAAGGCGAACAAAGGCACCTGCAACAGTGAACCTGCAACCTGCAACCCACAAAGCCTTGCATTCCTCCACTCCTCGCTACTTGGCGAACAAACAAACTCTCTGGAGGCACTAGACCATCACGTAATGCGGAAAACCTATTGCTTGAACCTCCCACTTTAAAAAAGGAAAGATCGATGGCCCAATCCTTTTCAGGCAACGCAGTGAGAATCTAGAACTCACTTCCGCCTCAGCTCCGGACCACCACCTCTTCCCGGTCCTTCAAAACTGACCTCAAATTTCTCCTTCTCCAAAGACACTTCCAAACCTAATTCACACCCTCTCTACTCCCTCAAGGAAGTTCTTCCACTATAGGAAATTCTGTACTCCATGCCTATAGAAGTGCCTTCCCAGTGTATTCTGAGAGTGTCTGCCACTTATTGCAGTATTATATCTATATTTGTATTTTGTATCTTATGTATCATGCACACTTGTCACCTTTTCCTCTTGTAACGTATCATTTGCTACCTCTTTTTGTATTTTATTTGTTTTTATTTGCACAATTGTCACTTTTTCTTCATGTAATGTAACGCTTGCTTTTGTATTATGTCACTTGCGATTTTCTCCTCATGTAATGTTACTGTTCCTAATGTGAAGCGCTCTGACACCTTCGGGTAAAGTCCGCGCTATACAAAAACGCATAAAATAAAATAAATAAAATAAAAATAAAAGTGATCAGCGAGATTAACCAGGACTAGCAAAGTGTTAGCCTTGGTCCCTGGATCCTACCAGGCCTCAAGACCTCCCCATTAGTGGCATGCTGTAGTGTCACTGGTACAGGTTGCCCTGGGCACTATTGTCGTAAACCCTAATGTGCCCAGGGCTACCTATCAGTCATGCTGTCTGCTCATCTCTCCCATCTCATCAAGGGGAGAGGGGTTGGCAAGGGCCTCACTCATCGCACCCTACCTTATGACAAGATGAGGCAAAAAGGCAAGAAATCGACATCTGCAGCGTATGCATCACTGTGCAGACTCCAACTTTGGGCTTCAGTTCTCGAGGCTGGAAGAAGCTGTGTACCTGCCCTGAGAGTCTACTCAGTACCATCAGACTGACAACAGGTGAGGTAGCTGAACGTAAGTAAGTAAAATAAAACCCTGTGAAATGTTGTGTGAGAGAGTGTGTGTGTGTGTATATGAGTGATAGTGTAAGATTGAGTGAGTCAGAGGTAGTGGGAATAAGTGAGACTAAGTTATAATTAGAGAGTGAGTAAAAGTGGGTGCAAGTGAGTGTGAGCTAGAGTGACTGCGTGAGTGAAAATGAAGAAGAGTGAAGTAGGTAATTCCTGGTATATAATCTACCTAGGTTAAATGCAGGAACATAAGCAGTAATTATTGAGCCTAGAATCCCATTTATTGAATCCTTACTTACAGTCATGGAGTCTTGTATGGAACACTCCAATTTCTCCATTTTGGGGGATTTTAACTTCCATTTAGAATCCATTGATAGTACGGACACAAATACCTTAATAGATAGTCTAAACGGCCTAGACTTAAAGCAAATTGTCACTGAGCCCACCCACATTGGAAAACACACTTTGGATGGTATCTTCACCAATTACACACAGATAAAATTTACCAACACACTGCCAATGTCCTGGACAGATCACAGCGCGGTCTTTTTCGATGTATTCATAAACGGTCCTCCCACTAAAGCTCAGAACAATAATAGGACAGACATAGTACGCCCTTGGAGGCATATAAATAGTCCAGATCTAGAAGATGCTCTACGATTACATAGTCCCCTCATCGACATCGATCCTGATCAAGCAGCATTACATTTTAATAGTTGGATTGACTCGGCAGTAACTAAACTAGTCCCTGAAACGCGGACACGCACTGGGAAAAGATCATCATCAGCCCCTTGGTACACGGGGGAGCTAAAAGATTTAAAGAAGATCTGTAGAGCTAAAGAACGGAATTGGAGGAAGGAATACTCTGAAATAGCGAAAAAACAGTACAATGAGGCACAAATAAAGTATAAAGAAGCTATAGTTTCTGCAAAATCCTGTTTCTTCACCAAGAAAATGATGGCCTCCAAAAATACAGCTAGAGAACTTTTTAAGACAGTTTCTACCCTAGCCAATTTCAGAAATAGCAAGCAGTTCTGTCCTACAAGGCAGTTCTTCGACAAGCTAGCAGAGTTTTTCACGACAAAGTAGTTAAGGTCTACGACGAGTTCTCTAACAACAAAGAGAGAGTCAGGTCAGGCGAGCCAAATAAGGACAGGGCAATTACTCAAGTCTGCTTACAAAAATGTAGCCCCTTAACATCGGATAGAGTTGAGAAGATTATACTGTCAACTACGTCAGGATCCCCTCTTGATGCTTGCCCTGCCACAGTTTTCCATATGGCCCCAAACATAATCGGCAACTATCTAACACCTCTTCTTAATAATATCCTTGACTCAGGACACTTTCCTGTCACTTGGAAGAAATCCTTGGTTAGACCCATCCTCAAAAAGCCAACTCTCGACCCCACAGAGGCAAGCAACTATCGTCCCATTACCTGTCTACCATTTCCATCAAAAATATTAGAAAAAGCCCTAAATGAAGAACTGCTATCATTTATAGAAATCAACAATATACTTGATCCAGTGCAACACGGTTTTTGACCGAGGCACAGCACTGAATCCGCACTGATCGTTGCTACAGAGGACATACGTGTCCAACTTGACCGGGGGGGAGAAAGCCATACTGATTCTACTGGATTTGCCGGCCGCTTTTGATACGGTCGACCGCCACATACTTATCCAACGACTGGCCGAAATAGGGATCGTAGACAAAGCCTCAGACATTCTTCGGTCGTACTTAACCGATAGAGAACAATCCACAATGATGAACGAGCACAAATCGCACCCCTACCCGTTGCCATGTGGGGTCCCCCAGGGATCGTCACTTTCCCCAACCCTGTTTAACGTGTACGTCACACCATTGGCAAAACTCATACGATCCCATGGCTTCTCGGCCATCTGTTACGCCGACGACACGCAAATAGTCGTTTCCTTATCCTCCAAACCAGATACTGTGGCCGTAAGCTTTAACGCCTGCATGAGCCATATTATCAGATGGATGCATGACAACTGCCTGAAGTTGAACACCGGTAAAACGGAAGTAGTTACGCTTGGAAGAGATACCTCCCTTTGGAATTCCACTTGGTGGCCGGATATAGCTGGGCTTTGCCTTCAGCCGGTAAAAAAGGTCAAAAACCTTGGAATTATCATAAATGACCATCTTTCACTATCAGATCAGGTAAATAGCGTTACTTCCTCCTGTTTTCACACTTTAAAAACCCTAAGAAAGATTTTATCTTTCATTCCCATTGCCCTCAGAAAAACTGTTGTAACTGCCTTGATACTGCCCAAGATCGATTATTGCAACTCACTCTACCTGGGTGCAAAAAAGTGTGTGATACGTAAATTACAGTCTTTACAGAATGCGGCCGCCCGTATACTACTTAAGATTCCTAAATTTAGCCCAATAAGTCAAGCCATTCGCGATCTGCACTGGCTACCTGTCCAGGCAAGGATCCAATTCAAAGCTATGTGTATATGTGTATCATGCATAAGACTTTGTACGGGGTGGGACCTGCCCAACTTAGTCAACATATTAAGCGCTGCACTCCACAGAGGAGCCTCAGATCATCATCCGCCTCACTACTTGTAGTTCCTAGGGTCAAAACCTTGAAATGGGGTGGCAGAAGCTTTCGTCACTTGGCCCCTAAATTATGGAACTCATTGCCTACCCACCTCAGAAACCAAACCAATCTACTATTGTTCAGGAAGGAATTGAAGACATGGCTATTTGTCCCTAAACCATAGTCACTCCTATTCTCCCACTGTGAAAATTAAGGGCAGTAAGCGCTAAGACGCCACGGCAGACACGCGCTATATAAAAACATTCATTTCATTTCATTGGCAAATGGGACAGTGTAGCAAAATGCTGGTGCTGACATACTGAACATATTTCTTGGTACAAGGGTAACCTGTGGCAAAATGCAGACACTGGCATTGTAGAGGTAATTCATGGCATATGGGATGCAGCACCCATGGCAAAATGCTGTTGTCTATGGGACGCCAGTGGTAAAATGCTGGCACTGACATATTGGAGATCATTCTTGGAATATGGGACACTAATAGCAAAATGCTGGTGCTACCACACTCAAGATAACTCTGGGCATTAGGGAGGACAACCATGGCATACTGGGCAGTTGACGCAGGCAACCACAAAAAATTCTGGCCTTGATATATTAGTGGTAATTCTGACCTATGGGTGATCCGTCATTACCTACTGGCGGTCGCCAGTAGGTAGTTATAGTTAGGACCTAGTTTCCATAGGAAAAGCGTTTTTTGTTTTCTCAATATCGTTGGCACCGGTTGACGAATCTTCGCGAACTTTTCAAAACTAGTGGCCCGCTTCGGTCAGCTCCTGTCTTGAAAGTTTCGGGGTGATTCGAGAAGCGGGGGCTGAGAAAAAAAGGGGGTCCCAAAACGTGTTTTTCCCATGTAATTTTCCATAGGAAAATTTAGACACAGCTACAGCCCGAACTGCAGAACGGAATTACACCAAATTTGGCAAAAAGGTAGGTCTTGTTTCAGAAAGAGCCCTTTTTGTTAAATGGTGTAAATCCGTTCAGTAGTTCTTGAGAAATTTGAAAAAGAAAAAGTTTCGATATCTAGGGACGTGGTGGATTCGCGAACCCTCCCGGGCACGAGCTTCATTCTCATTGGCTGCCAACACTCCAAACTGGGAACTGTTGGCAGCCATTTTGTGACTCCGTAGAACTGAGTCACAAGAAAACAGTAAAATAAATGTTTAAAAACAAGAAAAGGGGGCAGGGTAGAAACACTCTGACCCCTTAGGCCTGTTCAGGGGGTCCCACAAGGTCCCACAAGGACCCCCAAGGCCCCAAAAAAGTATTTTTTTAAAAATAATTTCGGCAGAATGCGCGATGGGGTCGTGAATCCCGCCAAATTTTTTTTTTAAATGAAGCCCACGCTTGATTTAAATGAGGCCCCCGGGTGGGCCAGGTCCCGGGGGCATTGACCACCACCTCCCCGGGGCTTTTTTTCCCAAAATAATTAAACCTGGGGGGGGCTCGAGCCCCCCTTCACACGCCCCGGGGACCACCACCTCCCCGGGGCATTAATAATGTAAATTAGGGGGTCCGTTACGGACCCCCGAGCTGCGGGGACCACCAGCTCCCCGGGGCTATGTAAATAAAGGGAGGCGGGCCGCTCGGTCCCCCTCCTGGAGTCCTTGATGGCCCTGGGGACCGCCACCCCCCAGGGCCGGCTCCCGCAGTGTCCTGGGGTGCCTTCCCCCGGGATACTGCTGTTTGCTATGACAGGGCGGGAGCATGGCTCTCGCCCTGTCATAGCAAACTTGCTTTGGATTTTGGAAGCGAGAGCAGGGAAACCTGCTCTCTCTTCCAAAATCGAAAGCAGATTGCTTTTCCACACGGGGAGCTGCATGTGAGCAGCTCCCTGTGTGGAAAAGCAATGCTGGCTCCCGCATGAGGCGGGGAGCTGGCGGGAGCGTGGGGGCATTGGGGCTCCCCCCACGGTCCCTAACCATGAGGCCAGGTCCCGGGGGATGGGGTCCCCGGGGCCCAAAGTGGCCGGGGAGGGGGGTGGCAGTCCCCACTCCTCCGTTTAAAAAAAAAAAAAAAAAAAAAAAATGTATATTTGATCATGCCCCGGGGGATGGGGTCCCCTGGGCGAATGTAAATTAATGAAAGTGGACGGTTTAAAAAAAAAAAAGAAAAATTGGAGTCGCGACCCTAGCGCGGCGCTCAGTGCGGCCCCCTGGTGTGAACGCGGGGGGTGCGCGGCCCCCAGCGCGGCCCCCTGGTGTGAACGCGATGGGTGCGCGGCTCTAAGTCGCGCTGGGTGCGCGACTCCTAGCAAAAATAATTAAGATTTTTTTTATATAAACCTAGGTTATATGTTGGGTTATTGGGTGGCTCTAAAAAGAGCCCTTGTGTTTATTATGAGTATTAGCCAAACTGTTCAGTCTAATATCATATTCAAACTTTCTATAGTCATTTTTCAACTTTAAAAATACGCCGAAATCGCGATTTCGGCGCGACCCCGGAAATACGTGCGGGGAGATGTCGCGCACATTAAGCGGCTACACCGCTCATTTCATAACTTTACTTTCGCCGAAATTATATTGAAAATAATACTTTAAAAATACTTTTATTAACAAATTTAAACAAACACTTAAAGGAAAACTTTTATTTATAATTAATTTAAAGATATTTCATACTTTACAAATCACGCCGAAGTCGCGACCCCAGCACGACTTTTCAAAATGGCTACCGGAATGCGCGCAGGCCTCGTGTAGGGTGCGCGAAGGGTGCGCGATTTCTGTATAATATAAAAAATTTTAAAAAAGAATGAATATAGTTTTCCTAACTAAAAATTATTCACAATTTTTTAAAAATATATATATATATGTATATATATATATATATATATAGAAAATAAAAAAACCATAGCATTGAGGTACATTAGAATTACAAATTTTCATTTTAAAAACCTTTGAAATTCACCGAAAAAACCATAGGTTTCAGGCACGTTATAGTTAGAAATTAGCATTTAAAAAACCATAGAAATTCACTGAAAAAACCATAGGTTTCAGGCACGTTATAGTTAGAAATTAGCATTTAAAAACCCATAGAAATACACTGAAAAAACCATAGGTTTCAGGAACGTTCTAGTTAGTTGGACATTTCACTCGTACAAAACCATAGAAATTCCGGCGTTATAGTTAGTTCAGCTAACTATAACTCGCGCCCCCGCAATGCACTGCTGATGACGTCACATATTACATCATTCATGACATGGTCAGTGACATCACTGATGACATCTCAAATGACATCACTGATGACATCATCCACGGGAAAATCTGATGCACCTCCTCACACCTGAATATAACCTTTGATACACCCACTCTAAAATACAGACTACCATTTTCGAAACAATAGACACATCAATACCAGTTACTAAATACGCACTGACTGATTCCTAGGTCTACACACACATCCACTCATTCACCCATACAGTCACCCATACATGCAGTCACTCATCAATACAACACTAGCATATGCACTCATACACCTATACAAACACTCACAGACTGCCACATATCCAGAGTTACTCACACACCTAGTCAGTCATGCAAAGAATCAATCATACTTCCATTTACTCACCTATACAGTTATACACACACCACCTCACTTATTCATACAGATACTAACACATAATTACTCTTATAGAATCACTGATACAAATACACACTCATCCATGCAGCCACTCTCACAATTACTGACTCTCACATATAGTTATTTATATACACCATCACTCACCTATACTGCCTTTTACATATGTAGTTACTTGCACATGTACCACTGAGACATCCATTCACTCACCAACACACCCATACACACACTCACCCACCCATACAGCTGTTTCCACATGCACTCTTGAACCCATACACCCAGTGAATCAACCACTCACACATCTATGCACAGAGTCACACACCTCCCACCCACCCACACACACACACTCAGGCAGCCATACAAATACTCAGGCAATCAATCAATAACCCATATAGACACTCATGCAGCTACTCACCAACCCATGCAGCAGCTTACACAACAACAGACAGACTGATACAGACTTTCACACAGTTTAGTCACTAACCCATGCATTCAGTAAGACACGTTTAATCACTCACTTATACAGTCAGTCACGTACCTACTAAATCCTCCATACAGACACTTATACACCCACTCATTCTTCAATACAGCTTGGCATATATATAAAACAAATTTAAACTTTACAGAAACACACAGTCACTGGATGATGTCATCAGTGATGTCATCAGTGATGTCATTTGAGATGTCATCAGTGATGTCATCAGTGATGTCACTGACCATGTCATGAATGATGTAATATGTGACGTCATCAGCAGTGCATTGCGGGGGCGCGAGTTATAGTTAGCTGAACTAACTATAACGCCGGAATTTCTATGGTTTTGTACGAGTGAAATGTCCAACTAACTATAACGTTCCTGAAACCTATGGTTTTTTCAGTGTAATATATATGGATGCAGTCAGTGGCAACACTCTGCCTCTGGCATACTTTATGTAATTATGGGCATTAACAGAGTGCCTATAGCATATGGAACCCATCTATACCAAACTTGTAGCCCTGACACATGGAGGTAATAACGTTCAAGGGCACCCACTGCACATTTTGAATTAAATGGGGTCAACTTGTGGGGAGTGTCTGTCTTCATTGACTTGACACACCTTTAAAGTACTTCAGTATTTAATAAGTGCATTTATGAGAGACAGTGGTTTTTGAGCAAGTTTACGTGCAAATTCTGCTGTAAAAAAACAATATCTGGCCTTGTTAAAAAAAATATATATATATAGGGGGAGACACCCCATGGAACCTTCCTAGAAGTTGGGCATGCTCGCTTTGCTTGCTCACTGGAATTCAGAGCAAGTATTACACCACTCCACTTTCAAAACAGCTTTTTGACTTTGTTCAATCCCTGTATGGAAGGGACATGCATAATTATTTTTTTCTTTAGTTTCTTTTATAGTGCTGTGTGTCCCAGTGTAGAGTGTCATAGCGATTTACATCACACTCACATATTGTACATAGAAAATGAATCATACTAGCATTGTAAATCAATTCATAGGAAATGTTACATAAGACAATGAGGGTTACAAGGTGTAAAAGTAGGATATCTTCCATATTGGTTGGCATTCTGTGCTAAGTTTGCTTGGTCTGGTGAAACACAGACAAGAATTAAAACATTAGGCAATGGTTGGGGTTGTCTGCACTAATGATACTTTATTACCACCCAAAGAACCCTTTTTAAGCAATATCAAAATAAAGATTGAATAAAAAAGCAATAAGTTTATATGCTTTGCTGTTTGCTTGCAGCTCCTTGATGCTGGTTCATAGCTCACTGTGCTACAGTTGAAGGATTATAATTAGGGCCATTGGAATTATGTGATTCAGCAGCCACTGCGTTTTTTACGTAATTATGGATTTGCCGCTTTTGCCACTTAATCCCATCTACTGCATAATATGCACGTTGTAAAGGAAAAAAATTGTTTCTAGCTAAGTTGGTTTAAAAGTTACTAAAAACTTGGTGATACGTGTTCCTGCGCATTGATTGGCCCTTCTCAAATGTTGACTAGTCACCTTTCAGTTGTTAATTGCTATATTTGATTGTTCATCTGACACTAATGAGGTGAAACGTTTGCCCAGACTGGGTTACAGGGTATTAAAGTGACAAAATAATGAAGCAATACCATCACAAAAGTTGCATAATTTGTCTTTTCTTGCCCCAAAATTTAGTCAACCCTGTCACATAATTTGGTCCCCCCAGCCGCATAATTTCAATGGTCCTGATTATAACTTATGAGCTGGAAGGAACAAAAGAACCACTAAGCAGTAACCCACTGACATTTCTAGATAAAATACAAATCTGTAATCTGCAAGCTACATGTTGTACTTTGCGGTAGGCATATAAAACCTCTCTGCTAACTTATGATGCGTTAAACCTGACTAGACAAAACACAGATCTCTCCAGCAAGTAAGTACATGCATTGAAAAAAACTGGCCATGCGCTAGATAAATTACTTTAATGAAATTTGAACGAGCCAGGACGAGGGGAAAATAGCCAAAACACCTGACCTGGCCTTCCAGTGAGGACTTCTAGCCTTTGTGCACCACCCACCCCCTCCCACTATGACCTAAATGTGAAATCCAGGTGGAGGAGGGGTCAGGTGAAAGGTGAATGACATTGCTTCCATGGGGCCGGGCTGGCCCCATGGGGGCCGAGGTGTAAACTGACTACTAGGTAAGAATGGCCCAACAGCCACAACAACATTTGGCCTCTTCAAAGTCCTCCCTCCCCCACTCACCATGGCCTCAGTGTGGTGGCTGGGGGAGGAGAGTTGGGGAAAACCACTGCTTCTAGAGTCAGGTCCAGCCCACGGGGCCACGCTAGCCTCCCAACGACTATGGCGCAAGCCCCCCACATCCTTGCCCCCGCTTTAAAGCATAGTGCTATGTTTCTCTAGCCTGCCTATCCATGCAGCCCCATGTGACAGTGAGCTGGGCATGTGGGCATGGCGGTGGCTGGGAAGTACAATACGACACACTGTTGACAGTGTCCTCAAAAAAAGCGTCCCCTGCTGGCACCTAGGCAGCGGCCTGTGGCAGATTGCCCCCTTTAACAGACGGCAAGAGAGAGCATCATGTCTGTGTGCTAATAGTTCCCTTGATCTGTTAAATGGGCACTCCTAGTTAGTTATAGAAGAACCCTCACCCACTAACAACCTTTGGCATACTTCATCATAGGCTTCCCACCCGACACGCCTAATGCATCTGGGTGTGCTGCAACACCTGATTTACAGCGGAGCTGCTTCTTTTTTTGTTAGGGATCAGAGCAGTTAAAATTACCTTAGGGCCTCCCTGCCAGAGAGGGGGATTTTTAATAGTGGGAGCCTTAGGTAAGGTTAAAAATCCGAAGGTTAGATGTGAAGGGAGACTCTTATGACCTCCCACATCTTGGTCTACATGTTTCAGCCATATTCTTGGATGCCACTATGGTTCAAAAGGTTTTCTTCAGGAATAAAAGATCCCTATATTGAGTTTGTCAAGTGTTTAACATACACTGGTGTACACATGTGTATAATCAATTGTGAAATCATGGAAATGTGCCATAACTTACAATCTCTTTTGGGATCACCACAGGATCCTGTCCTGTGGGTCAATATTCATGCTGTCCATTGCATCATAGAAACGTAGAGTCAGGCGGATCGTGTACTCACACATTTGTCAAGGTGTCACGCCCGCTACAGACCTCATTGGTATCCTCTAAGTTCTGCCTCTGCAAGTCCGCTTTGCCAATCCGACTAGACACTGTGGCATCACAAGCAAGATTGAATGAGAAGCGGGAGGTGTTACTCAGTTAAAAGTACAACACTTACTATCACCGTAGAAATATATACACACACTAAAGAGTGAGTCAAACTGTATACATCCAGACAATGCAGCACCCAGAGTATCGGCAATAAATACAGAGTAGCAACTAGCAACAGCGGGCAGCCAATGGTCTTGATCACCGTACTCTTTGTGATCAGTGCTCACAGTTACAGGCATCGGGATCCTGCATCTGTGGCGACGAGGATAATGACATATTTTTGGATGAAATATGACTACTGATGCTCCTGCTCAAAAATATTGTCCCCACTGAAGGTAGGTCCGATTTTTTTGCCAGGGTTAGGACAAAGACTTCAGGGGAGCTTCCTATGGGACAAGCTCCTTTTTCTAAGTTTACTAAAACATGCCCTTCAGGGAAAGACAAGCCACAGCGGATACAACACCTGGAACCTCCTAGTGATAATTGCTACCCCGTCATTATTCTACGAGACAGGTTTTAATTTAAATTTGATAAATAATTTTGACAGGACAAGTGTGGATGGATCCCTGAAAGAGCATGGACCTTGGGAATAATGCTCCCTCTGCCCCTCTCTTCTGATGTCCATGCCCCACTGTACTGTCCTTGATCAATAATTAATAGAGATAAATAATATATTAAATAATATGTTAAATAAAATATTAAATAATTAGGATGAAGGAACACAAGCCAATCATGGCAACTTATGGATAACTCTTGCATTAATATTAGGCCTGGGCGGTGAACTTCGCTCCGTTTGCGGAGTTTTCTGCACTCCGCGGAGCTCGCGGAGTGCTGAAAACTCTGCTTCGCAATGTGCAGCAGAGTTTTTTTCGCCGCTCGCGAACGGTAAGTTCGCGAGCTGCCGCTCGGGTAGAATTTCTACCCGAGCGGCAGGAATACCAGCACAAACTGCAGTTCGCACTGCACTCCGCCACTCGCGGAACTTTGTGGAGTTTTTTTGTAACTTCACGGAGTTCAGCATAGCAAAACTCCGCGAACTACGCCCAGGCCTTAATAGTGCATTCATGTTCGACTTCTCAGGGTTTTTGTTTGACTGCTTAGAGGGAAGCATCATGCTTTCCCTTGGTTTAGGTTTAGTACTTTCAGAGCATCACCGTAAAATGTAAATATCCTAATACCCAGAGGTATTAGTGATGCTGATCCAATGGCTAGACATCCAAGAAGGACAGCCCTTGTTGATACAGAGGGGTTAACCAGAACCAGGATTCTTCATATACCTGAGGCTGCCGGACCCAGCACGTTTTAAGGTGATGAGGACGTGTTTTCCTGAGGGTTAAAAAACCTTGTGGGGTGATATGTTGTAAAAAGTTGCTTTAGGTACATGCCAGTGGTGCTGGAATTAGTGCTGCAGCACCCCAAACTTGGAGGCACCACAGAATGATAATGACTACACCGAGAACTTCTGAACAGTATTTTACCATGTAGTTCAGTCATAATTAAGCAGAGTGCAGAGGAGGTCTTACAAACCACTGCATATTCTTGTATTCTGTAATCTATCTTTGCATTTGTCTGTCTTCAAAGTGATGGCACGAAGGGAGGAGGCACGTGAAATGTTAGCTATTTTCTAACTCCCTTTCTAAAGGTAACACATATTTATAGAACGAGGCTCATTAGGCATCGTAACGTTGCAATGTGATGTGAATAAAATAAGAAATAAAATCACAGACAATAAGTATTAATTTTACCTTTGTGTGATGCGCACAAAGCTAAAACTATGATTTGTGGGCTAGGTTATACTATGCTATATTTAAATTCAACGGACCTCAATCTTGGCTGCTAGTTGTTTCCTAGGTTTGGGATATTTTGCAGTCTGTGCAGTAGGTACATGAACCCATTGCGCTGTCGTACCGTTAAATGGCACATTAGATACTAGTTGAGTGCTCACTTCGGTCCCCCATCCTGGTTGAGTGAACATCCACCCTTGTGTAACTACCACCTGCCCTCGATGTACACAACAACAAGCACATTCCTGGATATATGTTTTTGCTCAAGTGCTCATTCAGTAATACTCAGATTTTTGAAAACTCATATGAATTTACTGAGCTGATGACTTTGGCCAGCACCCCTACTACAAAAATGGTTCCAGCACAACTGGTACATAATGTCACCAGCAAACAACATTGTATGTTTGAACATCATTGACATAAAGTAAATTTGCCAGCTCAGCTCAGAGTTCATCAAAAGCAGCTTCACAGCAAATTCAGGGGCGTAGCTACCATTTGTGCAGCAGGTGCAGTGGCACCTGTGCCTAGAGCCAGAGGACCCATTGAACCTGATAATTGCTATATTTTACTGCCCCAACAGCAGTCAACAGGGCCATTTACCTCGCATACACAAGGGCCCAGGGCATCCTTGCTATGCTCCTGAGCAAAATAACATTAGTGCAGTCAGACTTCATCACAACCCTTAAAAAACAAATAGTGCTTCGTTCAAGCATCAGGCATCTCTGGGAACAGAATAGACTGCATTGCAATGCCAAACAAACGTTTCACACAACACAGAAAATGGGCACTATTTCTTCCTATTCCGTTTCTACGCACAGTGAACAAACACTTATGTAGTATCCTGCTCATGTTATTGTTCTACTATTTTCACCTCCTGCTCAGCCAGTGTGAATGTGCTGTGTGCTGCATGGAATGTTGGATTGATGATGCGTATTGGAATATTGGGTGCCTGAGAGGTGAAGTGTGACAGTTGAGAATGGGCTGAGCAGCAGGCAGGCTGCTCCTGGTGGGGCTGCTCTACAGAACTCAACTACTTGCACCACAGGAACATATCTACATGTAACCTACTTCAATAAGTCTACTTAATCTACATCCTACCTGCGTGGACCTTCATTACTACATTATTTTGGTGATGAGTTGGTGACTACCTACGTGCTACAAACGGATTTCAGGGACCTGGCGAAGAAAAGAGGACCTGAAGCAAACTACAGAGCCTACAGATGCTGCCAACACAAAGTACAGGAGGAGGTATCCACAGGAAAGGAAAACTCAAAAGAAGATTCAAGGGAGTTGTTCACAGAACAACAAAGACGTCTACAAGAAAGAAAGAAGTTCCTCACAAAAAAAGCAAAGAAGACAACAAGATACAAGTAAAGATGAAGCACTACGCCTCTCAGCCCCACCAGTGTCACCACCATCTGACAGCCCTAGCCCAGGCGTGCTGTGGTCATCTGATTTACTTACTTAGGACTTTGTAATTTACAAGCAGTGATTCTGTAACGCAAGGAAATCCCATTGAGGCTACAAGCAGAAGAAAATGGGATGATGGTTCTCACATTTCGTGTAAATGTTAGCCCAAAGAAGTTTTTTTGGAGGCTACATGCTGGAGGTAAAATTGGGAAGATTGGTATCACGTCATCCTCTACACACGTGTCTGCTCCTCAGTCAACCATGGCTTGTGCTTTTGTCTGAAAACATCACCTCGTTGAGCCATCAGCATAGTGTTTAAAGTATCGCTGACGTTTTGGTCTATTCAAATTACCCCTGTGTGGCATGTTCGTTTATGCCCCCTACGTTGCGTGATCTTGAGCACAGTCATCAATCGTACCTATGGAACTGTAATTTTGTAACTGTGGTGTTTAGTGAAGGCATATGGCTGTGGAGGAATCAATCTACACTTTTCAGGAATTCATTTCTCGCCACATCCATTGCGTTGTCTGAGGTACAGGTGGATGGAGGGGACTATCTTTCTGTGTTTTTCATACAAACTGGGGTGAGTTACTCGACATTTTTGTGTTCTCCTCATCTATTACTTTGCTCAGCCTGATCAGTGGCCGTTAAACCGTTTATTTGGCTGTTTAAAAGTGCGCTTGCATTTTACCTCATGCTTGAAGCCGCGCGGGTCCCTTAGAGGATACTCTGTGACGACACGCCCTTCGCCACGTAATGGCTGAGTGACTATTTTGGGCGCTCTAACGCGCCGGGAGCGACCCAGCACCGCGCCTTGTATGTCCCGCCATGTTTTTCTTCAAAGAATCTTCTGCTCAAAAGCCACGGAGCTTAAACAAGCTGTGCCGACTAATGGTACAGTCAGCGCATGCTAGAATGCCTCAGTCAAAAAGAAGATGTTTTCTGTCAGCCCAGAACGCTATCGGGCAAGCCAGAAGAATCTCGCGGGTGCCTAGCAACCTAGGACTCCCTCTTTACGAGACGTCGATGCTTAACGTAGAATGTCAGCCTACCACCATGCGCGCTTCTCGTTCTAGCTCGCGCGATGACGAAGCTTCTCTGCGGCATCTTTCTCTACTTGCTCTGGCCGTGTACAGATCTCCGTGGATCTAGCCTTATGCGCACCTTCCAAATGTCAACGCGTTCGACAAACACTGGAAAAGACTCTCAGTTTTTGCTGCTCCAGCACAAACGACTCACGTGGCAGTAGAAACGATAAGTAGATCTTGAGAAATTCACCGGCAACCTCAGTGACATTCTCTGTTTATGTGTCATACTCTGCATATCATATCTAAAATGTTATACATAGCTCCAGAGCTGCCCTCTTATCCTCCATGGGATTATTTTGTGGCATTAGTTGGCTTCTCACTTTTCTGGACATTGGCTACACACCACCTTCATGGGAATGGGTTCATTGTTCATTTCCCATTTACATATATTACACTTTACTCTTCCCTTACATTAGGGGTGGGAATGGGTTCTAGCCCCATTCTCTCATAGCACATTTGCCTTCATAGGCTAATGACGGTTTCAACCCTCACACAGGGCATTGTTGTATGGGTCACAGTCCCATTTACACTAATTTTTCCACCCTCAAGTCTTAGGGTAGGATATGGGTTTCAGTCCCATTTTCATTAGGTCACCACCCTCTTGTCAGGGGTAGGTCATGGGTTTTAGTCCCATCTTCTCGTACTGTTACCCTCACACAGGGTATGTCTTATTGGGTTCAGTCCCATTTACATTAGCTTACGCCCTCTCGTCAGGGGTATATGGGTGTCAGTCCCATTTACATTAGCCTTCGCCCTTATGTTGGGGGTAGGTTATGGGTTTTAGTCCCATCTTCTCATTCCATTCGTACACTTTTACCCTCACACAGGGTGTGTCTTAATGGGTTCTTTCCCACCTTCTACATTATCTATCCCCTTTGAGGTACAGTTTATGTTCAGTCTACACTAAGACTTTGCTGTTAGTTATACCTTACATTATGCTTATATTGTCAATGTGAAAATGGGGGAGGATGAGTTATACTCATTGTATTTTCTTCTCATCTTCTCTGTTTTCTCTCCTGTCCAGTTCTCCTTGTGATGTTACATATTCTTTTCATCCTTGGTATCTGGACTTTATTGGTTGTTAGTCTTCCTTTTCCCCAGCATTTCCCTCTTTCTAGTTTCATTCTATTTCTTCCTTGTTTAGGAGGAGATCCGTCCTTCACTTCTCTGTGTGTTTGGGTGTAAAGCTGGTGTTCAGTTCGTGTCGTGCTATGTCTTTCTTCATTGCATGCCTCTCTGGCCAGTGGGTGTGTTTGGAGTGTAGTCATCTATGCGTTTATGCCTTTCTGCTACCTGTTGTTTCCTCCGCCTTATCACTGTTTTCTTCTCTTATGTTATTCATTGTTTCGAGAGGATGGGTTATTTCTATTTGTGTATATTTACCCACTGCTTCCTCTTCGTTTTCTTCCACCTATCTCTTCGCTCTTTCCTATTTGTTCATTTCTACTACTTTTATTCTGTTGCATTAGTGTTCCTCTCGTTTATTCCTTACTTGGGTTCTTATTAATTTATCTTATTTATGGTATAGGACTTATGCTTCGGTTGTATAAGAAAGGGGGCTATGTAGTATATCCTGCTCATGTTATTGTTCTGCTATTTTCGCCTCCTGCTCAGACAGTGTGAATGTGCTGTGTGCTGCATGGAATGTTGGAAGGATGATGCGTATTGGAATGTTGGGCGCCTGAGAGGTGAAGTGTGACAGTTGAGAATGGGCTGAGCAGCAGGCAGGCTGCTCCTGGTGGGGCTGCTCTACAGAACACAACTACTTGCACCTCAGGAACATATCTACATGTAACCTACTTCAATAAATCTACTTAATCTACATCCTACCTGTGTGGACCTTCATTACTACACACTTCATTTGATATATTGTTTTACGCTGCACGAAACGGACACAATAGGGCTTCAGGGGACAGCTAACCAAAGGGAGCTCTGTCCCCCTGGGGGTATTAGGGGAATCGGGCACAGTCTAGATGACTGGGCTTGATTGAGCTACATCTGGTAAAGGATGTAGCCATGGGTATATAGTTAGCCATTTTGGGCTGACACCCATGTAGTATTTGGCAGGGTAAGTGTAGGTTCAGTGTTTGGTAGAGAGCATTTGTGGCAGTACGTAGTCTTCATTTAGTATCCCACGACATGCAGGACGACCGTATAAGAGAAGCGCTCCGGTTGCTTAGAGAGGCCAGGTGCTTGGATTTGTTGGCCGTTATGAGCCTCGCCGTGCTGTCGGCACGGCCGGTGAGAGTTGCCTCCAGTGGGGTAGCAGCTGCCGTGTTGGTGTGTTCGCCACCAAGGGGCCCAGCATCAGCCCAGGTGAGGGTTAGGGGCTGCTTGCGAACATGCGGTCTGGCCCCGGCATCGAGAGGAGTGGGGGGTGGGGCGAAGGAGGGGCAGCGGGCAATAAGCAGCACTTTTGAAGTGGTCACTAGGCGGGGAGGAGGCCACATTCAAGTCCCCGAGAAACAGGAGAGGAAGGCCCCACAGGGCTGGGGGCATAGGCAGAAGCCTGCTGATATTGTGCAGTTGGGAGGGAAGTGAGAGGGACTTGTTCCAGGCAACACGGAAGAGGCGGCAGGCACATCCCGGAGTGGGGGAGAGACAGGGCAGGCTGGGGGCATTGACGTGCCTCAGGATTATGATTTTGGAGGGGTAGAAGACGAGGAGCTCCTTTTTAGCGGACTTTCTCAGTGTGGCTATGGTGAGGAAGTATCTTCTGGCTCCATGAAGTAGGTTTCAGGAGGGAATGGTTTCGGCCCAGTGTTATGTAGATGGTGATGGTGAGGAGGCTGACAGATGGGAGGCACATAGACAACGGGTACGGGGGTGGGACTGGGATGCACAAGCCGCAGGAATACGGCAAGGGAATGGGCAGTCTCCAGATTCGGGAGTTAAGGTGGATGGTGGCACAGGCAGGCAAGAGGGATCATTGGGATCACTAGCTGCGGGGGCCGCATGCAGGCAGAGCCTCACGGTAGGGCAACAGCAATCGTAGCAGCAATGCTGGAGTGGAGTGACGAGGAGGAGGCAAATGTAGGGCTGGGGCTCGCTTTGCGAAAAACCCCATAGGGTGTATGCCAGGCTGGAAAAGTGGGTCCACAGGATGAGAGGGGTGCTAGGCCAGTACAGCGTTTCGGGGAGGGCATGGAATTTGGGCAGCAGGCAATCCTTCTAGGGCGCTGCACACTGGGCCTATCATCTTTGTTGCAGGTGTCCAAACTGCTCCATGTAGCGGACCTGGGAGAGCACAGTGCTGCTTATCTGCCCCAGCGGGAAGAGAAGGCATGGCCCAGAACGGTCAGTTGGACGGCGTCATGAGAGTCTACCCTAGGTGGTGCAAGAAGGTCTTGGGTGCCGCACCATGGCAATCTCTGGAGCGGAGCATCTATCACTCGGGAGCAGCACGGGTCCAAACGGCCTGCATCAGCGGATCTCCTGAGAGAGTATGGTACGGCCCCTTAGGAGATGGTACAAGGTAGCCCGAGGAGGAGGCAGCAGCAGCCACACAGTGTGGTGGGAATAGGAAGTGGCCTTGAAGGGCTCACGTGGCATGATGAAGTATTGGATTATGGAGACAACAGTCTCAAGGATGGAGAGATTGTGGGCACAGAGGTGCAGGACCTATTGGTGCCACCAAAAGGGCAGGGGGCACCACATGGGAGGGGGGTAACTCTAATCCGACATCTAACGCTATTTTTTAGGTTCTGATCCAGGAGCAAGCACGGGAAATGACTGTGCCAGGGGCGTGGCAGCAACACACAATGGCAAGGTGGCAGGCTTCGGAGTAGGCACCGACTTTATGGTCAGGTAAGATGGCAAATGTGACCAAGGTGGCAGGCCTGCTCATGGTGTCCACAGGGGTAAATGTGAGGTCTGGATGGGGGCAAGAGGCATGACTGCAGAAGGGTAGGTACATCAAAGACACTGGGGTAGGTACGGAGGACACGAAGAGAGAAGGGGCAGAGACTCTGAGGAAGGTAGGTGCTGACAGGGAAGGGGGATAAGGGGATGCCCGCAGGTGTAGCAAAGGATAAGGATACGTCTACGGGTGTAGGGGAGGAGGACAGCCAAGGGGATAAGAGGAAGGCAAAAGAGGCATGGGGAAGAGAGTAAGAAGCTTAAGATCAGGAAACTCCCCTACATAGGGCCACTAGGGGCTCATTTGATGTTGTCAACTAAAGAGAGAATTTGGAAAGGTGAGTATGTAGAGATGTTCAAGGTCCTGCATGGAGAGCCTAGGGCAAAAGAAGGCTCAAAAGAAGAGGTGTATGAGCTGACAAAATGCCCAAGAGTACCCATGACCATTGAAAACTGGATGGCGGCGTTCCTGATATATGCCAGCGTCTACTGTGAGAAGAATCCAGAGCGGAGTGTAGCATTATTTAAGTATATGGATGTGATACATAAGACACAAATCTCATGTGGAGGCAAAACCTGGGCACAATATGACAAGAAGTTTAGGGTGCACATGGTGTGGGACCACAAAGCAAGATGGGGCAAGTTGGATACGGACCTGTGGCAGCAAACAATGGGCTCTGCAAAATTTGGCACGACCATATACACAGCAAGTGGTTTGCCCATAGTATATCAGTCCTTTCAGACCTGTCCCACCCGGGTTGGGGTGGGAACCTCCAAATACTCCTGGCAGGAATGCAAGGTGCTTGTTGGGATTTCAATAAGGGGATGTGCACCAGGGAATATTGTCGATACAGACACGAGTGCTCTAAGTGTGCAGGAAGGCACCCCCTTGTCAACTACTATGGAAACTCAGGAGGGACGTCTGGGACCCCGCAGGTTGCCCACAATTCACAGTGGCACCAGAACTCTGGGGAAGCAGGAGCAGCTGCATCAGGAGGTTATTGGGAAGGGGGGGGGGAGCTCAGGGGACTCAAGGAAAAAGCTCTACACTGGTTAAGTTGGATAGACTTAATTTGGTTGGGCCCCTACCCGAACAGGGAGGATGCCTGTATCTTGCAGGAGGGTATCACGTGGGGTTTGAGGCTGGGTTACACAGATCCGAGGGTCAGGCGTTGGGTGGAAAATTTGAAGTCTGTTAAAGCACCCACAGGTGGTGTGGGACAAACTACACAAAGAGATACAAGAAGGGAGAATGGCAGGGCCTTTTCACAGCTGGTCAATGGACGATTTGGCCATCTCCCCAATAGGGGTGGTACTCAAGAAGGAGGCAGAGCAATTCAGGCTCATATAAAATCTGTCATGGCCGGAAGGCCACTCAACCAATGACTTTATAGGGGAAGAGTTAGCATCTGTATCTTATTTCTCATTGAATGTGGCTGTGGTCATGGGGGAGCAGGCAGGATTGGGTGCTTACATGGCAAAATGTGATCTAAATCAGCCTTCAGGTTACTTCCCGTCCACCCAGATGATTTTCAATTGCTGGGTATTCAATTTAAAGGTTCATGGTGCATGGACAAATCACTCCCGATGGGATGCTCAGTTTCATGCACGCTCTTTGAGCCTTTCTGCACTTTCTCTGGTCAAGAGACTACGATTGGCGATAGAGTTAGTCTTTAGTGATTCTGTGGAGCAGGTGTCCTAGGGCAAACTTGAACATTTACTATTGTTCCATGCTGCCCTAAACTGAATCTCTGTTGATAGAGCAAAACATTTCATAGTTGGGCCACAATAATTTTCTTTACTGTTTACTACTGTTGTTTTGGTACGAAGCCTGAAGGCCAAATTTCCAAAACAGCTCTGTTCATGATAAATACCAAGTGATCAAAGGGAGGCGAGGAACTCTAGCCACAAAAACCTCCATGAAAAACGTACACCAGCTGTGCCTTAATAAGATGATCACGCCACCCTGAAAGGCAAGTGAAATCTCCCCAAAACGATGGAGGATAGTCAGTTAGCAGAGACCACCCTGCCATCTTTCTCCACACCGGAAGTGGGTCACGAGGCCAGTGTTCCTACGGACAGGGAGAACCTCATGGAACGGAAGTAACTGCTTATATTAGAGGTGCATATAGAGACCTACAGCACAGAGCTATTCAGAGCACGTTCTGCATCTCCTGGTACACAAGGAGTGTGTGGATGCTTTACCTCACTCGTTGTTCATCAGTTGCTAGAATATTCCCAGAAGGCTGAAAAGCAAACTTGGCTCTCTTCCAAGGAACTCTGTAACCAAAGCAGTTGAGCATCCTCGGTTGTCTGTGCATATTTAGGTTGATGTGAATTGAATTAGCCGTCTTTTTCTTTTATCAAACTACTCTTAAGGAACTGAATTTAGAAAAAAAAAACTCCTTCTCCTGGTAGAGCACTGCTGTAATTCTCAGACCCAGTGAATAATGTATTTGTTTATTTACAGGCCTGCTGGGTTCTGTAGATTATCTGTGCAAGTCACACCTAAGACGGATCCCAGTCATGCTAACTGGATGTGACATGGGTAACGCCCATGAGTGCTTGAGGCGCCATTATTTTAATTAAAAGTCAGAAATCAGAGCGAAAAACGCACTGCTTCGTTTGTCTTTTATCTGAAATCATTCAAATTATGCACTACATTACGAAATCACGAAAAAGCTTTCATTCTTCTCCGGAATAAATCAGGCTAAGATACGGGGGTCCGGTGACTCCCTATGCAGATCTGTCTAAAAGCATTCTATGCAGACTGTCGAGGTAACAGTCAAAAGAATAAACATTAAAAAATCGCCATTCCTGAATATCTGGAGAAAGTTCGACAGATCCGGGATCATCGTTTTTCATCAGAAAATTGATTTTTTTTGGACTGCACAAAAAATGATTTAAAATGTCAAATGCACTGTGCCTCATGTTGAATAACCACTTTTTAAGGCCTCACTGTGACCAATATTGCCATTTTTACTGACTTTTGCTCCTACTCAGAAGCTTCTATTTTGACTGATTTCGGGTAGGAAAATGACTCTAAATACACTTATTTTAGTTCCAAAAGTCATAATTCATATGCAATAGTTATTTACAGTCAAAAGAATAAACATTAAAAAATCACCATTCCTGAACATCTGGAGAAAGTTCGACAGGTCCGGGGTCATCGTTTTTCATCAGAAAATTGATTTTTGGACTGTACAAAAAATGATTCAAAATGTCAAATGCATCGTGCCTCATGTTGAATAACCACTTTTTAAGGCCTCACTGTGACCAAAATTGCCATTTTTACTGACTTTTCCTCCTACTCAGAAGCTTCTATTTTGACTGATTTCGGGTAGGAAAATGACATCGGAATCCGAGAGAAAGCACTGGAATGGATCATCTCGTTCCTCGCCGGAAGAACCCAGAGAGTCCGCCTCCCCCCGTTCAGATCCGAGGCCACCGAAGTCATCTGCGGCGTTCCACAAGGATCTTCACTCAGTCCAACCCTCTTCAACGTCTACATGAGCCCCCTCGCAGCCATCGCACGCCAACACAACCTCAACATCATCTCCTACGCCGACGACACCCAGCTGATCCTCTCCCTCACCAACGACCCCACCACCGCCAGAGCCAACCTACACGACGGGATGAGAGACGTCGCCGACTGGATGAGGAACAGCCGCCTTAAACTGAACTCAGACAAGACGGAAGTCCTCATCCTGGGCTCATCACCCTCCGCCTGGGACGACTCTTGGTGGCCCCCGGCCCTGGGCACCGCGCCCAAGCCAACGGACCACGCACGCAACCTGGGCTTCATCCTGGACTCCTCCCTGTCGATGACCAGACAAGTCAACGCCGTCTCATCTTCGTGCTTCAACACCCTGCGCATGCTCCGCAAGATCTTCAGATGGATCCCCACTGAAACCAGGAAGACCGTCACCCAGGCACTCGTCACCAGCCGACTGGACTATGGGAACACCCTCTACGCCGGAACCACAGCCAAACTTCAAAAAAGACTCCAGCGCATCCAGAACGCCTCCGCACGACTCATCCTGGACATCCCCCGACACAGCCACATCACCGGACACCTGAAAGACCTGCACTGGCTCCCCGTCAGCAAGAGAATCACGTTCAGACTCCTCACCCACGCACACAAGGCCCTCCACGACCTGGGCCCCAAGTACCTCAATGACCGCATGACCTTCTACACGCCCACCCGCCAGCTACGATCAACCAGCCACGCCCTCGCCACCGTACCACGCATCCGCAGAGCCACCGCCGGAGGAAGATCCTTCTCCTACCTGGCAGCCAAGACCTGGAACTCCCTCCCCACTCACCTTCGGCGAACCCAGGACCATCTCTCCTTCAGGAAGCAGCTCAAGACCTGGCTGTTCGAGCAGTAACTTACCCCCTCCCCCAGCGCCTTGAGACCCTCCCGGGTGAGTAGCGCGCTCTATAAATGCCGTGATTGATTGATTGATTTCCCTGCGCATAGGGGTGATAGGCAAAGATATGCCCGTTAACCGTTCACTTTAACCAAAATAGAGCTGTATAGAACCAAAAATTGCATCTTATGCGAGCAAAGTGTGCACTCCTCTGCTCAGCTGTTTACAAATTAAGCAGACGATTGTCTTAGCATGTAACAAAGGCTGTCGGCAAGAACCCCCCGAAGGGATTCTGTAACTATTGCTACCACTTAAAAACTAAAAATCAGCATTTAAGAAGACAGAACAGTCCTGGCGGGACATCATAGAGACACATTTTGATGCATAGCAACAAGCTGCTTATTGTTTACACTCAATAAAATCTTGGAATTCGATGGGGCTTCTGTTCAGACTGGATCCCACAAATCATACAGCGCGAATCATGTTTATTAACTGTAAGGCCACCATCAGCAATTTTAATGAATATTTGGGGGAGTGAGTAAGTGATGCAAGCTGCATAGGCATGTTAGTGAAGAGGTCTGTCATCTGTCCTGTCTTGTCCTAGGGCAATCAATCACAGTGTGCACCCTAGCACCAACAAACGTCTCTTCTAGTTAGTTCGCCTCAGGGACTGCCATGAATTGAACTATGCGTCCAGTGCCTTGTGAATCTGAAGCGCTGTTATACCAGGGGAGAGCTCCTCCCTAAGGTGATGGGCAGAACAAGTCTTTCAAACAAAGCAAAGAAGCAATAACCAGTCTGTAAATAATTGAGTACAAAATTACAAGACGAGTATAAAAAATGCTTTAATGAACATCCTCCTCAAAACTTTTTATAGAAAACCCACACCGAGACCAGCTAAAGTCTCCCTATGTATGGGATCTTTATAGCTGCCTATATGCACAAAACTGGTAGGCTTCGATAGGGACGTATGGGTCGTGATAGAGCACTGACTGGACCACTGAACAAAGGTCCAAAAAAGGCAAAGTGTGACTGTAGATGGACCGTGCTTGAGGCTCAGACCTTCCACGTTTGTACCGGTGGCAACTTTATTGAGCAAAGCCCCATATAAAGGATCTTATGTCATGAGCAATCCGAAGATGGGCTCGGAAACCTTCAAGATGGCATGGTTAGACAAGGTGCCAGCACCAGCGTCTCGCACCCGCTGCTGCCATGCAATGTTCTTACACAGTCAAACGTGGACTCAACACACAGACTGTCTTGCCCAAAGTCTTGACTCTAGCTCCGTAGTTGAGATTTTTTTCCTCATAGAAATTAACTATACTGTGGCAAAAAAACATCCCCATAACCAGTAAGAAACAAGGGTCGCAGTACACTCAATCTTGCACTTAATTTTCCATATAGTGGAAACCACATTCCAGTCTACAGTCAGCCACCCACACATGCTTCCCACCCACCTGAGTGATGCCAGGTGCTATCAGCAG
This sequence comes from Calotriton arnoldi, assembly GCA_963921515.1. Classification (NCBI taxonomy): domain Eukaryota; kingdom Metazoa; phylum Chordata; class Amphibia; order Caudata; family Salamandridae; genus Calotriton; species Calotriton arnoldi. The sequence continues at coordinate 1,771,022 of CAWUFW010003247.1, forward strand.
CCTGGACAGCTCTACCCCTCCAGTCATTCACTTCACAGCATAGTTACCTCTGATCAGACATCTGCACAATATACTAAGCAACACCTAGCTGTTCACATAAAGCTATTCTCCTATAGATAGCTTCCTGGGTCCTCCTGTCCAGGCACCCACGTGTACACCTGAATGTATGCACACCAGCGTAACGCACTCAACCTGCATTCTGAAACACACAGGACATAACAGTCCAAGAAGTTAGAGTTAGACACACTCTTGCAATCTAACCTGCTTGTGACAGCCTGCGTTCCCCTCTGACTTACTCACAGGAAGCAACGAGAAGGGTTTCAGTGGGGGAGGGGTTTGAATGTTTAAAAGGTGTTTATTTAATTGTCTTCATAGGGAAAGCTGAAAGATGACTGTAATAACAAGTCTCTTACGCAAAACCCTCCCAAAAATTCTACCACTGATTATCCCAGAGAGTTGGGTTCAGTGCTTTAATGAACGCACCAAAAAATTATCAAACACAAATGTACTATGAAAAATTCAAAAGCAATAATTATTGAGGCACAAGGAATTGTCTGTTTTGGAAGAATGCCAAGCCTCATAGAATATCACAGCATACAGTACCTAACAGTCCCATGCCAACATCGAGAGAGAGTGTACCAGCGTAAGGGACACACGTTTCAGGAAATCCTCATTGCCACTGCAGGGTCACGGGGAAGCCCAGGGATGCAAAAGGACCACATGAGACCATCTTTCCTTCCGCTTCTTCCAAGATCTGGGAACAAAAAGAGTGAGACTGTCCATTCCAGACAGGCAGCCACCTCCGTACTTGGTTCGCTAGCGATGGTAGGGTCCTTAAAACTCAATAGAGTAACAGACAAACATTGTAGACCCTGAGAACCTGCCAGATACAAATGTGCAAACAGAGAAGGTGCCAAGGAGTTGCCATCTAAAACTAATCTGACGTGAAATCATTTATGCTTACTTCTAGTAGTGAGACTTAATCGTACTAAAGAAAAGAAAAGATCATAGCCACTGTTAGAAATGGGGGTCTCTAGTTGGCAATGGCTGGCCACTGTCCAAGTAGGGACCCTTCTTCCTAAGTCAGAGTAAGAGGGCTACCCTCCTTGATACCCCTGCTCAACCCTGTGGTAACGTAGCACGAGCAGGTAGGCTTATCTCAGAGGCAGGGTGTGAAGCATTTATGACCATACACAGTAACACAGTGAGGAACACTACAAAGGGACACCACACAAGTAGTTATAAAAAATAAGTATCTTTATATAAAGGCAGATTTATCACAAGACCAATAACTGTAAAAGCCACAATACTGTCAAAAATAGGATAGCTGTTGAAGGGCTGTCAAAAATAGTTCAAAGGTTGCAAAAATAAGGTTCAAGTTCAAAGCAGTGGTCTCTGCGACCCTTTCTCTCACAAAGTACCTGGGTTTAGTAGCAAAACCAACAAAATGTCGCAAATAAGCTGTAGCGATGATTCTCGGCACACGAGGCCGGCGATGCGATGAAATCCTTGCCGCAAGGGAGGATGATGCGCCGATCTGCGGGATGCGTGCGGAGACGATGCGACAAACTTCTGCACGCTGGACCGCCGATGCGATGACTTTCTTGCCGCGTGGGAGAAGTCGATGCGGCGATCCTGTTGCGCTGTGCGATCGTGTTGCGATGCAAAGACAAGACGCTCCGCGAGGGAGCGACGAAATTCGGTGCGATGCGATCAAAGTGGCGGACGCACGGCGTCCGCAATGCGATGTCTCGAAGCGATGATTTCTTTAGGGGTTGCGAGTGCGCGGCGACAGCAGTGCGATGATTTTCCCAGCGCGTCTCGGTTGCAGCGGCTCGCAAAGGGGCGTTAGCGATGGTCTCGTGTTGCGAGCCCTCGGCGGCAGCAGCACGATGATTTTCCCAGCGCTCTCGACTGCAGCGGCTCGCAAAGATGCGTTAGCGTCGATTTCCAACACTTTCTTCTCTGATGCAAACTAGAGGCCCTGGAACTCACAGGAGCCTCATCAGCAGATAGCAGTCCTCGCAGGGAGGAAGCAGGAGGTTGGTGGTGGAGTCTGATGTGCCTGAGACTCCAGCAGGAGGCTAGCTCTTTTCCTAGCCCTTGGGTAATTGCTGTAACAGAAATAAAAGTTCTCTCAAAAGTTCCTTTTCCTCTTCTTCAAGGTCCAGTGGTCACTGCTGCAGGCCAGTGCAAGAAACAACACACATGCACAGGGACAGTCACTTCCTGCAGATTCCTCCAGTGGCACGGACAGAGTTTCCTCTCCAGATCCAAAAGCAATACAAAAATGTAGGGGTTTGAGCACAGATATTTATACCCCAAAAGTCTTTGTTCTCAGAAGCCACAAGTCACTGAACCTAGCCAGAACCAGTTCTGCTCAGGCCTGGAACACTTTGTTTACCAGGCTGCATCCTTCCTTTCAGAAAGAGGGGGGTCTGCTAGCAGACACACAGTAGGAGGTGGAGCCAGCATTCACCTTGCCAGGCACAGCCCTATTCAGGTCAAGGAGCCACCCCTCCCCACACTCTAAATGCAGATCTCTCTATTCAACCCAGGTCTGACTCAGCCTGCCCTGCCCCTCTAAAACCAGACAGCCAATACACATAACAGCAGAGCACACTGGAAGGCTTAGGCAAGAAAATACCTACTTTCTAAAAGTGGTATTTTCAAACACAGAATATAAAAATAAACTTCACTAAAATATGTATTTTAATATTCTGAGCTCAGGGCATACTAAATTCGTTTTTCTACCATGTTCCTGGGGTCGGTTAGGACTATAGAATGTAATAGTCAAACTGCCCATTCTAGCCTATGAGGAACAGGTAGCCTTACAGTAGTGAAAAACGAAATGGGGTGTAATTCACTACCAGGACATGCTACATACACCAAGGCATGTCTTACCTTACACATACAATGCACCCTACCATAGGGGTGACTTACAGGATTCCAAGGGAAGGTTCAGGGGCTGGGAAGTGGGTGCACTTCACAGCCAAGATGGCAGTTCTGGACTGCACACAGACACTGCAGTGGCAGGTCTGAGACACACTTTACAAGCTGCTTCTGTGGGTGGCACACATCAGTGCTGCAGGCCCACCAGCAGCATTTGGTTTACCAGCCCTGGGCACACATAGGCCACACTACTAGGGACTAACAGGTAAACCAAATAAGCCAATCAGGGATATACCAATTCACATAGACATATTTACACAGGGAGCATTTGCGCTGTGACACTGAATGGCAGTGGCACAGCGCCCAGAGCATCTAACACCAGCAAAACAGAGGAGACAACAGCGAAAAATGGAAGGGAGACCCACGCCAATGGTGCCAGGTCTAACAGCCACATAATATTAATTGGACCAACATAAACAGAGGTGTTGCCTCTGAAATTGATTCCCCGCCCCATCATCATTGGAACCTTGTAGCTACTGGGTTAGGGGAAGGGATATGACTTGGGCTTCCCAATGGTCACCTCTCCCACAATTTCCATTCCACCTGGTTAACCAGTTTTCCACACACATATCTTGGCTGCCCTTTTGTCCCCTTATGAATGCTGGAATTTGAACCCTAGGGTGTTCTTCTTTGTCTCCTGCTCTGACTTTTCTCAGCGTATTATAAATAATGCTCCAGCTTTCCATTTTACTGATTTTTACAGATAAATGCAGACAGAAAAGCATCTGTTTATATGGTTTCTTATCAGTATTTATTTTTAGATATGGATACAAACAGCAAATAGGTTCTGTTTGAGTGATTCAAAATGCAGTCAGGCATAGCTACTAGGCCAATAGTTGTGCAAAGTGACAGGTAAGGGAGTTAAAAAAAGAGAACGTTTACTGTTGAGGCTTAAACAGCTGTATACCTGCACATGGTTGATGCTAAAATGGGCTTATTTTCATATGAATATATTGATTTATCATGTATGGGTATTTATATAATTGAAACCTGTATGGCATTCAAGTACAGGTGCGTATTTGTTGGTTAAATGTGGTAATATGCTACTTTCAGCTTCATTTTTGCACAAACCTTTAATTAATTAAGCAAAACACCAAATGGATCAATACAGAGGCAAATGTCAAAAAATACCATAAAACTAGGAGCCCTAATTATTAAGCAGACGGATTTCGGGAAATGAAAACTTTTGAAATATGCTTTTTTAAATATTACAAACACACACAACTGTGCAGTCTTGGGTCCATCTTTTCCACTTGACTACTTTATGGAAGGGTAGCTTTGAATGTAGGGCCACTCCTTAATTAGCAATTTGTGTGCAGTCCCTGTTCGGAAAATCATATGATGTGTCCTCTTGCCTTTACCTCCATGCTCTGAGGTTGTCTGGGCCACAGAGGAACTCATTTGTTCGTCCATCTAGCAAATCATTCATTCATTCATTCACTCCCTTGTTCAATCATCCCCCCAGCTGCCGTGTCTTTTTTCACTTTCCCCGCACCTGGTGTGTATTGAGTGAATGTCGCTGGCCGCTTCCGAACCCACTGCCGAACAATATGCAGCGCTCGTGCCTCGTCTCGTTTGTTTCTCTCCATGCCATGGTATAGAGGGGCAGATAAAGGCCTAACGAAGAAACTATTTGCTTTAAACAAACAGAACGAGAGCAGTAAACACTGCAGTAAGCGGCTGCTGAGATGAACAGACTAGGAGTGTCTCTTTGAGGCCCTGCTGACACATTACACCCTTAGGGCCAGGGACGTTCTCTATGCCCAGTAATTCTGCATCATGGGCAATGGGTGATGCTTCAGTGCTGTCCAGGGCGTGGCAGTCTACCCTTCCTGTATCCCAGTGTAAGGGTGGGAGGTGCAGTGCTCAAGTTCTGCAGGTGCTGGTCAACGGCACTCATTTTTGGGACTTATTTTTCAACCTCGGACTTTGACCCAAAGCAAATGTAGAAGAGCAAACATTGAAAAAAGAAAGGGAGAAAACAAGAATTAGAAAGAACCTGCAAGAATGAGAGAAAGAGTCAGAGTGTAATGAGGTGGAAAAAGAGGCATGAGGGGAAATGAAGACTTGGTATTTGGCAGTGCTGGGGGTTGGGTTACTGGATCAACGTTAGGACCCTGCACTTATTTGTTTATTTGTTTTATTATGTTATTTATTTGTGGTTTAACAAATTAAGAACTAAAGGGTTTAGAAGAATTTCTTCTTTAGTGAATAAGGTAGAAATCACTCAAAACCGGACACCCCAAAGGGTGTGCAACAAGACATAGCATCCAGAGTCCGTCCCTCCATTTCCCCTTGCGAATATCATTGACTGACAAGATAATTCAGTGATTTTGTTTGCTGATACCTGAAATGTCTAGGTCTTCTTGTGTTGTAAATATTTGGTGGCAGAAACTCATACTTTGGCTTTCTTTGGGTGTATTCAGAAATCAGCATATTGCAGTATTGTGCATTAATATAGCGCTTACTACCCCAATGTTGGGTGCTGAAGCGCTTGCCTACATGGATAGCATACTACACTGTGTAGGCCACGTGGGTGGAAAATTTGTGTCTTTGTTTTGATCCTGTTTCGGACGTGTTTCTGTGTCATGCTTAATGAACACCGAGGTGCGTTGTGTTATGGGACGCATCGCATAGCAGCGTGGTAGATGATGAAGTGTGAGAGACGGATGCACATCTTTATGATTTTCAGTATGCTGGTAGCTTTGAACAGCTTTGCCGGTCCCTTTATGATATTTCATATGATATAGTCTGCTTAGCTAGTTACTGCACTGCGTTGTCCAATCTGAGATTTTGTGTATAGTGCACCTTGCATGGTTGGAGGGGGGGGGGAGAAGTGGAGAGATCTGTTGGGTTGGGCATTTTTATTATTATCCTATATCTGAGTGTCTTTGTGAGATACAAAGAAGTGGTCAGCTTGTATAGATTTTGGGACCTGCAGTGGTGGACATTATGAAAGTTCTCCGAATTGTTCCGCAGCGTGTGACAGAATGATTCAGTTATTCCATGCCTATTCATTTGGTGATGTTTAGTTTTTTGGCTGTACAGTACTGGTGATGGACAACCCGAATATGCCTTATGTGACTTTAAGGGGTATAGGTTACAATTTGCTGCTGACTGCTGCATATTATAGTCTTAGTAGAATTGTGGGCTATAGCTGTTATATATACAAGTAAATAACTGTATAATGGCGCGGCGAACCATAGGTCAGCCCTTCTTATCTTCCCTGCTTATCAGAAGCAGTTTGCGGATTGAGTTGTTTGCAATTTATTGGTTGTAAGCTTTAGGATTGTACTTGCGAATGCAACTGTTTTCTGGGCCCTGTTGCCAGTGTATGGGTAGTGCAGTTATCTAGGGACTAGCCATGTTTTCAATTGTCTTCGGAATTGTTTATGCTCCTGGGTGCTTTTGTGGGTAGTTCCAGAGCTTTGTGGTTTGTACTGAGAAAGCAGTGCTTCCTCCTACAGGTTTCCTATGGTAAGGTGATATGAAGGTAAGTGGTGCTAGCCTGGAGCACTGTGTTCTGTTTGGTTTGTATTGCTTTAATTTAACCTTTAGGTATAGCGGTCCTTTTGCTTGGGAGGCTCTGTGGACAATCTGGTGTGTCCTGAACATTTTCCTTCCAGCTATAGGTAGCCAGTCGAGAGATTGCAGAACTGGAGTCATGTGTTCTCTTGGGTGAAGGTGAGTAAGTAGCTTTGCGGCAGCTTTATTGATGAGTTGTATGTTTCGTATGATGGATGCGGGTGCCCCAAGCTAAAGACTGTTGGCATAGTCAAGTTTGGAGATTACAAGTGTGAGGATGGCTTACAGTTCATGTTGATATGCACAGTATGCTAAGATGCGACATAGTGTTTTATTATTATGTAGAAGGCACTCTTTGTTACTTTGTTAACATGTGGTACCCATGAGGTCTCCTATAATGCATAGGTTTGGGTGGTCCGGACGGGTGTTGATTTATTGTATCAAGTAACATATCTTTAAAGTTGACATTCTGTGTGATGGTGTATATATTAAGAGGAAGCAATTAGTTGTAGTTGGAGTGTGGTAACATTTTATCATCATGGATTCCCAGCTGTCCATGGTGAAGTTTTCATTTGTTGTTACTTGTAGTTGTTTTATGGATGACAGCCAGGCCTCCTCCAATTTTGCCAATACATTTTTGATTATGATGAGAAAATTAGGTGGGATGGCTTTGTGCCATGTGGGTGAATGTATGTGGTAGTGATGTTGTTGGATTTCAAATGTACTGGAGGAGAGTGGTACTAGTTGATATTTTTTTGCCCTCCTCAGCAATGAGTTGGTCTTTTCTCCTTTTTATATAGAATGGCTCCAGAAAGTGGGACAAATAAAAGGAGCCAAGCGGATTGCCTGACTGGTGCCACTTGATAGTGGAATGTTTCGTATGGATTTGTATTATAGCAATTTTTATAGTGCTTCATACTCCGTTGTGGGGCACAGAAGTGCATTATCAGATGGATAGTCGCTAAATCATGGAGGATTGCGTCGTTGGCACAGTGTTGTATATGTTGAGAACCTCCTTGGCAAGCTTTTTATTTCTTTGACAACTTTGTTCTGGAAGGTCGGCTTTCTGGGCCACAGTGAGGTATACAAGTATGAGAATGTCATTGATAGGTTATGCTCGGCTCTTTGAGAGCATTCTCAGTTCAGGTGGTTGTGGTCGGTTGATTCAAATATGTTCCGCAGATTTGGATATGGTGACATTAACAGATGATCTGTCACTGTGGCATGGGCAGCTTATTGGGGGTGTGGTCAGTTCATTAGGATGTGTTTTCTTCAATAGATTATTATCAGCTGTTTAGGTATTGTCAGCCTATTAGCATTTAAACCTATTGGTGCAGGGTCAGCACTTTGGAGCATAGTTACCTGATGTTGGTATGTGAATTCATTAGGGTAGCATGAGTTTAATGGGGTACTGTGAGCTCATTGTGGGTATAACTTATTCAGGCATGGTCAACTTGTGGTCATCTTTGTGGGGTGTGGTCATCTCATTTTGTTTTGGTCCACTCACTGGCACATGGTTCGCTCACTGGGCATTCAGTTCATTAGAATATGGTCAGAGCATCGCTGTTAGATGGGCAGCCTTTTGGTTTATTGTCAGCTGTTTGAGTGGAGGTCAGTTCTTTTGGATATGGACTGCTCATTGGTGTATGATCAACTTATTAATTTTTGTCCCCCTCATTATTGTATGGCAACATATCTTTGAAACAGTGAGCAAGCACATTGACGTACGGCTAGGATGTTGGCATATAGTTAGCTCACAGTTTAATTGGTTCATTGGGCCAGGGACAGTGGATTTGCATTTGGTCTCTTCACTGAAGTACATCATTGATTTACGATGAGCTGATTAAGGCAAACGCTATAAATTAGGGTGGCATGGTGAGTTAATTGAAGCACGGATTGGTCACCTCATTTAGACATGGTCAGCCTCCTGGGGTGTGGTCAGATCATCGGGTGTTAGAAGCTCACTGAAGTATGATATGTTCACTCATGGTATAGTCTACTTACTCCCTTTGGATTTCTTTGGCCGTTCATGGATTTACATTTCAATAGCATATGGTTTGGGCATTGGAATGTGGTCAACTTACTTGTGTTTCTCAGCATGGACTGTATTGTCTTTTCATTTGTGTGTGATCTGCTCTTTGTGCTTTCATCAGTAAATTGAGTTGTACACAACTGACTGGGGTTGTAGGAACGAATGTCTTTGCTTAACAAGGAAGTCTGTCACACCACCCCTGGTCAGCCTTTTCTCTCCTTAAATGCTGAATGCTGACATTGACTGGTTGCACCAGCGTAACCAATCAGTGAGCTTTGCTGTGCTGGCCAGTGAGTGCACCCAAAGTGAACTTCAGAGTGTACTCCAGCACATTTGTTGGATCATTCATGGCACGTTCGTGGCTACTAACTAGTATTATCTGGTTGTGGCAAGACTGATGGTTTGTGTCAGCTGATTCTAGATTGAGGGGCACGTGCCATTTTATCTCTGCCCTGTTGTGGAGGACATCTTCCAACCCTCTCTTCAAAAATCCATTCAAGCACCCCCAATTACCACGTTGTTTAAAGCCAAGGAGTCACAATGCATGTACCCCTCATTGGAGTATGGTCACTTTATAAATAAAAATAGCCTCCTATTTGGGAATTATGACCATGGGTCTGTACTAAACTCAATTGTTGTAGGTGTCTCATTGGTACATGCTCCTCTGTCTCCAAAGCCTCTGTCATGGCTCTTCTCAGCGTCTGCCAGGCCTCTCTACTGCCTTTTTTCCATCACTCTCAAGCCTCTTCCATCTCAATGCATCTTTCTCAGGCATCTCTCATCCTTTTGTTGTACCCCTCTGCTAATCTTCCCATTTATGTCATCCTGTCCCCCCCCACTCATCTCTCATCCCTCTTTCATGACTCTCCCATGCCTCACTACTGCCCCATGATTTTCCAGCCCTGTACCAGCCACCTCCCCTGCCTCTCTGCCATTTTCTGGTCTATCCCAAGTCTCTCACTTCCTCTCCCATACCAGACCCTGGTCTGTCTTCCTTGCCAGGCTCTCCTTTCTTTCCCCTTCCTAACCCCGCTCTATTCTATCTCTCATTCCCCTCAAATCCCACTCTGATTGCACATCCCTCTCTCATGCACGTCTCTTATAGGTCTCTGTCTTGCTTCTCTCCCCCGGCACTTCTTCACAGCTCTTCTGTGCTTCTCCTTGATCTTGTATTCCAGCAGTTTTCCTTCGGAGTCCCGGGTTTACCACCCGTATGTCTGACATCCAGACCCCATGCCTGCCATGTTTCTGCTCTCATTTTCTACCCAGGTCTATCACATGTGCTCTACACCGCTCTCATGTGCTGCTCTGATGGTTCTCCTGCCGCACTTCTCCCATTTCAGTCTCGCTCCCATCCCTCTCACACATTCTTCGCTGGCCTCTCCTCTCATGCCTCTTCCTCATCCGCCCTCCCAAGTCCTTCTCATTCCAATCTCTGATCTCTGTCCCACTTCTCTCCTTCCTCCCCTCCCATGCTTCTCCTCTACCATCCACTAGTCTTTCTCCCATCTCTCTCCCTCGCCTCTCACCGGGCTCCCCTCCCATGCTTCTCTCTGGGCCCCCCTCCCATGCCTCTCTCTCTTTGGACTCCCCTCCCGAGCCTCTCTCTGGGCTCCCCTCTCATGCCTCTCACTGGGCTCCCCTCTCACACCTCTCACTGCCCCCCCATGCCTCTCACTGGGCCCCCCTCCCATGCCTCTCTCTCTTTGGACTCCCCTCCCATGCCCCTCACTGGGCCCTCTCATGCCTCTCACCAGGCTCCCCTCCCATGCTTCTCTCTGGGCCCCCCTCCCATGCCTCTCTCTCTCTGGACTCCCCTCCCGAGCTCTCTCTGGACTCCCCTCTCATGCCCCTCACTGGGCTCCCCTCTCATGCCTCTCACTGCCCCCCTCCCACGCCTCTCACTGGGCTCCCCTCTCATGCCTCTCACTGGGCTCCCCTCTCATGCCCCTCACTGGGCTCCGCCATGCCTCTCACTGGGCTCCCCTCTCATGCCCCTCACTGGGCTCCGCCATGCCTCTCACTGGGCTCCCCTCTCATGCCCCTCACTGGGCTCCGCCATGCCTCTCACTGGGCTCCCCTCTCATGCCTCTCACTGCCCCCCTCCCACACCTCTCTCTGACTCCCCTCCCATGCCCCTCACTGGGCTCCCCTCTCTTACCCCTCACTGCCCCCCATGCCTCTCACTGGGCCCCCCACTCATGCCCCTCACTGGGCCCTCCTCTCATGCCTCTCACCAGGCTCCCCTCCCATGCTTCTCTCTGGGCCCCCCTCCCATGCCTCTCTCTGGGCCCCCCTCCCATGCCTCTCTCTCTCTCTGGACTCCTCTCTTGAGCTCTCTCTGGACTCCCCTCTCATGCCTCTCACTGGGCTCCCCTCCCACGCCACTCACTGGGCTCCCCTCTCTTGCCCCTCACTGCCCCCCATGCCTCTCACTGCCCCCCTCCCATGCCTCTCACTGGGCTCCCCTCTCTTGCCTCTCACTGCCCCCCCATGCCTCTCACTGCCCCCCTCCCACGCCTCTCACTGGGCTCCCCTCTCTTGCTCCTCACTGCCCCACCATGCCTCTCACTGCCCCCCTCCCACGCCTCTCACTGGGCTCCCCTCTCTTGCCCCTCACTGCCCCCCCATGCCTCTCACTGCCCCCTCCCACGCCTCTCACTGGGCTCCCCTCTCTTGCCCCTCACTGCCCCCCTATGCCTCTCACTGGGTCCCCCTCTCATGCCTCTCACCAGGCTCCCCTCCCATGCTTCTCTCTGGGCCCCCCTCCAATGCCTCTCTCTCTCTTTGGACTCCCCTCCCGAGCTCTCTCTGGACTCCCCTCCCATGCCTCTCACTGGGCTCCCCTCTCATGCCTCTCACTGGGCTCCCCTCCCATGCCTCTCACTGGGCTCCCCTCCCATGCCTCTCACTGGGCTCCCCTCCCATGCCCCTCACTGGGCTCCCCTCCCATGCCCCTCACTGGGCTCCCCTCTCATGCCTCTCACTGGGCTCCCCTCTCATGCCTCTCACTGCCCCCCCATGCCTCTCACTGGGCTCCCCTCCCATGCCCCTCACTGGGCTCCCCTCTCATGCCTCTCACTGGGCTCCCCTCTCATGCCTCTCACTGGGCGCCCCTCCCATGCCCCTCACTGGGCTCCCCTCTCATGCCTCTCTCTGGACTCCCCTCTCATGCCTCTCACTGGGCTCCCCTCTCATGCCTCTCACTGCCCCCCATGCCTCTCACTGGGCTCCCCTCCCATGCCCCTCACTGGGCTCCCCTCTCATGCCTCTCACTGCCCCCCCATGCCTCTCACTGGGCTCCCCTCCCATGCCCCTCACTGGGCTCCCCTCCCATGCTTCTCTCTGGGCTCCCCTCTCATGCCCCTCACTGGGCTCCGCCACGCCCCTCACTGGGCTCCGCCAGGCCTCTCACTGGGCTCCCCTCTCATGCCCCTCACTGGGCTACGCCACGCCTCTCACTGGGCTCCCCTCTCATGCCCCTCACTGGGCTCCGCCACGCCTCTCACTGGGCTCCCCTCCCATGCTCTTCACTGGGCTCCCCTCCCATGCCCCTCACTGGGCTCCCCTCTCATGCCTCTCACTGGGCTCCCCTCTCATGCCCCTCACTGGGCTCCCCTCTCATGCCTCTCACTGGGCTCCCCTCTCATGCCTCTCACTGGGCTCCACTCTCATGCCCCTCGCTGGGCTCCCCTCCCATGCCACTCGCTGGGCTCCCATGCTTCTCTCTGGGCCCCCCTCCAATGCCTCTCTCTCTCTGGACTCCCCTCCCGAGCCTCTCACTGCCCCCCCCCTCTCAGGCCTCTCACTGGGCCCCCCTCCCATGCCCCTTCCACACCTGTGCCACTCTCCGGGTTATGGAAAGAGTCCCCATGCCAGGCCTGGCGTCTCCCCTTATTCCTCTGCCATACCTTTCCTGTCGCTATCCCACGAATCTCCGACACCAGTCTCTTAACTGCCCCATCTCTCTTACCCTTCCCTGGCCTTCACCAATGCCTGCCCTGGTTTCCCGTCTTTCCCTTTCTCAGGTCTCGCGCTGCCCTCCTCCCATCCCTCTCCCGTGTCCCTCCCATCCTGACTCATGCCTCTCCTCTCTGCTCCAGCTCTCCATCTGCCGACGGCCGGAGCAGGGACACTCGAGTACCCGGCCCGGGTCTCGGATTTCCGCCTCCATCCTCATTACATCCATTAAAGTCAGGCCCTGGGCGCGCACAAAGCTGGGGACAGCAAATTAGTAGAAAACTATTGAGCACAACACTGGCTCCCGTGAATTATTAACGAGCTCTTGTCAGATAACGGGTAACGCAAGACGCCGATGGGAATCCAATCCGAGACAAGGTCACCGGCCCGCGCCCGCCACAAGTTGGAGGAAAGGATTCCTACACGGGCCGGCGTGTACGCTGGAGTGGTACCCAAAGCAGCAGTCACCGCTTCGAAGTCCGGAAACTGCAGCATTTCCATCATGTATAGGAAAGATACATGATAGCGAAAACCCAAGTCAATTACAGAAAGTTTGAAACATTGTCTGATCAGGGTTGGATTAGGATCAAAAATCGGCCCGGGCACACCAAAAAAAAGTGGCCCACATTTGCGTATTCCCTTTCCGCAAAACAATGCTTAAGCGAAGTTTTATGAAAAGAAAGGGGGTGGGGGGCATGTTTTATTAACTTCAGTTAGATAAAAAAAAAAATGCACAGATTAGTTCACACTGCTGAGCCACACATGAATGCAAGTGAGACCACTTCTGCTCAGGCCCCCTGCCCCCGCTCAATCAGCATACATTTATGGGCCGGCCCAGCGAGAGAAAGGGAGTGACATTTCCGCCCATCTGCCTCTAGAAAGGCCACTCGGGCACCAACTGGGCCGCTGGCAGCATCCTAACAGCACAGACAGCCCCCAGGCTGCCCAAAAAAGCAGCCCACAGCTAGAACTCGACTACCGGCCCTTCAGCCATTTCCCGAGTGCCCGCCTTACCAATCCGACCCTGGTTGAACTTTTGGAACTTGGAGTGCCAGCATGAAAGTCACATGACCGGTTAATTGAGCACTAGCAAATTATATGTAATGGTTCCTACCTGTGATCAAGGCTTTATAAAGCCGAAACGCGTAAGGACTCAAGTGGCAGAGTGGAATTAAAGGGCGTGAATTGCTTTGAAACCGGGCTCGGCTATCCTTCTTTTGATGTTGAATGACGGGATCCTCCATTCCCGTTGCCGCCGGAGCCGCCCTAGATCTGATTGGCTGCCATCAACAAAGATGTTCCGTAGCCATTTTAGGACTCGTGGACTCAGAACCCTGCCCTGAAAAAAATAAAAACATATCATGACCCCAGAGGAACCCTTCCAAGGCCAAAAACATACGTTTAAATTTTTTTTACTAAGGGTCCACAGCCCACCTCCACAAGCCATTTCAAGGTCCCAGGGACCCCATCCCTCAAACGAAGTCATTTTTAAGAGCAATGTTTGGGGGGTGTGCGGCTCCCATCTCAAGCTATTGAAAAGCCCCGGGGGCTCCCCTCCTCAAGCCATACAATGGCCCCAGGTACCCCATCCCCTGAGCTCAATGAGAAACGGTGTCCAGGGACCCTATCCCCTAGGACACTGTCTTGCTTCCTGCCTGGGAGAGTGTGAACGGGGAACACAAATCTAATTCCTTGTCTGCACTTGCCCATGCAGGGAACGTTACTTTGCTCATGCCCTGCAGGAGCAGAAATAAAAAAGTGTTCCTGCTAGGCAGGAGCAAAGCAATAGAGTCAGCTCCTGCTGGCAACCAGGATGGGTGCTAACTTGGGAGCTGGCTGGTGTCATGGGGCTCCCTCAGTAGCTCCCAACATTTAAAAAAGTAGTGGGTGCTCGGATGGGATCGGGGCACCCATGAAAGAAAAAAATGGCGGGATCCTGCCAGACCTCCCACCGCCCTAAATATAATATTAAGAAAAAACAAATTTGTATATCTAGGGATGCGGATCCTCCGCGGATCCGACAGATCTCGTGATGAGATCGGATTGGCTGCCAACACTACAACCAGGAAGTGTTGGCAGCCGTTTTGGGACTTGGACTCCTCAGAGTCCCGCAAAAAAAGTAAAAAAAAAGAGAATGTGGCAGGGTAAGAATACCCTGACCCCCTAGGCCTGGTGGTGGGGTCCCCCAGAGACTCTCCCGGTGCCAAAAAGCATTTTTTTAAAATTTTTGGCATAAAAATCATAGCAGATCCGTGAATGTCTGCAAAAAAAAAACTTGCCTCCCACGCTAGTTTAAACCTCAGCCCCCTGGTGGGCCTGGTCCCAGAGGCATATTGAAATAATTTTAATGGAGAGGGGGTGCACATGGCCCCCCTCCCCGTGGTGGATTTTGGCCATGGGGACCGCCACCTCCCCGGGGCAGGCCAATGTTCATTAAGTGAGTGAGGGGGCTTTGCCTGCTACCACCCACTGGGAGCGGACTTTTCATCTATTTTCTAGCCCTCAATCAAGCAGGCAGGAAAACAAATGAAAAAATTTCTCCTGCACGCAGGCAGCATCATTTTTTGCTGCTCCCTGCATGTGGGAGCAATGCCGGCTCCTGTTGGAGGTGGGGAGCCAGCAGGGGCCGTGGGGGCATTCAGGCTCCCACCATGGCTACAGCATTGCACACTGGATGCCCTGGGTGGGGCCAGGGCACCCAGCATGAAGTGGCCGGGCCTCGTGAGATGGGGTCCCGGGGCCAAAATCGCCATGGGGAAGGGGCGCCGCCCGGCCTACCCTTCCCTTCCACTAATTTGCCAGGTCCTGGGGATGGGGTCTCCAGGGCTAAATTCAGGCCGGGTAGGGGGGCTCCGTTGCTCCCCTTCCCTTACTAATTGGACGGGCCCCGGGGGATGGGATTCCCTGGGCCAAAAAGGGCCTAATTTGGTGGGCCCAGGGGAATGGAATCCCTGGGGCCGTAATTGGCATGGGGAGGGGGGCTGCATTCCCCCTAGGCTGCCTATATACAGGGGAGGGGCCACAGAGCTTGGCTGCTGGCCAGGTTCTGTGGCCAAGCCCCATCGAGCATGGACAAAGCGCGGGGGTTGGTGCTGTGGGGGGTTGGCTGCAGGGCCTGGCCACAGGTCACACCCTGCTGCTATCTCCCGCCGCACCTGGCCGACGGCCGTGCATGGCATAGGGTAGGGTGCCTATGGGGTGTTGAGTGCAGGGCCTGGCCACAGGCCAGGCCCTGCATCCAACCCCTACTGTGCAGGATTGGGTGCCTACAGGTGTTGACTGCAGGCCTGGCTCTGTCGCAAACTCTCCGTGCACGGCGAAATGACATGCAAGGCGCAGTGTTGCGTGCCTGCGGGGGGTTTGCCGCAGGCCAGGCCCTGCAGCAAACCCCCACCACGCATGGCCAAAAAGGCCATGCGTGGCACGGGGTTGGGTACCAAAGGGGGGTTTGCTGAAGGGCCTGGCTGCAGGCCAGCGGCCAAACCCTGCCCGCATGGCCAAAGGCCAGGCGTGGCACAAGTTTGGGTGCCTATGGAGGGTTGGTTGCCTATTGGGGGTTCCAGCTCTATCCGTGCGTGGCACAGGGTTGAGTGCTATCCCCCACCGCGCACAGCTGAATGCACTGCTGCTTACCCCACATATTACATCAGTAATTACTTCTTTTATAATATAACTGCACCATTTGCAATGAAATTATTGGTGAGAAAACTGTGCATGGCGGGGGCACGAGTTATAGTTACCTTAGGTCATCAGTTATAGTTTCTTGAGATAAGTGTAACTATAACTGTTGAATTTCTATGGTTTTGTGAGTGCAAAATCTGAACCTAACTATATTGTCCCTCTGAACTATGGTTTTCAGTGAATTTCTATGTTTTTTTCAATTTTATTTCCTAACTATAACATCCCTGTAACCTTTGTTTTTTCAGTGAATATATACACACACACACACACACACACACACACACACACACACACACACACACACACACACACACACACACACACACACACACACACACACACACACACACACACACACACACACACACACACACGTATAATAAACTGTGGGTGTCCAGGTTAGGGTGGGACACCCACATATATATTTTAAAAAAAAAGAATAATAAATAAGCTACGAAGCCACTCATTTATTGCTCACTGCTCCAGGTCAAGAGCGCTCCATAATGCCCTTAAAGGTCTTATTTACATATTTCTCTTTGTATTGTGGTGCCCAGTCTGCCCAGGGGCACCATCAACATGCTACTAAAGTGTAGTGGGGGGCTGCAAGTAGCACAGCAGCCCTCCAGAAAAAAAATGAAATTCTCCTGGGCCATTAAATGCATGACCCCAAGAGATCTTACCATTGTTTTTAAAGCACTTTGAACTGCAGCTGTATGCTCTTCAGCTGGAATGTCAGAACCCCTTGTGGTTGGTTCTATAGTTGCATTTTGTGGCCTGAAGTATGTCAAAGAAGTACTCATACACACATTTAGAGTTGTTTAAAGTAAAATGCTTTAAAAAGTTTTTGATAAAATATTATGCGCTGCTTTGTGTGTATTTATAAGGGTTACTTTGGAATATGGCTATTGATGAATTATTATGGTGCCTTTTGACAAAGCCAATAGGTCTGCTGTATATAGATTGATGTGCTGACTCCTTGCTAAAGCCAATATGCCACCCTTTTATATGTTGGTGTTCAGACTCTTTGACAAACCCAGTAGATCTGCATTATTTAAAATGCCATTTCTTTATATTACACTTTAAGTAAAAAAAAAAAACCTCCAAAATTAGCTGGAAAAACAATCCTTAAATTGACCTTATAGTTAGGTCTGATAATAATATCTTACCTCCATTAAAACAAAAAAATCACAGAAATTACCAGAAAAAAACAAAGGTTAAAGTGACGTCATGCTTATGACCTCACATATTACAACACTCATGACATGTTCTAAGATATCATTTATAATATCAATGTGAACCTCTGAAATGACATCATTGATGACAACACAGTGCATGGTGGGGGCGAGTTATAGTTACTTCAGTATCAACTATAACTGGGGAGATATTTTCACCTAACTATAACATACATTTAACATTTGTTTTTACAGTGAAAAATTATATATATATATATATATATATATATATATATATATATATATATATATATATATATAATGTTTTTTAAATGCTAATTTCTAACTATGCCTACAAAGGTAGGACATGTGAAAAAGAGGAAGAAAAGCGCACAAAGAAGCAAGACAAATGCAGAAAGAGGCAACAGAAGTCCAGAAAGACGAAGAAAAGTGCAAGAAGAAGCAAGAGATGTGCAGAAAGAACCAACAGAGGAGCAGAAAGTCCTCCTGTGCCCCCAACTTTTTGCTGATGGGTACTGGTGGTAACTGACTCTGACTAACCGGCCCTAGAGCCAGTGCTATGCTAAAAGACACTTAGAATACAGTGAAAACACCTACATACACTAGGGAACACTATGCGTTGGGGTACCCCTGTAATTAGCATGACCTCCTCTGTATTTGCCATGAGTTAGTGCCTGGGTCATTGGATGAGTACATGGGTACTGACTGGATGATTAGAGTACTGCAAGGAGAGTGGATGGTGAATTTATAAACGCTTGTGTTTAGGCAGAGTGATTGGATAAGGACATGGAACTGGTTGGGTGATTGGAGGAGTGCATGGGTAGTGACAAGGAGATGGCTGGACTGCATCAGTAGTCCTCAGGGGATTGTAGCAGTGCATGTGTTAGTGCCTGCGTCATTGCATAAGTACATGGGTAGTGACTGGATGATTAGAGTACTGCAAGGAGAGTGCATGGTGAATCTATAAGTGCTTGGGTTTTGGCGGAGTGATTGGATAAGTTCATGGTGCTCACTGGGTGATTGGAGGAGTGCATGGGTAGTGACAGGGCGATGGCTGGACTGCATCAGTAGTGCTCAGGGTATTGTAGCAGTGCATGAGTTAGTGCATGGGTCATTGCATGAGTGCATGGGTACTGACTGGATGATTAGAGTAATGCAAGGAGAGTACATGGTGAATTTATAAGTGCTTGGGTTTTGGCGGAGTGATTGGATAAGTACATGGTGCTCGCTGGGTGATAGGAGGAGTGCATGGGTAGTGACAGGGCGATGGCTGGACTGCATCAGTAGTGCTCAGAGTATTGTAGCAGTGCAGGAGTTAGTGCATGGGTCATTGCATGAGTGCATGGGTACTGACTGGATGATTAGAATACTGCAAGGAGAGTGCATGGTGAATTTATAAGTGCTTGGGTTTTGGCGGAGTGATTGGATAAGTACACACATGTCACATCAGGCCCGCCCCCTCCCTTCACCACTGTGCAAACGCGCCCCCTGGTGGGTTTTAAGTTGGGGGATTAATTCCCCTTGAATCCTGAGGGTCCCTGGGGCCAAGTAGCCCACCAGGTACCTCCAGTAAGCGCCACAGAGCTGCGTTGCAGAGAGGTGGTCCAAGGCCACTCCCCTTTTTACACCTCTCTGCAACGCAGCTCTGTGGCGCTTACTGGAGGTACCTGGTGGGCTAGTTGGCCCGCAGGGTCCCTCAGGATTCAAGGGGACTTAATCCCCCAACTTACAACGCGCCAGAGGGCCCGTTTGCACAGTGGTGAATGAAGGGGGTGGGGCCTGATGTGACAAGTGTGCAAACGCGCCCCGTGGCGCGTTTTAAGTTGGGAGATTAAGTCCCCTTGAATACTGAGGGTCCCTAAGGCCCAACTAGCCCACCAGGTACCTCCAGTAAGCACCACAGAGCTGCGTTGCAGAGAGGTGGTCCGAGACCACGCCCCTTTTTACACCTCTCTGCAACGCAACTCTGTTGCACTTACTGAAGGTACCTGGTGGGCTAGTTGGCCCCCAGGGTCCCTCAGGATTCAAGGGGAATTAATTCCCCAACTTAAAACACGCCACAGGGCGTGTTTGCACACATGTCACCTGAGGCCCCGCCCCCTCCCTTCACCACTGTGCAAACGCGCCCCGTGGCGCGTTTTAAGTTGGGGGATTAGGTCACCTTGAATCCTGAGGGTCCCTGGGGCCCAACTAGCCCACCAGATACTTCCAGTAAGTGCCACAGGCCTGCGTTGCAGAGAGGTGGTCCGAGGCCACGCCCCTTTTTACACCTCTCTGCAACGCAGCTCTGTGGCGCTTACTGGAGGTACCTGGTGGGCTATTTGGACCCCAGGGACCCTGAGGATTCAAGGGGACTTAATCCCCCAACTTAAAACACGCCACAGGGCGTGTTTGCACACATGCCACCTCAGGCCCCGCCCCTCCCTTCACCACTGTGCAAATACGCCCGTGGCGCGTTTAAGTTGGGGATTAAGTCCCCTTGAATCCTGAGGGTCCCTGGGGTCCAACTAGCCCACCAGCTACCTCCAGTAAGCGCCACAGAGCTGCGTTGCAGAGAGGTGTAAAAAGGGGCGTGGCCTGGACCACCTCTCTGCAAGGCAGCCCTGTGGCGCTTACTGGAGGTACCTGGTGGGCTAGTTGGCCCCCAGGGACCCTCAGGATTAAAGAGGAATTCATTCCCCAACTTAAAACGCGCCACAGGGCGCGTTTGCAGAGTGTTGCTGGGAGGGGGCGGGGCCTCGGTGCGATGCCGGCTTTTTTTATTATTATTTTTTTTAGAAGGGGGGCTGTGTGGCCCCCCTTCCTTTCCTATTTTATGGGCCCTGGGGACCCCATCCCCCAGGACCTGACCCCTATTTTTTCTTTTTTTTTCAAAAATGGAAGGGGGCCGCGTGGCCCCCCTCCCGAGGCCATATTCGGCCCCGGGGACCCCATCCCCCGGGGCATGGCCAGTGTTTATTTTTTTAAAAAATATATTTGGAGCGGGGCTGCGTGGCCCCCCTCCTCAGGCCATTTATGGCCCCGGGGGCCCCATCCCCCGGGGCCAGCCTTTGCGTGTTTTTTTTTCTTTATATTATTATTATGGGGGAGGGGGGGCCGCGTGGCCCCCCTCCCAGGCAACTCGTGGCCCCGGGGACCCCATCCCCCGGGGCCTGGCCTCTTCGTTGGGGACCGAGGGGGGGAGCCCCAATGCCCGCAAGGTCCCGCCGGCTCCCTGCGTCCTGCAGGAGCCGGCATTGCTTTTCCACATGGGGAACTGCTAACATGCAGCTCCCCGTGTGGAAAAGCAATCTGGTTTGGATTTTGGAAACCTGCTCTCTCTTCCAAAACCCAAACCACAGTTTGCTATGGCAGGGCGGGAGCCGCAAGGCAAACAGCAGTGTCCCGGGGGTGGGCACCCCGGGACACTGCTGGAGCCGGCCCTGGGCCATCACGGGCTCCAGGAGGGGGGCCGCGCGGCCCCCCTCCCTTCAGTTTGAAAGCCCCGGGGAGGTGGTGGTCCCCGGGGCTCGGGGGTCCGTAACGGACCCCCAAATTTACATAGTTAGTGCCCTGGGGAGGTGGCGGTCCCCGGGGCTGCGGGGGGGGGCGTGTGCCCCCCGCAAATATTCAACAAAAGACCCAAGGGGTGGCGGTCCCCGGGGCTTGGGGTAAAAAATAAGCCCCGGGGGGTGGCGGTCCCCAGGGCTGCGGGGGGCCCGTGTGCCCCCGCAAATATTTAAAGAAAGCCCCGGGGGTGGCGGTCCCCGGGGCTGCGGGGGCCTCCCTGAGCCCCCGCAATTACATTATTGCATGCCCCCGGGACATGGCCCACCCGGGGGCTAAATAATAACGAAGCGCGGTAGCCCGCGCTTCGTTTTTTAAAAATTTCGGCCGAAATTCGCGCTGGGCGCGCAAATCTCGCCGATTTAAAAAAAATGCTTTTTTGGGCACTGGGGGGTCCTTGTGGGACCCCCTGAGCAGGCCTAGGGGGTCAGGGTGTTTCTACCCTGCCCCCTTTCCTTGTTTTTCGCGTTTCTTTTTCTCTTTTCTTGTGACTCGGTTCTACAAGATGGCTGCCAACACTTCCTGGTTTGGAGTGTTGAGAGCCAATTAGAATGAAGCTCGTGGTCGGGAGGGTGCGCGGATCCACCGCGCCTCTAAATATCGAAACATTTATTTTTGATTTTCTCAGCAACTACTGAACGGATTTACACCATTTAAGAAAAAGAGTTCTTTCTGAAACAAGGGCTACCTTTGTGCCAAATTCGGTGTAATTCCGTTCAGCAGTTCGGGCTGTAGCCGTGTCTAACCGTGTCTAAAGTTTCCTATGAGAATTAACATGGAGAAAACACGTTTTGGGACCCCCCTTTTTTCTCGGCCCCCGCTTGCCGAATCACCCCGAAACTTTCAAACCAGGAGCTGACCGGAGCGCCCCACTAGTTTTGAAAATTTCGCAATGATTCGTCAACCGGCGCCAAAGTTATTGGGAAAAGAAAAAACGCTTTTTGAATAGAAACAAGGTCCTAACTATAACTACCTACTGGCGACCGCCAGTAGGTAATATATTTATATCCAGTGAGTTGGTGCACTCCACAAAGCCAAGCTACCTGCAGCCCTTTGTTGAGAGATTTTACCCTTCAATGAGGGTACGGACAGAAGCTACTGCAATGTGAATTTTGACATGTGACCGGAAAGCTCGTCCTTTAGCTTCTGGGATTTCAGACAAGAACTAAGAATAGTATCATAATCAATAGACTGACCCACTCGAAATGTTGCATTATCAGCAAAAATCAACAGTGCTCGAACAAGGTCCATAACCTTAGATTAATTTCCACGTGTTTTGAATTACACACAGAAATATGAGCTGAGATGTCATCACCAAGGTCAGTCTGATTTGTTGATGCAAGGTGGGAGAAATCGTTCGAGTAACTGCTTTCTTGGGGGCTGCAGACTGTGCATACAATGAAGATCTACGCTAACCCCACCACAGATTAAGATTCAGTTTTCGATGAGGGCTACGGTGGCTGGACAGGCACAAGTCTGTGTTGCCCTTTAAAAGGCTGAAGCTTCTAGCCATTCCCTTGTTGATCAGAATGAGAGCAGATAGTGCCTGTGTGGACTAATCGATATATGGTCTAAGAGGGCCTCTAGAGTTGGTAAGTAATCGTGAAAGACCACAATTGTTAGCACCAACCCTCCTATAGTGCCATTATTTAATTTTTCTTACATATTACATGTTTTCCTATTTTTTATGGCACATCCAGATTGGTTCTAATAAAAGGCACCACACAGATACCTATTGCATTGAACCCCCAGTAAATCCTTAATCAGCTCTCGGTACAAAATGAGGCAAATATGCTCCGTTCCCCCACAATGTACTCTTGAAGGACATCCCACTGACCCTTCTTAACGCAAGATTGTTTAGTGGTGCAGCTGGGTCACATTTTAGACCTAATTCTTGGGTACATTTTGTGTGACCATCAACCCATAATTGTGCTCAGAACACATGTTCATCTCCCGAACTGTAAACCTTGATGTATCAGATCACTTCTGTACACCAGACTTTAAAACCAATCACTTTAAGGTTTTTTTAAAATATAAAGACCTAGGAGACTGAAGCAACCTTCTACTCAACTAATAGAATATCCCTGAACAACTCTAATCCCAAGGCTGGTTAAAAGAATTCTATCATATGTCTTATGCCCCGAGCACACTCCTTCCGCTTGGAATCAGAAAACCAAAGAACAGCATCAAATCCACAAAGAGAAGAACTAGTACTGTTCCTGGATGAAAGTACCAATGCAGTCATGGCCATTCATCTGCTCGAGTCACCAGGGGTCAAGACATACTGCAGAGATGAATGAAGGATTGGCTGGTGTTACCGGCTCTGCCTTGAAATGGATTCCGTTCTTACTCTCCAAATGCAGCCAAAAATTCCAAATTGAGTAAAGTAAATCTCCTCAGAAGGTGTCATGTATAGTTTGCCAGGCTCCTCTCTCTAGCGCCGGCTCTTCAGCATTTACTGTGCCCTCTGGCATCACTTGTGGAGAAGTATCTAGCAAGCCATTTCATTTACAAGGACAAGGCTGATGTGATGACACCTAAATCCTCTTTCACAATGAAAACAGGCCTGTAAATTAAGCCAACTTGCACATCTGTTTGATCCAAGTATTCTTCTGAATGAAAGCGCGCTCCTTATCCCAGGACAAAGTCAAGACAGATATTTTGCTAATAGGAGTGCAGACTCTTTCTCTCTTGGAGTGTCCCACCAATTATCAACGTTCACTTCGCTGAAAGGTAGAAACTGGGAAATAATATTCAACCGCATTCCATATGTCAGTCTAGTGATCCAGAAAGTGAATCTCCAGCTTTTCCATCTCTGGAGAATCCTTCCTCTCATCAAATCCGACTAATGGGTGGAAATGGCAAGAGCCCTTCTGGTGGTCCACCTTGATTGACATCTGTACACCAAGCTTCTTAATAAACTCTTTGACTAATTGCAGAAGCCTCAGATGTTAGGTGCCAGAGTTTGTCTGAACCTTCAGAGGCGTGACCCCAAAAAACCTGACTTGAAAACGGCTCAGTGTGCCCCAGTCAACGTACAAATAAGGTTTAAAGTTCTTTGTACCCGTGAATATGCCTTTTTGGGTCAAAGGTTCGGGATGTCTACAGAGACTGTCTGCCCACGACGTGCCTCACAGAAACTTGCACGCATGAGTGACCAATCCTATATCCCACTGCACCTTGAGGGGGACTAAACTTGAAGGTTTTTCTCTGGGAGTCCAGGGTTCCACACTTTGGAACTCACTTTACCCATGCTTTATGGCTAAACCAAACCTATTCAGGAAAGGCCAGAAAAGTTAACTTTTCAAGTGTATTTTCAAATAGACCCCAAACCCCATGTGGGCAGTTTGAATAGTCCCTCCCTTACCAGTTGGACTCTTAACACCTCTTTCTTTTGCTGAATTTACGCATAGCACTATATAAATAATGGAGGTGTGTGAAATCATGGAATTTCACGAAATTGTATACACTTTACTTGGGCATATCTAGTGTGAAAATTGAACCCAAGAGCATGCTTCACATTTAGAAGTCACACAAAAAAACGAAGAAGACTGGATCGAAGAGAAAAGGTCTATTGCAAGGCATTCTCTGTCTGAAACATTTATCCACGTAAAAAAAAATGTGCAAAATGTCGCTCTAACAAAATTCATTTAATGCGAAATTTCGTAATTTCACAAATTGCACAGGCATACCGTTTTTGCTCAGGCCTAAAAAATCTAAATAAATAAATGAAATATATCAAAAAGAGGCTACATAGTGGAGAAATATATTTTCTGCCCTCAGGGAAGTGACATCTTTTGAATCTTAACACGTCTACGGCATGAGGACAATCTTTACTGCTTCTACTGGCACTAGGGGACCATCTGTCGTGTGCCCTTGTACTGGTTGGAAGGTCACTCGAGTATGTAAGCTCACGCAGAGGGATCTAATATGCTATCTAGACGTTTATCAGATTTAAAGATTAGCTTTGTTGTTTAATTCATTTTTCCGTCAGGGTGACGTTTTGCTTTCAGTCCAGTTCGGATGAGCTTTAATAATGCCATTCAGTTATTAAAAAGTTGTAAACCTGATGCTGTTCATTACCGTGAAAAGTATGAGGAGTACTAAAGAGCGGGTGGCCCTGCCCCCAAAACTCATGCCGCAAGGGGCGGACTGCCCCCCCCCCCCTCACTACGCCACTGTTTCAATGAGGGACTGTTTTACCAAACCTTACAACTGCTGGATACTGCAGAAATATATCTTCAGCTCACCTGGCTATCGAACAGAGGTTGCCCTCAAAACCTCAGTTATTGACAATGGGACATTTCTTTTTGTTCTTGTAGACCTTTGGGATCGTTATAGAGATTTCAAGGGCACTTGGTGTCTTTTTATTTTGTTGTGATTTTGTGTGATACTTTGATTGTAAGCAGACTGTGAGGTAACCTCTACATTGGATTTAGAGGCAAGTGAGAGGGACGGTTCTGATTTTTTTTTTAAAACATCTGTTTATTGAGTTTTAGATTTTGTTGCAATTACACACAGTTGGGTATACAATGCTCTCAAAGCTTTGCAGAAGGTTAACAGTATTAGACCATTTTAACAATTTGTTACATACATATTTTAACATTGTCGCATCGGTCGTGCATTGCGTCATTCCGGCAGGCTATTTCAATGTCTGTAATTAATACCATCTTAGTTGTTTTGCCCTTAGTAGACTCACCCACACAGATGATTATTGCAACAGGTTTTAACAGAAATAACAATAACTTCTAAGCATTTGACAGCAACTTTCCTTCAGTACTTATTATAAGATATCCATGGCATGCAATTCCCCCCTTGGTTTTCACAGTACTATATCATCTAAGCAGGCTTTGTGTGCGGCGTGATGTGCAAAATTAGCTGTTGACAAGTATTTTCCAGCAGCATTGTGTCTTAGCGGGATGGGATGTATCATGTTGGGTAGGTTGCAGTCAGCCAATACAATGATCTTGTTGGGTAGATACGCATTGTGTGCATGGTGGTGTGGGGCGCATCTACAGGCCATGCCTTAGTACCGCCTGCCACCCGCTACCGCGATGCCTCAAGCACATCAATGAGTGGGCATGGAGAGGGGAGGGGGCTTGGCATTGCAAATCGCCCATGCAGCAGCGAGAGGGACGTTTCTGATATATTATGGGTACACCCAGGGCATGGCTTCCGAACTCTTGGGAGCCAGAGTTATGAATTCCCAATGATTCTGAAACCTTACTAGCAACCTTCCAGTGCCACCAAGATTTGTAGGTGTCATACTTGGCACCTAGTCCCAGTTAATGGAATACTTGCCAGAGGAGACTTCAGCAAACTGGTAGTAATGTTTATTGAGACTTTCAGAAATATTCTTTGTGAAACACCTTATGAGGCAATGTGACACCCATCGAGCCTTGGTCCAAAAATGCTCTGAAGGATGGCAAATCAGACCCCCTTTGTCCCCACTGTGAACTCCAACATCGTGCCTTGGATCTGCAGGGCTCTTTTCCAACTGTCAAATCTCAAGAATAGGAAATTAGTTGTCTCGTTCAAGAGTTTGAAACTGTTTCTTAGTGTCTGTAGGGTTCTGAAACCATGACTATACACAGTGACGCAGCTTAGCACGCGATAAATGTCTGTAGTACCTCTGTCTCTGGCTCTACACATAGATAATGGGTTGCAGATCTCCACATGCAATATGTTTTCACTATGCCCATAAGTGAGCCCCCACTTAACCCCACTACTGCTGTGATTTTACCATGGAATTTGCACATCACTTATCCCTGGCTGTACACAAAGATGAGGAACCTATGATCTCTTTCCATAGTTTAGAACTACTACTGGGTCTGAGGGTTACACACCCTTGGTTGGGCCCATGGATGTTAAATTTGCGGTTGCATCTGTACAGGCCCATACAGTACATCTAAGTCCTTAACCAAATGTGGTGTATTAGTCTGAATCATGGGGGTAAACTAGCATCTTTATCGAGTGCGTTTTGCCCTTGTTAGTAGCTTCACATCAATGCCGTCCTCAGCTGAGAACCAGCTGAATATGAATAGCCTCTGAACAGCTGGATAGTAACTTTCTCTAGTGGTCAAAGTTTAATCCTAGGATGCACTGGAGGAGTGATTTGTGTAGGAATTCCATCTCTCATTCTGTTGGCATGTCTAGTATACGGTCATGGGTGTTACAGGAGTCTGCACCTACACCAATTTGGAGTCTGGAAATGTTTATTAACAAAAGGAAAATAAATGTGTGAACACAGAACCGGGTAACAAGGGTATCTCCTTGCACATATCAATCAGCATTTGTAGAGTGCGGCACTGTCACTCCTGGGGGTATCTGGGTGATGGGGTGCGAGGTCTCTGTCGAAAAGCCAGGTCTTGAGGAAAAGAAGCGAGCAGAAAAAGGCAAAACAGAGGGCAAAAGAACTAGCAGAAAAGGCCAAACAGAGGGCAGAAAAACGAGCTGAAAAAGGCAAAACAGAGGGCAGAAAAAGGCAAAACAGAGGGCAGAGAAGCAAGCAGAAAAAGGTAAAAAAAAAAAAAGAGTGCAGAAAACGAGCAGAGAAGGCACAGAGGGAGCAGGTAGACAGGCAGCAGAGGGTAGCGGACTGCGGGAAAGCTGGACAGGAGAACTTTCACCAGGAGGAGCTGGCACGAGGACCTACTCAATGGGGTCGTCCTGCGGCCTCCATTAAGTCCTGACATATGAGCATAATTGTCAAAGTATAGAACTTCAGAATGCTCATTTTATTTTTATACTCAGGGCCCCAATGGATATCATGTGATGAAAAGGAAACAAAAGGGCTATGCAGGTGCAGAAACAGAAATCATGGGCTGGTACACAAACGACCTTCAAATTAATACAAAACTTTTTAGAGCTGAGCAAGCCATTGAAGAATTCTCATCTAAGGTGCCAGCCAGGCGTGAGAGTGAGACTTTACACGTCAGAGATGGGCAAAACTTGGTAGTGTTGGTTTAGCACTGAGCAATGCTGCCTCAATTACAGTTAACTAAGGCAATATTTTTAATTCCTCATGGCCAAGGGGAAGGACTTTTTGAAAATAAGAGAAAATGATCCTTCCTAGACAGCTATTTTTTCATGCATGCAGGATCTGGAAGAAACGGTAGAGATGTTTATAGAATGTATTTTGCCCATCTTGATCACATTTCATCCTGAAGTCTTTCATTTTATTCTTGTGAAACTTCTCTTTTCTTCGTTATTTCAGTTATACAAATGTTATTTAATGGCTTAAGTGTATGTATATTCAGATGGCAGCCAAAACGCCTTTTTTTTTATGAAAGAAAAATTAAGAAACATATTGAGCAGGAAAAACATATATTTTTTCTTCACCAAAAGTGGCAAGCATTGTTAACAGGGTGGGCGAAGCATGGGTGAAGATTAGTGTAGAATTGGAGTTAGGAATGTTGCATTTTTAAGTCGAAGCCTACCAGACAGCACTTCTGTCTGGTTTGCTAAAGACATCTAGGGGACATTCAGAAAGCTTTCCTGGGAATGCATTCCGCCCGTTGCTAACCATTGGCTTTGTGGTTTGCAACTCACATTTCTGGCTTTCTATTTGCCAGCTTTATTTGTTTTAGGCAGGCCAGCTTCAGTTCATCCCTCCTAAGGAGCAAAACCTTTTCACACTACCTCTCCTTGTATTCTTCCAAGCCTGTAAATCCTGTTCTTATCTTGCCACATTTGCTGTGCATTCAAAGACAATGGTCAGATATCATGCTTGGTCTTCCTTGTGAGCTTGCTGTTTACTTTTCTTTTCTCAAAGTGAGAGGATTTATGTGACAATCTTGCTGGATACTGGGGCAGAAAAGGGTGTTTTTTCTAGCACACAACAGCATTTAAATGAACTGTGCAAGTATTTCACAATATTTCAGAATAAGGAAAGCATAAATGAAGAACATTGTTAATTCTGAAGAGTGTTGGAAGCAAATACTTTAATATGAATAAAACAAATCAATACACCAGGTGATACCATTTCCACACATTATTGTTTGTGCTCTGTATAGTTTTATAAGTAAAACTATATGTCTGTGCAAATGTTATGGTCATTTCAATTGAAAATGTGTTGGCTGTAATGGCAGTGTTCTACCACACCATGCATACTCCACTCTACGCCACTCCAATCTGCACCACTCCACACCACTTCACTCTACTCTGCTCCACTCTACTTTTTGCCACTCCACGCCACTGCACTCTGTGCCACTATACTCTACTCCACTCTACACCACTCCACTGTACATGACTGCACTCTACGCCTCCCTACTCTACTCTGAACCACTGTACTCCATGCCAATGCACTCTATGCCACTCTACTTCTCTGCACTCTTCGCCACTGCACTCTACCCCACTCCAGTCTAGTCCACTCCATCCTACTGTGCACAATTCAACTCTGCGCCACTCCACTGTATGCCTCACTGCAACACTGCACTCTATGCCACTGCACTCTATGCTAATACACTCTACGCCAATGCACTCTACTCTGTACCACTCTACTCTACACCAGTCCACTGTGCACCACTCTAATCAACTCTGCATTGTGCACCACTTTACTCTACCCCACTCTCCTCTACTGCACTGCACCCTGCACCTCTCCACTCTACACCACTTCACTCTACCCTGAAACAATCTACTTTATGCCACTGCACTCTGTTAACTATGCCACAGCAGTCTACTCTATGCCACTGCACTCTACGCCGCTGCACTCTGCTCTGCACCACTGTATTCTGCACCACTGCTCTCTACGCCACTGCTCTCTATGCAACTAAACTCTATGCCACTCTAAACAACTGCATTCTACGACCCTACTCTGCAACACTGCACTCTCTGCCATTATACTCTGCAGTACTGCACTCTATGCTACTCTGCTCTGCATCACTGTACTCTGCTACTGTGCTCAGTAGCACTCCACACCACTGCACTCTACTCCACTCCACGCCAGTATACTTTACTCTGCACCACTCTACGCCACTGCTCTCTAGGCCACTGCACTGTACGACACTCTACTCTGCAACACTATGCTCACTGCCACTGCAATCTGTCAGTGCACTTTACACCACTCTACTCTGCATCACTGCACTCTATGCTGCTGCACTCTTCAGCACTCCACTCTATGCCACTGCACTCTACACCACTACACTCTACACCACCCAATTCCACTGCACTCTA
This sequence comes from Calotriton arnoldi, assembly GCA_963921515.1. Taxonomy (NCBI): domain Eukaryota; kingdom Metazoa; phylum Chordata; class Amphibia; order Caudata; family Salamandridae; genus Calotriton; species Calotriton arnoldi. The sequence goes on from CAWUFW010003247.1 coordinate 1,801,085, forward strand.
CGCCAATGCACTGTACGCCACTATACACCACTGCACTCTACGCCACTGTACTTTCAGTCAGGATTTGTATAGCGGTACTGCTTTGCCCGTAAGGGTCTCGAGCCGCTGTGGGGTCCTGCTGCGGGATTCCGCTGCCTGTTCCTATTGGTTGAACATTCATGTCTTGAGGTCCTTCCTGAACTGTTGGAGCAATGGAGCTGCTCTGAGGTGTAGGGGGAGGGTGTTGGTCTTAGCCACAAGGTGGGAGAAGGACCGACCTCCGCTGTTCGCCCGACGGATGCGTTGGGTAGCTGCTAGGGAGAGGGATCTGGAAGTTTGATGTAAGTTCACTCGTTTGTTGAGGTACGCTGGTCTTTCCTTGTTTATTGCCTTGTAAGCGTGGATGAGCAGCTTGGCCTGGCATCTCTTTGCGGCTGGTAGCCAATGGAGTTTTCTGAGGTGAGGGGTGTAGTGTGTCTGTCTGGGGAGGTCGAGGATGAGTCTGACTGCTGTGTTCTGGATGATCTGCAGTTTCCTCAAGAGTAGCACTGTGATTCCTACGTAGAGGGAGTTGCTGTAGTCAAGTCTGTTAGTGACGAGAGCTTGCATGACAGTTCGCCTGGTGTTGGGCGGGAGCCATCCTAAGACCTTCCTGAGCATTCGTCGGGCGAGGAAGCAGGCGGACGAGACAGCGCTGACCTGCTTCTTTATGGATAGCTGGCTGTTGAGGATGATGCCGAGGTTGCAGGCGTGTTCGGTGGGTTTGGGAGTTGAGCCCAGCTCAGGTGGCCACCATTCGTTCTTCCATAGGGTGGCTTTGCCTTTCTGAAGATGAGAACTTCTGTTTTGTCTGTGTTGAGTTTGAGACAGTTGTTGTTCATCCAGATGGCCACATCCTTCATGCATTTTTGGAACCCGTCTTTGATGGTCGTTTGTCAGGGAGAGGATGAGTTGGGTGTCGTCGGCATAGGAGATGGTGTTGAGTCTGAGGTTCCTGGCGATGTTGGCCAGGGGTGTCATGTATACGTTGAAGAGGGTTGGGCTGAGGGATGAGCCTTGAGGTACACTGCCGGTGATGTGCTTAGGGATCGAGGAGTAGGGAGGGATGATGATATTCTGCGTTCTTCCTGTGAGGTAGGAAGCGATCTACTTGAGGGCCGCTTCTTGGATTCCTATCTGATGCAGTGGTGTAGTTAGGGGGGGTGGGGGCGGTCTGCCCCGGGCATCACTTTATTGGGGGCGATGGCGAGCCATGAACGCAAGGTAAGTTTTTTTTTTTCTTTATTCTCGTCGCTAAACGCCCCCACTTGATCTCGTCTGTCGCCCACAACCCCCCCCCCGCTCTTTCCACCCCTGCTCTTACCGGCACTGGTTGGCAAACTAAGGGATTGCCCCGGGCGTCCAAAACTCTAGCTACACCACTGATCTGGTGGAGTCTGTTGATCAGTATGTGGTGGGATACGGTATCGAAGGCTGCTGAGAGGTCGAGGAGGATGAGGCCTGCTGTTTCTCCGTGCGATTAGAGCTGTCTTGGTCACTGCACTCTATGCCACTCTACTCGGCACCACTGCACTCTATGCCACTGCATCACTCCAATCTATGCCACTGCATTCTACGGTGCTGCATTCTACATCAGTGAATTCTATCCTGCTGCACTCTATGCCACTATACTCTGCAACACTCTACATCTATGCAGTCTACGCCAGTCCACTTTACTCTACACCACTCCACTCCACGCCACTGCACTCTATGCCACTGCACTATACGCCACGACACTCTACTCTGCACCACTATTCTCTACTCTGCACCACTGTACTCAACGCCACTGCACTCTATGCCACTCTACTCTACACAACTGCACTCAACTATGCACCACTACAATCTACGTCACTGCATTCTGTGCAAATGCACTTTACTCCACTGCACTTTATGCCACTTTAGACCACTGCTCTCTGTGCCACTCTACTCTGCATCACTCCAATCTACATTGATCCACTCTATGCCACTTTACACCACTCCACTCTACACCACTTTACATCATTCCATTCTACGCCTGCTTTACTTTGCATCACTCTACGTCACTGCACTCTGCAGCACTCCACTGTACCCCACTGTTCTCTGCAGCACTATACTCTACCCAGCTCCACACTACTTTGCGCTACTCTATGCCACTGCACTCTATGCCACTCTGCTCTACTCTGCACCACTGCACTCTACACCACTCAACTCTACTCTGCACCATTGCGCTCTGTGACACCCTAATCTATGCCACTCCATGCTGCGATGCTGCATTGTATGCCGCTGAATTCTATGCCTCTGCACTCTACACCACTATACCCTTCAAAACTCTAAGCCAATGCACTCTCAGCAGTCCACTGTACACCCACTCCTCTGTACGTACTCTATGCTACTCCACTCTATGCGATAAGACTCCTCATCATGGATTCCCTATTGTTGTATTTCTCTCTTGTTGCATTGTTAATTTTCACAAAGATCTGACAGTGTACTTAAAGCCTCGTTGACCCCCTCTGCCAGTAAAAAAGGGCAAAGGAACACAAATATCAAATCCATGCCTTTCCCGACTTTGAGTACTTAAATTCAAGTGGAGCAGTCGGGGAAGATTGTAGTAGAATACTGTGCGCTTGATCAAAACCGAGGGCAAGTAGGAAATGTACAAGCATAATCAAACTGTGATTTAAAAAGAGTCTGTTCATCTAGATACTCACATTTCAAAATGAGTTGTAAAAAGAAAAGACGTGAAGACGACAGGAGTTAACGAGCCCAAAATACAAAATAGTTTTTTTTTTTTTGGTTGAACGTTTCTCTAAACTACTCACCATCAAGAGGTGTTATTTCCCTTCAGATGGAGGGAAGCCGAGATTGCAGTTCGAACTTCGCCTGGTTGATCCTTTGCAAGGCGCAAGTGACCACTGACCTTGAAAAATAACAGCGAATACAGTCTCTCAGTTGATGCTTCCTGTAAAGCAAACTTTCTAAATGGAACAGTCCACAGCATTGTACACAATTTGAGAAAGTATACAGATTTAGAAACTTCTAAAAATTTAAGAAAACGCCTCATTCTAGAAAATTTGCCTTTTTATCTAGCACTTCTCAGAAATGGTGTATGCAATTTCTGGCAAGTGTTTCCAAGGTATGAAAAATCCAGATATTTGCAATGTAAGAAAAAACAGGATATTTTCAATCAGCAGAACTAAAAATAACTAATCAGTGCTAGAAAATTAATTGGGCTTCTGGCCATATTCTTGTTACTCCACATTCTGATGTGCCCAAACGGAAATGAGTGCTATTTGCTCACAGGACAGACGCAAATTTTCCCAGACTTGTAATTCATACTGGTTTGGGTGCTACCGCTCGTGTGCTGCCCCATTGTAATTGGGCCCTCTGTATTTGATATCAATGTTGCTGCATTTACATTCTGGCCATACGTTTGTCTACAAGAAATGTGTACAATATGTGTGCCTGCACAGTCCTAAGATTTGATATGAAAGGTGCTTCCGGTCTATCTGTGGATCTTCTGCCCACGGTAAGGTTCTGAGCCATGTCTTGCATGGATCAACGCGCAAGGTTCTGAGTCATGTCTTGCATGGATCAACGCGCAAGGTTCTGAGCCATGTCTTGCATGGATCTATGCGTAAGGTTCTGAGCCATGTCTTGCATGGATCAACGCGCAAGGTTCTGAGCCATGTCTTGCATGGATCAACGCGCAAGGTTCTGAGCCATGTCTTGCATGGATCTACGCGCAAGGTTCTGAGCCATGTCTTGCATGGATCTACGCATAAGGTTCTGAGCCATGTCTTGCATGGATCAACGCGCAAGGTTCTGAGCCATGTCTTGCATGGATCTACGCATAAGGTTCTGAGCCATGTCTTGCATGGATCAACGCGCAAGGTTCTGAGCCATGTCTTGCATGGATCAACGCGCAAGGTTCTGAGCCATGTCTTGCATGGATCAACGCGCAAGGTTCTGAGCCATGTCTTGCATGGATCTACGCATAAGGTTCTGAGCCATGTCTTGCATGGATCAACGCGCAAGGTTCTGAGCCATGTCTTGCATGGTTCAACGCGCAAGGTTCTGAGCCATGTCTTGCATGGATCAACGCGCAAGGTTCTGAGCCATGTCTTGCATGGATCTACGCGCAAGGTTCGGAGCCATGTCTTGCATGGATCTATGCGTAAGGTTCTGAGCCATGTCTTGCATGGATCTATGCGTAAGTGTCTACAACAAAACTTAAAATTCTGTTTATAATCTCCAAGTGGGGTCACTTTAAGTGCGAATGCTTCAGTTAAAGACCGGCACCCCTCACACTCGTTGAATAATCACTAATATGTTTTACCACTTATTGAAAAGAAAGACTCGCTCTACCTGCCCTGGTATCTTTCGACCCGGCCCCCCCCCCCCCCCATGCTTACATGTGCTGGGACCCTGACTGGTGGCATCAGCAGAGGTGGGGTAAAGGAAATGGCCTCCTTTAAACGAGGATGCAGGATTCCGGGTGCCAAGCGCGTTCCCATGGGCTATAGCTTGCACTCTCTCTCACCTGACAGTTTTTCCTTCGAAAAAACGAGGAGAAATATTGTGTACTGCGGGTTCCATAGAGTACGGAGGCACCGCGATAACCTGAATTATTGACGCTCTTTGTGAAATGAGAAATGCTTTCTTGCAGATTGAAAATGAAAAAGCCGGAGGGCTCCTCCATGGCAATCCTTGAGTTTATATTATAGCTTTCACTTCTTATGTTTTCCCTAATACGACTCCTAGTTTAAACCGTGCTCCATTGTGTATGCTCCTCTGCGAGCTCATATGGACTCTTCCTCTGGGCCTGTGTCCAACTGCGGCCACTGCATTCTTCATTTCCTGAAGGCTGGTGGTGTCTGCATAAAACTGTCAATTCATATGATTGTGTTGTGCAGGTAGCTGGTCAGGTACGTGTAGCTTGCCTGTACGAAGGGCTTTAAGTGGGCCGGGTCCTGCCGGTGCTCAGCACCGTCAGTTCTAAAACGCAGGTGCTGAGACGTGTCCCTATCGGGCTCTCCATTTTTGCCCTCAGGGTGAAAAAAACTCTTAACTCTGCAGCAGTACCACCCTTCACTGCCTTTTAGGTAACTTCAACGAGACTCGCTATATATACTTCTTTCACAGTCTCATCATTCTAGAACTGAAGCATTATCAATATTCTATACAACAAAGCCATAGTTTTTTCTTATTTATCTTACGCAACTAACAACCAATGGCAAAGCCAATAGCCCTGGCTTGTTGTAGTTGTAATGTTACAACTTGTATTATATATCGGTATGCAATGACAGAAACAGCAGAACTGCACACAATGATAAGCACAGATTTTTCACATGTGTATTTTTAAGCCACGCCTTAAATTACATCTGCCACGCCCCTTTGAGAGACCCTTAGTTTTTCCATTCCTCTTAAAGCCCTTCCTGTGCCAGCTAGCTTGTTCACGTATTACCAATGTGCTGTTAAAGGCCAGGCCTTATTTGAAGTGGCTTCAGGTGTCCAGATGACACAACTGCTGGTATCTCCTTGGCGTGGCTTTCAAAGCTCAGCTGAGCCTGCCCCACATATATGCATGTAGTGTGTTGAGCTGGCGGGATGGGCTGATGTGACATGTTTGTGACTTCTAGTGGCTACAGGAGCAATATGTTACAAATAAACAAGGCTGCACTTAATTTGTTTAAAAATAATAGTACGGAAGCCAAGTTTTTTTACAGGGGCCACACTTGTGAATACTAAAGCTGTCTAGACTTGATTTCATCTCATGCCTCTTTTTTTCCACCACCCTACACTTCCTGTCTTTTTATTCCACTCTTGCATGGTTTCTCCTCCTTACTTTCTCTCTTTGTCAAACGTTTTATGTCTTTCACTTCATCCTTTCATTCACTTTTCTGCCTTCCTCTCTCTTGCTCCGGATCAAAGTCTGATGACAAGTCCCAGTTCCCATAAATGAGTAGAAGTGTACATCAGCTACACAAATTAAGCAGTGAAGAAGGGGTTAAGTTCTAGTGCATCTAGCAGTTCTATTTGTGTAATACTGGTCTCTGACTAGAAGACTGTGATTCAGACTGAAACAGACTGACGATTTTGGGATTCAGACCCACCCATTGCTCTTTTGTTTTCACCGATGCAAGTGTGACACAAATTAAAGGTCCCCAGCATTTCTTTCATTTGACACCGACTGTGGTTGTTCCACATTGTTCCAGGCCTTATTGAACTCTGTCCTATGTTGGGGCTTCCACTTATGTCGAGGGCTGTGTAGAGTTGTGGTCCCTAGGCCTACAGGCTATTCTTCAAGCCAACTTATCCTTTCAACAACTAACCTCCCAACAAAATGGCGCCGGGAAGTGTCTGTGGCAGTTGATTATAGACTTTCCTCAAATCTGATGGTCCTCTGTCTTTGGGTGTTGTGGCCTTGAATACAGCACCCTTTCTGTAGGTAGGGAACGTGAGTGCCAACACCAGGAGCCTTATGCCTGTCGAGGCACAACTCCCCGACAGTACCTATTAATCTCTAATTAGAGCGGCGAGGGGACAGGAAGAGAGGGAGACAGAGATGGGTATTAATAGTGTCTTTTTAAATTAGCTTTTGGAAAAAGCCAATTCACGCCTGGCTGCAGCCCTGCCTCGGGGAGCCACCTTGCCTTACTTTGCCTGGCTGAGCCTCTGCGATGGAGAATTGTTTCCTCTTTCAGCGAAATAATGAGAACTGGGAACATAAAACTGTGTTTAACCCTTCCCTGACCGAGGAAGGGATCAGACACATCACATTATAGAGAGCTGGGTGTCGGGGAGAGAGGCAGGTCGGATTCAAAGAGTAGACCGCACTGTGCATCAGTAAGTAATACAAAACATGGCTGGTGCAAATAAATGTTCATTTATTTAATATGCACTATTCATAAGTAAAGCTCTTAACAGGTAGACCAGAGTGCTGGCTGGCAACTGCTCTTTACCAGTTGCCACCCGTGAAGCTCTCCATTCCCAACCTACGTTCCAAGACATATATATAATGCAAAATTCCATAATTTTAAATGGCGGCCCAAAAGTCGTTCCTAGTGGAGAGACAACTACCTTGTACATCACGGACAAGGAGGTCGAGTAAGAGCGGGTGCACCCCATCTCACTGCTTTGTGGTGTTTTCAGCTCCCAAGATGGGATGCTCAACTTCCCCAGGTTGTGTGTGTAATCGTACATTTTGGACTCGCACAAGCGTGCCAAGTGGAGTGGATGTATGACAGTGTCTGGCATGTGACGTCAAATGCCGGGATCCCACTGAGATAGCCAGTCTCTGTAGTCAGTCTAGGGTAAATCCCTCATACACCAGAACAGGAGCCACCAAAATTATAAATGAACCAAGACTGAAGAAACCAGGAGCTAACAACTTCACACACAGGCCAAGAGTCTGAAGGAAGTTAAAAAATAAGCCCAGTTTTGTCTACCTCAGGGCTCAGTCGAAGATCCGAGCAAATGCCAATTTGGCTATAAATGGGAATTTGCTTCCAAATCGTGATTCATTGTAACCAGCATGCTAAAAGCACCAGTTTCTGATTTTAGCAGTTTCGGAAACGTGTCTTAGGGACCACTCATTTCCCGATATTCAGGATCGTCTTCCATCACTTTTGAGAATTGATTATGGTGAGTAGCCTGAGGACACAATAGATATCTTTGAGTATATCCATTTGAGGCAGTAGCCTCCAATTTGTCCAAAAGTAACATGTACAGTTATTTTTATTTATAGACCCCCAGGGCCATGAGCAACATTTGAGGGAGATGTTACGGGTCGGCTGAATTTTGTAGCAGAAGCTGACCACCCTTGTATCTCAGCTGGAGATTTTAATCTCTGAGCTCAACAAAAAGAAGATTCAGAAATGCTATCCTTTTCTCTATTGGTCTCTGAGGCAGTACTCGATGTATCAAATCCTTTTCAGTCATGTATTCCATTAGGAAATTGCTACTTTTTAAAATTATCCCCAAACCAGCTTGAAATTGTGCATATGATAAGCTATGTACACCCGGCTCCAAAGTGAAAAATATCTTACATTTCTTGCACCCAATAATGAGTTGATATCATGCCAACTGCGTGCTCCCTCCGAATGAGTAATTGGGATAGCCAGGAAAATAAAATAGTCTTGAAATTCAGGGGATATTCACTGCATACATAGTTAAGGGTCATATGTGTATGCATGCCACAGCTAAATATCTTTTTAGTATTTTCTTCCAATAAGGCATTAATATATGACATTCAAACTTCACTGACGAAGGATGCCCAGCATCAAAAAAGGCCCCCAGCTGGGACCTAAATCAGGATTCCATTTTGAAAACTTTCCCAGAGTAACATAAAAATAAAATAAAGTCAGATGGTCTAAACTTAGACGTTTCTGAGAACAAGAATCCTCTTATGAGAGAGTTCATAAATAGACCAAGTGTGGAATCTAACAAAAGTAAGGAACTCAGTTGTAGCTGTATCCAAGTTGAAGGTTTATTCTTGGGAAGAAGTTACAGGATAAACAGCATAATAATCCAAGTAAGAATGTACAGCCCCACCGGGAGCAGCAACCCTGCTGCTCAGCCTACATATAGCAACTGACAGATACACTTAAACATACACAGGAGGAACATTCTATGACATCACAAGACTGAGCAGCCGAGTACAGAACACAGAGAAAGGACAAAGCAGAGAAGAAAGCAGGATACCACACACCTCCCTCCCTAACGGAGACAATAACAACTAAGAAGGTAAGGAGTAAGTAGGTGAAAATAGAAAATGGAAGAGAAAGGAATTCAAAGAACACAGAAGACACACACACACCCCTTTCAACAGCAGGGAGAAGTGTTTCATAACATAAAACATAAAAGAAATGGGTTTGAGCTCAGTAAAGTGACTCAGCACCCAGAACCCAAAAAAGAATGGTGCACAACAATAAATGCAAGGAATAAGTGAAAAACTTCACTTAACGTGGTTTCAGTCCACCACCGGACAAAAGCAAATGGAAAGGTGGAGCGAACGTGCCCCGTAACAGTGGTTAGGGAATCCACCCACAGAAAAAACCCACCACCACACGGAAAAGGTTTGGGCGAAGCAATAAAGCCCACCACCTGAAAACTCAAACAAGATTGGGAATGTAAAGTGCCCACACCTCAGTAGTAAGAGCTTAAAAATTATGCTCACTGTAGTATTCTCAGGTTGGAACTTGTCATAGGAATGTTATGAGGGTTCTGTAGTGTTGGGTTCTAGATTGGTGGTTGGGATCAGTTGGGAAGTTGCCTGAGAGCTGGTGGTTGTTTAAGCTGTTCTTCTCCAATAAATCTACCATCAACTGAACCTACTTGCCTTCTGTATTACTTCACAATTTGGCGACGACTGGGAACAGGTGTTGGAGAAGTCAGCGTTCACGTTTGGCCAAGGACTATTAATCTAGGTATTTTTTTAAACATTTTTCTATGTGCTATGAGTGCACCAGCGGCAGTTTAAATCCTACGTGCTTTTGATTGCACCTGCGGCAGTGTTGTTGTACCGTAAATAGTGTGGCTGACTCTCGTAATAGTGTTGCTGATCTCGTTGTGTCAAAAGGAAATTCAAGGATTAATGCTACCATTGCCAGTGTTAACTATGTGTTTGGATCGCACCCGCGGCTGTTGTTTTGGAGATGTGCACTGATGGCACCTGCGGCTGTTTTGGGGGCACTCGTGAAAATTTTGTGTTTTGGTGGACTGTGTTGCGGAGAAGCAACGTTCCGATTCAAAGTCTTTATTTAAAAAATAACAAGTTGTACCTGTTCTGACGCACCGAATCTACGAGCTGTGGAAGTTCGGAGTTCGCCCTCTGACTCCACTGCATCCTCTACGTCCTGCGTGGTGTTGAGCATTCTAGGAACTGCTAGGCATCATAGGAGCGTCGTGACGTCGGACGCGAGAGGCCATTTTGGATTTCTTAACTTTACCACTATCGTCAATGCGAATGGGTGTATTTGAGTGAATGTGGAAGCGAGCTGTGTCGTTTCTTTCTTTCTCTCATACTCATATTGATTCCTTTTAACCAGCGCTTATTACGCTTATTACGCCTACTACACAAGTGAGTACTTCATCCTAATTTTACAGCGACTTATATACTTTGCTGGGGTTTGAAACTTTGTTGTACTTCATCGTAATTCTGCAGTGTTTTACATGTTTTTTTTTGGGGTCTGAAACTTTATTGTGCCAATATGAATTTGCGTAATTGAGTGAAATTGTTTATCCACAGCTACGTAATTAGTTTGCACTGTTATGTCTAATATTGCGGCACCACCACATTTTTACCAGTTGCGGGTGAACCCAACATGGAGTGGGAACTATGGTATCCCATGTTTTTAGCCTATGTTGAAGTGTTAGAAGAAGATGGATGTTCTCCCAAAAGGAAACTGGCTTTATTAAGACATTGCTTAGGTGGCGCAGGATTGAAAGAGTTCGCTAATTTGCCACCAATTGAAATGTCAGAGGAAACGAATGTTTTTGATGTGGCCATCAAACAAATGAGTATCAGATTTGGGAAAAAGATTAACATTGTCATGGAGAGATTCAAATTTTATTCTCGTGCTCAAAAGAAGAGGAGACCATTGAAGATTATGTATCCGTCTTACGTACTTTAGCTGGATCTTGCGCTTTTGAGACGATTAGTTATGAACAAGTATTGAGAGATCAGATCATGATGAAAACCAAAAGCAAGAAGATCCAAGAAAGATTATGGATGGGCACAGAATCTTCATTAAGCGCTGTAATAAATATAGCGAAAGGCATTGAGCAATCCGAGAAATTTGTCAGTGAAATTAGAGGGCATGCTATCAAAGTGAATAATACTGACTCTGAAGTTTCTCTAGTAAAAGATCAGCCAGTTTCAAGAAAATGTTTCTTTTCCACACAAGAAGGAGTTTGGTGGAAAGGATAACAAATTTGTAGGAAAGAAAACCCAAATAGTATGCTATAGATGTGGCAGTTTTGAACATGTGGGTAGTTATAAGGGGTGTCCAGCGTGGAATAAAGTTTGTGTCAAATGTAAAAAGATAGGACATTTTGGGAAAGCTCCTAAGTCTTCCCAAAAAGTTAACTTTATGATACATGAAGAAGATACACTCCCTGCTGAGTTTAACTCCATATCGTGTGTAGGCTGCAACCACTGCAAAGGTTTTCCCTCATGTACATTATTAATTGACGGTAAAGAAGTTTCCATGATGGCTGACTCATGTGCGTGGTATACGATTATTGGTAAGAACCTTTTTGATGAATTGTGGACAACAAGAGTGTTACAACTACCAGACATAAAACCTGGTGGTTATTCAGGTCACAAAATTGATCTTGAAGGTTTCATGTGGGCTGATTTGGAATTCATGGGCAGGAAAACTACAGGCAAGGTATATATAGTTACTAAAGGTGTGTCAATACTAGGATGGCCTCATCAAAAAGATTTAGGTATTAAATTAGATCCTAATGCTTCTCCTTCTTTGTATGTTATTACCCCTAATAATGAAGGATTCATTTTAAGTATTAAAGACAGATTTCCTAAACTTGTTAATGATTCCTTGGGAAAATATGTTGATTTCAAGCATAAGATTATACTTAAGGATGATGCCATTCCTGTTAGACACAGAGTGAGAAATGTACCCTTGGCTTACCGGTGTAAACTTAAGGAGATATTAACAAATTTGGTCAATAACAACATCATTGAACCCGTTGAATCATCTCCATGGGTTTCCCCGGTTGTTTTATCCCTTAAAAGCAACGGGGATCTTCGCTTATGTGTTTATCTTCGCAGTTTGAACAAGGAAATATGGATTGACAGGCATCCTCTACCTAATATACATGAGATGATTTCCACACTTTCTGGTGCATGTGTTTTCTCAACTGTGGATTTAGCCAGTGCATATCATCAGGTGGTTTTACATGAAGAGTCTAGACGTTGTACAGCATTTGTCACACCAGAAGGTATGTTCCAATTTCTGCGTATGCCTTTTGGTCTGGCTAGCGCTGCTTCGGTGTTCCAAAGGCTCATGAAGGAGGTTTTAGAAGGATGTCCTGGAGCTGTTGCCTTCCAGGACGACATTTTGATATTTGGAAAGGATTTTGAAGAACATGATAAGAATTTGGACGATGTTTTGAACCGAGTACAAAGTAAGGGCTTAACTCTTAAGTTTACCAAATGTAAATTCAGACAGAGCAAAGTAGTATACCTAGGTCATGAAATTTCGAGTGAGGGCATTAAACCTAAGTTTGATCATGTCAAAAGTATTTCAAAAGCGCCTACACCATTAAATAAATAACAATTGTCTTCTTTCTTAGGATTAACAGAGTTTTATAGTAAGTTCGTACAAGACTATTCTTCCATAGTACATCCTTTAAGGATACAATTAAAGAAAAATGTAAAGTTTAATTGGAACAAGGAACAGCAGATAGCTTTTGACATGTTAAAAATGAAAATCGCCGAAGCACCATGTTTGAAGTCTTTTGTCATTGGTAAAGAATGCATTGTGGCGGTGGATGCGAGTAATGTGGGCCTTGGTGCTGTATTATTGCAGAACGATTATGGGGATGAACATGTTGTATCCTATGCCTCTAGAATGTTACGTGGAGCTGAATGTAATTATTCTACCATTGAGAGAGAATTGTTGGCATGCACTTGGGCAGCCCAACATTTTCGACAGTTTTTGTGGGGTACTAAATTTCGGTTAAGAACGGATCATAAACCGTTGATCAACATGTTGGCAGCAGGTGGTGGTAGAATGCTTACGGCCCGTTTAGCTAGATTAGCCGCCAAATTACAGGAGTACCAGTGTAGTGTGGAGTATGTTCCTGGGCGTTTAAACGTGCATGCAGATTGCATGTCACGTTTACCTTTAGCTTGCGAACGTAATGCCGACAATGACGAGGGAGAATGTGATGTAGCTTATACTTTAGCTGATGTCAATAATGGAGGATTTGAGGTAAATTCCTTTGTAATGATTTCTGAGAAGGAATGGGAAGATGCTATGTGTGAAGACATTAGTTTGAGCGTTGTGGTGAAATTTATGCAAGAGGGTTGGCCAGAGGAAAGAAAACTAAGCGGTGAGTTGGGCTCATTTTTTAAAATTAAAGATGAACTTATGTTTTCACAAGGTATTGTTACTCGTGGTGACAAAATTGTTCCCCCATGTAAGCTTAGAGAGAAGATTTTGGCTATGGCTCATGAGGGGCACATGGGAATGTCTAACACCAAGAGACGGATAAAGGAGTTTTATTGGTGGCCTTGTGTTGACGGAATGGTGGATAGATGGGTTAGACAGTCCCTTCCTTGTTCAAAAAGTGACAAATCTGTCAAATCTTTATCTGTGGAAGTAAATCCGATCGAGTATGCTAAAGGACCATGGAGGAAACTAGGGATTGACATAATTGGTCCGTTAAGTTTTCCTTCCAACAGGGATGTGTATGCTCTTGTCCTTATAGATTATTTTTCGAAATGGCCTGAATTGAAGGTTGTGGATAAGATTACTTCTACTCAGGTAGTCGAATTTTTGGAGGACATTTTTTGTCGTGAAGGTTTGCCAGCTGAAATTATTACTGACAACGGTCCACAGTTTATTAGTAAAGAGTTGGATCTATTTTTGGAAAAATGTGGAGTTTTGCATAAAAGGGTGTCCAATTATAATCCTCAGGCCAATGGTCAGGTAGAACGCTTTAATAGGGTAGTGAAGGAATCCGTGCAGTTGGCCATTAAAAGTGGTATTGAGTGGAGGAAAGCTTTGCGGGCTACATTGTTATCATATCGCACTTCTCCCAATTCAGTGACTGGTTTATCTCCATTCGAAATGTTGCGTGGTAGGAAACTGGGCTCTAAGCTCATGCCTTGGTGGTTGAAGGAAAAAAAATCTTATGATTCTATTGTGGATTTTTCTCAAGTTAGGGAGCGTGTCCAGAGTTATCAGGAAAAAATGAAGAAGAATTTTTCCCAGCATAAGTCGTCGGGGACTAGAATTAAAGTCAATGACTTTGTTCGTGTGAAGTTTGGGGGTTCGACTAATAGGAGATGGTCTAAGTGGTCAGATCCTGTTAGGGTAGTGGAAGTTTTTAGTAAAGCCGTGAGAGTAGAAGGGGGAAAAATTTGGAAATTTAGACGTATCTCTTTGTGCAAATTTGTGAATTCTCATGTCGATTCTCAACATATTTTTTCTAAAAATTCAGAGAAATATGAAGGTTTCCCAAGTCACCTAGACACACAGGTGGATTATAGTCCTAGTTTAAACACTTCGGATTCTCATGCAGGCAATGTTGATGGTATGACTCCTACCATTGAACATAGTGAAGATTTGGGAAATGGTGACGGTGCTTCAAATGCTGATAGTCAAGTGTTTGAGTTAAGGAAAAGCTCTCGTATTAGACATGCCCCTGTTAGAATGAAAGATTTTGTACGCATTTAAATGTATTGTATGCATCATTTCACTCTCGTGCTTGTACTGGGTTTTCCACATCTGGATTATTATTATTATTTTTTTATTTTTTTTCATTTATGGGAGGGGGGTGTGTAGTATTCTCAGGTTGGAACTTGTCATAGGAATGTTATGAGGGTTCTGTAGTGTTGGGTTCTAGATTGGTGGTTGGGATCAGTTGGGAAGTTGCCTGAGAGCTGGTGGTTGTTTAAGCTGTTCTTCTCCAATAAATCTACCATCAACTGAACCTACTTGCCTTCTGTATTACTTCACTCACTACAAGTAAACTCATGTAAAGACTTATCGCCACAATAGTTTAGGATGCAAACACAACGCAATCCCAGCACTAGAAAGTGTAAAAAGAATTGAGCACTTCATTGGCTCAGCACCAGAAAGCGTAAACAGAATTGAGCACCTTAATGGCTCAGCACCAAGAAAGTATAAACTGAATTGAGCACCGTAATGGCTCAGCACCAGCATGCATAGACAGAATTGAGCACCTTAATGGCTCAGCACCAAGAAAGTATAAACTGAATTGAGCACCTAGGTGGCTCAGCACAATAGTTTAGGATGCCCTGCACAAAGCAATCCCAGCACTTTTAAAGAAACACTGTAAAACAACATCTTAAAGTAATTTGCTCACACAGAAAAATACACGTAATAACAAGCATAGAGCATTACAATGTTGGTAATAAAAGATAAGTGCAGCATATCATTATGTCAAACATATGTAGATCCAAATTAGGCAAGGTAAGTATTCATACAGGTGAACGGTAATTATCTCCCACAATAAATATCTCTGGAGGAAACATCGCCGGTACTCGAACCTAGTACCCGAGAATCCGTAATGCACATTAGAGACCACTGAAATGAGTAGGAGGATTTAATAATGTAACGTCACAGTCCCCGGAAAAAGAAAAAAAAAATCTTAAACAATACCAAAAATCTGGATCGTGTGTAGTACACTGTAGCACCACCGTAGACGAGCTTCACCTTAGGAGAAGGCAACACAGTCAATTTCACTGAAGGCAACCCAAAGGAAACTGATGCAATCTGCCACTCATCAACGGAATGTAAGGGAGTGTCCACAGTGTCCATGGGTGCAAATAAACTTGTGGAAACGAAGACGCAGGACGCATCAGTGGAAGGGGTGTCCTCCAACAAAAACATGGCAGCATGTAGTTTGCGTTGCGTCGAGTGACTCACGGCACGTTAATGCAGTGCGGCGTCAACCAGCAGCTTGTGACATAGATGTCACAGAAGATCTCTTGGAGTGTAACGCGAAGATCCTTCAATGAACCATATTCCAACTCCCTCAAGGCTATGAGGTAAGGAGCCTTGAGCGCGTGCGTGACAAGTTTAAAAGATGCGGTGACAGTTTTGAAGAATGCACTCACCGCTCGCTTTATCCTTCCTCCAACACATAAATGCCCGTCAGAAAGGGTTGATAAAATGTAATGAAACTCGCAATAAACAAACGCGCAGCATACAGTGGTGCAGAAAAAATTCACAAATCAGTCCATCCCAAAACAGACAGACGTACTCACGGGATGTTGGGATGAATAGAGGCTTAAACTTGTTACTCCTCACAAAGTGCAATGTTAACTAGATGAAGTAGTCATTAATGCAAGGAGCTTCATCAAACTGTGGAACTGCAGGTCAGCAGAAACGGTTGATTAAGGCAAATGGAAGAGAGTTATAAATGCCATTTTTCCTAGGCAGTGAGCACAACTCGTGAGGCAGAATAAACACGAAATCCATTACTCAAAACACGGAATCTCTCCCAGTCCAAGTAGAGCTCTTGCAAACTGAAAAGTTTTGAACAGCAGGTTGGCACAAGTAGCGCAGGCACACAGAGAATAGCCAGCAGCAGAACAGTTTGTTACAAGTAAACTGACTCACCAGTAGTAGAGGGAAACGCAAGTTGTCCTTTAGGTATGTGCCAGAGCTTGTTGCAGGCAATTTAGCTACATCAGCAATGGTTAAAACAATGCTCTGGGTTGAGGCTGTCCGTTGGATCCAGACACCGGTGGGGCACCCAGACGCAGGCAAGAATTTCTAAACATGTATCTCATATTCTTTAGTTGCAAAGATGACCTTTTTTAAGTTCAGAGAAATCCTTTTCATCCAAGAGGGTCCTTTTTCCGTTCGTCGCCAGTGTGGAATCTAACGAAAGTAAGGAACTCAGTTGTAGCTGTATCCAAGTTGAAGGTTTATTCTTGGGAAGAAGTTACAGGATAAACAGGATAAACAGCATAATAATCCAAGTAAGAATGTACAGCCCCACCGGGAGCAGCAACCCTGCTGCTCAGCCTACATATAGCAACTGACAGATACACTTAAACATACACAGGAGGAACATTCTATGACATCACAAGACTGAGCAGCCGAGTACAGAACACAGAGAAAGGACAAAGCAGAGCAGAAAGCAGGATACCACACCAAGTCTACATAATAAATTAAGCATTGTGTCTATTTAATGGCTCTTTGAGATATTTGATCCTCAATTTGAGAGGAAAACATATTGTGTTAAACCAAAATACTTTAGTGAGGAAGCTCAATCAATTGTAGTATAATTACAGGAATTAGATGCACGAACATCTCAGAATTCCTTCCTTAAAATATTTCTGTAGCTGCAAGTACTTAAAAAAAGACATTGTGAGGAATGGAAATTTCATTTTGCTGATCGATGAAGGACTTGACTACCCCCTGTTTTAACAACTGGTGTGCCAGTTGTAATTTCAAAGTGTGCCAGGCAGACTGTTGTGACAGTAAATGGGATAGCTCTGTGCCTGGGCTTCGGCCTGTTTCCTCATGTCCTCAAGGGTTGGGCACTCCCTCTGTGCCCTATAGAACTCCTCCTTAGTGGGTCCTCCTTCTGCATGCCAATCAGCAGGTGTAGGCAGGTCACCAAGGTCACCTCAGTGGACTCCGGGGCGACCTCCGCAAGTGCCCCATCCATCTCACTGGGGGTACATTCAGAGGCTGGTTTCCCATGCCCTATGCCTTTCCCCTTTTTAGCAACTGGCTGGGCCATTAGTCCAGGTTCCAGCCTTTTTTGACTCCCTTCCCTGGTAGCCATGGACCTTGTTGTGGCACAGATCCACTCAGGTAACCCCAACATCTCCAAATGAGCCTTGAGTTCCACCTCTTTCCAGATAGTGTGCTCAAGGTCATTACCAAGACAACAGTCCACAGACATGGCAGGGCTCACAGCAACCTTCAGAAGACCTGAAACCCCCCTCCACTCAAATGGAACTAGGGCCTCTGGATTGTGACCCTCCCTGTTGTCAGCCACCACAACTTGGTGGAATGCTTTGGGAATCACCTGCTCTGTGGACACCAGCTGACTCCTTACCATAGTCATGCTGGCATCTGTGTCCCTCAGAGCCTCAACACCTTGCCCATTGATGGTGACCCATTGCCTATAATTAGAAGTACTTAAGGGCACAGGGATCTTAGGAACCATCTTGCTGTCACACAGTGACATGAGGGTAACCTCCCAACCCCCCCCTCTATTAACTGGGACAAACTCTTCCCCCAGCCCTATGCTAGCCACCCCTGGATTCTTACCTCTAGTGGGAGGGTGTGCTCTTTTTGGACACTTGGGATCCCCCTTGTAGTGTCTATACCTCAGCACTCATAGCACTTCGGAGTTTTGGGCTGCTTCTTTTGTCAGGGTAGTTATGTTTCTGGTGGCCACTTTGGGACCCTTACCCTTGTGAGTAGTTCTTCTTTTTATCTGCGCCCTCTTTCTTCTGTTGGGAACCCTGACTATCCTTTTGGGAGTCCCCCCGGATACCTTCTTGGACACTTTGGTGCTGACTCAGATGTTGCCTCCTCAGCAAGCTTTCTAGAGCCAATCAGCTTGCTATCCACCAGGTGTTGGCGCAGCTCTGGAAAAAGATTATCTAGAATGTGCTCCTTCAAAAATAAGTTGTACAACCCTTCAAAATTATCAACCTTGCCGCCCCTCACCCAGCCATTCAGTACCTTAACAGCATAGTCCAGAAATTCCACCCATGTTTGTGTAGAGAGTTTGTGACAAGCCCTGAACTTTTTCTGTACTTCTCAGGTGTCAAACCAATCTTTCTGACTAAAATGGCCTTCATGGCAGTGCAGTTGGCCATGAAGGCCATTCTGCAGCACACATAGAAAGAGGAAAACGCCTCTGGTGATTGTTTATGTGCAGGAAGGTTTGCCTTCCTGCACAAAAATAATCATCTCCGCAACGCAGGCACCCTTGCACCATGGTGCAAGGGTGCCTGCGTTGGCACACAGCAGCCCATTGGGCGCAAGTGCGGGGTAAAAGGACTGGAATGCGCAGTATCTGATAGATACGGTTCATTCCTGCCCTTTTCTTTTGCCGTAGGACAGCACAGCAGGAAGGCCTGCGGCTCTGCCCTAAGGCAAAAACTCATAAATGAGACCCCATATCTTTTGGAATATTAAATCTGGACTCCTGTGAGCACACTGAAGGTATGCTGCCACCATTGCTTGTTGCTGGACCCAACTTGTAGTGCTCTGATGTCCAGCTCTCTGAGGTTCAGTTCGTGGGTTCGTTTATTTTACTCTAGAGCCAGCTTCTTCTTCTCTAAAGCCTGCTCTTTCTCAAATTGCATCTTGGCAAGCTCCAATTTTAGCTTTCTTTCTCTTCTCTCCTGTCCTCCTTCTCCTCTGCTGTCAGGCTCCTAGATGAGGCAATGCTCCCTGCCTTGGTGTGGCCCTCTACTCTTGGCAGGTTGTTGACCTCCTGGCCTGCAGGCAGTCCCAGATCCTCCTGGACTAGTTCCTCTTCCAGAATCTCACACTCCTCCTCTTGGACCAAAGGCACTGCATCCCTCGCTCCCTTGTAGCACCTTTTGCAACTCCACCTTTCTGGTGAAGCTCTTTTTAATGACTTAAAACTAATGGCAGAAAATCGTAAACTGGGACACTTAGTAACTCTCTAGTTTGGCCAGTTCAAACTCCAATTGTGCAGGTGCAGATTCAGGGTCAGGTACAGGGGCAGGGGTAGCTGTTGGCTCACTAGTGAGAAAAGTGAATTTAGGTAAAAGAAAAAATGCCAGTCAGGGAGAATAGAAAAATTAAAAATGGCAATTAGAAAAGGACAGGGCAAAAATGCTTATTATCAAGGAGAATGGGTTTGAATTGGTCTTAAGTACAGATTTGTAGTGAACACTGAATTATAATATGGTATGGCACATACAAAAGTCTTATCCCACCGCTGCTACCAATGTTAGAAATGGGGTCTCTAGTTGGCAGAGGTTTGCACAGTGTCTAGTCAGGGTAAGTCAGATACACACCCTAAATCAACCTGTGCTCACCCTCTGGTAGCCTGGCACAGAGCAGTCAGGCTTAACTGAAGAGGCAATGTGTAAAGTATTTGTGCAACTCTTAAATTAGAATTAACTCAAAAAAGACACCACAAAAAGACTGTACACATGTTTAGACAACTAGAGAATATTTATCTGAGTAAAAAAAAGAACAAAATGACAAAAATCCAATAAGTAGAAGTAGAGATATGAATTTTTTAAGATTACATGGGAAAACAGTGCTTAGAAGTCACTAGCGGTCAAAAGGTTATTTGAGGTAGCGAGGGGACAGTGCAAATTCAAAGTTCAGGCTGACCGCAATGGAGGGCAGGCCGGCTACTTGACCCAACCCAGACAGGTCCTGCTGAAAAAATACCTTGGATGGAGCATTTGACGACATAGAGAGCCTACTGCATTGTCGTTGAGCCATGCAAAGGGGGTCCCGCGTCATCGTCGAGCTCCATTGAAGTGACTGCAATGCGTCGTCGTCGAGTCACAAAGGCTGTGGATCCATCATTATCGACCAGCCTCTGCGTCGAAGTCGATGGGCGATGCATCGGAAATTCTCATGCAGTCAAGGTGATGCTTCGGTTTTTGCAGAACTGAGCTGCAGAACCCACATCTGAGGCCCGGACTGGAGGGGGCTCCTCAGGCAAGGGTCGTATTCACAGATGGCAGAGTCCAGCAGCACCAGAAGGATTGCAGGAAGTCTTTGTGTCCCTGAGCCCTCAGAAAATAGGAGGCAAGCCAGCAAGCCCTTGGAGTCACTCTGGGTTCATTTGAGATGGGTCCAGTCCTTGTCCTCAGCAGGCCAGCTCAGCAAAGCAGAGAAGCAGTTCCTCAGAACAGTCAGTCTAGCATAGTGGCAATCCTTACAGCACAGCAGTCTTCACTCCAGCAGAGGTCTTTCAATGTCCAGTACTGTGCTCATTTGGGAGGGCTGTAGCCCTGGTACCTATGCCCAAAAGTGCCTTTGATGTAGGAAGTGACTTCAAATGAACTCTCTGAAGTGCACAAGGATCCCTTTAAACCCAGTCCTCTCTGCCAGGTTATCTGTGGAGGGTAATAAGCCCTTTGTGTGAGGACAGGACACATCCTAATTAGATGTAAGTGTGAGCCACCTCTCCCCGCTTCCTGCCCAGGAAGGCTATCAGTATGCAGATGAATGCTGATGAGTCCTCTGTCACACCCATCCCTTCCTGTGTTTGTGGCTGTCTAGAGGGAATGCACAAAGTGTAGCTGTCACCCAGCCCAGATATGTAGTGGAGACAGGCTGCAGGCACCCAGAACAAAGTTTAGAGCAGAGAAATGTCCACTTTCTAAAAGTGGTATTTCTAAAATGGTAATGTCAAATCCAACGTTACCACTACTGAGGTTTTATCACCACCATTCCAAATATATGAAACATAATGTAGCTACTCCTTTCTGATCAGGAATTATAGCTTTAAAGTGTTTTAAGGAATCCCCAATGCTAGCCTATGAGAGGAGTAGGCCTCACAGCAGTGAAAAATGAATTTAGCTGTGTGTTACTGCCAAGACATGTAACACTTGAAAGTACATGTCCCGCCTTTTAGTTACACAGCACACTGCCCTTAGGGTCACTTAGGGCCTTCCTTAGGGGGGACCTTTGTGTAATAAAAGGGGAGTTTAAGGCTTGGCAAATGGTTTTAAATCCCAAGTCGAGATGGCAGTAAACTGCACACACAGGCCCTGCAATGGCAGGCCTGAGACAAGTTTGAAAGGCTTCTTGTGTGTGTGGCAGAACCAGTGCTGAAAGCCCTCTAGTAGCATTTAGATTACAGGCACTGGGTGTATGGTATACTACTTTACAAGGGACTTGCAAGCAAATTAAATATGCCATTGAGGTGTACACCAATGTTACCAGGTTTAGGGAAGCACATGCACTTTAGCACTGGTCAGCAGTAGTAAAGTGCTCAGAGTCCTTAGGCCAACAAAAATATATAGGGAAAAGTGGAGGGAAGGAGGCAAAAAAGTTGGAGAAAGACTACCCTAAGGATGACGGGTCTAACAGACTTTCACAGATAACCAGGCTCTGTGGACCAGCCTTCTGTCTACCCTCATGAAAGTAGATAATCTCACCCATCTTTAGAAACGGCTCAAAACGTACCTTACATGACCCTTTGATATTGGCTATGTTTGCAAATTTGAGAAATTCACACACTATGCACAGAGAGAGAAGGCAGAGGAAGAGCCCAAATGGGTCTGCCACTGACACATTCAAATGCTGTACTCTTGAGAATATTTTCTTTTATTCCTACTCAACACCAAAACCCTGAAATGTTGCTTGTTCACCTCTACCCAATTTATATTTCCTTACAATAGATGTACTTTGCACCAACGGTACGTCCCACACTACTATTGCTTTTGACAGAAAGCTCTATTTACTAACATTTGTAGACACAGCTTTGTGCCAAAAATACACCTCCTGGAGGAAACCGCAACATAGGAGAAAAGTTCTCTTTTTGTCCAAAATGTTCCAAATGTTAATGTGTACTGCACAGTACAGCACAAATACAAAGTGGGAAAAGTTTTAAAGTTCGGTTGAGCATAGTGTTTTGTACTGGAAAGGTACCCTTCTTGTTGAAATCCTATGCTAGATTTGCACACACTTTTGCACTACACTGCAGGGGCATGTGTGGAGCACAAGGCAGCCGAAATGTGCACCAGTACTTGGGAAGAGAGCAGCATCTATAGCTTGGTAGATATGGCGCAGTCCTCCTCTCTCTGCCTTTCGCACAATGCCGTACAGCAACTTTGCTTGCTGCGCTGTGTTGTGTGAAATAAGAGTAAATGTGCTCAAAATCTCTTCATAGATTCAGAAAGTGGTTGTGGCACTTTTCAGGAGTTCAAGGCCCTACACAGGGCACTACACTCAAATTATAACAATGAGAGCCATTTACCACTGGCATCTTGGGTCTTTACTAACTGTTAAACTCAAAACTAAGCACCAAGTACAACCCTTTAGCAGTTCACCCTCAGGCTAGAAAAGGCGAGCAGTCCTTGGTATTCTTCGGGAGATGCTGTAGGTTACAAGTTCCAGATTCAATGAGATTCATGAAATCAATCAATAAATCGTTGTCCAATGAACACTTTTCGGTGAGAGGGAAAGTACTTTACTTCGACACACACACAAACACACCATAGAATAACATACATAAAGGGTCGCGGGTCGAAAAAAGACCAAACGGCAAAAACTGGAATTGGCATATCTGTCCTCTCCATCTGAATTGTAGAAAAGCCTGATCCTCCATAGTTATGTTACATAGTTACGTATTATAAAGTTTTAATTTCAGGCAATTAATGATGGATCGATTGGAATGCAGAACGTCAGTAAACACAATCAAACAGAGCACTGCAGTCCCACATAAGCTACGTCCTCCATGTTCTTCCTCTTTTGAGCACTGCTAACCATTAGAAACCATCAATACATCCTCATCAACCTGCCGATGATAAAGTACTTCCTCCAAATGATCCATCTTTGATTGTAAATAAATCATTATAATATGAAAACTAAAAACTAGATCCTCTAAAACATATACCCGACTTGTTGTTACTTAAAGCTTTTTATGTTTTTTTTAAGAACCATATTATTTCATTTAATTGCAGTTAGAACAAAAACACACTGTACATAAAATTATACCAGCACCTACCATTTCAAACACAAAAATAAATGGGGGGCGGGTGGAATAATGCTAGCCGCCTTGGCTTTAATAAAATTGTGATTTTTTTTTAATCAAGCTAGCTTAGAGAATCTGCATTTTATGGCATAACAGGAGGCTAGAATTATTCATGTTCAAAACTTTTCAAACAAAGCTTGACACATGCTCTACATGCTTAAAATAAAACGTATTGAACACCTTAGCATGTGACCATTCATCTTCCTTAAAAATTTATTCTAACCTACCCCCGCACCAAACACGTTTCTAGCCATAGCACTACTTACTCAATGAGTATTAAATGGAGACAAATCCACTACAGCTTCCCGCAACATTCATTTACCCCCTCCTGCAATATTAGGCAGCTGAAACAGGCCCCTATCGTTTTACATAAGAAATTAAAAGCTGATTCATTCCTGCTCTTGTATTCTCCATAAATTGATTGCCATATTCTTTCATTAATCTCACAACACCCAAGTTTGCATGACTATCAAAACTAAGATAAAAGACTGATCCCGACATAGGGGTCGATTCCGATTCGGGCCGGAAAAAGCACCGACCGACTCGGAGCCGGAAAAATTACCGACCGACACGTACCAGTGGCGCCCGACACGCCAAGTACGATGCAAGCCGCGATAAATCCGACCGACACGTCAGGAAACCAAGCCGACCGACCGAGCCGCTCGGAAAATAGCAATCCGGCCGGAAAAACACGCGAATCCAACCGACCGACACGCACCCGGAACAAATCCGACCGATTCGTACCCGCCAACTCCAACCCGCAAAGTACGATGCAAGGCGCGAAAAACACGACCGAGTCGGACGGAGGACAAGCCGTACGACCGACACGCATACAAAACCGAGCCGAAGCAACACAATACACCGCGACCGACGCGTACGCAGCATACAAAACTGCACAAACACAGCGTGAGCGAAACGGAAAACACCGTACGAGACCAATGCAGGGTCCGACTCGGTCACAAGAACGTTTCCAACATACACAAACAGCACAAAGGAAAAATCAACCAAAAAAGGCCAAACAAGCAATTACCAAGCCAATAAATACTGGGGGGGGTGGGGACAGAGAACAAAGACACACCCACAACTCCACCTATATAAAGGACACAAATCACTACCATGAGCCTTTGCAAATGCCATTCCACTGCCAGCACCCAAGAGAAAGCAACCACACACCCACAGCTCATCCCTCACACAAGCCACACACCAGCAGCACACCAACAAATACCTACCTCACATACACCCAGCACAACACACACCCACACACCCTCACCTGCACACCAACACACACATCACCCACCATCACCACCCATCACCATGCCCCCCAAGAAGAATCACAAGTTCCTAGATTGTGAATTGGAAGTCCTGGTAGACGAGATCCTCAGGGTAGAGCCACAGCTGTTTGGCACATTGGTCCAACAGACCCCCATGTCGCAGAAAACCAAGATGTGGGAGAGGATCATCAACAGGGTGAACGCCCAATCACCATGTCGGCGCACAAAGACCGACATCCAGAACAGGTGGTATGACGTGCGCAGGAGGGTACGGAAACTGCTGAAGCAAGACTACATCAACAGCCAACACACCGGCAGTGGCCCTCCTGCCAAGCCAATATACCTCAGGCCCTGGGAGGAGAAGGTGCGGGCCATCCTACCGCCAGTGAGCATATATGGACTAGAGGACATCCCAGAGCCTGGTGAGTACACAACAAATGTACACAATATACTGCCACAAAACACACACATCACTGTCAAGGGGAGAGTCAAACCATGCACTCATAGCAATTACACAGCAACTAGAACAGAATCATCCCAAAATGTGTATGTCAGTCAGATAAACACAACACATGCCATCAAAAAAGTCACATCCAACTGTGCCAACACATGTACAAACACAACCACAACTACAGCTAGGCAGTGGCACAAATAGAACTAACACACACATCCACACATGTAGCCACCACAACAACACCAACACACAGTGAAGACCACTCAAAGGAAGGAATTCTGTGTATGCTGGCCAAGTCAGTGTAGCCAATAGCATCATGGGAGTCGCAGTCACACATATTGCCCCCCACAACTGTCCCATCAACACCACCATGAACCATGCGCACATCACAGGGAGTGGAGAAGGACTCACAAGATGGCTGACACTGGCTACTGCTGTGAGGAGCACAAGGCCCTGCTGGCAACTGTGCACCAACAAACAGCAGGACACCACTGACTGACATCCTGAGAGACAACTTACACTCCCTGCAATGCAAGCACGTTCCATGGTGGGATATCTGGCTGGCTGGGTGGGAAGGGGGACTTGCAGCACTGACCATAGTCACCAGCACCTCCCCTCACACCCCCAACACAAACTCCACAGTACCCACCTGGTAGAATGCAATGCCCTCCATCCTAACACAAGATCCCACAAAGCACCACCACCCTGGGTTATGTTGTGTGAAGCACAGGGACACTCTTGGGACTCTTAGCCAAACAACTGCCAGGACAACACTCCCAGCCATCCTGTCAGCACAGCCAGCCCACCCCACAGGGAAGCAGAGTCAAAAGGAAGGAAGCATGGGCATGCTGGGAAGGGGGTGGAGGCAATAGCATGATGGGAGTCGTAGTCACAGACATTGCTCAGCCTCACAACTGGCCCATCAACACCACCCTGAACCATGCTCACATCACAGGGAGTGGAGAAGGACTCACAAGATGGCTGACACTGGCTACTGCTGTGGGGAGCACAAGGCCCTGCTGCCAACTGTGCACCAACAAACAGCAGGACACCACTGACTGACATCCTGAGAGACAACTTACACTCCTTGCAATGCAAGCACGTTCCATGGTGGGATATCTGGCTGGCTGGGTGGGAAGGGGGACTTGCAGCACTGACCATAGTCACCAGCACCTCCCCTCACACCCCCCCAACACAAACTCCACAGTACCCACCTGGTAGAATGCAATGCCCTCCATCCTAACACAAGATCCCACAAAGCACCACCACCCTGGGTTATGTTGTGTGAAGCACAGGGACACTCTTGGGACTCTTAGCCAAACAACTGCCAGGACAACACTCCCAGCCATCCTGTCAGCACAGCCAGCCCACCCCACAGGGAAGCAGAGTCAAAAGGAAGGAAGCATGGGCATGCTGGGAAGGGGGTGGAGGCAATAGCATGATGGGAGTCGTAGTCACAGACATTGCTCAGCCTCACAACTGGCCCATCAACACCACCCTGAACCATGCTCACATCACAGGGAGTGGAGAAGGACTCACAAGATGGCTGACACTGGCTACTGCTGTGGGGAGCACAAGGCCCTGCTGCCAACTGTGCACCAACAAACAGCAGGACACCACTGACTGACATCCTGAGAGACAACTTACACTCCTTGCAATGCAAGCACGTTCCATGGTGGGATATCTGGCTGGCTGGGTGGGAAGGGGGACTTGCAGCACTGACCATAGTCACCAGCACCTCCCCTCACACCCCCCCAACACAAACTCCACAGTACCCACCTGGTAGAATGCAATGCCCTCCATCCTAACACAAGATCCCACAAAGCACCACCACCCTGGGTTATGTTGTGTGAAGCACAGGGACACTCTTGGGACTCTTAGCCAAACAACTGCCAGGACAACACTCCCAGCCATCCTGTCAGCACAGCCAGCCCACCCCACAGGGAAGCAGAGTCAAAAGGAAGGAAGCATGGGCATGCTGGGAAGGGGGTGGAGGCAATAGCATGATGGGAGTCGTAGTCACAGACATTGCTCAGCCTCACAACTGGCCCATCAACACCACCCTGAACCATGCTCACATCACAGGGAGTGGAGAAGGACTCACAAGATGGCTGACACTGGCTACTGCTGTGGGGAGCACAAGGCCCTGCTGCCAACTGTGCACCAACAAACAGCAGGACACCACTGACTGACATCCTGAGAGACAACTTACACTCCCTGCAATGCAAGCACGTTCCATGGTGGGATATCTGGCTGGCTGGGTGGGAAGGGGGACTTGCAGCACTGACCATAGTCACCAGCACCTCCCCTCACCCCCCCAACACAAACTCCACAGTACCCACCTGGTAGAATGCAATGCCCTCCATCCTAACACAAGATCCCACAAAGCACCACCACCCTGGGTTATGTTGTGTGAAGCACAGGGACACTCTTGGGACTCTTAGCCAAACAACTGCCAGGACAACACTCCCAGCCATCCTGTCAGCACAGCCAGCCCACCCCACAGGGAAGCAGAGTCAAAGGAAGGAAGCATGGGCATGCTGGGAAGGGGGTGGAGGCAATAGCATGATGGGAGTCGTAGTCACAGACATTGCTCAGCCTCACAACTGGCCCATCAACACCACCCTGAACCATGCTCACATCACAGGGAGTGGAGAAGGACTCACAAGATGGCTGACACTGGCTACTGCTGTGGGGAGCACAAGGCCCTGCTGCCAACTGTGCACCAACAAACAGCAGGACACCACTGACTGACATCCTGAGAGACAACTTACACTCCCTGCAATGCAAGCACGTTCCATGGTGGGATATCTGGCTGGCTGGGTGGGAAGGGGGACTTGCAGCACTGACCATAGTCACCAGCACCTCCCCTCACACCCCCCCAACACAAACTCCACAGTACCCACCTGGTAGAATGCAATGCCCTCCATCCTAACACAAGATCCCACAAAGCACCACCACCCTGGGTTATGTTGTGTGAAGCACAGGGACACTCTTGGGACTCTTAGCCAAACAACTGCCAGGACAACACTCCCAGCCATCCTGTCAGCACAGCCAGCCCACCCCACAGGGAAGCAGAGTCAAAAGGAAGGAAGCATGGGCATGCTGGGAAGGGGGTGGAGGCAATAGCATGATGGGAGTCGTAGTCACAGACATTGCTCAGCCTCACAACTGGCCCATCAACACCACCCTGAACCATGCTCACATCACAGGGAGTGGAGAAGGACTCACAAGATGGCTGACACTGGCTACTGCTGTGGGGAGCACAAGGCCCTGCTGCCAACTGTGCACCAACAAACAGCAGGACACCACTGACTGACATCCTGAGAGACAACTTACACTCCCTGCAATGCAAGCACGTTCCATGGTGGGATATCTGGCTGGCTGGGTGGGAAGGGGGACTTGCAGCACTGACCATAGTCACCAGCACCTCCCCTCACACCCCCCCAACACAAACTCCACAGTACCCACCTGGTAGAATGCAATGCCCTCCATCCTAACACAAGATCCCACAAAGCACCACCACCCTGGGTTATGTTGTGTGAAGCACAGGGACACTCTTGGGACTCTTAGCCAAACAACTGCCAGGACAACACTCCCAGCCATCCTGTCAGCACAGCCAGCCCACCCCACAGGGAAGCAGAGTCAAAAGGAAGGAAGCATGGGCATGCTGGGAAGGGGGTGGAGGCAATAGCATGATGGGAGTCGTAGTCACAGACATTGCTCACCCTCACAACTGGCCCATCAACACCACCCTGAACCATGCTCACATCACAGGGAGTGGAGAAGGACTCACAAGATGGCTGACACTGGCTACTGCTGTGGGGAGCACAAGGCCCTGCTGCCAACTGTGCACCAACAAACAGCAGGACACCACTGACTGACATCCTGAGAGACAACTTACACTCCCTGCAATGCAAGCACGTTCCATGGTGGGATAACTGACTGGGTGGGTGGGTGGGTGGGAAGGAGGTCTGGCTGTCAACCAAACACAATCAATGCAGACCATGTTCACACCCCAGAGAATACATAGAAATGCCCAAATAATGCAGGACAATGTGCCACACCAATATCAACCCCTGACTGTGACGACTTAGGACAATACAATGTACAGGCCCGCACCCCGAGGCACAGTCACAACTGTCAGGTGTGTCAACCACTGATGCCTGCAGAAACATGACATACATTGTTTGTGTCTCCCAAAAACAGGTGATGATAGGGACACAGCAGCAGACGCTGAGGAGTCCCAGTCCCAGGCTCAAGAGGATGCCGAGCTCACTGGCGTCGTACAGCCTCTGTCCTCCTCGGACGATGAAGAACAACCTGGCACATCCGGTGCAAGTCAACATGCTGCACCAGCAGGACCACCAGCTGCAGCACCAGCAGGTCCACCAGCTGCACCCCTGCACCCACCCCTCCAACGACTGTCACCACGAATACCATCCCTGCCGACATGGACAGAATAAGGAACAACACCAGCGCAGTGACCCTGGACCAACCTGGGGCCATGGACACCACCACCACCACCAACCCCCAAGGTGGACCAGGGTTATCTGTGCGTGCAACTGCACACACTGCACATGTCAGCAGGGGTGGTGGGAGGGGTGGGAGACAGAGGTCGCTGCTTGCAGACGTTGCTGGTGTGCATGAAGACCCACAACTGGTACGCATAGCTGATGCGTACCAGTCCAGCACCGGAGAGCTCAGCCAGGTAGTGGGGCTCCTCAGAGACATCAAACAGCAGCAGGCTGCCCATCATGCCCGCTTGGACTCCCACATGTCCCACGTGGAGTCACACATGTCACGTGTGGACTCCCACATGTCACGTGTGGACTCCCACATGACCCGCGTGGAGTCCAAGTGGGATGTACTACATGAGATGACGGCGGTGCACAGGGACATTTTACAATGCCTCCGCCAGATGAACAGCAACCAGTCCACACCTCCCTGTGTGCCAACAACATCTGGTACCGAACAAACTGCAACTGCCACAGGGAGGGAGGAGGACTCTGGCGGAGAGTCCCCTGCACCGCAGCAGCCTGCACTTGAGGGCCCCCCAAGAAGAGGGGTCGTCCGAGGAGGGGAAAGTGAGAGGCTGATGGCCAAGCGCAACTCCCAGGAAGCCTGAACCTGTTCTGGATTTTCGCCTTTGTGCACAGACTGTTCACCCTGTTGATGGCAACACTACTCCCACACATTGCATGGGGAGTACAAGTTGGAACAATGTGTCAGACAACTGTGGCCCCGATACTGGGGATCCTGTCTACCTGGACTTTCTATTCATCTAGGAACTTGGGATTGCAAGATTCATGTACAGCACAATCCATCCTATGCACTATTATCACAATAAACACACTAATACACCATACTTGCCTCTGTCGTGATTCCAACGTGGGTGCTGTTATGGGGATGATGAACTGCAAAATTACACAGTGTATGCGAACTGCAACAGCAAGGACAACACAGGCATGTGAGTACAGGCAACGTGACACATATGAGGGAGACACACCACCAGGGCTACACAACACATACACACCTAGGCCATCTGACTCATTGCCTACACTGATGTTGCCAGGGAAGACGGTGCAATGCACAGACACCACACCCATTCCCAGTTGTAGTCAAGTAGCCCACAGGTGCAGTAAGCAAATGGCAGTCAAATGTGTGACCACAGACAACGCACATCACTAAGTGAAGCACAGGTTTATTACACAGTAGCAACATGCCGTAACCACTACAGATGCAAGGTAACCCCACCTGGTAGCGGGCACACAGTCAACAACTGTAGACAGAAGGAAGTCCATGGGTGTGGCGCACATCACCTGTAGGGACACAACAGCTACCAGCCTGGATGTGCAATCACGTCGTCGGTGGACACAGTTGACCAAACGAATCTGAAAGTACCCTGTGAAGGACAGAAATGACACACAGTCAAAAGCAATGCAGTACAGGACAGAACAGCAAAACTCATGCACAATACATGTTACAAGATACCCACCCAGAACCAAGTTAGCATGTCAACACTGTTGGGGAGTACAGCCCACCTGTCACCACACATCGCAACACACATCCTGTCAAGTAGCCCATGGACACACTCCAACAGCACCAGAGCACCACCCACACATCATGCCAACTCACATCATTCACATGACACCTCAGGATACTCACATTCAGCTAAAGAAGTTGGTGATGAGCTGTGTGCGGACATCACCATCACCATCATCATCATCGTCGTCACTGGCATCGTGGTCCAGGCCAGGATCCTCCACAGGTGGCGGATGTTGGTCATCGTCATCCTGGATGAGAGGCAACTCCTTCCGCACTGCCAGGTTGTGGAGCATGCAGCAGACGATGATAATCTTGCACACTTTCGCAGGGGCATATGGGAGGGACCCTCCGGTCTTGTCCAGGCAGCGGAAGCGGCTCTTCAGGAGACCAAAGGTCCGCTCAATCACTCTCCTGGTCCGACCATGTGCCTCATTGTAGCGCATCTGGGCAGGTGTCACAGGGTTCCTGAGGGTGTCAGCAACCACGGCATGTTGGGGTATCCCGAGTCACCTACGGACAGACAAGTGCACATCAGCTGACTTGGAAAAGTGGGCGGAATACTACAGATCAGATCACACACAATGGCACAAAGTCAGTACACACCGACAAGCCAGGCACGCTGGTTCTGCATCTGTGCCATCAACCTGGGGATGCGACTACTCCTCATCACAAAGGCATCGTGTGCTGAACCAGGGAAACGGGCACACACGTGTGTGATGGTCATGTCTGCAAGACACACCACCAGTGCATTGACCGAGTGGTAGTGCTTGCGGTTCCTGTAGGCCTGCTCCTGGGCCTGTGGTGGTACCAAAGCCACATGTGTCCCATCAATGGAGCCAATGACATGCGGCATCCTCCCCAGGGCATAAAAGTCACTCTTCACGTCAGTGAGTCGTCGCAGTCTAGGGAAATAGATGTACCGGTTCAGGAAGAGCAACATTGCCGCCAAAACATCGCGGAGCACACGGCTGAACATGGTCTGTGACATCCCACCAGCAGACGCCACAGTATGTTGGAAGGTACCGGTGGCAAAGAAGTGTAGGGCTGCCATCACCTTGACCTTGGGGGTCAGCGCTGTAGGATACGGCCGGCCAGGCTGAAAATGTGGGGACAACTGCACTGCAAAATCCTCAATCAGCTGCCTGGTGAAGCGGTACCGTCGGATGCTGTCCCGTTCCACCATCGTTGCCAGGTCTGGGAATGGCCGATGGACAGCAGGAGCCCTGCAGTGCAGAGGAGAAGTAAGCAAGATAGTCAGTCACCCCACATATGCGGCATTGAACACACTCAAGATCCCAACATACATCATCATGAGGCACAACTACATGAAGTGTGCAGTACCGGAACGACATGTATGGTACATACATGGCCAACATCTGTCAACACGGTCCTACAGGTGGCATCAATTTGTCCCAGGTTGGCCCATTGGATATCATGATGCTGTGTCACAGTCACCCCCCAGTGACATGTGAGGACAGATGTGCCCCAGGCACCACAGCTCAATGACAGGCACATTCCCAGGGACCCTGTAATGCCACATGGACACTGGCATCACCTGGAGTATCATGTGTACACCACAACAAAACAAACATGACCCCCACAGGTAGTGGCCACACTTGCCATGGCAGGAGAGCCATGGACGTCTGTGACACACACGCACAACATCAGAGTCCATGCACACACAACGTGGATGTGGAGACTGTCTCCCATTGTGCACATGAAATCAGAGACATTGTAAACACTACATGCACAAAGACTGTGGAGGGCCATCACTATTGTGCCACTGGGACACCCTGGCTCAAACATACCGTCCCACATGGGACTCACGGGGTATGTGACATGACATACACAAACACCACTGTGAAATGTGACCATGGCACATGCACAGATATGAACAGTTGCACATCACAGTGGTCACGTACACGTAACACCCAGGATCCTGTCCCCATTAACACGTGCACAGCCTGGGGGTGGCTGCCCACAGGTGACACCCACAGGACAACATGTACACCAACATACACACAATAGGAAATGCAGCCTTACATGCCTTATGATAAGGTTTGGACAGGCTGTCGTGATGTAGGTGTGCCCCTCACTCCCTGGGAGCTATCTGTGGCTGGCATATGTCCATCTGAGACAGGCATGCTGACATATGCCAGTCACATGTACAGTGATGCGTTGTACTGCAATGGACCGATCGGTGCCTCCGGCCGGCCCATTGCATTCAATGTGTGCGGGTACGCGTTGTACCCCTGTGCGCGTTGTACTGCAATGGACCGATCGGTGCCTCCGGCCGGCCCATTGCTTTCAATGTGTGCGGGTACGCGTTGTACCCCTGTGCGCGTTGAACAGCAATGGACCGATCAGTGCCTCCGGCCGGCCCATTGCTTTCAATGTGTGCGGGTACGCGTTGTACCCCTGTGCGCGTTGTACTGCAATGGACCGATCGGTGCCTCCGGCCGGCCCATTGCTTTCAATGTGTGCGAGTACGCGTTGTACCCCTGTGCGCGTTGAACAGCAATGGACCGATCGGTGCCTCCGGCCGGCCCATTGCTTTCAATGTGTGCGGGTGCGCGTTGTACCCCTGTGCGCGTTGAACAGCAATGGACCGATCGGTGCCTCCGGCCGGCCCATTGCTTTCAATGTGTGCGGGTGCGCGTTGTACCCCTGTGCGCGTTGAACAGCAATGGACCGATCGGTGCCTCCGGCCGGCCCATTGCTTTCAATGTGTGCGGGTACGCGTTGTACCCCTGTGCGCGTTGTACTGCAATGGACCGATCGGTGCCTCCGGCCGGCCCATTGCTTTCAATGTGTGCGGGTACGCGTTGTACCCCTGTGCGCGTTGTACTGCAATGGACCGATCGGTGCCTCCGGCCGGCCCATTGCATTCAATGTGTGCGAGTGCGCGTTGTACCCCTGTGCGCGTTGAACAGCAATGGACCGATCGGTGCCTCCGGCCGGCCCATTGCTTTCAATGTGTGCGGGTACGCGTTGTACCCCTGTGCGCGTTGTACTGCAATGGACCGATCGGTGCCTCCGGCCGGCCCATTGCTTTCAATGTGTGCGGGTACGCGTTGTACCCCTGTGCGCGTTGAACAGCAATGGACCGATCGGTGCCTCCGGCCGGCCCATTGCTTTCAATGTGTGCGGGTACGCGTTGTACCCCTGTGCGCGTTGTACCTCAATGGACCGATCGGTGCGCACCCATTGACAATGGGCTTGCCTGGCAACGGACGCGTTTTCGAATATTCGAACGAGTCGGTTGCTGGAAAATCAGTTGGTCACCCACAACAATGTTGCAAAATCATGTATGTCATGAAGTTGAAATTTTGAAGGATGCTGTGGGCGTGTTTTGGTGCTGCTATTCCATGGATTGGCCAGATTCAGAAGATGCAAACGACTTGGACCTATCACTTTGGACACAAGGGACAGTATCTGCCTCTCCAGCACATATATATTGCTGCATGTTCCCCTGAGAGCCCACTTGCCTGCACTACATGCTCCAGGACGACATCTGCCACTGCACTGCTGCTGTCTCTGCCCCTCTGGACCCTGCAATGGCACGTACTGTGGAGAGAGCCCCAGCCTTCAGCCTTGAAGAGAACCAGGCCCTGCTGGACAGCCTACTTCCACAGTACAGCAAGCTGTATGGGACACCAGGGGAGCAGGTGAGTGTTCTGTGCACTGCCTTTCTGAATGTGCATTTTGTCTGACTAGCAAGGCTGAGAGTCAGCACACCACTGGCTAGCAGGCTCACTGAGTAGTTGTCACCCCCCATAGTGTGTAGTGACTTGCACTGGACAGGTATGGTGCAGTGACAGTGCTTCTGAACAGGGTTTTACTCCCCATGCAATGATACCATGTAGTGACTTCTGGAAAACTGTCCATGGGCAGCCGTGCACTGCCTGGGTACACCATGTGCCCCTGTGATTGCGACATGTATATGCAACTGTGTCATGCACGGATATGTTGCATGTGTAGTAATGGCCTTATCACTTTGTCATCCTGACAGGCTTCTGCCCATCGGAAGCATGAGATCTGGAAGGACATCGTCCGGGCTGTCCGGTCCGTGGGGGTCTACAAGCGCCGGATCCGCAACTGCCAAAAGAGGTGGCAGGACCTTCGGGGCTGGACCCGGAGGATTGCACGGGTCCAGCTGAAGCTGTCGCCTCCTCGCAGGAGGGGCGGAACACGGACCCTGACCCCCACATGCTCAGGATCCTGGCGGTGGTCTTTCCAGACCTGGATGGGCAGCTGAAGGCCAGAGAGCAGCAAGGAGGGGGTGAGTCAAAGACTGCACTGTGTACTCTGTCTAACATGCTATGTGCCCTCCTCGGGCCAGGTTGAACTGCCACAGTACAGCAGTCATGTTGTCCAGGAGCCATGTCCCTCTATTGTGCACTGCCCACTCCTCATCTGATACCCAGGTGTGGCCCTTACATGCAGGGAATTCTGTCACTTAGGACTGTGTCCTTGCAGTTTGCTTGACTAAAGGTGGGAGACAGCATCTGTTTCCCTGACTCTGTGGTGGGCATCATGGGTGGGTCCATTGCTTACACAATGCCTGTATTCTGACATGTATTCAGCGTGTTACTTTGATCTGTGGTCCAATTGCTGAGCTGATCCACCACATGTGGCTGGGGTACCTGGCACACACCCATGCTGCGGGTGGGAACAATGTTTGGGCCCCAGGAGTATGTATATGACGTGTGTCACACATACTTAGCCAGCTGCCTACAGTCCAGGGCTCATCCCTCATTCATGTGGGGCTGGACAGTCATGCCTACTCCAGGCCATACAATACACTCTGTACTCCCACTCCCGTGTATCAGCGGACACATTGTGCACAGTGATTTGACCCCTCAGGTGTCTGCCTCTGTGTCAGTGTGCTGTGGATTAGTCGCCAGGACTGCTGTGGAGTTTCTTGGTAGGGGCTCAGCATGCCACTGGAGATGTGACCATAGGAGACGATACTTGTGTGACACATAGGTGTCTGATCAGCTGCCCATGCAGACTGGGGCATGTAAATGTGAAGTTCAGGCAGCTGTTCCCCATGCACAGCAGAGTGTGAGGGGCTCAGGTTCAGAGGGTAGTGTCACAGGTCTCCCATATGTCCAATAGGTATGACCTGGACAGATGAGGGTTAAGAGGATGTGTTGTGGGGGGATGTACATGTGCACTTGTGCAGCTCCAGGACTTGCATTCCCCATGACCTACTATTGTGACACAGTGCAGAGTGTTGTTGTCTGGCTGCAAAGTCATACATCACTGAGACAGTGATGTATGACTTTGCAGTCATGCCTCCGCCATGGCATGTGTCTACTGATTGGTGATCCTGCAGGGGAGTGACATGTGCTACATGCACACCATAGTGGCGCTGGCTATCAGGACATGGGTGCATCATGGTGTCTGTCGCTGGTATGCATCACATGCATTTCCTATTTGACTCTGGGCATCCCTTACATCCGTAAACCTGTACTGACTCAGTGGCAAGAGCTGTGATGTGTCCACACCGTGTCCTCTGCACTGTCCAACTACTGTGTACTTGGTGCATGTGTCAACACTGGGGTGTTGCAATCCAACAGACACCAGACAGATGGGTGCAAGGCCATGTGGGATGTGAGTGCCATGCTTGGCATCAGACTGACAATTGACTTCTCCTGTTCAATTAGTGCACTTTTAGCAATGTACAACTAATGATGCCAGGGCTTGCTCTGTGATGTGCTGTGCTCACAGTGGTGTGTGCGTTATGTGCAGGTGACTGATGTCTGTCTGTTTCCCCATTGTTTGCAGATACATCCACGGCCACGGAAGGGGACAGCTCCACGGACCAGGAGGAGCCGGAGAGCCAGACTGGGTCAGCAGCCGAGGAGTGGTCGGAGGGACCCAGTGGCACGGAGGGCGAGGGGAGCCACACCGAGGAGTCCTCAGCAGCATCCACCTCAGCTGAGGACCAGAGCAACTCGGAGGATGACTCCCTTGTGGAGGCGGGTGTCAGCAGCCACCACACCCCAGCTAGTGTTGCTGTCCCCGCCACCACCAGCACCACCACCGCCCTCCCATCGGCTCCCATTCCCCAGGTCCGTGGAGGCTCCCATGTCCGGGAGCGTGTCTCCTTTGGGCCAGGCACCGCACCCCTGCCCCTGTGTCCCCTGCTGCCCTGAGTGAGGAGTCTGTGTACCTCCTTCGCCAGCTCCATGTAGGGCAGACAGCCATGCTGAGTGTCCTCCATGCGCACACCGCGCTGTTGACTCAGCTGGTGTCGTTCATGGAGGGCATCTCATCGGGCATGTCTGACCTACAGAGGGGCAATAGGTCCATGGACTCCTCCCTGACGGCAGCAGTGTCCCTCCTCAAACGGTCCCTCACCCCTCCTGCCTCTGCTCCATCCACACTCCCCAGCACCTTACCCATCCCAGGCACACACACACTGGCACAGGCACACACCAGCACACACACATCCAGCACACTGACACACACGCCAATGACAAAACGCACACGCACGCACATTCAGGGGACTGAAGCCAGACTCACAGGGGATGGGGCCCTGGAACACACACACGCATCCACATGCACTGCGCAGTCCTCAGTTCCCTCTCCCTCCAAAGCACCCTCCCTTGCCTCACCTGCAACCCCAAAGTCACAGCAGCTCTTCCTCTGTGACCTCGGCCTCTTCCCCACCGATGAAGCTGCTCCAGCATCCCGGGGGAAGAGGAAGCCCACCCACACGGAGCAGAGTGCCCCTCGCCCCCGGACACCCTCCCCCAGGCGCAGACGGACTGAGGCCCCCACCCGCAAGTCCCCCGGAGTGCTAAGAGCAAGACCCCGCCACCGCCCTGCAGCTCAGGCACAAGGTCTCCGTCCTCCATCCCTCAGGCCCCCACTGCACAGGTGCCCCCACCACACCCTGCCCCAGGTTCCCCCACCCACAGATATACCATCCCCAAGATGCTCCGGCCTTCTCCCCCTGCCACTTGCTCTCCCAGCACCACACCCCCGCTGCGCTTGTCTGTGCCACTGATGTGGTGAGGGTGTCCTCCCCCTCTGTCCAACCCACCTTGCCTGTTCCCCATTCT
This sequence comes from Calotriton arnoldi, assembly GCA_963921515.1. Classification (NCBI taxonomy): domain Eukaryota; kingdom Metazoa; phylum Chordata; class Amphibia; order Caudata; family Salamandridae; genus Calotriton; species Calotriton arnoldi. The sequence continues at coordinate 1,839,382 of CAWUFW010003247.1, forward strand.
CCTCCCCTGGAGGTAGGCACTGCAGTGGAGTCCACTACCGCCCTGTCTGACTTGGGCACTGCAGTGGCGGACCTGTCCACCCCATCTGCAGGGTCCACTGCAGTTGTGCCGGCACCCACGACATCTGTGTCATGCCCCCAGTTGTGCCGGCACACACCATGTCAGACACCTCCACTGCAGTTGTCAGTGGCTCTCCAGCACCCACCACCCCTTCCCTGACTCCCCCTGGTGAGCCCTGATCCTGTCCCTGCGGTGCCTGGCCTGCCCCCGGTTGCCCCTCCTAGTGGATTGTCCCTGGTATTGTGCAGGCATGCGTAGGGTGACATCTGCCAGTGTCACCCTGTTTGAACTTTGACAATGGACTGGCCATTGGCCTTTGCTCTAATTTCTTCTGGACGTCGTTATCAGACAACACATATGCTGAATAAAGCAACTTTCTTTTCTCTAGTGCTCATGCTTCAGATGTACATGTTGTTGGTGCAGCTAACCATGCCCTTGCTGCAGTGATGGTGATATCTGGTCTCATGATTATGAAGTGTTACTGTGCAGGAACCCATGTGGTCCAGGGGGAATGTGTCCTATCATGTGGTGTATCCATGTCATCAATAGCAGCATCTGAGGGTGTCATGTGTTCAGTATTTGGCAATGGGTTTCCTACTTACATTGGCAATTTCATATCTGTGGCTTCCACCCCTGCACATCTGTTGTGCCTGCCATCGTTGCATTTGTCTACTTCCCTGACCGTGTTGCCATCTCCAGTGGACATGCAGGTTTGGGCATCAATGGGGAGGGACTCATTCGTGTAGTCAGTGCAACATTGCTATACAAGTGTGTTGGATCTGTGCTGATGATTCCGTTGGCACATCCATGACCAGGCTGATGTGATGGGAGCCCTCATTTGGTGCTAATTGTTGATTGTGTGACCAAGTGCTCAGCTGACATGATGGGGCCCTACTGAGGCAACATATGGCACAGCTTTCCTCACACAGGAGTGGAGTCCCCTCATGGCAGTGTGTACACGTGTGACATTGCCTGCGCCCAAGGTGTGTGTTGTATGTGCATGTCTGTGTGTTCACTTTCATTCATCTGCGCATGCTGTGATCCCTAGTGTTGTACCTGTTTGTGATGCTTGCTGACTTGAGCTATGTTCCCCCAAAGTCTTCTCCCTGTGTTCTCTGTGATGTGGGTGCATGGCACATTACTGGTCATCAGGGTGTCACCCATAGGTGTGTTTGCTGTCAGGGCTGAGTTTGTGTGCTGACGCAGATGGGTCACAGTCAGGTTTCCCTTTGGCACTTGTTGTTTGCCCCTGTCATGTGATTTCCAGTTTGTGTTATCTTTCAGTGATTGTGACACGTTGTGTGTGTGACTGCTGGCACTCCTTAGGGTCCGGGCTGCAATGTTGGTTGTTGTCTATGTGTGTTCTTTGTGGGTGACCTTGGCTTCTTCATTGGTGTGTGACTGTGGCTGGGATCCCATTGGTCGGTGTGGTATTGCCGTCATGTCCATGTACAGCGTAGTGTGCAGTGTGTCAGACATTCAGGAGTCTTGTTGAGTGTCCATGTGTGATGTGTTTCTACACCTTGGTTCCCACCCACCACCCTGGAATAGTCATGGGTGCATGTGCAATGTCACCAGTGCATGTGTACTTCACTGCTGCACATTGTTGGTGGTCGAGGGGTGTGGTCTTGAGTGTGTGCAGATGAGAGTTGTTGCCCGGCTAGTCCCCTGCCTCCATGTTGGCCTTGGCTTACTGGCCATGCTGATTGATTTGTGCTTGTGTAGGTGTGATGGTAGTTAGTTGCTCAGGACACCTGACTGTGGTTCACAGTGTGAACGACATTTAGCTTTGTCATCACAGTGGTATTTTTATTCAGCCCAGGGTCACCACATTGTGGGGGCCCTGGGGGTGGTGCTGTGGTGTGTCTGTGACTTGCTGTGTCAGTTGTTGTTCCTACGTGCCTGTGTGACATGTGTGTTTTGTGCTCCCTCTCACCTGTCAATGCCTGCTTGCCCACATAGGGGATTTGGATCCATGAGTTAGCTTAGTGTGGCAGTGTATGCACATCTGTATGATTGGTATTCAGCTCTCCTCATGTGTTGTGTTGTTGCCTGGGGACACTGGCACCCCCACCCCTCACCTGCTGTGTATGATGACAGTGTTGGTCTGCCTGTTTGTGTTTGTGCATCTGCACCACTGCATTGGCATATCTTGGGTGTGCCATTGGCTGTATGTTGTTTGGTGTTTCCCCTGCTGTCCCTGGGACTCCTAGGTCATCGGTCAGCACAGTGATCATGGTTTGTGTGTCCCATTGCTGCCATGGTATGGTATCTGTTCACCTCACATCTGCTGTCTCCACAGGGTATCTGCATTTGTGTGCCCATTGGTGCAAATATGTGGTTCTGCATTCTGATGGTCACTTCTGTCATTGTGTCATTGATGACTGTTGACGGTCTCAGCCCCCATGGGTGTTGTTTGTCTGCACATGGCCAAAGGAATGTTTCATTTGCACTGCAGTATTTGGCTCCCCCAATTTATGTTGCAATGGGACACATAAACTACTTTGCCACAGATGAGTTTTTGGTTCTGTGACCAGGAATGATCCATGCAGTTTGGCAGTTGCGGCTCTTTCTTTGTCAACAATTACCTTTTGGTCACTGTGATGATGAGGGTGTAGACCCCATTGCCACAATGGTCAAAATGTGCTTCAGCTATGGACCCCACACTTACCTTTTGGTCACTGTGATGATGAGGGTGTAGACCCCATTGCCACAATGGTCAAAATGTGCTTCAGCTATGGACCCCACACTTACCTTTTGGTCACTGTGATGATGGGGGTTTAGACCCCATTGCCACAATGGTCAAAATGTGCTTCAGCTATGGACCCCACACTTGCCTTTTGGTCACTGTGATGATGGGGGTTTAGACCCCATTGCCACAATGGTCAAAATGTGCTTCAGCTATGGACCCCACACTTGCCTTTTGGTCACTGTGATGATGGGGGTTTAGACCCCATTGCCACAATGGTCAAAATGTGCTTCAGCTATGGACCCCACACTTGCCTTTTGGTCACTGTGATGATGGGGGTTTAGACCCCATTGCCACAATGGTCAAAATGTGCTTCAGCTATGGACCCCACACTTGCCTTTTGGTCACTGTGATGATGGGGGTTTAGGCCCCATTGCCACAATGGTCATGGGCTGCTTGCATTGTGGGTGCCACACACATATATGTGTGGCACATGTGCTAGGGGGTCACATTGTATGTTCAAAGTCATGTTCGGTGTTGTAGGCATTTGACACAGCCTGCTCACACGCTTGTCATGGTGGTGGGGGATGTCTTAATCTTGCATTCCCTAGGTTGTGGAGTGCTTGTTGTGTCATGCATTGTCCATCCTATGAGTGGGGGTGGTAGTAGTGGTAGGCATCCAGCCCCCTGGCTAAGGGTGGTAGTAGTGGTAGGCTTCCTGCCCCCTGGCTAAGGGTGGTAGTAGTGGTGGGCATCCTGCCCCCCTGGGTGAGGGTGGTAGGAGTGGTAGGCATCCTGCCCCCGTGGGTGAGGGTGGTAGTAGTGGTGGGCATCCTGCCCCCTGGCTAAGGGTGGTAGTAGTGGTGGGCATCCTGCCCCCTGGGTGAGGGTGGTAGTAGTGGTAGGCATCCTGCCCCCCTGGGTGAGGGTGGTAGTAGTGGTGGGCATCCAGCCCCCTGGCTAAGGGTGGTAGTAGTGGTGGGCATCCTGCCCCCCTGGGTGAGGGTGGTAGTAGTGGTAGGCATCCTGCCCCCGTGGGTGAGGGTGGTAGTAGTGGTGGGCATCCTGCCCCCCTGGGTGAGGGTGGTAGTAGTGGTGGGCATCCTGCCCCCTGGCTAAGGGTGGTAGTAGTGGTAGGCATCCTGCCCCCCTGGGTGAGGGTGGTAGTAGTGGTGGGCATCCTGCCCCCTGGCTAAGGGTGGTAGTAGTGGTGGGCATCCTGCCCCCCTGGGTGAGGGTGGTAGTAGTGGTGGGCATCCTGCCCCCTGGCTAAGGGTGGTAGTAGTGGTAGGCATCCAGCCCCCTGGGTTGGGGTGGTGGCGCGCATTCAGGCCCCTGTGTGCATATGTGGCATTGGTGATGGGCATCCCGCCCCTATGGTGCTGCTGTTGCTGGTGTAAGTATATTCAGATTCCCAGTGTATGTGTGTGATGTGTCGTGTACGTGTTGTATGTGTTTTGTGGTTGGTGTCTGACTTACCTTCTGCGCCGTACGCGTCCGTGCCTGTTCCGGTAGTAGATGTAGAATATTGGTATGATCGGGACGAAGGGATTCATGGTTGGTTCGTGTCGTTCGTCCTTCTCGTTGCTTCGCGTCGTCCTCGTCGCTTGGCTTCGTCCTCGTCGCTTCGCTTCGTCCTCGTCGCTTCGCGTCGTCCTCGTCTGTGCTGTGTTCGTCTCGTAGCCGTGGATCGTGTTGTGGCGCGATTCGGAGCTTATGTGCGCCTCTCCCGGATGCTTTGACGTGCCGTGCGTAGCGACGGGTTCGGCGCGTACGGAAAGCGCATCGTACTTGTCCGGCCGGACGGGGCTGCATTTTCCCTTCCGTGCGACTCGATTCGGCGTTTCCGGATTCGCCTCGGTCGGAGAACAGGACCTGGTTTGGGTGAGTACGGCTCGGCCGGAATTTTTGCTGTTGTGCGCATCGTACTTGCTCGTTCGGTGTGCTGTACGGATCGGTCGGGAAACTGGCTTTCGCATGGCTTTTTTCCCGACCGAATAGTATTGGGTGCGCCTCCGACCGAGATCGGAATCGGCCCCATAGTCTTTGTCCTCCTCCACATTTCAAACAATATACCATTTGGTTGGAATAACCTGCAGCTCAACGTCAAAGCTTTTGCACGTGGAAACCCATGAAATCAAACAAAGTAACGTGGCTACCTTCCATAAAAACTTCTTAAAGAATATCAGATCTTACATGAAGAGGCCTCTTTAAACAAACTCCTATCACAGACCGTCAAATTAAATGGCTTCTGCTCACTGACACAACATCTGCTAATGAATATCATGCTGCAACAACTGACCTAAACAGTTAACTGTTCTACAGCATAATCAGTGAAAAATGTGGAACTACTACTTCATCAGCCCCCATGGGATCCAGATTCATTTCCATGCACCAACATACTCACACATTCCTTGCCACTCTGTATCTCTTCTTGGTTCCTGGGTTCCAATACTTTTCGAGGATCTCCAAAGCATCTTCTGAAAGTTCCCTGAAACAGATTCCCTGAAACTTTCCATACAAGAACATCGAGCCCTCCAGTAACCACCAAAGGATGTTCCTTTCCATCTGTGAATATTAACAACCCCCTTAAACTGGGATTAAATATAGTATCACCACAGTCAATTCCAGGACAGGCAGGAACCAAGCTCAAGGCATCCACAATGAAAGACTACCTGACAAAATTGCCTTCTCACATAAAACAACAATGTAAGAATCATTGTAAATGGAGTGCACGTATAGTCCTTCAACCTCTTGCCTTTCTGGCTGAATGCATCCCTATCCTATGCCCCTGGATCTGAGATCCAGCTGAAATACTTGTCTTACTTGAATGTCATTCATAAAGCAAATAAATCTACCTCCAGTGGACCCCAAATGACTTGAATCTTTTGGAAATATTCCCCTTTCAGCATCAAATCATTGAAATCTGCTAACGTCTGAGATTACCAATCTATTACATTCTCCATCTCTGGTAAATATTGAGCTCTCAACATATCTTATGCTCTAAACAGAACTCCCATATCTCTTTTGATACCTTTGACAATCTCTCTGGCCTAGTTCCCCTCAGCTCCTCTATGTCGGTCACATTGTCCTTTCTCAACTAGACTGTACAACCCTGAACTTGTTCCTTTAACCTCTGAAGTGAGAACAAACCTGCGTTCATTTCCAACAAATGTACATGTTCCTTTACTTCAGCATTTTCCCATTTACCTCTTCTTTCCTGCTTCATAAATCTTGCTCCTCGGCTTGCCTCTCTTGCATCTGAATCTAAGAAAATTCCAGGACTGTTCTAAATAATGGCTCGACCATTCCATGTATCCAGGTTTTCCAACCAGCAAAAAAAACTCTTGAGTGAAAAACACCTTGTGCGCGTACCAAAGACCCTTTGTTAATCCTGAAGTCTTAAGACGCTGTAATGCTCTGTAATGCAGCAGGCCTGGATGACAACAGACCAATCCACTGATCCATTTCTCTCAGACTTATTCTCTCCAATTTCAACAAATGACCAGTCTCTCACCTTCAATGTGAAACACAGAAAATCTATGGTCTGTGAGAGAACCAAAACTGATTTCTCCAAATTAACAAAGGAACCTAAATTCTCTATAAGACTTTTCACTAACAACAACTTAGACTCCAATAATTGTGCATCTTGACACATCATCATAATATCATATAAATAGTCAGGCATACACCACACTGTCTCGGATGACCTACCACTGGTCTTAAAATCTTGGTGAAACACTAGGGTTCCAAGTGGTAGACCTTGAATTTAATACAATTCTCCTCTCTACATAAATTGCATAAACACCTGATGTACTTGAGCTATAGTTGTGGAAATGTGCTTTTTGATGAGCACACCAGTGCAGGGGTCACCCTTCTCTTGTCCACGGGTCCATAGACCAACAAAATAGAGATTGGCACTGAAGCTGGAATTCAAATAACAAGTTTATTAATCACTCATGAGTGGGACTACGTCCACACAGCACTCTCAAGTGCTGCCTGAGGTAGTACACTGAAGTCACAGACCATGGTGCTTATATACAGAGTTTGTTGCAGAGTAAGCATGTAGTTACAAATAGAAGGTACAAGCATACACAGGAATAACTACCTACAAACATGGGCAGATGGGAGATCACTTAGTCAGCAGAGTGGGAGGGGGAACAGAACTGCTTACAACAGTAGAAAACAGTTGACAGTTATATCTTTAGCCAGGTGCATTCTAGCAGCTACAGGCCTTTGCTCAGCACATTGCTTTTAGCTCAGTACAGAAGGAGTTAACTAGAGTTGATGACACAAGCAGAATAGAAGGGCAAGCAACAGTGAAGACGGAAGAATTACATAGCTAACAAAATGGATGCCACAAACAAGATGGCTTCATCCTATGCTAACAGAAGTTATTTCAGATTTCCACAGATGACCCTTTTAGCATATGCTGAAGACATCTTCTAGGCTTTATAAGGAGTACGGAAAATATCATGTACATCTATCTGCATTAATTCATTAATTTCTTGATCACTTGCTAATCGGTCATTTACATTCTTAACATTTTGTTTAGCCGGTATACACGAGGTGCAAGTAGAAACACAAAGGGAACAAAGCATTGGGCCGCATTGAATACATAGGCAACAAGTGAAAAGAATAGCAAGAAATATACATAAGGCTGACAATAGCTTCCAGCCCCATACAGTAAACATGTTCCATAGCCATCCAGTCAAAGTCCAAGTTCCTGAATCCTGATGGATTTCAGTGGCTATTTTGTGCAACTTGAAATTGCGTCAAAAACAGAAGGGGAGTGGTCAGGGATATAGACACAGTAGCTACTCCTGATGATGCGACATGCTCCACCACGGTCGACCAGAATGACATCAAGGACCATCCTATTTTGGAGCACCACAATTCTCGCAATTTGTAGTTCTTCTGTGATATTTCCAAGCGCCATTGCTGTCTGCTTGGTTACAGCCTCTACAACACGTGTCAAGCGCCTTATTTTTCTACTGTTTAAGGCCGCACTAACAAAGAAGAATAGTCCCACATTAAAGTCAATATACTGCTGTAGTGCAGTATCAGTTTGATCCACCTCATCATTGTTTATTGTCCTTTTGAATCTGTTCTTGGAAATGTAATTATACAGTTTATAGTCTTTATGGTAGGATGCAGGTGCCAAAAACACAGGTGGAAGCAAAAAGGACACGTAGCAGCTTCCCGACCAACCAATAGGTAGATGGTAATAACCTTTACTTCCGCAAATAAAATAGGTGTTGTGTGAGGACAAAAAGCTGCTATTGTTCATTCCAGTAATGTTCAACAGTAAAGTACAGTCACTTTTTCCCACAGGAATACTGCCAATACTGCTCACACAGAGATCCGCTCGAGCTCTAGTAACAGCAATAACAGGAGGCCCATTCCCCTTAGTTGTCCGAGTGAGAGGGAAACCATAGTGTATGGAGGAATTTCCTCGGCGATACTCCTCCATTTCCCACACAGTTCCTTTAGCTTCTGGATCTCCTTCCTCATCGGGGTAACAAACTTTATTCAACTGAGCGTTTAGTCCACCTACATCAGCATAAGTAATATTAGCAACTTCAGAAGCCCACAAAAATGCAAACCAGGCTCTGCAGGAGCCATTATGTGAAAACAGCAAGGGAATAAAAGGCGTTCCTCCCTTTTTCTGATGAGCTGGCATCATTCCACATACCCAGCAATTGGTAACGTTTGTGGCATTGTGGGTATGATGCAACATTTGAATGAAAGTGTTATTGAGGTAGCACATTCTATGCTTTTTCTCATGATACGGTAGAGTGAAATAATGATGTTCAATTGGGACAGGAGTAGTAGTAGTCAGATTTCGGACAGGAGCTACTTCCTCTACAATCCATGTTATTATAGCAACAATAACAATAGTCAAAGTAAGTCCAGTAGCAATTATTGTTCTTTTGTTACAAACTCTTGCAGCAGTTGGTTTCTTCTCCTTAGACATATTCATTTCGTCGACAAACAACAAAGCAGATGGTGCCCTAAGGTCCTGGGCAGTCGTTGATTTCTTCACTAACGTTGAGACGAGTAGTCACTAAAAGACTACCCCTCTTTGTAGTTAGGCTTTAACTACCCAGGACAGTGGCTCAAACAGTCTCTTTCAATGAAATGTCTTTCTTCCTGGGTCGAAGCTGCTATCGAGATGTACCAGGAATCGTGTGGTCCGGGAAGACTTCCTCAGGTCCTTCAGGTGACACAGCTTGTCCTTTCTCGGTGACCAGGATATCGCAGTGATCTGCCAACACAGCTGGGCTCACTACGTCTTGCAATACTTTTCGACAGTGTGTTGCGTGGACCCAGTTCTTCCGGTTCGTCACTCGAACTGCAGTCCTGGTAGCTAGTAGTACCTGCTCCGGTCCTCGCCACCTCGGTGCTAGGGAGCTGGTCCTCTGGAATGACTTTACGACCACAAAGTCACCAGGCCGTAAACAATGGCCCTCACCTTGCGACCTGTCTGGAAAAGTCTCCCGAACCTGTTGATAAATAGAAGACAAACTGTCAGTCAACTGAGACAAATAGTCATTCATCAATACATAAGGTACATCATGTATAGGGCGTGGCTTAGGAATCCCCCAAATATTCATTGGCCTTCCAAAAACCACCTCATACGGTGTGAGGCCAGATCGTATATGTGGTATCGATCTAATGGATAGCAATGCCAAAGGCAGTGCATCAGGCCATTTCAAAGATGTGGAAGCCTGTATCTTAGCCAATCTTAATTTCAGAGTGGAGTTGTAACGTTCCACTAGTCCTGCTGACTGTGGGTGAAAAGCAGCATGAAACTTCTGCTTAATTCCCAACCCTTTCATGAGATACTCAACAACTTGCCCAATAAAATTGGGTCCGTTGTCACTCCACAAAACTCGGCAAATGCCGAATCGGGGAAAGAACTCATTTAGGAGCACCTTTGCTGTCGTAAGAGCTGTATTATCCTTTGTAGCGTATGCTTCCACCCATTTACTGAAGGCGCAAACCACTACTAAGACATACTTTGGGTTGTTACAGCGCTCAAGCTGGATGTAATCCATTTGCAGGACCTCAAAAGGTGCAGTTGGGATTGCAAACCCTCCTGTTGGAGTTCGTGTTCCCTTTCCAGGATTATACTGGAGACAGATCAGACAGGACTGGACTATTTTCTTAGCCGTACCGACAATCTCTGGATGATCCAAAACTTGCATAAGTTGCTTTGCTATTGAGGATGCTCCAACATGTGCCGGCCCATGTGCCATGTGAATCATAGGATGTAAATAGGCTGCGGGTAACTTCCATTTTGTCATTTCTTTATTCTTCCAACAGCCCTCGTCATCCAATGTTCCCTCCTTGGACCATTGATCTAATTCATCAACAGAAGCAGATTGCTGCATGTCCAGCACCTCTTGCCTGGCATCATGCCAACGTTCAGCCTGTGACTTAACTACATACATAGATGTGGTACTTCGCTGCATTGCAGTCTCACGAGCTGTGCAATCCGCAAAGGCATTGCCTGCTCCTATTTTATCAGTCACTTTCTTGTGTGCCCTACATTTAACAATTGCCACTTTCTTAGGATAGGTCAAGGCAGTAAGGAGATTATGTACTAATTCCCATGCACTATTTGTGTCCCATGTGAAGTGAGAAAGCCTCTTTCTTTCCAAAGTTGCCCGAAGTTATGAGCCACGCCGAAGGCGTATTGGCTAGCAGTGTAAATGTTAACAAGCAACTCTGTACTAAGCTCACATGCTCTTGTCAGTGCTATCAACTCGGCTGCATGAGCTGACTTCTGTGGGATACGAGCTGTCTCAACTAGTGTCTGAAGTGTTGTAATTGCATAAGCAGCAGATGTAGTGACATCAGGCAATTTCAGGCAGGATCCATCAACCCACAATTCCCCATCAACACTAGAAAGAGGTGTATCTTGTAGGTCAACACGACCCTTTGTTCGTTCTTCAGTAAGGGATATACAGTCATGTAACTCTTGTGACTGAGACTGAGTAGCTGGAAATGGCAATAATGTAGCAGGGGTCAGAGTCAAACATCTTTTTAACGTGATATGAGGGGCCAAAAGTGTCAATTCATATCCTGTCAAGCGAGCACTAGTCAGATGCTGTGTTTGTGTTTGATTTAACAAGGCATCAACTGAATGGGGTACTAACACAAGCAATCGATGTGACAAGACTATTCCCTCGCTCTGACGTATGGACACAGCCGTTGCCGCCACCGCTCGAAAACAACCAGGCAGCGCGTGGGCAACTGGATCAAGGACAGCTGAGAAATATGCACAAGGACGTTGTTTATCACCGTGTGTTTGTGTTAAAACTGAGAGAGCGCAACCTTCCCTCTCGTGTACATAGAGTGTGAAGGTCTTAGTGTAGTCTGGAGTTCCTAATACTGGTGCAGAACAAAGAGCTTGACGTAACTGTTGGAAGGCATCCTGGCACTCAGTAGTCCATGGGAGAGGCATCGGAGTGTCTTTAGTCAAAAGGGCCAACAAGGGTTTAATAATGTGAGAAAAGCTAGGGATCCACTGCCTACAAAAAGAAGTAAGGCCAATCAGTGCACGGACATCCTTCTGAGTACGGGGCACGGGAGTGTCTAAAATAGTTTGAATGCGATCTGGTGTGAGTGCACGTCCCTCCTTAGACAGGAGGTGACCTAAATAGGTAACCTGCTGTCTACAAAATTGCAGTTTCTTCCTAGAGACTTTGTGATGATGAGAGGCAAGAAATAACAATAATGACAGTGTTCCTTCTTTACACTGTTCAGGGGTATCAGCAGCCAACAAGATGTCGTCGACATATTGAATAAGAGCCACCCCTTTCGGTACAGGAAAAGAATCAAGCTGCCTTTTCAACGCCTGACTATAAATGCTAGGACTCTGTATACCCTTGTGGAGCTCTACAGAACCTGAATGATCTATTGTTCAAAGTGAAGCCAAACAAATAACGGCTGTCCGGGTGAATAGGTATTGAGAAAAATGCATTCTTTAAATCAATTACACTAAATGTAGTGGCAGTAGGAGGAACCATGGTGAGAAGTGTCGTGATATCAGAGACTACCGGGTATTGGGGCACCACGATTTTATTAACCTCTCGTAAATCTATAATAAATCTGTAAATTTTAGTATCAGTGTCTTTTTTCAAAATAGGAAGGATAGGACTATTACAAATGTTATAAGGAACTTCTTCCACAACCCCCACCTTAATCAAATCCTGAACAATGAGTGTTAATGCTTCATCGCCTTCCCGAGATATTTTATATTGGGGCAATCGAGGCAATGAAGCACCTTCCTTCACTTGAATATACACTGGTGGAATAACCATGTGTCCCACATCGGTATCTGATGTAGCCCACAAAGTACTAGGTAAAGATGCCAAAGCGATATCTTCTTTGATGAGACAAGACCTCTCAACCTTTGGATAGTTATCATTTAAGATAACATGCACACTTTCTGGGGAACAACGTATTGTAGCACGAAAATGTTTAAGCATATCAATGCCCACAATATTATCCGGCGTGTTAGGGGAAAGCAGAAATGGACATGCTGCAGTAAATTTATCAAGACTAAATGCAAGTGGCTGTGACAGTGGGCTAGGTGTAGGTGTCCCATCGAATCCTATCGATGTTATCATTGCGCCAGACAGGGGAGCCCTAGGAACCAATTTTTTAGACAGAGCACTACGAGTAGCTCCTGTATCAACCAGAAACCGATCAGTAGAACCCAAGACATTTGCATCAACATAAGGACCCTTCTGATCTACTGGGACCTCAACCGGTTCCTTACCCCATCCTAGGCATTCCTATGCATAATCAGAATCCCCAAGACCATCAGCCGAATAATCTGACATTTGATATTGATTTCGTCTATCAAAAGTATTAGAATAATTTGGCCCGTGTTCAACTGCCTCAAACCTGGGACGGGTTCCTATTCCTCCCCTATTTCCTGAATTCCCTGGGAGTCCTCTCATACTTCCTCTACCCCATTGATACTGCTGACCTCGCAAAAGGGGGCACTCAGAACGCCAATGTCCAATCTCTTTACAATAAGCACACTGATCAGAAGACAAAGTTGATCGAGAGAAAGGGGGTACACCAGGTGTATATACTGCACGTCCACCTCTACCACCACCTCTGAATGGTGGACCATATACTTGAGCCAACATAACTTTTGTCTTTAGATCCTTAACCTTCTTATCCTCCTTGCCTTTTGCTTCCAATTCCTGACGCTCATAATACTGGGCCATAGTCAAAAGGGAGACTGGGGAAGACGTAGTCCACAAACTCTCGCTGGCCTTAAGGCGACTAGCTATTTCTAGCAACATGTTAGCAACAAATTTGTCGACGAACAGATGCTTACCCGTGTCATCTGTCAAGGACTGCCCACTAAAGTCATGGAATGTCTCTTCAAATCGTGTAAAGAAATCAGAAACTGACTCATCCGCTTTCTGTTTACAAGACGCTAACGTAGTCCAATCTATTTTCTTAGGGGGTATAAGAGTTTTCAACTTAGTCACAATAGCTTTAGGAAGATCTAATATCTCCTGTTGTGGTTTCTGCGCAGGCTCTCTAGCCGCATCTATTTCTTCTAAATGCACCCAAGTATCACCATATGCTACATTATCATCTATTTTTCGAATTGTTCTCCACATATCAGGGGGCAAAATAAGTCCAAAAAACATATCAATATCTGGCAGAGTCATAGCACAGGAGCTAATGGCTCCTTCTACTTCCTCATAGAAGGCGGCAGGATTTTTCCGCGGATCGGGCAAAGCGGCTTTAAGAGCCATAACATCTGCTCTACTCCAATGGGTATAAACCCAATTATAAATAAAATACCCTTTCGCATCATCTGAAGTCTTATCTTCATCTTTTCCCGTACCCTTTGGAGGAACATACAAAGGCGTAGCTTCGTGCATTGGTCGTATACCAAATTCAGCACTACTAGATCCATTATTTGTCTCTGAAGTTTCTACTATCTGCGCTGGGGTTTGGGCTACTTGTACAGTTTTAGTTTTACTAGCTTCTTTTTTCTCCGCTTTTAAGCGAAATGTTTCATCTCGTAATTTAACCACTCGCCTAATTAAACCAGGTATGTTTGAACAAAGGAAAGTTCCATCACTCAATTGTTTATAATCAGAATTTATATCAGTGGGCTCTAAGTTTTTAGAAAGGTCTCTAAAATTAAGTATAACTTCCCAAGCAAACTTTTCTGCAAAATATAACTGCTCTAAATCTTTCCACTGCTGAACCATTGCTACAAGATCTGAAGGAAGAGTTTTCTTACGGGCTTCTGAACAAACAGTGGATCTAATGGTGGCTTTTTCATCAGTAGTTAAAGTAGAGCGAGTCTGTCGCCCATCTTGCTTATCTATATCTTTATCGTCGGAAGAATGATGGTCTTTATCGGAAGGATCCTCCTCAGGGGCAGAGGGATATTTATACGGGGCGGAGGTCGATCTAATAAGATAGAATCATCTTGAGGTTTATTAAGCATGGGATAAAGGGGGCGCCTAATAGGGTACTGGCCAGTTACCTCTAAACGACGCTCCCTCTCTTCTTTTTCTTTTATTTCCGTCATCTCCTTATTTTTTAATTCTAGCGCTTTTTGATATATCGTTTTTCGTTGTTCTTTCTCTGCTATAGCTGCTTCTCTCTTCGCTCTTTCATTCACTTCTTTCTCCCACATTCGTACACAATCAAACATATCTTGTCGACTTTTTTTGTTAAACAAACACTGTTCTACATATTGAATCTTTTTAAAGTCAAATGACCCATTCACAGGCCATTGGAGATCAGGATCCTTCTTTGTATATTTGTTCCACAGTGTACTATACATTATGGAAGAAATACCGTATTTAATATACATATGTCTATTAGGTGTTCCCTCTAAGGGAGCCGGCTGACTTCTTTCTAAATCCATTTTGGTACCACCAAGACAGCAACACAACCTACGGAGTGTGCTGGAAAGAGGCATGCTACCAAGTTTTTGTAAAATATTACGTTTCCAAATTGTTCAAAAGTAGAGAAAAATCTCCACATTACCTGCCTTTATTTTCTGCAAAAAATAAATCAAACAAACAAAACCAGAATCTTGGCCAAGCAAACAAGAGTGCCGCTCCAGCGACCTTACCAAACAAAAGTCTCCAACCTCCAACTGCCAATCTCTTGATCGACCTAATGGTCACTGCAAAAATAACGCCAAAGGATACCTCAGTCAGGACCGGCCGCCACCTGGAGGGTCAAATCGAAAAACCGGAAAAGTCACTTTGGCTGCAAAGACAAGGGTCTCCTCATGCAGGACGTCTCCTCAGTAATATTCCACTCTTCCGTCAAGACCACTCCTTCAGACTGGCCGCGTCCTCGATGAGGCCCCACGTATCGGGCGCCAACTGTGGAAATGTGCTTTTTGATGAGCACACCGGTGCAGGGGTCACCCTTCTCTTGTCCACGGGTCCATAGACCAACAAAATAGAGATTGGCACTGAAGCTGGAATTCAAATAACAAGTTTATTAATCACTCATGAGTGGGACTACGTCCACACAGCACTCTCAAGTGCTGCCTGAGGTAGTACACTGAAGTCACAGACCATGGTGCTTATATACAGAGTTTGTTGCAGAGTAAGCATGTAGTTACAAATAGAAGGTACAAGCATACACAGGAATAACTACCTACAAACATGGGCAGATGGGAGATCACTTAGTCAGCAGAGTGGGAGGGGGAACAGAACTGCTTACAACAGTAGAAAACAGTTGACAGTTATATCTTTAGCCAGGTGCATTCTAGCAGCTACAGGCCTTTGCTCAGCACATTGCTTTTAGCTCAGTACAGAAGGAGTTAACTAGAGTTGATGACACAAGCAGAATAGAAGGGCAAGCAACAGTGAAGACGGAAGAATTACATAGCTAACAAAATGGATGCCACAAACAAGATGGCTTCAGCCTATGCTAACAGAAATTATTTCAGATTTCCACATAGTGTCATTAAAAACGCATCCTTGAGTTCCACTTTTACCATTCAATCTTCTTTCTGGAACAAATCTCTCACAAGATGAACACCTTCCAACGTGAAGTGCATGCGAACAAGGTGACCATTTAAATGCCTTACACTTATAACAGGCCTCCAACTTTTGCCCTTCTTTTTCACCATAAAAAGAGTGTTTACAAAACCTGTCTGCCATTTCCTATTTTCACAATTGCATTCTTCTCTAACATTTGAAGAAGTTCGCTGTCTACAATTCCCTTCAATTCCTCTTTGAACCATAATTATGTTGGTTCTCTAGACCTGTAGTAGGCAAGATATGAGGTTCGCCTTGTAACCCTGTACAGCTTGAAACCCATGGATTCCATGTTATATTCTACTAATTCTTCCAAAAATCATTAATTTCCCTCCCACTTTACTGCCGTAAAGACCAAAAATGGTCCCCAAACTCACATCTTCCTGATTTTGTCTGTTGTTGTCCTTGCCCAGTAGTTGCTCTAATCCTTCCTCCTCTTCCTCTTTGGAGAACAAAACCTAAGATGTTCTGGACTCCTCTATAATAGCCTCTCCCTTAACCATAATTATACTTAAAATATCCATGGCTAAAAGGCTACTCTCTCCTTCTGTCCCTACTATAAATACTACTCTTGCCAAACACTTTTCTCATTGACGTTTGGGCATTGTCTAGAGTGATAAACATTGTGACATATTTCCCAAGGGATTTTACCATTCCCTCTCTAAACATGATACCGTTTGCCTCCTCGCCCGATTCTTTCTTGGTCAAATCACAAAATTTTGGACTTCCCTTAAAAGAAAAGTTTTTCACATCTCTGCAATGAGGCCATCATTAGCATTCCATAAGAACTATATTGCACTTGGGCACCATCCTATTTGTAGTGTCAAATCCAATTCTTCTACTAAGTCGAAAATATGAGTGAGAGGTCAAAAACATATATGGGCTTATCCTCACATTGTTTCAGGGAACATTCCAAGCCTTGTTTGGATCTCTTCCTAGCTTAAATGGATAGGTTATCAGTTCTGCTTCCAGATTTGGAGTCATATACTCGTTCTTCCTTTTCTAACCCAGTAATGGATATACTATGCATTACGATCCAGTAGCCAACACTCTGAACTGGGGAATGCCTTATGTTTTTTGGATCAAACCAAACCTGTTCCAAAGGATTGTTAACAAATGTCAGCACTTGTGACATGACAATATAATTCTACCAAATTTAATTGGAAGAGCTGGAAACTTGAATATCTGAAAACCGCATTCTCCCCTTCTTTCAATCTGGATCCAGGTCTGAAAGCTCCACCATGGACAAATCTTTGCACTGGCATATTTGTCACGCCGAGCCACACAGCCCAAGCAACCTCTTTTATTCTGCTGCTTCGTTGCCTGCAGCACAGCGTTTGACTAGGTGGATCGGGGAACACTGTGGGTGAAACTAACCGCCTGGGGGATCCCCCCACAGCTTTTAAAGGCCAGGGGACCTGGGTCTGGATAAAAACCAGTCCCACCAGAGCAACTGCTTAAGTGCCAACCACTAACAGTCTCAGGCAAGGCTGTGTGCTGGCCCCACTTCTTTTTAATCTTTAGACAGATGATCTGGGCAAAACACTGGAAGGTGCCAGTCTAATAACTCTGAGGCTGTAGATGGTGCGTCTCCATATTTTGCAGTACGCTGATGATATTGCAATCATGGACCACTGCAGAATTGTCCTACAGAGAGCCTTCAACGTCCTCCATAGGTAAAACCAAACAAATAAACTCTTTGTAAATCAGGGAAAGACTGAAATTGTCAACTTTGGTAAATACCAACACAAGAAACTAGCCTAATGATAACTCGGAGACCTGCAAATAACAACATGCACAAAGTACCACAAAGTACAACTGCTTAGGTGTCTGGCTTGGTGAAGGGGCTAAAGCAGGGGCCCACTTAAAACATCTGAGAAGCAAGGGAGCCTGGGTCATTCATAGCCTGAAACGCCTAAACCGCCAGCTACTCAGCCCAACCGCAGAACCGATATTAAAAGTCCTGAGAGCAAAATTGATTCCAGCTCTAAGCTACAGCCACTTAGCTTTCCCTGGAGCACTGAACACATACCTTATGAACTCTCAAATCTCCGCTTATAAAATAAATCCTCAATTCTCCTTGGCAGATCAGGAGAGCAAGGCTGAAACTGGAGCTGGGCGTCGGAAGCCTGAACCGACATGTCTAGGGGACCTAATAAAATATTACATTAGAACCCTGCGGGCCCCAGCGTCCTCTCTCAAAGCACAACTTAAAAGTTTTTTGAAGAGGAGGTCTCTCCATGGTACATACAGCTCGCAGTGGCCACCAGTTGCTTGAAAATTGAGACCTCCAACCTGAACAATCAGGACATTCCCTTTTCAGCCTGGAAAAATGCAGTGAATGGGCAGGTCACGAATGCTTCATTTGAACTTGACACTGAAAGGCTCTGCCAGACTGCCACAGAACCATCTTCACCGCACTTGATGCCTCTTACACCCCGGGTAAAGCCCAGCCCAGCCCAGCAACCATTGTCAGACGACGTACGAAGGAAATGTCACTTTTATGAGGCTTCTTGCGCTGTCTAGTGCAGATTTCAAACCAGCCAGGGCATAGAGGGATAAGGTAACATCCTGCCGATTATGCAACCGCTATTGAGAACCCACACTGCTTAACGCAACAGCAGGGTGAGACTGGGCCAGAAACTGCAGAGAAGCATCAGTTCAGTGTGTCTCTGCATATTAGCCCCAGATTCTGGCTGGGTGAGGAATTCCGCAGACGTAACTCAAACCGCAGGCTGAGGAATTTGAAGTGCCAACACCCACACTCCTTCCTCCTCAAGCTCTTCAAATTTGATATCAAACCATCAAGGCGATAACAGACAAGTTACAAGACACTTTAAACGTTGTAATATATGGACCGGCCCTAGTCTCCCAAAAGTTTCCTGACGGCCAAGCTCAAGAGCAATAAGAGTGCACGACGTGTGGAGCTAGAGTTTACAATGTTTTTATCACAAGGAACTTTAAAGCTGATCCTCAATGCTGCTGTAACATTTTAAAAGCTTGTAGATCATATTATTTTATGTAATTTATAATCATTTTCCACTATGATATACAGGAAACTGTGATCCTTTGACGTTTACATGTAATGATGCTAAGTAACAAACCAGCAAGGCGACATCGGGCAAGGCACAAGACACTTTAAATGTTGTAATACATGGGCTGGCCCCAGTTTCTCAGCAGTTCCCTGACAGCCTAGCTCAGGAGCAATAAGAAAGGGCCCGCGAACAGTAGAGCTAGGGGTTATAATGTTTTTTTCTCACAAGGACTTTTAAAGCCTTTTAGCAATGCATCTGTAACCTTTTTTTTTTTTAAATCTTGTAGACCATACTTCTTTATGTAATTCTTAAACATTTCCCAGTATGGTATATTATATTGTCCTTTGCTGTTCCTCATGAAATGATTTTAAGTAATTAAACATGAATAAAATGACTGTTGTGAATGATATCACACTCGAACACTGCTTTGCTCTGTAAGAAGATTTATTCAATTAGAGGTAAAACCCCACACCGCAGTCTTGCCAGGCACAACTGGACCACCAACTCCACATCAACCACTAGAACCACATTAGGTCATCATGGAACGCATATACATCATAATTTTTTTATTTTTTTTTAATTTTATTTAGAAAGTTTTATAAAGTGCGAACATGACCCTTGCGGGTATCAGAGTGCTGTACACGCGGCGAAAACATGAATAAACTCCATACAATAGAAGTCAGTATAGTGACACCACAAGGAGTACACAAACAAGATCAGTGAACTGGTAGTGCGCCACACTAGATCCATTTCTCCTAGGGTGTAAAATATTTCCTGTAACATTTAGTAAAACAAGCAAAGTGAACTTGACACAACATAATACAATAATTGACAAACCTGAAGGGTGAGGGCCCTCGGGTAAAATAACAATTAACAACCAAACCTAAAATAAATGGAGAACAATAAGTTAGGAGAAATGTAAGGTCTGTCAGCAAGGGGACATGTAAAAGAGAACACGATGATGCAGTTAATGAACACTCAGGAAAATCGATTTGGCCTGTTTCTTGAAATAGGCAGTGGAAGGATTGGCTCTCAACTCCGAAGGAAGAGCGTTCCAAATTCTAGGTGCCAGTCCGGAGAAAGCACGTTTGTACGTACTTTTCTTCTTGAATTTGGGTGGTTTCAAGAGAAGTGTGGACGTACTTCTTAAGTTCCGATTGGAGCCAGAAAGAACGAGCTTGTTCGCAAGATAGGCTGGAGTGTTGTAATGCAAGGCTTTATGCGTGAGGCAAGCTATTTTAAAGCGAATCCTCGCTTCAATAGACAGCCAATTAGCTGCACAAGGTCAGGTGTAATGTGATCGTGTTTTTTGGAGCCTGTGATGAGCCTGGCCGACGTGTTGAGAGTGGCTCTGAGAGGGGCCACGCTCATTTTAGGAAGCCCCGCAAGGGTCACCAGACCATATTCAAGACGTGAGATCACCAGGGATTGTACTGCAGGTTGTAAGTCTTCGGTCGGAAGGAAAGGTTTGATTTTCTTGAGGGTGTTAAGATGAAAGTTGGCACCCCTAATAGTGGCACTGATGTGAGCTTGCATGTTAAGTAGTTTGTCTAAGGTAATGCCTAACGATTTAGCAGAATCAACCACTAGAGGGGTGCAGTTAAGGGCTGTGAGTTGCTTTAGCCAGTCCAGGGTAGGTGCAGAGTAATTGTGGGGGACAATAAGCAGGAATTCAGTTTTGAGGGTGTTCAACAACAGATGGTTCTGGGCTAACCATTGTTGAGTTTGCGAAAGAGCTTCATTTAGAATTTTAATGTCATCTAGAGAGGAGATCTTCAAGTAAAGTTGCGTGTCATCCGCATACATGTGGTAAAGAATGTTAGACTGGTTCAGAATGACAGTGAGAGGTTCCATAAACAGGTTGAAGAGTGTGGGCGAGAGTGCGGATCCTTGCGGAACTCCAATCCTGACCTGGGTACTGGAAGCAAGGGATTGGTTGAGTTTAATCCTTTGAGTGCGGTTGTGTAAGAAAGAGGTAAACCACTTTAGGACCGGTCCTGCTAAACCCATCCTCCGTTGGAGAAGATTAATCTAGGTTTCGTGTTTGATGGTGTCGAAAGCAGAAGACAGGTCCAGAAGGATTAGAAGACAAGAGACATTCTGATCCAGGGATTTCAGTGCGTCATCCACAATGTGTGTTAGAGCAGTTTCCGTACTATGCCCTGCTCTGAAACCGGATTGATAGAGGTCCAGTAGTTGAAATTTCTCTACATGGTTGCAGAGCTGCTTGTTGACACATTACTCCATAAGTTTGGCTAACGTCATGATGTTAGTGATAGGTCTGAAGTTGTTGGGATCAGATAAATCTGAGTTGGGCTTCTTGGGGATGGGAGTGACTTGTCCAATTTTGAGGCAATCAGGGATGCTCCCCTGCATAAGGGATTCATGAATAATCCGCTACCAAAGAGGTAGAATGGCCAAGTTGAGATCTTTAAACAATTTAGCAGGAAGTGGATCATTGAAGTGATTGGCCGGTTTTAGAGTTGCCATCTCGTGGAGTAATTCTGTGTGATCTGGCAGGATAAAGGAATTCCAAGAGGCGTCATTTTTGGGAGAACATCCAAGAGAAAACGAGACCGCCGAGGGGACCACCAGCTCCTCTGGAGATGAGGTGAGGATTAGGGGCGGCACCATGGGAATGCCAGGTTGGAGCTCCATAATGAGTTGCAGTCCCAGCCTAGAGACTGCCTAAGTGCATTACAACACATCCCCCACCTTACCCAACACAAAGACATGAGGCAACACAGATATTGGGTTACACATACTAGGTGAATGAGGGAATGACAGACATGACAAACACAGAGAAAAGGACAGACCCACAAGTAAACTACATATAAGAAATCATGAGTAAAATCACTTTAAACACAACCACCAATCAGCTTGCAAAAGAAAACAAGGGAGTGAATGGTTTTACTCACAAACATAATCATCCAAATAAGCTGGAGGTCGTCTTGCTTCCCTCCTGACTTGTGATGTACTCATGGACTCGTCTCCTCTTCTTAAAACAAACCCATCTCTTCCCTGCAGTGGGCTAGCAGCCTTCTGAACCCTGGCATCATCTTGTCCGCTTATAAAATCCCTGTCACTCATCAATAACCAAGGTGAACATGCACTGCTTACACCTCCCCTTTCCATTGACTTTTCATCAACATTTCCTTTTCTCTGGTACAGGGCAACACGCCTTAGATTCCATGTCTGGGCATTTTCTAATTTGACCCAATTGGCTCCCACACCCTTAACCCCGAAAGGCCCCTGAATGTGCTCAAAAACTTACCACTGCCTCCAGGCTTCACCTTCACCCAATCTACCACATTAATTAAGCATTTTTCCACGTTGGCATCAGAACATCCATCCATCAAACCATTGTAAACACCTTGCGCATCCATGAAAGTACCAATTTCGTACCAGGTGATCTACCTCGCATCATTTCAAAGGGAGTTTTTCCCGTATTGATGTTTGTAGTGGTGCAATATGCCCACAACATGTCCTTGACTGCGTCCTGCACTGGCAAACCTGAGCTATATGCTAATTACATCATGCCCTTCACCATTCTGTTAATCCTTTCAACTAACCTATTTCATTGTGGGTTATACCATAAGGAACATATGTGTCTAACGCCTAGAGTGTCCAGGAAACTCTTCATCTCTTGCGAAGTCAGTTGGATGCCATTATCTGTTAATAGTACTGGAGGAATCCCTTCCCTCCTAAATATCTCACTTAACACTTGAATGGTGGAAGATGTGGTGACCCTGTTCATAAACACTACTGACTTGGCATCAACCAAAACCGCTGCAAATTTCTCTTGTTCCGGAATGAACCCAATCGGTCCGTCGCCAAAGTTGTTGTGAATAATATCACAACATAACACTGCTTTGCTCTGAAGAAGATGTATTCAAGCAGAGGTAAATCCCCCACACCGCAGTACTGCCAGGCACAGCTGGACCACCAACTCCAGATCAGCCCCTAAAACCACATTAGGTCATCATGGAAAGCATATACATCATAATGAGTTGCAGCCCCAGCCTAGCTGAAACTGTCTAAGTACATTACAACAATTACATACATACTTATATCATTCTACCCAAATTAATTCCAGGAGAATTCATCAGAATTTGAATACAATACACATTAATCTCCATCAGAATACAAAACATCCTGCGTAAAGGCTTGTTGAGAAGTCTCATCCTGTGCAGGATTTACCTGAATCTTTTGCATGCCGCTTTGGAAGCCCATCTCTAGCGAGTTGTTAAGGACTCCATGTCTCTTGTACCCTACAGCATTAGAGCCATTCAGATGTTTTCTCTTTCATAAACACTTCTTTCCAGAAACTTTACATAATCTATATACCTTTGATAGGGACCAGAATTCCTCACCTTCCTCATTAACCTCCTTTCTCCTACTTTCAAAAAGTGACATCACTACATCCTGCATAGAATTGCTTGCCACTAAACTGATTAATGTTTTAATCATTACCTAATGCTCCTCCCTTTCTGAAGTTTGACAACTTTCGTCTGCCATTCTGCACAAAGAGAGAAAATATATTATGATTCTCCTCTAATTACCTACAAAATATATGACAAGTCTCCCCTAATAACCCACCTTGAAAAGTATTAACTGTGTGCCACTAAAATAATTTTAGAACAATATTGTCCTCCCACACACTTGCTACAGTGTGTCATTCAAAAATAAGGCTCCCGGTTTTCCGTTTTTACTGATTTTTACAGATAATTACAGACAGAAAACAAAGTGTTTCCTGTCTATATTTATTTTTAAAAGCAGAAAAATACAGAAAATTGTGCTTCTTGTGGGTGACTCTTCATGCTTATTTTTGTGATTTCTAGGACGACAGCTGAGCAGATAGGCAATATGGGAAGTTAAAAATTGGTTGAGATTTCCCTAAATGCAGGTGTATAGTAACATATTTGTATTATAATGCTCATATTTACCTGTAGGTGTAGTGTTTTGCTATATTTGGCTGTTTAATTTGCTAAAACGCCACAAGCAGCAAAGTATGAGTGCATGTTTATCAGTTAAATAAATGTGGATATATACAATTTTATGACTCCATATATTCGCAAAACACAATATAAATATGGATAAATACCAATAAGATGGGCAAAAAATGTATATGGATAAAGACAGATGGAAATGTTAAAAAAATAAATACCATAAAACCGGGTGCCCTATTCATAAACTTAAAAAGCTTCAGTTTCTTGATGATGGGTGCAGCTGACATGAAAAAGAAAAGCCTAATGTAATCCGATGTGCCTGACCGCCTCACCAAATAAGGACACATCTGCGTACATAGCGCATGCTCAATGACGCAATTGCCTTGAACTAAATAGCGCTAATGGCTCCCTTGGTAATCGGCACTGGAGCAAGGAGCTAGAACGGACGTGGCCTTGCTCATTTCCAATTAAAACGATGCTACAAGTCCCCAAAGAATTTCCAGAAATTGCCCTCAATTTCCTTCATTCCAAATCAGAAACTAAAACTGCATGAATGAAGGTAAAAAAATCTTTTCTAAAAAAAGAAATATATATATTTTTTTTTTACCAAATAATATTAGTCTACATTACTATTTGCGCCCAAAAGGCAAATCCCAAATGACCCATAAATTGGATGTTCTATAAATAACAAGCACATTTGCATAATTAATGCATAAATTATCAACTAGGACAATCAGTTTTAGGTAAAATAGTAGGCAGTGTCAAGGTATACTTATCTCGCAGAGCAGCAATCAAAGGAAGAAGTTGGAGGACTGGGGACTTATGTGGGGCTGAAGAGTTCTGTTGCATTGTGTGATCATTGGAGTACTACATTCCACTGTTCTTTAAAATGTTGTAGAGTGGTGAATAAAGGAAAGCAATGCATAATGCTAGCCTCATGTCTGGCCACAAAGATTTCTAATAAGAGAGAGCAATCTAGGTAGATTCTCAAGTTTCGAACATACCTTGAAGGTGTGGAGTGGTGGATGGGAAGCATTACCCATACTTGGGCATCCTAAGAAATTCCAGTTTTATGAGTGAGATTGTTTTTTGCAATGAGGATTTAATTCTTATAATGGTTGACCTTCAAAAAAGAGTTGAATCCACCAGCAAACCATAGATAAAGAATGTTACATGACTTAAACTGTCTCAGCATTATTGATCTTGCTCACGTGTGAGGTTCCTAAAATCAATTGTGTATCATCTGCAGATAGAAATACGATCCAGTCCTTGGAGTAAGGCACAATAATCTTTCTGAAGAGAGAGGTGGTGCGATTACCCAGTTAACCACCAAAAACATAAGTACTTGGATGGTTTGAGTAGAAATATAGTCTAAAAAGCGATACAAATAATAGAAACCTTTCTAAACAAGCATTTGCAATGCAATAGGTCTCGCAGTAGTAGAAGTTTGAGTTTTTGGTGTAGGCAATAATACTGCGACTGAAACGTAATTTTTTTATTAAAGGCATTTGTAATAGTTGACTTGGCATTTATACAAAACATAAAAGTATGTTGGTATTTTAGAAAAAGACACTAAAGTTGCACGTTGCATATATTGCATACATGTACAGACTGTTTGCAAATGTTTGCGGTATATTAAAGGTGCTTTATAATTTCTGTAAGGTGAAGATAACAAGTGGAGCAAACGATCAAAAAAGTTAAACACAAATATAGCAAGCAATTAGCAACATTAGCAGCATTATAAAATTGGTATACATAATATTAAATGCACAGCAAACAAAATGTAACAATTGTGTATGCTTTTAATAAACATTGCACACTGTAGTTTTAGCAAACATGCAGAGAGTGTTTGCAAAGGTTGGTGGTATATTAAAGTTGTTTAATTATCTCTGAGATACAACCGTTTGAGAATAGGACATTTAGTGTTATCGGCAAGTGTGGCATTAATGCGTCGCCAAAGTCTTCAATGTCAGGACTTATATCCAGGAAATCCATTAAAGTGGTGTTGTGTATATCCATTGACTGGAAATGTTCAGTTGTTTGCACTTGTACTGTTACAGTGCTTATTTCGGTATTTGTTTTTTCCAAGCCGTATAACGTCATAATGATATTTTCTTCTGGTGGTTGTATTACCTATTGAGGAAAATTAAAATTAATGGCTATGCTGCAAGTTTTTTGTGTTTTTTTAAAAGTACAAAATTGTATGTAAACTTACTTGTAGTTGTGTGTGACGAGTCGTGTTTAGAATTTTTTCACCATTGTATTCATGAACTGTCAAATGGGTAATTTTGACATATTTTCCGATCTCAATAGGAATTTCTGTTGCTTCTCTCCACAACGTTATTTTTACGGAGTCTGTTGTATCATTTAGCGTTATGGATTTCAGCTTAGTATCTTGTCCTCCAATGAATATTGTTTTTGTTGCTTCTTCCTGTAAGAAATAATATGTTTTGGTTCGTAGTTTTTCAAAGAATATGTAGCATGCGATTGCTATATGGTGTACAATTTTAAATAATAACATTTGTAAAGAAACTGACTACATATGTTTAATATGCATACTGCAGTTGTAGTGAATTGTTTTGAAAGAAGCTTTATTAAATAAATACATTGTAAGCATTTTTAAATATGATGTATTAATGTGTTTTACATAATACATTAGGAATTTGCAATATGCTTTTATTTCAATGCATGGCTGTAAGTTTTGCTGATATTTAGATGACGCATTGTGGTCATTGAAAGAAAACTTTGCAAATGCTTTTATGGTAAAAGTTTACTTACCTGTTATATAGCTTTTATGGTTAAGCTTGTAGTTACTGACATATATATATATATATATGTATGTACAAAAAATCTATATATGTATATATATATATAAATGTAATATACTTGTAATAAAGTTTGCCAATGCACTTAAAATTTTACATTTGTGTAAAATATAAGTATTTGCGTTTGTTTTTGTTTAGATGATATATATTTTGTTACAGATACATTTATATAGGGATATGTGTATATTAAAGTATGGGTTTAGAAAATTAAAGTATACTTACCTGTAATGTTTAGGAAAGTTTTATTGAGCCACTCTGTAATTGACAGTTTTGTTAGTGTTAGTTATAATAATTATAGTATGTAAGAGCATTTGACTTACTAGTTATATTGTGTTTTACAATACTGTAACTTGATATTTTTATGCATACATATATTTATATAAAAGATTTATTTTTAAATATACAACTTTATAAATGTTTTATTTGTATTTTGAATGCAAACATTAGTTTATATATTTACTTACCTGTTATATTGTTTCTTTAGTTATAGTATTTTGGCTTACCCTCTCTCTCTCTATATATATATATATATATATATATATATATATATATATATATATATATATACATATTTATATATATTTATACATTTTATTAGCTTTTCTGATATATTTTTTTGCTGCATGCTATATATATATTTACATATACATATGGTGCTTTTTATATATAAATATATATATATATATATATATCCAGCGAGACATTTTGCGAACGCTGTGCTACAATTGGCAGCGGGCTGTGGCGAGGTAGCGAACTTCCACACAACTTCTCCTTTTTGAAATTGTTGAGTTTTAGAAAATGTTGAGCCCAACTCCATATGTGTGAAAAGAGTATATGTTTAATGCAAAGGCGAACAGGCCCAATGCGTTTCGGAACAGTTGTTCCTTTTTCATGGGGCAGTTTGAGTCTGTGAACAAGCAGTAAATAAAGTAATCACTGCACGTAATCTAACATAAAAATAGGAGTACTGCATCACATTAGTACACAAAAGGTGAAGAACATGGCAGCTATTACACAGTGATACTTCTAAACATGGTTTGTTATTGCCACTTCACATACATTGTAAACCTACAATTTAGAATAGGCTTAATACTGTCAATTACATTTAAATACATGATATTATTATTGCAAACAATAATTTTGAGAAATCCAAATTTTAAATTATACATGGAATATTGAATTGAACATTGTAAACTTTATTATTGAATTCCGCCTCAGTGGAAATGCACCTTGACCTTACATATGACTAACTTGTGAGTACAATGCTAGTATACTATTTGATAGTTACACAGAACTAGTATTACAATTGAGCTGCAGTGAGCTAAACAGCTTTATTCTTAAATAACTGTATTGACCTGGTATTCAAATTGAGCCCAGTGGGCAAAAAAGCTTAGGGGCCCATTACGATGGCGGGCGGAAGCACAACCGCCGTGCTGGCGGATGCAGAAACTACCAGTTACCGCCGGCACGCAGCAGTCCACACGCCCGCCCAATTACGATGCGAAAAGCAGGCCAAACACCGCCGGCAAGCCAGCAACACCGTCCGCCATCAAAGTGCGCCCGTACACGTAGCGGCGCAGCCTAACTGACACACACCGTCCGACGAAACACGTCCCGCCCGGCGCATAAATTACGATGCCGCAAACAAACGGCTCCCACGGCCAAGAGACACCGCACGTGAAAGAGAGGCGGAAACACGGACGCAGAGCACGGACAACGAAGAAGCGGCACCCCGGGCATGAATCCAGCACTGCAGGCCCTTCCCATGCTTCTGCTGATGCACCACCAAGGACGCAACGTACCGCGGAGACGCAGGTAGGCACACACACAACAAGTGCACGCAAACAGCGCACACAGTGCAAGGGCGGAAAAAGCGGACAACCCCCCACCAGCGCGTGCACACTACACATCCACCATTGCATCCACATATGACACACAGGCCAAATCCTAACATCGCAGAACACATGTGTACACACCACCTGGGACTAGGAACCAACCACCCCGTCACGGCCCCAAAGCGCCGATGACGCCGCCACACATGCGCACAACGCAGAGGCCAACCGCAGCGCCATGCATGCGTCGCACACAGACACAGGGACACAACCAAGCAGCACACACACCAGCCCCACCCCGAACGCACATGACACGTGACAGGCCGGCCACAGACATGTCCCCAACGCCCAATTCACGGACAACACCCAACGCCACACAACCGACGCACACATGTCAGTGAAGTCACGCAACAGCAGGACACACCCCAGTGTAACAAACATGGCGAAGCACACAGCGGCGGCAACACCAACTAGGAGAAGCAGGGCCCCTTCGGGAAGAGGAACGCCAGTACCACACTGAAAAACCCATACCACCCTGCACATATGAACAAGACACATGAAACGGAACACCAAAGAGCCCGGTGACCGACAACAGGTGGCCCAAGAATTACATCCACACACAAGGCCCAACGCAGAGCGGAAAGGCAGCCTGCCGCCCACACAAGGGAGAGCAGACAGCACTGAATGACCTTCCATTCCAACACCGAAACCACAGCCCTACGACAGAAGCCGGTGAATACAGCCATTGTCCAAGAATAGACCAACACAGGCATGCCGAGGAGACCGACCACAGGGCAGATAGCGCATATCACAGAAGCACACAACGGACGGGAAGAAAGAAGAAAACACTCCCCATGTCGGCCACATGCAAGTTAATTGGAAGGAGTCACACAGCACCGACCTTGAACTGTCTGAGAAGCATGTGGGAAGAGGGCCCGTGTCCTCTAAACAAGCCAACAGAACACAAGTCCTGTCTCCCCACGACTACACAGAGCTCACAGCAACCCCGGAGCGTGCACATTGCAGACTGCACACACAGCCGGAGCACGCCACCCCTACGAACCGCTGCGAAATGGCAACCGCAACACACCTACCCAACTACGCCGAAGAGCTCAAGCTGTACCAAACCAACACGATACATACATTGGGATGCGATCTCCTGTCCCTGCTGAACGTAAGTTACCGACTGACTTACCGCATCACATTGTTCAGCTGCGTCATGCCCGTCTTCTACTGTCGGAGGTGTCCCTACCAGCATCCCGTCGAGATATGCCTCTCCAACCCGGCATGTCTGAAGGCGGACCTGCTACCACTACTCCTCCCTCTGGACGCACACGACAGGGCCTGCTCTGCCTATGGGGGCATGGCGTATGTGGCCAACATCGCACGCGCACTGAAATGGAACCACTGTGCCTCCACACGACGGATCATCGAGAACAGCTACATCGAATGTCACCCAGCATGCCCCATCATGGTCCTCCAAGGGACAACCTACGAACAACACCTTGACAGCCACCATCCGCTTCATTGGCTGGCAAACATGTACACCACCAATGACATGGAAGCCCTGCTGGACGGCATCGCATACCTGACAACCTGTAAATACGTCGGACCACAACGCAGGTTCCCCGAGTGACCTATGAAGTCCAACCCCGCACCCATGCTCAGCTTCCGCACGGACTGGCCAGTCACCACCACAACAGCCATACCAAACGACCGGCAACTGTAACCACACCATCAACGACATCGCCATGACATCGGATATGACCGGGACATGCACACTGTTCCCCATCACATCCAGGAACACCGCATGCATCGTGGGAGGCAGTGGCATGGGCTCTGTGCATCGCACCCACATGGACGGAACTGCACGAACAACCAGGACACGACATGGATCCAGCGCACATGGACACACACACCGCTCAGTGGACATGAATAGGTCGCCTGGAGTCTGTGGGTGCTGCACCCTCCCACCCCCGCCCGGGAATCCCATACCAGGACCTTTGCATGGACGACAAGTGCATACAACAACAACACGACCCCAGTGACTGTGACATGTCCAGTAACCACCACAGTGCAACAACAAGTGGCACGCCGCTGCATGCACGCAAGCACATGCCCTGATGTCATCTCACATGCACGCGTGCATGAGGAACAACCGCAGCAAACCTGTCACATGGAACTGAGATGGACTGTGCCCATGATGCCGAGCGGTCTGGTAGGCTACATGTATACCGTCTGTGTCAAAGTCCGCAGCTCCGCAGCTATACGTAAATGTACATTAGCACAGCCTTGGCCAAGCAGATGTAACCCCACACCCTATCCCATTTGTAATCATGCTCAGTATATCCTCAACATGTATTCCGCTGCCAGTAGTGTCCACTATACTGCATCACAGAGGACAGAAGACTCAATATAATGTTTGAAACCAAAACTGTCTCCGCTGACTCATTTCACAAGTACGAATGAGAGAGGATGAGAGTATGTGAAGTACACGGCAGTCGTGACATGACCATGTAGTCCACTGGTATTGGATGTCAACGCAAATGAGTAGCACTACTGTGGAAGACACACATGTGTCGTGTGAAGTCGTATGGACGCAGTGCTCAGGTGGGTGGGTGCGACGGGTAGATGCGCACATGCCAAGTTGGAGCACGCCGTGTTGGGAGGGGTCATGAACAGTACACCACCGCTTCCCTGGGCATTGTGAGAGGACACCTGTCGGGGGGAGTGAACACGTGTGTGCACAGCAGCCGGGCACACGTACAAGGCGGTACCAGGCGCACCTCAGCCCACCCTCTGTGGACAAGCTGGATCCTGTTGTGCGCCCGCCATGCCCCTTGACAAGGCACACACAGCCCCAGTCGACCAGGTGTAACCCCAACATAGTCAATCCGCACAGGCGATACAGGGCACGGGATGGCAGTGGAGCATGGTGTGTGAGAGGTCTCCTCGCGCTCCTCCTGGTCATATCACGCAGGCAATAGAACCTCAACGTCTAGCATGGCACAAGTCAAATGGAAGTGTAGGGGGACGCACCACAGCACGAGCAGCACTGACCTCACGGGAGGTGGCTCGCACCATCCCATCCATTGCCCATCATACCAACCACGACACATGCCATTGCGACTAAGTGCAAGCGTGTGCGCCACCACCCCGAGCCCTCCCCAGAGAGGCCAAAGAGTGAATGTGTGGGCCATCAGCCACAGACGGACGCGGCCTGGCCGCAAGGGCAGCCACAGCCACTGGGTGTCGCAGGTGGCGGATCCGGAAGGCGAAGACTGTGATGCATAGTCCATGCAGGCCGGGTCTCCATTTGGGGCACCACGCAGGTGGACGGCGTCCCGCCACACATCATACCCTGAGACAGCCCACTCGTGCAACTGGACCCACACATACACTCCTTGCCCTCTCTGGTGCGAGCTTGGGGCTGCCTGTGCAAGCGCTAGCCTCGCAGGTGAGCATGCATATTGGGGGGCGAGGGGAGGACATGAGGGCTGGGGCGAAGATGACTGTATCACTGTCAGTTAGTACAAGGGATGACCCAGATGTGGAAAGGAAGAGACGTGTCCCGTGTGTACTGCAACTAGTCGCCAATCCAACTACCCCCCATGTCCGGAATGTAAGCCCGCACCTAGGCCCGCCCATCCGCCACATCGAACATACCACCAGCACGACAACCTTCCCATTCGAAACACTGACTGGGGGTGGCGACCAGTGAACAATCATGTGTAGCCTACCCACGCGTACATGTGGGCCCTCCATGATCCATGTCACCTGCGGCAAAGACATGACATGCGCAATGAGGGAAGTGAGGAGAGCTGTCCGCCCCACGCGCAGAAGGTGCATCAGCTCCACAGACCCAGCAGCGAGTCCAGCAGGGGTCACATGTGCAGGGGCAGCTGTGCCTGGTGTGAAGGCACATGCATATAGACAGCACATCGACCAATGTGTAGTCTGCCCACATCCACAGTCCATCATCATGCGGACATAGGAATTGAACACAGGGCAACACATCTTAGTTGGTGCACCCACCGTGACCAACAATGCGCAATCATCGACGTACCCGCCCTGTGCATGGCCCCCACCCAACGGAGGCACATCCAGTGCCACCATCCCACACACACAAGCCTTCCACGGAACATGCTGTGTCCAATGGTCAGTACAGAGTCAGCGCCCATCTGGTGGATCCTGAACAGGAGACACATGCACACACATGCCAGCTCCCACTATGTACGTCTGCCACCTGGCACGTGCAATGTAACCTCTCACCTGTGACGTGTGACTGCAAGCACACAGCCGTCTTGGCATGGGGCTGTCAATGTGGACACCAGTCAATGTTTCGGGAGCTGTGATCCGTACAGTGCTGTACATAGGGTGCAGTGCTGACACCTACTACTGTCTCATATCCCCTCGTGCCACAGGTCCCACTTGTATTGGCCGCTCAGCCCGTGCCCACATCGTCGTCAGTCGTGTGCCATACTCATCCAGCCTCGGAAGCAGTTCCATGCTCAGCAGACACTCATGTTGCCGTGGCGTTGCCGCTGACGAATATGCAGTCAGTCCCCATCAGCACGCCCGCAAGTCATTGGGGCCTAGATCCCCATGTGCATGCACATGGCAGTGGTATGTCTCACTTGCCATTGCCATTGTTGGGAGACCTGTGTAAGTGTATTGTGGCCGTGCTGTCCCAGCTTGACAGCTGGGCTGTGGCTCATGTGCTTGCTCAGTCATGTCAGTGATGTGTATGCGAAATTGCTATGTGCCGTGTTGCTTTGACATGTGTCCTCTGCCATTTTCCCCAGGCGGAGACCGAACATTGACCGCCCATACCAATTGCTGGCGGACATGGACGATACAGAGGTAATCAGGAAGTTTCGGCTGGACAGGCCAACTCTGCATCGACTGTGTGCCATGTTAGAGCCCCATCTCCGTCCCCGCAGGGTGTATCCGACTGCTGTCACCCCCACGGCTAAGGTGATGGCCGCCATGCATTTCTTCGCCACTGGGTCATTCCAGCACACAGTGGGCAGTGGAGGAGGGATGTCCCAGCCCATGTTCAGCAAGGTGCTGAGGGATGTACTGGCAGCCATGATGCTGTACCGGAACAGGTACATCCGCTTCCCCAGGGCTCGTGAATTGGCGGCAGTGAAGGGTGCATTCTATGCCCTTGGCAGAATCCCACACGTCGTGGGAGCCATTGACTGCACTCATGTTGGCCTTGTTCCACCACAGGCCACTGAGCACCTGTACCGCAACAGGAAGCACACGCACTCCCTGAATGTGCAAGTGGTGTGCCTTGCGGACATGGTGATCACCCACGTGTGTGCCAAGTTTCCAGGCTCGGCCCATGACGCACACATAATGCGCAACAGCATCTTGCCACGACTGATGGCCAATCTGCAACAGGATCGTGGCTGTATTGTCGGTGAGTATGTGGAGTGGTGTAGCGTGCTGGTTGTGCGATGCTGTCCCCTGTCCAGTTGGAATAGCAACGGTTCTCTGTGTCCCTCACACCCAGGTGACTCTGCGTATCCGAATGGGGCATGGCTGCTCAGTCCATTGAGGAATCCTCGCACCCCAGCAGACGATCGATACAATGAGGCACATGGGAGGACCAGACGTGTGGTCGAGCGTACCTTTGGCCTCCTCAAGTCCAGGTTCAGGTGCCTGGACCGCACCGGGGTGCACTGGCGTACTCCCCACAGAAGGTGTGCCAGATAGTGGTGGCGTGCTGCATGCTGCACAATCTGGCCATTCGGAAGCAGATCCCTCTCATTGTGGATGACGGAGATCAACCAGGGCCCCAGCCCGCAGACCAGGACAGCTCGAGTGAGGTGGACAGCGGAGAGGAGGAAGCTGGGAATGTGCGCCAGCAGCTCATCGCCCGCTACTTCACTTGACGGTGAGTGTCCATGTACGACGGATGATGTGTCTGTATCTATGCAGGTGTGTGTGTGCTGTGTCAGGGTGGCCGTATGTTCACTGCGTGCAGTGTGTCAACGCTCCATGGCCAGGGTAGTATGCCACTGTTGGTGACTGTGGCATTGTGCCCTATTGCTCTGTGCGATGTGTGTACATTGCTTGTAGTTGTTGACATGTACTGTGTGATGGGTGTGTGACACACTCATTGAATGTGCTCCTGTTCTGTCTCCCACCCCTAGGTCCCTACAGGCCCTCCGGATTCCATTGCCATTCCACGCATCAGGTGCCCTTCCGCCCAAGGTGGCCGTTGTATTCCGTACAAATAAAACACAGGGCACAAACAGCAGTTAGTGAAAAGGTGCATTTATTACGAACTGTGACATGTGATTGTGTGTAAGGTGATGACAAAAGTGGTGCGTGCAGTGACAATGAGCTGTCGGTCATGGCTGCGTGATGATCAGGGTGTACCCACTGGTTCTATGTCCATAGTCCAACACACACATGCCATCCAGCTGGCTGTGTGGAGTGGGATCGTAGAGCAAGTCAATGCAGTGGCTGGTCAAGGAAGGCTGGCGGAAGGCTGGCTGGCTGCCTCACTTGCGACTGGAGCGTGCGAAGTCCTCCCGGGAGATCTGTTTCCTCTTCGGACGGCCCCTTCCACGTTTGGGAGGGGGTGTGTGGTGGCGACCTGCTGGTGGTGGGTGAGGTGTGCTCACTGGCTGTGGACGCAGGGGAAGTGGACACTGCTGCCCGACCCTGCGCCCTAGCAGGTGGTGGCGGAGGTGGTGTTGCTGGCCTTGCCTGTGACCCCACCGCCACCACCAGCTGGCCCATGAGGTCCACGAGTTGGTCCATACGGGACACGAATTGGCCCATATGGGCGTCCATGGACCTCAGCACCCCCAGCACCTCCCGCGTGTCAGTAGCAGACCTGGCCCATTGTCCTTGGGCCTCTTCATAGGCCCCAAGGACTCTGGCCATTTGAGGCAGGGCATGGCTCCCAGGGGAGGCTGGCGTTTCCCTGACCCTGCTCCTCCTACCAGTCCTGCTGCCACCGGCCTGCCCACTAGCCACATTGCTCACCACGGTCCTCGCTGTGGCTCCCAGGGTGGATCCAGTCGGCCGGGCCACCACCTGCGCTGGGGCTGGTGCCAGCGAAGACGTGGTGGTGGTGGAGGCGGTGGTGGTCGGTGCGGCGATGGTGGCGGTTGCGGCAGTGGTAGTGGCCGCAATGACCGTGGGTGTGGCCGCAACGACAGTGGCAGCAGGGGACTGGGACTGTTCAGCATCCCTGGATGATGGGTTGGTGGGTAGGAGGGGTCCTGGGAGCGGCTGGGCCCTGCCACGCCAGATGGGCCAGCTTGGTGGTCCGTGTCCGAAGAGGTGGACAGATCCTCCAGATCCGTGTGTCCTCGTTGGGGGCTTGTAGGCTGGCTGTGCTGGCTGCTGTCTCCATCCCCAGCGTCCAGCAGTTCGTCACCTGTGGAGAGAATGAGATTTGTTATTGTGTTGCACCTGGCGAAGTATGTATTAGTCGTCTGACATTGGCAGTTCGTGCAATCTCGTACATGGGTTTCCCGGAGGCGAGTGTGTGGCTGTGGCATCTGTAGTTGTGTGTGCTAGGCAATGGGACTGTGTGCTGTGCACATGTGGCATGGGACGGATTGGCCATGCCGATGGGTGTGTTGCTTTGCCCCTACTCATTGTGACTCTGGTGTATGCGGGCTCCTGGCCCATCCTGGGTCTGGTTTGTACTTTGCTTTTGGGGTTCAAATGGGACGCTTAGGAACGCATATGGCAACATGGGGGCCATGCCCCAGATTCGCATTTGGGAGGGGATATGCTTTGGGGTACATGCTGTGAGCCATGGGTGCCGAACGTGACATGTGTTGTGGCAGCATGACAGTGCATGGTCTGAGGTGTGTGCATGCCTGACATGCCCTGCATATTTGCTGTCTGTTGTGATTACTGGACATGGCATTGGACGCATCGTTATGAGTGAGTGATGGTTGTGTGCCAGCCAACGTATTGCAGTTGTCCCATCTCCTTGGTGTGCGTGCTGCCCTGTGCCATGTGCATCACTGCAGTGCTCGGGGGGTGTGGCCCATGTTGTGTGTTGCTGCTCACAGTGTGTCGTGCGCTTAATTGACTTCTGGCACATGGTTGGTCATGGGCATGTGTCTTAGCGTGACTGCTGTATGTGTGGCAGCTGTGCGGATGACATGCCTTTCATGTGACTGGGGCTGACGGATGGGATGGATGGTATGTTGTATGTGCATGGTGTGTCTGTGAGTTTGATGGGTTCAGTGGTGTTCGTGTGCATTTCTGTTGTTCCGCTCTGTTGCGTCTAGTGTTGTTTGTCTTACATAGGCGTAGTTGTGGGGTGTGGGGTTGACAGGCAGTGGGGGCTACATGGACAGGACTTCAATGGTGTTTCGGTTGTGTGTGATGAGTTGCACAGTGGCTGCCGTGTGGGACTATATTCAGTGTGGCTTGTGCATGCAGACGTGGCTCCTTGGGTGTTGCTATGTCTGTGATGGGTCATGTGGGGTGTGAGTCTGCTGTTCATGTCCGTGTGCACATTGTTCACTTGTTCGTGACGGTGGGCGGTGCTGCGTGTCCGTGTGCTACGTGACATGTCCCATGTGTTGGTGGTGTTATGGTCCTCATGCCTCCAGTAATCCAGCCCTGTCCAGTTTCCCACCTGCAAGTTGTTCGTGCATGCACTGTACTGGATGCCACATGGCTCTAAGCGGGGGTGCTCCATGTTGCAGGTCTGTGGGGGTGGGGGGTGTAGTGGGTCGTGGGGGTGGCTGTACACCCACTGACACCGATTGCTGTGGACCGTGATGTCTGCCTTTCGGCTGTCGTTGTGCACTGCGGTGGCTGACACGTGGCTGTGGGGTGTGGGGGATGCTCCTCCTTGCTGTGCTGTGGGACTGGGGCCTGGTGTGTGTTGTACTTGGGCTGTCCACCGTCCCACCCACTGCACTTTGTGTTCCTGCCACTTACCTGTTACTTGTCGGTTAGTGCAGCTGTGGCGGACACATGGGTGTGGTGGGTGCTCGTTGTGGCGCTTCTGGCATATTTGGGGACCTGTTGGTGGTTACGTGGCTGGCTTAGTGTACACATGTCCCCACGCATCTTACAGTTGTTCGGTTTGGGCTGTGTGTGGTAGTGTCTGTTGCATGTGTGTGTGATGTGTTGTGTATTGTGTGCTGGACATGGGGGTGTTTGTCCCTGGGAGCTGTGGCATGGTAGTTGCGCATGTGAGTACATAGCGGTGTGCTGGTATACATTAGTTTGTACTTACCAGCCTCCACTCCCCCTGCTAATCCGGCGAGGATCTCCGGATGGATTACGACTCGCACCTTCTCCTCCCACGCTTTGAAGGTCTTAAAGAGCGCGGGATTCCCTCCGCCAGTGACGGCAGCCAGCTCTCTGTTTTTGCCCTCCTTCTTCTTGACCAGGCTCTTTACGTCATTCCAACGTTTGTTTATCTCGGTTCTGTTCCTGGGCAGGGTCCCGACTGCATTGACCTGGTCTACGATCCGGGTCCACATTCTGTTTCTGGTGGCTAGTGGTGTGTGCTGGACCATGTTCCCATAGATTTGTGGGTACACCTTGATGATCTCGTCGACCATGACCGTCAGCTCCATGGGCGTGAACTTGGGCATCCTTTGTGGTGCCATGGTGTTTGTGGTGCTGGTGCGGTGTGTGTTGTGTAATGTGCAGGGGTTTGTGGTGCCGGTGTTTGGTGGTGGTGGTGGTGGTGGTGGTTGTGATGTGTGCGTTTCTGTGGTGTGCTGCTGTCCTTGCTGTGTCACTGTGTCCTCTCCTCTCCTCTCTGGTTTGCAATGTAGCAAGGGGTTGTGGTCTGTGGGAGTGCTGCTTTTGTACTCACCTATGTGG
Organism: Calotriton arnoldi; assembly: GCA_963921515.1. NCBI lineage: Eukaryota > Metazoa > Chordata > Amphibia > Caudata > Salamandridae > Calotriton > Calotriton arnoldi. Next base: position 1,877,673 of record CAWUFW010003247.1, read on the forward strand.
GTGTGTCCTCATGGTCTGTTGTTTTCAGGTGTGTTGTGTCTGGGGTTCTGGCCTTTGTATTTTTTGTTTGTCCGGGGGTGTTTTCGGGATGTGTACTGTGCTTGTGTATTTGTGTGTGCCTTGCTGTGTGGACTTGTTGGCCATGTTGTGTGCTATTGGTTTTGTGTGCGGATGGTTTCTGTGCAGGTACGTGGGCGCCATGGCTTCTGCCGTGTCGATTCTCATCGGCGTTGTTTGCGCTGGCGGGCGGTATATTTGTTGTTTTTCCGCGCTCATGGCGGTGCGATCGTAATTTCACGTGCGGTGTGTCGGCCGTGTGGGCGGGCGGTTTTGTGTTGACGTGCGTGTTTCCGTCCGTGGCGGGCGGTTTGACTCCGACTCGGACGATGGCGGGCGGTATTTTGTGTGATTTTTCCGCCGATGGCGGTTTTTGGTTTGTGTAATCGTAATGGCGTGGTCGGTGTTCAGGCGGTGTGTGCGGGCGGATTTTTGCCGCTTCCATGCCTGGCGGATTTTTTTACGCCGGGTATCGTAATGGGCCCCTTAGTTGTTAAAGTTCAATATGACTGTAAAGGCTTCTTAAATGATACAATCTAAAACATGTTGCAACTAAACTATGCATCTGTCTTAATATTTTAGCTTCTATGCTTTATTTTATTATATGATGATGATGTCTTTGTCTCCTACAATAAAATATAGATATAACGGTCAGTGAACGCATATGAAGAGCTGTTAGTATATTTGGGTTGAAATATGGTATAGATGTAGTGTGCTGCGACTTGTTGCAATTTGAATTTTAATTGTTTTTATATGTGTTTACTGACCATTATATTTGTATTTTATTGCATCGGGGCTGAATTGCAATACCAGGTTAATAGGGTCATTGAAGAATAAAGCTGTTGAGCCCACTGGGGCTGAATTGTAATACTAGTTCTGTGTAACTCTGAAATAGTATACTGGCATTTTACTCACAGGTTAGTAATATGTAAGGTGAAGGTGCATGCCAATTGGGGCGGAATAGAATAATAAAGTTTCGAATGTTGTGTTTAAAATGCTATGTATAATTTAAATATGAAATTGTTTGAGAATATTGATTAAAAAAATAATATTGTGTACTTAAATGTAATTGACAGTATTAAGCCTATTATGAATTGTGGGTTTACAATGTATGTGAAGTGGCAATAACAAACTATGTTTAGAAGTATCAATCTGTAATGGCTGTCCTGTTTTTGATTTTTTTGTACTGATGGGATACAGCAGTCCTACTTTTATGTTGTATTACATGCAGTGATCATTTTATTTACTGGTTGTTCAGAAACTGAAATTGACCTGTGCGAAAGGAACGGCTGTTCCGTAATGCGTTGTGCATGTTTGCCTTTGAGTTAAAGATATACTGTTTGTACGTATATGGAGTTGGGCTTGGTATTTTCTAAAATACAACAATTTGGAAAAGGAAAAGATATATATATATATAGGTAGCTATATATTAGCAAACTTGCCCACTACTTTATATTAATTGTGAATAAGGCAAGAGTAGACACATATTTGTTGCAGTGATTGTTAATGAGTAATTACTATGTCGCTATGACGTGTTTTGGGTGGAAGAGACGGTTGTGATCACATGTGAGCGTGTGGGGCGGGATGACCTCTATTTAAAGTGCAAATGCAGATAGATAGCAGCAATAGACATAGCAAACACACTACATATTCACTTGACAGCATAATGCGTAAAATGATATAAAATGTGAGTATAGAAAATGAGCTAGGATATGAAATTCCTGTAAAATACATAAATTGAAAACACAGATGATTAAAAATATAATGGTAGAGGTTTGTTGGCAAAGCGTTATAGTTAGCATTTATAAACATTAGTTTGGAAAGAAGTGAAATACAAGTTATGCAAAATATAATAATTAATCGTGGCACTGGAACACATGTTTATAGTAAGTACTGCTGTATTTGAAGAAAGCAATATAGGCAACTTGTATGTTTTTTTTTATATGCAAACATCGTTATATAGGTTTACCTACCTGTTACATTGTTTACATAGGTATAGTTCCTTATAGTATATATGTATATATATATATTTATATATTTATATATATATATATATATATATATATATTTATATGTGTTTATATATATATGCATATATTATTTGCATTTTGATATAGCTATATTGTTGTAGTATGATATATATTAATATGATAACAGATGTATGTAGCCTTATATATATATATATGGGGACACGGCTGAAACGCGGCCTGCTGGTTTGCATGCAATAAAGCACACTGCATAATTACTTGTTGGCACGTTGTGGTCTGTACCTGTATATGAATATTTGGAGTTGACAGGACTGTGGTGCTGCTTATATACATATATATATATATATATATATATACACACACATATATATATAAATATATGTTATATATTTTATATACGCCGAAACAAAAAACTGAATTTTGCGGCATGTTTTGGTGTTGTATAAGTATAGTGTTTGGAAGCGGGAAAGGTGAGATGCAAATTAATATTATAATATGTTGTTTAGAGAAAGTATGCTGTTTTAATATATATGGATATATATAATATTTTTTTATATATATATATATATATATATATATATATATGAATTGCATTATAGATTACTAAACATTTGCTGCTATATATATATATATATATATATATATATATATTTACAAATATAATTGGTAACTGATATATATATATATATATATATATATATATATAATATGCCTGTTTTCTGTGTGAAATAAACATTATTATGCAATTTGTATATATGTAATGAATTTACTTACCTTTATTAGACAGCAACTACTTTTGTGATACATACTGTAACATATATTGCTATAAATAGATATGTTGTTTAACATTTTTAAAAAGTAACATTTATTAGGCTTATAAGCATAGGCCTATTGCATCACTTTGTTTAGGTATTATTAGCAAAAGTAACATTAGGACAAAACCGCATTTAAAAATTAAGATAATCAACTTACCTCTGTTATTGTCCCTGAAACACTTAACAGTGTCTTTATGCTGGATTCTCTGACTGCCTTTATTGGAGACAACGGTGGAGCTGGTGGCTGCAAAATATATTCAGCTTCCTGAATTATAGATTGTGGTACAGTAATTGGTGGCATTCTTGAGATTTTTGTTTGCTTTGTCATAATTAAAACATTGTTTTTGATGAGAAAATTGCGAATTAGTAGTCCATTTTGTTCTTTTGTTTGGGTATAATAGTGATCATTATAACATGTTGCTTTTATGGAGCCACTTTCATCTGCTAAAGCCATATGATATAAAATCTTGTTTTCTTGCTTTGCATTTCGATAATGGGTTTTTGTTGAGCACTTTATGATATTTACACGTATAGCCTTTTGGTATGGCTTTGTTTCTTCATGCTTTAATTCTTTTAGTTCTTGAATAGAAATCATCTGAAAAGAGAAATGCATTGGTTAAATTTATAATTCATTTAAATAGCTATCCATATTGGTTTGTGATCACTGTAATATGATTCTAACGTTCCATAATGTGAGGCATTTTCATTTGTATATATATGATCTAGCAAAGAATTGTAGTCTGTTGTAAATGAGTCTATTTTTTGTGTACAGTTAAAGTGTGTTTTCATGTATTCTAATAATATAGAAGTAGCGTGTGTTGTTGTATATAAGTCTATGTTGAAATCTCCCATTATTACATACTTATAGTTAGGATATGTATTTATTATTGTTGCTAATGCTTGGAATAATGTTTGTATTGGTACATTTGGTGGTTTGTATATAATTATTATCAAGTAGTTTGTGTTTTTGATATGTTTTGTAAATTGTAAAATGTCAAGTTGCTGGTGTGCTGTATATAATGGTTGTAAGAGGTGTTTTTTGTTGTAATATATTGCAATGCCATGGTTTGTATGTTGATTGTGGAATTTGTCAAATATTATTAAATGATAATGATCAATTACAAAGCTGTTGGTATGTGCTTTGCGCGTTGTGTTTATTTCTGTTAGGCACAAAATATCAGCATTTAATATATTAGTGTCAGCTAATATAGATTTATAATTTTTTTGCAAAGATCTAACATTATGTACTATAATTGTAAAATCTTTTTTATATTGTGAAATTTGTGGAATTGTTATTTCTAATAACATATATGTTTGTAAGCGTAGCATTTCTTCATGCACTTTTGGGTGTACTAATATTTTTGTTTCATTAAAGTTTTTTATATATATGTTTTGTAAGGATTTTGCTCTACTTATAGCTACATAATGTAAATGATGTATTTTGCTATTGTTAAAATGTATATATAGGGGCTCTATTGTTTCGCCTTGTGTCCTATGTATAGTCCGTGCAGATGATTGCCGTAATGGGAATTGCTTTCGTATTATTGTGATATATTTTTTTGTAAATTGAAAATGTCTTGATATAGGTAGTATTGGTGTCCAATCTTTTGAAATGCTTGTGTGATACAAGTGGTTGTTTTGTTGTCTAGTATATTTACCTACATTGGAATTATCAAACTTTATCCATACTATAATAGGTGTGTTGTTTGTATGCTCAACATATTGTACTATTCCTGTAGCGCCATTAGTTAATCCATCATTGACATTGATATTAGAAGTCAAATCATAGCGCAGTTTTATTGCAATATGCAATATGTATGACAGGCCCATTGTTTTTGTGGGGTCTGTTGGCAATTGGCGTAGGATTGTTTGTTTTACTTCTTCACTTAAATCTGAAGCAACTGTATCATTTGCTATTGTTGTAAAAACAGGATTTTGTTGTATATGATGCATTAATACTTCATTATTTACTGTATTTACTTCTTTGTTTGTAGACATTATATATGGTATAGTTTTAGTAATACTAGGGTGTGGTTCTATTTCACGTAATTTAATGTTTGCTATATCAGCATGTGTATGTTCACCTATTCTTAATCTATTTAGCATTTGTGCAAAAGGTAGGTCATTTAGCTGTCTCATAATTTTTGTGAGTTGATATAATTTAAAATGTGTTTGCCATAAGTTTGTACTTAATGGTCCATATAAATGTTTGGAATTGTCAAATATATACGTGTCAAAAACTGGTTTTAATTGATAAAAATCTCCAATTGCTAAAATAGATATTCCTCCAAAGGGCTGGTTTGATGCTTTTATTTCTTGCAATCTATTATGTATAAAATTGAACATATTAGTACCTACCATTGATATTTCATCTATTATTAGTACTTTTAGATGCATTAGTTGCGTTTGAAGTGTACTTCTGTTTTCATGAGTTAGCTGTTTATATGTTAATGTTTGTGAGACTGGAATTTTGAATGTACTATGAAGTGTTTTTCCATTTATATTATGTGCTGCTTTTCCTGTTGGTGCTGCAAGTAATATATAAATATTGTCTGGATTTTCCCCTGCTTTAGTATTGTAG